>CM044550.2:15979853-16687353 GCA_024416835.2 Perccottus glenii
GTAGACTGTACACTCTGTCCTTATATGTGTGCCAGTCTTTCACCGCTCAGCCAATTTAGGGAAGAAAAAGCTGTTGCAAGACACCTGGGGTCCACAGATGTGTTAAGAATGGTAGGGGCAGGTTTAACGATGAACCCACAGTGACTGACTGAGCAATGAGTCATTGTTCAAACTACACAGATATTTTTATACATATGCCTTCACACGGTGTGTCAGATAACTTAAATCAGATTCAGTGTTGATAGCTTCCCACTGAAGTCATAGCTGGGATGTTAAAGAAAATGTATTGTAGAGAAATTTAATTCACTAAGATATGTAAAGTGGGTATATTCACAAAATTGTGACACTATTCAAAAGGCTATTTGAAAGTAAGTTATTAAGAAGAGCAAAACTATTCACGACTATTCACGACTATCCAGGTCAGTGCCACAGTGGCCTTCCTAAGATTTCAGGTACAGTATGCACATCTTCCCCTTCTTCCTAGTTCCTGGGGAACATGAAATCTGTTCTGTTGTCCACAGTGTGATAGGCCCAGAAAACAAGAATTACACTATTTTAAAGTACCTTGAACAGAAGTCTCCCAACCCCGACCCTTTCACAACAACATAACAACCTGCCTACTTTTATCACATAGAACCTACCTTCATACATCAGACCAAACCAAAGTTTACAGCTTATCTTAAAATTCTAGCTCTGAGTTCAGTGTTAGACCGATGCAATCCTGCAGTTATGTCCGTCTTGTTAATCACTGCATGGATGCATTATGCGTCTTACATTTTGCTTTCCTTCTCTGTATTTATGTTTTTTTCTTTTTTGTGCTGTTTGGCTGTGTAAGCAGAGGTAGCCCGCAATTTTTCAACTGCCATTGACTAAACAATTGATAATAAAGCCTAGATTACTTGTAAGATTATCAGGTAGATTATTTATATAACTACATGGTAGAGGTCTCCAACCTTTTTAGTTCCCACTCACTGAAGGAAGCACCTGTAGCACAGAGATTATCATTCTGCCTTGTATTCCTTAAAAAATAAAAACGATTAAAACATTTAATAAAACCGCTTGCGGTTCAAAGAGCCTCTTTTAAGTGAACGATGGGAGCTGGCTCTTCGGTTGTTTGCGACTGGACCCATCACTATTTCATTAAGACTTTGGCGAACTACTTGAAAGTGGGTAGCTTGCCAGTGACGTGTTGAAGACCTCTGCTATATTAGCCTGGTAAACCAGACCATTTTCCTTTATTCAAAAGTGGAACGGTCTGTTTTTAAAGTATAAAAACTATGAAACCGCTCTGGTATCCGCTCTACTGCTGGCCATGTTAACTAGCGGTGGTAACCTGGCTTCCTTGTTGACAAACGGCTGTGTGTTTTTTTTTTTCCTTTTTGCATCACATCCGGCGTTTCTCTGATTGGTAAACATTACGCCTGTAAACCCTGCCCTTGAAATTGAATGGAAGCAACAGTGTACCAGACTAACTTCTTTGTATAGAATAGGAAAAGAGTTAGTCGCGGCTGGCCAGGCTACTGCTATATGCTATTGGCTGATTAAACAGTTTGGCTTAAATACAATAGAAAAAAGCATAGCTGTAGGCTGTATTTAAGGAAGATTTTAGTAAATAAATAAATAAATAAATAAATAAATAGATAATGTCCTTAACCTTTGCCCTTATGTGCAGGGCAGTAATGTGCTCTAGTGATAGCCATTGCTGTCTCCAGAACATAATGTAGCATCACTCTACCAGGAGCTTAATCTTCAAGAACCTATTCGCTCAGTCTTGCACACAAGTGGGCAGCACACATCTTCTTTCATTTACTCAGTGGTAATCTATTGTTCATTAGTCTTGCTTGTCTGCCAGGCTTAGGTTTAACAGAGTTGTGAGGTCTATAGTTTTAAATGGGTACAAATAAAATAGCAATAAAGACGGAGAGCGTGAAGGATTGGGTTGTGTGATGTAACACTGGAAGAGATCCTCACCTTTGTCCCAGGTGTATAAAAAATATCAACAGAGCAGACCATAGACACAAGGCTCAATCCCTCTCAGGCCTCAATCCCAACGTTTTTCACTTTTTTTTTGGCTCATTAGGCTATTCCTAAAATGAAACAAGTTAACTACAAAGTTTTTGAGAAGATGTCTCCCTGTGTGCTTAATGGATATCATTGCAAAACACAAGTATATCCATCTCAGCTCCTGACTTATTTAGACTGTATTTAGAACATTAGAAACTGCTGAGCTCGAGAGTAAATGGGATAATCTTCCTTCTCTCCATTTCAGTTGACAGCAGAGAGGGTTAAAACTCTGTGGCAGGATACCGTGCACAGAAGAGATTGGCTAATCTGTGAAAGCGACTCGGCTGCTTGCTAGAATATTATGCTCACTGATTTAATGTCCTCTCTGTCTTTTTCTCCTAGGTAAGCACTTTCTGCCGCTGTGTTGGGATGGGGGTCGTGTTGCTATAGTTGTGGTGGCTGCCTACGAAGGCTGGGATGACTGATTGAGGTGATGTACTGCAGTATGTCCCATTCACAACAGAATGGCTGCTTTCATTGATTTCTCAACACACTGGTAACTGGGGGGAGCTCGAGGGGGCTAGTCATATAAAGCTCTGAGAAGCACTCCGGCGTTCACACCAGAATTTACATCCCTTATGTGGAATTATATCACAGCCTGCAGAAAGAGAAACATAAAACATAAAATTGACCAACACAAACATTATATAAATTGGAAAACCATTTAAACCTTTCCAGAAAATGTGCCATGCCAAAAATATTATAATATTATTTGAATTGCTAATGCTTTATTTAACATAATTAAATAATATATTATTCACCACACTATATATCCATATGTATTCTCAACTATTCCTATAAATGAAATAAAACATGAACATGCAACCCAGCAGATCAGGTTATAGCCTTGTATTAACATTCACTTGACCTTCAGCAGTTTTTTAAAGTTTCTATCTGACAGCTCATTTATTCTCATTAAATAATGTGAGTCCTGCTACATTATAAAACATAGAGCCGCCATCAAATGCTAGATATAATTCCTGATTGATGCTGACAAATTGACAGTTTGAATTTCTATTGCTCTGTTGGTGTTTACAAAACCTTCATTTTGGGATAAGGTGCAGTGCTGGGTTTAATGGAGGCCTTGGCTTTAAACTACACTTAATATTCCAGTAAGGCTGCAGTATTGACACTGAGATTGAGCTACTTCCACATCAGTGCAGCAGTCAGACTGTGGTGGTCTGCTGAGCCTCCATTATGCATGAGTCCTGACCACCCTTCACCAGCTGTCACTGAGCTGACCACTGAATCCCATCTGGACCCCGGGGGACGTCACCGTGGTCCATCAGGGAGGCTGTAAGATGAGTCCACTGACACGGAAACTCCCCCTCCGGTTCCCACTTACTGCTATCCTGGTTTTTACCCCTCTGTGGTCAATAACCCCACTGTGAGAATGGGTTTCTCTCATACTCAGTTCAAAGGTTAGGCCGTAGCTCTGATATCTCAAAAGCAATTTTCTCTTTTTAGGAGATGATGGAAGGCAGAATACAACACTATACCGTTTATGTTTTTAACCAAGCCAACCTCATATAAGGTTTTCAGTTGACAGCATATCAAAGAGCCAATCCTCTGTCCCATCTGTGTTGATGGTGATGTCATGGTGTTAATAATCGCTGTCTGTGTTGCAAGTACTGTATTGTTTATTCAGCATCTCTAAAAGTGGCCCAGTGGAACAGATGGTGCTGGAGGCAGGAGACCAACCCTTCTCTCACCTCAATCTGGATAGTAGGGCTCATCACTCTCAGCCGGGATGGGCAAAAAAAAAAAAAAAAAAGAGATTGCTTAAGGCAAAACAAAGGTAGCAACCTTGTGAGACTTGCTATAAAGCATGCTCATGGTAATGTGCAAAAGTGTTCACCCAGGCTTCAGAGCGGGTAGTAGGTAGAGAACCTTCCCATATAAAATGGTGGCATATGTTTGAGTAATACCCTGAGGAAGTCTATAGATTAGTGTTAATAAGCACATACGATGCTGCAAATACACATTAGTTGCAGGCTGTCATTGCTGAAACGTCTTAGGAGTAATCCTTATCAGACAGCCTTTGTGTTCGAACATCTGATTAAAGAAAATTGAAGGGGCTTCTTTATCACTGCAGCTGTGCAGCTAATTAGAAATGTGACCAGTTCCTCCAGTAAAATATCTCAATTACATTTGAAACAGCCTCCCACAGTCTTTGTTGAGCCTGCATGTGCCTGTGACTGTCAGAACAGAATAGGTTTGTGTGCACAACTAACAAGTCCAAATTCAATTGCAATTTTATCATGATCCACTTGAGCATTTTATCATCTTGTAAACTATTTTATTTTATTTCTTTGAGATGGATTGTGGTCTTTAAATAACACCAAAATTACCTGAAGGCAGTTCTTTGCTATTAAACAGTACGTTTGCAGACTAAAATTTTACACAGGCTAATAAAAGTTGATTCATAGCTGAGGTTTAGGCTGTGGTATATAGAGCATGGAGTTTCTGTAAGCTGGCTGAGCTGGATACCCCCGGGCCTGTTGCTGAGTGTACATAAGATCAACAGATACCGTATGCTCAGGTATAGAATATAACACTAAGCCTGCAAATGCTTGTATAATGTTGATATAATTGGATTAGTTCAAGCCATCAACGTCAAACCAATTAGTGTAGCATTTATTTGGCATGTCTAAATAGGAGTGCCATAGCTAATCTACATGAGCTCTTTGTTAAGTCACTGACATATTTTCTAACTATTAACCCACACTACTGAGAGCAGTAGGTTTCCATCAACAGGGAGAATATGTTTCATGGCTGTCAGCTATTGAATTTGAATCTCATTCATAATTTTGTTTCAAATATTAAAGGTCACATTAGCATTTGTGTTGATAAAGAGTTTGTATGCAAGACCTTTAGCACTGCATGTCTCTGGTGTTGTTGCTGTTGCACTGGATAATGAGGGTTTAGGGAGAGTGGACATTATGTTGAATCTGATACCGCAATCTGCAGAGAGCAAAATAAATTAGGACCAGGAAGTAAATGCGTATAGGCTTGTACTGCACATGCTACATTTATAGTCAATACTAACAATGTGCTCTATAGCTTCTAGCACTACAAGTGAACTTGAGGTGAGGAATAGTCATTTACAGTACTTTTATTGTCAGTAAATTAATATATGATATATTTAGTTAGATTACCTATACTGCAGCCTTGTCCACTGAAACATAAAAGCTTAGCTAGGCTATGCAGATATATCTAATTTATCAATGTCAGAAAGCACTGACATCTAGAAAGTGTTTTAGGAAGGCTTAAATACTATTCTGGCATATAAAGATGAGTGGGGAGTTAATGCATCAGAATGGGGCATCCATCTATTTGTCCATTTTCTGTGTACTGCTTATTCTGTGCTGGGTCATTAAGGCTGAGAAACAGGACCAGCATACAATAGGCAGATGAGCTGTGTGTACACTCTGAACAGACTGCCAGTCCTTCACACGTTTAAACGTATAAACATCATTTATACCTAGGGGCAACACAGTGCCTCTAATTTGCCTCAGTTTGTTTGGACTGTCGTATCAGTGGAAACCAAGAGATAAATACAGACCACAGAATTTGTTCTTCAAACCCTTCTATAACTTCTCAACTTTTGTTTACTAAAGGAAAAATAAATAAAATGTCTCCTAGCTGTATTCTGTATTGCACTCAAGATTGCGTGATGTACAAAACTAAAGAGACAAGCATTATGCTCATGTAAGCTCTCTTTCCATTTGGTGCCAGTGCAGTATCTGTGTTTTTTTCATGAGTCCGTTTTGTTGGTTGTCAGCACTAACGTAACTGTCAGCAGTGGCTGATGGAGCTCCACTCTGCTGTAAGACTCTCTGATCTATCAGCTGTGACGTAATGCTCTCCTCAATCACCAGCCCACAGAACAGTAAATCAGAGAGTGCTGCTGCTCTGTGTGATGCTTATGTTAGCTCCGCACTCCCCACTCAAGGACTGAGCCCATGTACAGCCTTAACAGCACTGGAACACCGGGATGAGAGCAAGAGATTTTAATCACTGCAAACAACCTCACTTATCAAGAGCACATTAGACGCACTTAAAGCTGAATGCTGATTAAACAGAACATGCATTTTTAGACACTAGTGACAAATAAAACATTGCCATTAATGACACAACTGATTTCTTTGCTAACATTTACAGTCAGGACTGGTTATCAAAAAATAAACATCTATCTATTATTTAATATAAGTAGTTCTATAATATCTAAGTGAGGGTCAGAGCAGTGGTGGGTACTAACTAATGCCATAAGCACTATATATAAAGCCAGTTTCAACAAGCAGACCGATTTCAGAGTGCTGTGTTGGTAGGCAGATGGGGTTTATAAGGGTGTGTGAAAAACAGCACCTCTTGCTTTTTGAAAGGTGGAGTATCATACATGGCTTCCACACAGCTCTAGAGCTTTGACAAACTACAGGACTACAGTCATGTGCAGCTGTGGTGCAGGTTTGAATCCTGGGACTGGAAAAAATATCAGTACAGTCTGTTTAATAAAGAGCTGGAGAAAGTAAGTGCACAGGTGTTATCTGCACTTTTTCCTCCAGAAGACAGGATGCAGAGGGAAATGGGGAAGCAAGCAGCCAACACTGTGGCACGTATCCCTGACCCCATTTATTATTTTGCCTTTCTTTTGTCACATATGGCACTGCCTGATATGCAGCTGTATGGCTAAATATACATTAGGATGCCCAGAAACGGCACAATGCAGCAATGGAACCTCAATTATTTTGTCAGAACCGCCACCACAATGACTGTGTGATTTAGCAGCACCACAGTAGTTTGAGTCTTTTAAAACCCTGAACTCTTCAAGACATTATTGCCAAAATAGAAAAAGAAATTTCATTTTGAAGCCATCACTTATTGTACCATAACACCCCACGGCACAAATAGACTGATGTGTGGGGCACATTTAATGCAATCAAGCATGATTTCTGAGTAAAACCGTTATCAACATTTCCTCAGGGCAGCAAGGTCAGATGAATCTTCACAATCCAAGAGATAAATGGATCAGGTTTCCACACCACATGCAGTCCAGGGCCAGACGGCCAGAAGCCACATAAACATAGACTATGGGCTTTAAACACAGGCTGCTGGGGCTACTGAAGCTTGTCCAAACACAAAATATCTCCAAGCAAAAAAAGAAGGTTGATGTGATCAATGGACACTGAAGGGGACATAACTGTAGTTTTGTTCGAGTGACCTGCAGATTTGGTCCAGTTGTGCTCTGTGGGCTATGAAAATTCAGCATGTGTGTGCTGAGATTTCAGATGCCATGATGGTGGGATTAGATGACATTGCCACCAGTGTACTGGTTTTGAAAGAAGCACTAGTACATGCACATCAAAGCATGAATTACGTAGGATACCATATAGTGTGGCTTCATTTTCTTACCCTGGATTGAAGAAGATTGTGGCAAGTGAATACCACTCATGTGCATGTAACCATTTGACTTGTTGTCATTGCAACAGGTGTTGCCACAGATAAAAATGTGGAGTGAGAAATATGATTTTGGGTTGAAGGATAGACATTTCTTATCTGAGCTAACCACTTTACCTCTGTCATAACCTGTCTCTTCCTCTGAGTTCAGCTGTTTCAAAGGCTCTGTAGATGTGTCTGTGTGAGACATGCACATGCTGTGTGCTGTTTGTGGGTTGAATTAACTGTGAGATGTACAATTATTGAGTCATAGGAAGAAAAGTTTCTGGACTACTAGACTATTGTAGTATTGTTAAAAAAAATCACATTAATATTTAAAGAAGACTGCAAACTCACTTTCTATAATTGCAATTGCTACAGCTGCTATTTTATGACTAAAATGTCCAAAACAACTCAGTATTAAGTACAAATAACATTTCTTCATTTTTAGTATTTTCAGGACACAGAAATACAAGCCTTGTTGTTCCTAGTGCATCCCATAAGGCATTTGTTAAGTATTTTAGTTTGTATATTTCGGTTTTATTGTGACTCTTTGTGTATCTGAAACACCAGTTGTTGCTACCAACTGTTAGAATTCATAATTTCTTTGTGAGCAGTGCTGCTATAGGAAATTAAAAATCTAGAGCAGAACACAGCAGAACATAAAGCTGCAGTAAATTCTCTGCACAACGTTGGGACAAGCCTAATTCTAGGGGCTGGTCTCTTGTTGCTACTTTTAGAAATATTGGCACTGCTTCTTCTGTGTTTATAAAGCTGGCAGACCCAAGAACATGACATTAGAGATCTTTGATATTTGGCAAAGTCAACAATAGTAACGGGAGAACACTTTATCATAGTCTCAGTCACTGTCAGGTATCCCAGACCTTGCCAGAATTTTTCAATTTCTGCCAGTCTTATAGCCATTTGCTATACTGAAAAATAGTAGTTAAAATGCAATATGTGCGTAATTGTATTTGTGTAACAGAAAGGCGGGGTGACCTAAAGGACTGAAGGACACACAGATATAAGCAATCATCCAGGATGAGGTGCTACTTTGCATGGCTGCCTCTGGAGAAATAAGAAGTTTCTTTGAGGAGGTCACCAGATGGTATGAAAGTCACCAGCCTTTACCCCAGACAAAGTGGGAGCCATTTAGTGCCATTGCTCTTCACTTTGTGGTGTGAAAGTGGCTTTGTTATCACAGTCTGTGATAAGAACAGCAGTTTAAGGCTGGAGAGAGCCCCGTCTGGAAATGTTCATTGGATATTTCACTGATTATAAATGTTATAAATTATTTCTTATATTACATAAAGATTATGGTACTTAGCGTAGCAGTTTCTAGCCACACATATCTTAACCCTAGTTCACTTGTAAGATATTAATATTGGAGTTTCTAATGCTATATAGTGTGACAATAAATGCATGAAAACATCAAAGCTAATGTAATGCAACTTAAATAAAATCCACAGTAATGTGTGTGTGAGTTTGTTTTTTATTGTGTGGCAGTGTTGTCTTTGGTTAGTGATGGCACACTACACATCTTCAGATGGCAGTGTCAGGATAAGTGCAGTTCACTTGGAGCATGTCAAACTCATAGGGATAGGGATAATGGATTTCCTGTGTGTCGCTGTGGCTTGTTTTTTCATTGACAACATTCACAGGAGATAATGTGTGAGCTACAAGATTTTCTTTAGCAAGTGTTTACCTGGCCCATGCTGCTGTTAATTTAACTGTGACGATCCTACTTAAACAAAACACAGTGTTTGTGTCTCACGCTGAGGGCATTACAGACATAAAACACGCCACTATAGCAGACCTCTTGTTTACTCTAACATGGCAGACGTGACCTTTTGTGAGCATTTCAAATAACCAGCGGGACCTGAAAGAGAGTAAGTTGGGCTTTTAAGAGGAACTTCAGCTATTGCTGACATTAACGGCCATCTGCTTTAACTAGACCACCGGGAGGCTTGCACTGATACAGCACTTCAGATTATGGAAATGCTCTGGTATCTGCTATCTATTAAATTGGATGTTCCTCTCTTTCTCAATGATCTCAATTTCTTTCTTTTTTCTATTTCTTTCAATAATTTTATTCTTGGCAATTAAAATCCCCAAACCAATGCTACATTTAATATTGTGCGTCAGGTCATTAAGGTGATAAAGTATGGACACATTAATCAGAAACATTAAGTTCTATTTGACACCAGTAAAGATTGATCAGAGGGACGCTTGTTCATGCTTGTTTTAATTTAAATGTGTGCAAAAAGGCAGATTGCAGCTTTAAGATGTGTTTTTATCACAGCTGATGTTAGAGGACATTTCATTGCACACTTTTCCAGCCCTGCCTTTTCTTACTTGTGGGGTGGGCTCAGTTTCACTGTTTTTCTTTAGTGACTGAATTTTTATTGCCCTGTGTAATCAGACTGCTGTCCTTTTTGGGATTAATAATAGCTGTGATTTTACAAGGCGCTACTGTATCAGCATGGCTATGCTCCAAGATGTTGTTTGGCCAGAGAGCACAAAGCATTAGCAGAATGAATGACATGGCATTTAGTCATCTCTCATTTAGGCACACTGAAGAGTATTTCTAGAAAGAAATTATGAGAATTTTCTTGCAGTGGTAATGCCACATGAAACAGTGGAAGTTATCTTTTCAACATCCAATTGAATTACATCTGGAGAACCTCAATAAACGAGAGTAAAAGACTAAACATTGGTGGCTGCATCGCTTGCAGAGGGAATTATGTAATGACATGGTTGGAATCCAAGTGGAGTTGGGACCTGCAGGACACCAGAGTGACCTCAGCCCAGTTAAGTGATGGTCTGAGCTCAGCTCCATCTGCCTATTGTGTTTGCCCTTGGCAACCTAACATCGTTGCTGACGTTGGAGAGCTAATGAGAGCCGCAGAAAGGTTAAGTAAACAGGAGGGGCCAGCTAACAGGAAAATTACTACTGCCATCATCACAGAATGGAGCTGAGCCCAGCTTGGGCAACACTCGTCGTTTTGTCATTCATTAGCTTTGATTTTAATGATATGTGCTAATACTGGATTGTCAAATACAGTAGCACATCTCCAAGTATAGATCAGGAGCTCAGACACTTTGCATTCAGGAGTCTCTGGTGAGGAACGGGGAGTAAATTATCCCTATTTGCTGTCTTTGGGATCTAGTGTGTTGTGTATGAATTGGAAAAAGTGTTTTTGAGTCTTGCCGTCCCTCATGGATGCAACGGCTCCTTAGAGTATCTCCTCAGGGCGAACACAGTCTGGCGACTCTCTCCATACCGTGATGGATGATGGGATTGTTATTCAGCATTCCTAGGCTCCGCTCGGCTGCCAAGCTGCTGTCTCCTCCAATGGCCATTGTTCTCCGGTCGGCTGGAGGAGTCACCTTTATCGGATTGAAATAAATGAGATATACTCAAACTGAGACATTAATTACAAAGTTTATCTCCCGGCTAAAGTACACTAATAAAGGACTCTAATAAGGCATCCATCAGAGCTCATCACAATGGTTGTGTTTCTGGCCAGAGGTCATCGCTTGATGAATGACAGTCATGTGTGATGCAAGCTCATACAAGTACTGCAATATGAACATTTAAGTAACCCTTTCAGTGGCCTTTACTCAGATCATAGATAATTATAACAAATTCATGCTGTATTTTTAAATGCTTTTTCTGCTGAATTTGCATGACCCTGTACACCCTGTATAGTCCTCTGTGCTGATATTCATGACTATACACTACAATGTTACTCCTATTTTTGTGTGCATGCCTGCAGACAATGATGACGAATGTGCAGTCTGCGCTGGCGGCACTCACTGCTGACTGCTGCTGGCAACACTGCTGGCAACAGTAATATAAAGATAAAGTGAAGTCAACACCAACAGCAGTGATTTACAATTGATTAAGCTTTGTTGTAACCTAACCCTATGGCCATGCTTCACCCAAAAAAGTGTTCGCTTCCAGAGGCGCAGGACTAGTTTTTTCTTTATGTCCAAAGAGCTACATATGTTATCTCCAGCCACTAAAAGCTATACTAGTGAGTGGAAAGCTTTGATTAAAATTGTTCCCTCTATTCTATGACTATAGGCTAGAGTTATTCATGGTGTCTGTTTCAGGCAGCCCCTTGAACAGCGGACTATGTTTAGTAATGTATTTTAATGTGTGCGACCCTCTTATTGCTATATAGGCTAAAATTGGCATGTGCTAATGACTTTACATAGCCCTTGTTGTAATCTTTTGGGCCTCATTCCATTATTTGAAAGAAAATTGTGTTTATTTTGATCACAGGTGAAGTGCAATATAAATAAGAAGACATCTTAAGCGAGTCTAATGCACAAAAGACTATTTGATTATGAGATGTATGTCTAATTTAGAAGCCAAGACCATGACATGAAAAATAGAAAGACCTTGTGTACGGTAAGATTACATAATGCATGGGAGGAGATACAAGAGAACAGATTTAAAACGAAATCTGTAGTAAGGTAAATGTTTAAAGGCATGCCATGCTAACTCTGTATGCTCACCTTTTGTGTTTTCTTTTTCCCACATACACTGCGGTAAATAGACCATAGAGCAGTTTTGGTGAGCATATTGTGTCTTTTGGCAACAACTCCCACTGACTGTCAAACATCTCCACTGCTGCTTCGCTCGGTTACAATCACGCCAGCTGTCAGCCATTTGCTTTCTAATGTTTTCTTTGTTAACATTTTATCAGCTGTCTGATAATGGTGTTACTGGAGGGCAGACTCCCTCCAGCAATGGACCACAATGACACAGAGGATACATGCCACACAGTGACTGCGAGCACAAGCAAGGACATTATTATTCACGTTTAATCACTGCTTTAATGTCCGAGACGAAATAATCCAACATGTGTTAGAGAAACAGATGGAGCATGAACTGTTATTAGTAAACATAAGGTGAGTCCTTTAACCAACATTAGAGTGAGGTCTTTTAATTATAAAGCAGGTGCTCTCCGCATGTCATACATCATACAAACAAAAAGACCAATTCATCAATCAGAGAAATGACCAGCATGCTTAAGTGTACTACACACAGTATGCTAAACAGCAGCTTCTACTCATATGCAAAACAGCCCTTTACTCTTTAAGATCTATTATTCACTCTGTTGCATGCATATCCAATTAAATGTGCTTCCAACATGTTCCAACAACTTTAGCAATCAGTAACACCAGAGGGCAACCTGGCTGCTGTCTCTGAATTTTTCACATTGTCTGCTGTATTTCTTTCTTTCTTTTTTAATGTTCATACTTTTACCCAGCTGCCCTTACACTAATACTAAAACAAACTAGTGTTTATTAATTAAATGTGGTCCTATATAGCTTCCTGTATTGCTCAGGTCCACAGACTTGTCAGATAAACTGTGCAAGAATGACCTCTTGCTGTTTGGCTGCACACTGTACATGCTGGGAATGTGTGGTTGATTGGAGAAGAGTGCTTTGCTGTGAAATGAAAATAATACTGGAGCAGCTTGTTGGTTGGCTCGCTGCAGCAGAAGTTCACCCTTGCAGGCTGACCAAAGCTTTGTGGTTTGCCCAGGGCAAGCTGGCCTGCTCCTGCTTCTAAACCTCATCTGTCATTGGCCAAACCCATAGCTGCTGGGTCTTTGCCTGAAGATGTTGAAAACTCTCTGGCGAGGGGTCATACACTGAATTAGAAGCAATGGGAGAAATATCTTGGTGGTGAGGCAAAAAGAAGTATTAAACAGTGTTTCTGTGGCAGCAATGCCTCAAGCACTGCTTGCCCTGTCAGCCTGAACCCAGTCTGTCATGTTCAGCAGTAGCTTACTTCCAGGGAGAGGGTACATTAAAATATTACCATTAAGTAAGATCTCACACTGGGTTTTGATTCAGTGGTTTTCCTTACCTTTTATTTTTGACCTCTATAACAGATACAATAGGTTGAAGTTGTTTGTGTTCAATGAGCACACACACTGATAACTATAAGAAGCTAGTGAGATGTAGGAAGGCACATGTGTCCCTGCAGAGTCTCTCCACTTCAGAGGCACAAGTGTTTGTCATTGAGCTTAATCAGGGAACACCATCAGCTCCATCAGGATGGAGAGCCTGGTTGGGGCTAGAAGGGTTTAGCACTGCTTTTTCACATCAACACTGAATGTAGTTAGAATGGCTTGAATTTGACGTTTCTATATCGTTGCGTAAGAGAATAATGCCAGTTTTGTGCACTCTTTTAGGTTTAAATGCCCCACAGGTTCATTTTATTTTTAATATAACTAAAGCAAAAAAGTAAATGGAGGCATTCCCTGAACACAGTTAATGCCTTAGTGTTTAATTATTCATCTTAATCTTTGAATTGTAAATATTCTTGAATAAATCATCTCACAATCGCTGACAATTAATAAATAATACTGCTGTAAGGCAATAAAGATCTGAATGATTCAGATTCCTCTGTGTTTGTTTCTTAAGCAGTAATGCAGGGTCAGCAGAGTTCATGGTTCAGACCTGCAGCTTTGTTCATTGTCGCCCCTGCCTTGAATGGCCCACAGTAAAACTTTTAACTCATCTTTGAAATGAATTTCTCAGGCAGAGTTCAAAGTCATGGTGTAAGATGAATCCTGCGGGAATTATTGTTTTGCATAAGTTATTGTCTTGCAGATGGCGGCACAGCTCTCACAGCTCGCTCATTCGTTGTGTTGCTGTTTTTATTGCTAAGGAATTGTTTTTATTATATGGTAATGCGTTGTTTGTGTGAAGCTTCATGTATGCTGGCTGTTAACCTGTGTCTAATGTGCAACATTAGAGCAATATTTAATGAAGCAAAGGTTGGTTATAGAGACAATATGACATAACTAGACGTAGACATAACTTGCCACGGACTAAATCCTGCACCTGGTAACTTGTCATGGGGGGTGTGTGAACAATATGCATGATATAAAATCTCATGTATTGTTTACTTTTCCAAGCAAACCTTATCCTGTGTTCCATGTGTGTGCTTTGCTTCATTCTAGCAAGAATTAAACCTGATCATTCATTTTAAATTGTACGCGGTCTCCATCGTCCTCTGGTTGGTCTGAAGAAAATATTCTTATAACGAGGGTAAAGTACTTTTAACAACAACTATTTCTCGTGTAAGAGTGACATTGTACAGTATTTTCTCAAAATATCCAGCTGATAATTAATTTTGTTGTAGGCCTACATTGCCAAAGTTAATGGACAAAGAATTCACACCTGACTTAGGAATGACTTTAATTTTCTACTTAACAGTCCCATTGCCTTCTGGGGGCTTTCCACAACATTTTGGAACCTGGGCTCAGGGATTTGCTTCCATTTAGCTCAAGTGCATTTTGTGATGTCGGTCACTAATGTCGGGCATCGCTGCCTAACCAACCGCTAGAACAAGCAATTCTTTCAAAGGTGTTTGCTATGGGTTTCAGGCCTGTCCAAGTCCTCCACACTAAAGTGAACACCATTACTTTATGGAGCTCGCCTCGTGCACACAGCCAGGGCCTCGTCGAAAATATCAAAGGCACTTCCCCAAACACTTACTGCCACTGTGGGTGTCAACTATTGAACCAGTAGGAACACAACAAACATACAATGTATGTGTAATGGACTATTTTTATTGACGTAGTGAATTGTTAATTGTTAAGAGGTAATTAAAGCCAAAACAATTTCCTGGTAATGTTCTAATTTGATTTTTCTGGTGTTTTGTCTCAAAACATTCCTAATGAATAAACTAATGCTTGTATTAAAAAGTTTCCATTGCTGAAGTACGGAGGTCACAACTTGTTTTCAATCTATCTTTCCCACAAACATTTTTAAAAAATATATATTTTCTGACATTTGCGCACAACCACTGAGAGCCAGAAGATGATGTCTTGACAAATAATGGAATAAAAAAGATAAAGGCAGACAAAATGCAAAGTGGCCCTCAGCTGGATTTGCAGGCAGGAAGCTGGATTTGAAGGAGACACGTGACCCAGCAGCCAACAGGACACCCTCTGAGCAGCATATCTCACACATTTGATCATTAATACATATGAGGGTGACTCTTTGACATGAAAAAATAGCGCGTGGTGGAATTCAAATAGGATCACAATCATGAGGAAGGAGTTCACACTGGAGATGTTGACAAGACAAATGTTTGTTCATTGGGTTGTAATAATCTGTAATCAGAGCACAGCAAATGCGTTTTCCATCAGACTGTTTTGTAGTGTGGATAGATTTGAAAAATTGCCTTAGGACTATGATCAAACACTAGATTCCCATCATCTCGAACAGCCAGTATTAGAACATTTTGTAAACAGTCTTTATCTGCAATTGCTGTCTTATTTTTGACATAGAAAGGAAAAGACACCAGCTTACCTTTTTTTTCCTAAGGAGTGGTTGGCATCTAGAGTGTTCTTTAAGTTGTTGCTACATTTTACACAAACGCTGTTG
Source organism: Perccottus glenii (assembly GCA_024416835.2). Lineage (NCBI taxonomy): Eukaryota > Metazoa > Chordata > Actinopteri > Gobiiformes > Odontobutidae > Perccottus > Perccottus glenii. The sequence goes on from CM044550.2 coordinate 15,995,778, forward strand.
ACTTTAGCAATCAGACCTCGGGGACTAAGTAGTTCCTCAAATACCCACAGAGATGGGCAGTGTGTCCCCAGAGTCAAGGTATGTTCTACTTAGTTCAGAGTCAGAGGCAATTCAAACGCTTTGATGTGCATCGCGCCATATCTTTCTGAGAGTTGCATTAAAACCAATGAAGTCTGAATGATTGTAGAAAAATAGGAACAAAAACAATATTTCTTTTATGCCAAGCAAGTTTTTCAAATGAAGAGCAGTTTTGTTAAGCTTTTCAAACTAGCTCATCAACTATTGCCTGCCTGAGGGGCCTGATCTTATGTCGCCTGTACCGCACCTAGATGCCCAACTTAGCTGCTCCACTTTAATGCCAGCCTAACTATAAAAAGCACATTGCCACCTCTTAATGTGCACAATACATTTGAATCCTTCACACTGTTAAACCCCGACACAAAAAAGATTAAAGCTGTGACTGCTGATGACTACATTTACCTGCAGCATCCTGAGCCTGTGTCCCCTCGTATCTGCGTGCGTCCTGTGTAATCCCCTCAACAGGTGCTTCATTTAAAACCATTTAAAAGAATCCAACTCCACATGTCTTATTTTTTTCACATCACATCAATATTTGCACTCCTTTTTATGCCCTGCAAAACAAAGAATGTGCCAAACCACTATACATTTTTTATAAAAAGTCAGTATTTTGGTGAAAAAACTTGAACTTTCCCTGGTGTCATTTATTAATCCAGCAACAGGGACCTGTGTGCAAACATACCATTACTAGTGAGAAGAGAGTACATTACATTAATCTGACTAATGAGCTATCGCATCGAATAAATAAATGTACGAGAACAATCATGTATTTTAATAAGAAATGCTAAAGAGCACGCAGATGAAAAATGACCTCTCAGAAGTCTTTGCCTATGGAATAAATCTGACTTTCCCATTTTGTTGACACGTGGGAGCAATGTGAAGTTGATTTTAATAATTGATCAGCGGAAAGTGCTGGGGAGAGGTTTGCTGATAAGCAAAAGAATAGGTTTTTGTGTTTGAATCACACCATCCTATCGATCTGCTTTGAATAACGCTTAGTGGAAGAGTCACAGTCTTAGGGATTATTTATGGATCCCTGTTGACCTTAGCATTTCCCCTGGAGATAGTGTTTAGGGCTATGAAATTGACTGCCAAATCTGCGCACTTACAATGGATAAATCTAAAGTGACAGCAATACGCAGAGTGGCGAGATTAGCACTTCCCCGCTTTATTTCTTTATTTTCTTTATCCTATTCTGAGACATGCTACACCTTGTACTCGATCAGCCCACGCTCAGGTGTTGCTGTATTAAACTTTTAACAGAATACATTTTTGTCACCTTTGACATGCCATTATTTAATTTTAATGTTACATTCTCCAATCTTCTATTCAGATTTGGATTTTATTCAGATGCTTTCACCGAATACATTTAGCAATTTTTATCTCATGAAAATAACATGCACCACAATTAGGACATGTCTTTGCGAGGGTACAAACTCCAAGATTGTTATTTGTTATTGGATTTAAAGAATCAATAATCTGCACATTGCCCTAAAAAAACACTTACACTGTCACCATTTTTCTGCATTCATGTTTTAGCAGCATCATCTTGGGGAGCATTGCAATAATAAGGAGCAAAGGAGCATATTGTGTTTCTTTTTTGTAATTCCCTTCCCTGCCTCGTCTGTCTGTGCACACAATATGCTGATTTCTGGGTCGAAGTAAAGATGCCCAGAAACAAAATGGTATAAAGATTTGTTTTATAGAGTGGGCTAAATCTGCCCGCTGCGCCAAACTAATACACAGCACTTGGAGAGAGCAATCAAATAGAAATGGAAATTTGAGCATTTTAAAGATGAAGCCCATTTCCTCCTTTAGAACCTGCAATTCTTCTGCCAAAATGTGACTTTCTGTTCGGAGTCTAATGGCTCATGTTTGCTGCCTCTGTCTGTTATACATTATTTACAATTTAGATTATATCAACAGTGTTCATGTGACTTTTTCATATACAAAATATCGCCTACTGAGACCTCTGTTAAATGTTTACTTGTGCTGCCTCATGGATGCCACTTTATGAAACTTTCAGAAAACTTTTAACTTCCTTGCCAGAGTGGGCCTTTGAAGGTACAGTTCCTTCCGTGGTTTATTTAGAAGTAAGGCAGTTGGCTTTTTAAAGCTACACCTTTCAACACAAGCAACAGAGGCAATAAATTCAAAGAATCTGGGAGCGCAGACAAAGAGCTAGAGTGATGAAAGAGTGAGACACAGGTAAACACAAGACAGAAATGGTGGCTAACAGAGGCTCAGCCAGTGAACTAGTGATGCTCTGGAGTGACACTGATGAAGAGACGCATTAGCCATGTGCATGTGTAAATACACCTTCTCAAATGCAGCATTGCCACACTAACTACTTACAAGTGGAATCTATGCACTTGTACAATTTGTTCAGTTGGGCATTAATGAATCACTGTGTCTACACTGAAGCAGGGGCAACGTGTGCTTGTTATTATGGCGTTGTGGGGACCCATGATTAGCTGTGGATTACAGGTGACTAGCAGGCTTTTGAATCTCTTTCCTGTGATACCCTTTGAATGTGTTCATGCCTTTGAAGTGATGTCAGTTTTAAAATATCTCAGCTCTTTTATGTTTAACCATGGGTGTTTGCGTTCAAGAATTCTTTTTTTTAGGGAAAGGAGATGAAAGCATCACAACAGTTCACATCCATCAAAGAAGCGGAAAAAAATGTGGGAAAAGTCCTGCACATAACGAAGCATGACTTGTTAAAACAGGAGGTGGAAGCTGTTGTGTCTGTGCTGGGCGATTAGGCTGCCGTACAAGGTTATACGTTGAATGACAGGATGATCCTGATGCCGTGTCGTCACCAGCTTTGATTGACTGATTGTGTGCTTGGCAGCCGTAATGAACTTTACAGTATGTGTGTAATGTGCCAGTGGCTGATTGGTATGCCGGATGAGCCAGCTAATTGTTCACAGTGCACATTGCTCCAGTCCCGTGGCTCCTCTGATTTGGATTCATTTAGCCTCCATTTTACCTCATTATACGGCTCTGTGTTATTGCCAGGTTGTATATGAGCTCTTTTGCATTGTTGAAATTGACTCCAGTAATTTAATTTAAAAAAATCAACTGTTGTCCTCCTCACCTCTCAAATACTAAACAGGTGCAACTTTCATCTGATGCTTTTTGAAAGGTGAAAGATATTTCAGTGCTGCGAAATGAAATCACTTTCTTTAAATTTAATTTACAGAAAGATTTCCAGCTGCCAGTGTATTTTATTGTTTTTCATAGCAAGCTCTCTGAAATGTATTTTATTAATTCTTCATATTGCAACAAAAAGCAAAAACCCAAGCCGGTGTTGCCAAATGAGCTGTGCTTCCTTTCACCTTGTAAACAAATCAAATGTTAGGAGCAGTTGTGGGGGCATTTTATTTGAAGGAGCGAGGCAGGCTGCCAGCTCAGAGCAGGAAGGCGAGAGGAGGATGTAGAGCTGCAGTTCAGTAGGTCTGTAAGCCCAGGGATGAAAATGTTCTCTGATGCTGATCCTGCGGTTGTGGCACAGCCCAAACAGCAGAGCAGAGAACTGACAAAAGCGGCTGTTTGCACTGGCATTCCTGTGGTGGTCTCATGTCTGCCCAAAACAAATACAACCCTATGCATATAGCTTTGATATGCCAGGAATACAGCCTCGCCCCAGTGTCTTTAGTGCTCACCCTGAATTCTGTTCATCAAAAGGCTCCATTCAGGCTTACTTTATTCACTTTTCAAGTTTTAAAGCATGGCAATTTCCACACACAAGACATCTACAAACTCCTCAGACAGGAGTTATTTTTTTCTGAATCAGACAACAGCACCACAAAATGTAATACTGCTACATTCTTCACTGATGAGATGACAAATAATTTCACAAATAAAAACAAAACCTTTTGTATTCATGATATTTTGTAAAAATAATTTGCATAAACTAGAAAGAATCAAAATGATTATAAATACACAATTTAATCTGCTATTAAGTGCTCAAGGCGATAGTCTTTTACACCAGTGATGTTGTTTTTTTTGCTTGAGGGACCAAGTCTGTTTTTAGACACAACTGTGTGTGTGTGTGTGTGTCTGTGTGTGTGTGTGTGTGTGTGTGTATGTGTGTGTGTGTGTGCGAGTGTGTGTGTGTGTCTGTGTGTGTGTGTGTGTGCGTGTGTGTATGTGTTGTGCGTGTGCGTTGTGCGAGTGAGTGTGTGTGTGTGTGTGTGTGTATGTGTGTGTATGTGTGTGTAAATGTATGTGTGTGTATGTGTGTGTGTATGTGTTGTGCGTGTGTGTATGTGTGCGTGTGTATGTGTATGTGTGTGTGTGTTTGTATGTGTATGTTTATGTGTGTGTGTGTTGTGCGTGTGTGTATGTGTGCGTGTGTGTGAATGTGTATGTGATGTGTGTGTGTGTAAATGTATATGTGTGTGTGTGTGTATGTGTTGTGTGTGTGTATGTGTGTGTGTGTGTGTGTGTGTATGTGTATGTGTATGTGTATGTTATGTGTGTGTGTGTTTGTATGTGTATGTTTATGTGTATGTGTGTATGTGTATGTGAGTGTGTGTGTGTGTGTGTGTGTGTGTGTGTGTGTATGTGTTGTGCGTGTGTGTATGTGTATGTGTATGTGAGTGTGTGTGTATGTGTATGTGTGTGTATGTGTATGTGTGTGTATGTGTATGTGTGTGTATGTGTATGTGTGCGTGTGTATGTGTATGTGTGTGTGTATGTGTGTGTGTATGTGTATGTGTGTGTATGTGTATGTGTGTGTATGTGTATGTGTGTGTATGTGTATGTGTGTATGTGTATGTGTATGTTATGTGTGTGTGTATGTGTATGTGTGTGTATGTGTATGTTATGTGTGTGTGTGTGTGTGTGTGTGTGTGTGTGTGTGTGTGTGTGTGTGTGTGTGTGTGTGTGTGTGTGTGTGTGTGTGTGTGCCAGGCAGCTTGGCAGATAGTATTGAGTGGGCAATGGCCCCCCGAGGGCAGTACCCCACAAAGCCAGTAATGGCACTCAGTATGCACACAGAGCTCTCATTTGGACTGAAAAACATTTTTAATCTCATGAGGTGTGAGCTACGTTATGCCATAGATAAGTGGACTCCTTTTTATTTCCTCTGTGATCATTACCTCTGCTGCGTTCATCATCACTTCCAGCCACAACTCCTCTACAACTGCCCACATTTACCTGGGATTATGACAGAAGCAAGTGAGAGCTGCTCTCTTAGTGTCAATATGATCTCATTATGATTTCTACTGGTGGTGGGAACATTTATGCAAATTTATGAAACAAAATATTACTCTTTTATATTGCTCTCACTGGACAATAGAAAAAAAATGTTCACGCATCATCAACATTGCGTAGAAAATGTCCTAGGTTGACCTCTTAAGGGGAGTCCAGACCTGTTAAATTAATGAAAAAAATAAATTAAATAAAAAAATGTATAAATAAATTAAAAACGTTATAATGTAGTTATTCTGCTCTGATTAGAGGGTCAGGTTGAATGTGCAGATTAATGTTACAAGATTTACAGTATGTTGCAATACAATTATTTACATTGCTGAATAGAGTTTATGAAGATTTAAAAAAGTAGTATTTTCCATGGTAATATCAAAGTATTTTAACTCTTTTGTGCATCTTTTGGACAATTTTCTTTTCATAAAACAAGGACAATTTTGCCTAGTTAGGTATTCTGTAAATATAAGTGCATGATATGAAGGCAGCAGAGGCAGTGATAAGAGGTCCCAGTGCGGTCATATTTGAATTTTTCCTCTTAACCTATGCTAAACAGACCCAATAAGCAACAAAGAATACACCATAATTCTGTCAGTGTGTTCCACTCCGGTTTGTTTGGCGTGTGCTTGATTGCGAGAGCCTTTGATGTTGACTTTCTGATCCAGAGCATGACAGAAACAACATTATGTGCTGCTGCATCGGGGGTTTGCCATAGAAAACACATCACTGTGTCCTGTATCTTCTTGAACACGCACAACTCCCATTATCCTATTCCTTCTGCCAACAAATGGACTCGTTCCCATTAGAATAAGATGCAGAGGTTATCTTTAAATTGACAGTGCATCACGTGCTAATAGTGGCAGACTTGTGGTCACACTGTGCCTCCCCAAAGCAGTTATAGAGGTGTCTTAACCGCTTCACAAAAAGATGCAGAAATACCATTACAACTTAAACAGTGTAAATTGCTGCCACCGAATGTGAACACTGTCATGTGGGCAGTGCACTAACAACATAGTTAAACTAGCTTGAAATAGAAACACAGCCAAGCCATCGTTCTGCATATAAATACTTGGTGTACTCACAGCTGCACCCTAATGTTGTAAATAATGTAATTCATGCTGCATGAAGATTAAAAGGTAAATTGAACCTATAGAAGCCGGGAAATAGTGGGGACAGAAGAATCAGAGGGGGGCCACAGTGAAAAGACGACAAAGCTGTGGGATGAGCAATAGAAAGAGTTAGATTGATCATAACCGCGCAAATATCCACCTAACAAGCCGGACATGCAAATCTTCAAAAAAGAATTCCTTTTGAACACAACTGACCAAGAGTTGTTAGCCCACGACTCAACACAAAGCAACAAACAGTTTGACAGTGGGCTACAAGGAGAAACGAAACCCAACCAGCAGGCCTTTTAACAGGTACAGGCAAGTCTTTTTTTTTATATTTCTGCAATCAAAATCTCTATGTTAAGCTTTTCCATTACTTTTGCATCGTTAACACTTTGTTCAACTTGAATAATTTTGCTATGCTAATTCCATAGTTCTGCTAACCTTTAGAGCAAAAATACACTTTGCAGTACTTCACAATTGATGTGTCAAAATAAATTCACTTTTTTTGGAGGAGTGTTAGCATCCATGTTTAATACTTTCAGAAGAAAAGTCATTTACAGGAATTATTCAATTGGGAATATAGACAGTATCACACCTGGGCTGTCTGAAGGGTTAGAAGTGTCTTTAAAAAGTACACACAAAGAGTTTAGGAAGTTCATGGAAGGATTGGTATTCACACAGAGCTGCCGTGTTCTCCTTTCAAATGATGGGAATGTCCGCAGCAGGTTGTTGGAAATCTCAAGACACCAGTCAAACAAAATGATGTTGTCCTTTTTGATCGTCGGGGCTTCTGCATGTGTCCTCTCACTCCGAACAAACCCAATCACTGGGATTGGTCACTAAATTGCCAATTGCTACAAATGTGAATATGGACCCCGGCGAAGCTCACAGTCATGGAGGCTAATTGGAATCCAAATATAGAATAATAAACCCACGCTTGGCCCACACCACCGGTCGTCATGGTTATTTCTCCTCAGGGACAAGCTTGAATGCCGACACCAGTCAGACTCATCACCAAGCTGCTTTTTCTTCATTCTGGGTGTGTTTGCATGTGTGTTTCTGGCCTGTCAGTGCAGCACATCAGCAGTGGTAACAGGCAGTCCCTGTGGAGGGCAGACTGACAGGTAGGTAATGATCAAAGAGGCCGTTTCCTGTGTTTCATGTTGGGCTCCGTGAGAGACACATCTGTACTGCCGCTTCTTCTGCTTTTTAATGGGCTCTGGGTTTAGACACTCTCTCCGCTCTCGTACTCACACCAGCACAAAGTTTACTCATTTGGAGCCTCCTCACATTAAAAAGCTACATTCTTAACAAAGCGTCGATATAAAGCGTCGATATAAAGCTATTAATATGAATAACTAAAAAAAATTAAATAAATATACCTTTATTATTATTATATTTTTGGTACACCTGATATTTAGTGGTAATAAAAAATGATTCCATGATCTATTGCTTGCTTAAGATTTCCTAATCCTCGTTGGGGTCTCACTATTCAGTAAGCAACAGCTCACATCATCTTCTGTAATGCATTAAAAATATTTTGAAAGATTTACAACCTTCGTTACCATAACCAATTAAAACCTATTAAACCAAATCACACACCACAAGTGTAGAAACGGCAACAGTATTTCTTGGAGACTGTGATTTTAGCCTCTCTGCTCCCCTTTTTTGTAATCATGGCTGCACACTCACTCTCATCTCAGACTGTCATCTCAACTCTATCACACTTTTATCAAATATAGACCTTTAGGGGAAACGCAGACACAGCCACCTGCTCGTCTCCGACATGACCCCCTTATCCCAACACGAGCAGAGCTATCTGTAGCAGGCCACTTGCACACATCTCCTGCTCAATCTTGTGTCCACAGTTGCCCGGTGACTTTGTGGACACTTACGGACTCGTCTCAGCGCTGCGTAGACTGCCACATTCTCCTTAAATTTATGAGAACCAAGTTCACCTTTTATCACTTTATCATGAGGATTTAATCATTAGGGTTACAGCAGTGGCACTTAATAAAACTACCAGCTAAACACAGGGTCTACCTTTGGGTGCTTTAGCTGAATAAATGTATTCGAAATTGGTGATTGGCAGACTAAAGGGTTGTGTTATTTCAGTAAGAAATAAATTGACTTGCAGTTTGCCAATGTTACGGTAATTACATAGCCAATCAAAGACATGTTCTTAAAAGGGGTAGTAGCAGTGTCGAGCTGGATTTAACCAGCTATAAAAACTCCTGGTAGGTTTTATAAGCCACTCTCATACCAGAGGAGAAGCATAAGTCATAGTCTCAGTTTTTCAGGACATTTTTAAGTAGTTTGGTAAGTTTTTAACAAACATATTCCTTTCATGGAAAGACAAAATAACCATTAGATTTTGGATTATTACAAAAGTACTAATTAGGTGATGAAGTAAAAGACTGCTTGAACTGCAATAGTTAGAATTCCATGTGTAAGGTATTTGTAAAAGTGTCACAATCAGAGCAAAGCTGTACGAGGCATTAGATTAATGTAATTTAATCTGACATAAATTAGCCTCAGAATTCTTTATCACTGGAGCTGATAAACATTGGCAGTTTGCTTCTAAAGAGATCAAATCATTTTATTCTTCTTTACCAGCTACACACTTAACAGTTTGTAATCAAATACCTTTGATTCAATTCCTTTTACTAGTCTGTGCTTGATTGGTAAGCAGTGATCCTGGCTTTTCTTTTTTTTTTTGATCCGCTGCTTGCTATACAACGGTGTACCACATCACGGATAGAGAGCCTGTGGACAAACACTGGTGACCCTGAGGCTGACCCGCTTCTACACTGCCCTAGCTGGCAGCTGATCCCTCTCAAAACCAAACAGTCTCTCCCTGAAGAGGGAGGGACGCCTTTCTGGCAAACATGGAATGCTCCAAATGATTGATAGCCATTTGTTTTGCCTGCTTAATACAACATAAACTCCAGAGCGATTCATCACTCTGAGGGGTTTTCACGGTGCCTCTGCAAAGACCACTAAAAATAATTCATTTTGTGTGAGCTACGAGCCAGGCATTAATGTTAAATATTCATGTGGGTCCAGTCTAAATGATGTGGCCATTGGCAGACAGTTAGAGCACACTCTGTGGATGGGAGAAAATGTCAAGCTGTGAATAAATGAAAGCAGAGAAGCCGTATATTACCCTGCCATTGTAAATTTTAGTGTAGTTGTCACTTTGTACATCCACAGATCTCTCTTCTAATCAATGCAACCAGTAAAAAAAAAAGAGCATATTGCCTTGTTGGCAATCGTCTTAACTCATCATATTCGCTCATCTTTTAGTCATTGTTTGTTTATGTTGCCTAATTTGTGCTTAATGAACGTTAAAAGAGGAGCTGGTGCTATTTCTGTTGTGATGGCTTGTTTGTTGAGAATAAAGCCTATCAAAGCCACTAACTTGACTCTCTTTAAAGTTGTCGAAGCAGCACAAGCGCTTCTCGTCACACCAGATCAATACAGGCTGGGCCCGTGCAGTTTTTATGGTTTGATTTGTATCGACTATGACATCAGTCAAGCATGTTAATTTGGGCGCTCTTTTGGCGAAGTTGATTGGGTGAAGTTGTCATGGTGGTTCCAAAATTGTTTTCAGGGGTCACGTTCTGCCGAAAGACAAGCACAGGAAAGGAAAGGGCAAAATATAATACTACATCGAGTATCCATTAGGGACTGAAGTAGAGAGTGTAATGTCTGCTGTGCATCATTTGGGGGGAATGGTGAATGTTAAATGGCCACATATTGACAGACACACTTGAGCAGAATTTATTTCTATCAAACGCACTCACATTTTCCCCCGCAGTCTGACTAATGAGGCCTAGGGCTGGAAGATGGTTCCATCAAGGAACAACCCCCCTCGGTCTCCTCTGCTGCCTCTCTTTTCTTTCAAACATGCACCTGATTGATAGCTGTGATTTGACTGAGAAAAGGGAAATGGGAAATTGAAAAATAGTGAAAGACGATTGGAAATAACACACTGATTATAAACTCTGCTGCGGAAACAAAAGGCCTTTCCTCTGCCTTTTCTCTTATTACTGAGGTAGCAGGTGTGAGTCTGACAGGTGCCTGATTGAGGCGCACAAAACACATTACAACTGCAAACAAATGGACGTGTTTAGTGTCCCCGGCCGCAGTTAACATTTTGGGCTGATAGATGTGATTATGAGCATATGAGCACTGGCAGAATGGGCACAGGTGTTAGTGAGAGCCAAGCACAAAAGCAGCCATGTTGTTGTTGTGGGGATAATAATCCATCTATACAATTAATGGTATGTCATCTGCAAGGTCATCAGCACTGTGCCTTTTTTTAATACGTCTCATATTGTAATAATGGCGGCTCTCTGCTGGAGAGGCATAAACTGATTTATCATTGTGTACCAAAGAATGGCTGTAATTTTTCAGACTGTAAACGATGAAAACAACAAGTGTTTTAAAAATCACTGATTTACAAAATAACCTCAATTACATCGATGCCACAATCATTTATTTTGGCCTTTTTTCAGGATTAATACAAAAGGGCTTTTTATAGCAGCAACATAAAAAATATTGCGTATTCACTAAATGAAACTGTGTCTTGGCCAAAGACCCAGTGCTTTAATATTCTTCGAGCACTTCCAGACAGTGAGCAGTGGTGCAGCAGATGTCTCTTGACCCGGCCGAGCACCCACTTAACCCTTCTGACAACCCTTTTTGCAGTGGGCAGACTGTGCCAATGACACGTCTGTCATAAGCGTCTCCTAATGTTCTAATTACCCCTTGTACAAACCCAGAAGTAATAATAGTGAATAAGCAGATATGCATCACCTAGCTTATTTTAAAATGAATTATCCATGGAAACAATTTGACCTTAAGATGTCACCTAGTTCTAATTCAGCACTCTTCATTATTCGCCTCTACATTTTCTGACAATAGGAAAACAACTTTCATACAATTCACAAAGTTAGCTGTTTTTTCACCCAATGTAGCTAGTGATGCTAACACCATACATCCTGTAGTGTAATGTGTCTGATATGTGTCTCCAATTACAGTTCAACAGAGCAGTAATCTTCAAGTGACAATTGGTAATGAGCACAAAACCATGTAAAAATGCAATTATTAAGTGTACGTCCACATAAGATGCATTTATGTGTTCCCCCTGCCTTCTTTTCCTCCGAGGGAAAAAGCTAAAGTTGCAACGTCACCCTAAAGAGACAATTTGAATGAGACTTTGTCAGAGGTTAAGCTTTGTGTCTCCTTCCGCTGCATGCATTGGGTCTAGATCACGCTGACATTTCTACTGCTGCACTTAAGTCCACACTCAGTCAGCCAGTCTTGTTAGTATAACAGAGTGGATGAGCGTCCTCACAGTGAAAGCAAATCTTTGTTCCTTTAAGCTAACACACTTCCTTGGTGATTTATAGAGCTCAGAAGTCACTACATTTGTCACAATTAGGGTGGTTTGATAAAATACAAGTATTTTGTTGATTTGGCACAACAGTCAGATTATCTCAGGGGTGATGCATATTCAGTCACAAACACGTTTTTATTGTCAACAAGACAAGGCAGATGAGTGACGAGATGAAATTATAAATCCACACACCTTGCATTGTTTACATTTTTTTTCAGAGATACGTATTACTCATGTTGTCATCTTTTATGCATCTCGTGTGGCAATTTTTATCTTACCACAAGTTTATTAGAATTGAATGTCTTTTTATTCTGGTTGCATTGTTATGGTTATAAAACCCTAATATTAATGCCACATGCTTACCAGACCATTTATTATCCAACACAATTACAGACACAGGGGTCACCAGCAGAGACATCCCTTCCTTTTAAATTGTAATTAGTCACCTTGCTGGAGTTATTTTATAATAATAAAAGTTTATGGAGCATGCTTTTTGTATCGTGTAATCCAGACAGATTAATTGGTTGACTGTATTGTCTGGGAGAAGGTATTGGACCATTCCCAGTTGTGTTAACAGGTGATGACAGGTGGAGCGGGATTAAGACGTAAATAACATGTGGTAAAAAAGCATGCCGTCAAGTCAGCTGTCATCTAATAGAATTACTGAAACTTTGAAGTCAACTTGAAAGGTTTTTGGTTTAATGACAAAATGAATCATTGGAGACTGTATGTCTACTATTGACTGAATTTTAAAGAGTAAGAACATTGTACAGAACTCTTTTAGTTGATAATGTCCCTAATTATGATTGTTTTAAGGTTTAATGTTGTTTAGTCTACCATTGGACTTTGTAAGTTTCTTATCTGTCAACTGTCTTTGATATATTTCTTTTTTGAAATGGCTAACTTTTGATGTGGCCCATGTTTATTGGGTCCACTCTGCAGGAGCTCATTTGTCCATGCGACTTCCTTGAAGAGAAAAGTTTGAAGCCCACCTCTGATCCGTCTAATTAAATGAAAACTCGGTGAGCTCCACACAGTTAGACAGCTCTGCTCAGCACACATACACCCACAAAGGTAACTGATGTGATCTCTATGGGGGACAACACAGTGCTCCAGCATCCAGCTCTGCTGTGTCCTCTTATGCAGTACGATCACACACTATGCTGACATGCAACACTCTGCAGATCATGAGCATAAATAAGCAAGGGAATGTTTTACCTGAAAGGATGAACATTAATTCAAAGGCATCACGCCAGTAGTAGAAAAATGTTGCCTCATTAGTGTTACCCCACTGCTTTTACAGCAGCAGCAATAGAAAGAGGAAGTATGTGCCACTCTTACCACAGACAGACAGTCTCCCGAGATCTTAGTTTGCCTCAGTGACTAAAAAAGTGCACATTATTATGGTTCCATTGTTGCTGCAATGGGTTGAACAAAGATGTCTGAATAGCAGAGCATGCTGAGTCTTACATCTTTGACAAATGTGTCGCAAAAAATGATATCTTCACAATGAGTGTCTTCAGCAGGAAATTTAGAATTACTGTAGTCCCGAGCCAAAAACGCTTCACTTTTCTCTCTCTGAACTCAGAGCAAAAGAATGTGATTTTGGATGAAAAGGAGAGGAGGTGAGGAGACAAGGACAGACATTATTAGGAGGACGCTTGGCTTGCCTGCTCTCATCCAGCGTGATTGACACATTGGTGCATCGGCTGCGTTCACGCGAATGCCATCACAAGCGTTTCCCCAGAAATCTGTCTATCAGCGCTGTCTAAGCAGAGCGACAGCCATGACATCTAATCACAGGCGAGCTGGCACCTCATAACTTCTACCTAATGCGCTGCAGGTACAGAAGAGGGAAGGGGAGCACATAGACACAGCCATACACTATTTATAGCCCCTTTAGAGGCCACCAGCAGGAAGTAGATCACACTGAGGGGTTAGGGAAGATGTCACTTCACTGTATCACCAGTCGTTGTGTTTAGATATAGGTCTCTGTTGACAAGATTAAGTACCACCCTGCCCTGTTATCAGGGGGAGATGTTTTCTAGGTTGCACTGGGCTTTTCCTGACAAGTAACATAAAATGAGGTCAGATATGGTACATATACAAGATGATAATGAGGCATTTACATAATGTTGCTACAACACTATAATTACCTGGCAATTAAAGCAGCTCAAAAGCCTCATTATAGACTGTCCTGAGGGCTTTTTGGACTGGGACATCGATATGTGCGTTCAAGCTCGACTTTCACTTTCAGATCAACCACTGTGGCTTTTTTCTTGATCAAATATAACTGCCACTACGAAGTGTTGAGCTTAATTATAACTGAATGAAAAGAAAGTCTTAGGAGACACTTTTAGCAAATGCCTCAATTGAGGAGTTAGTTATTGTTACAAGCCTCTGGACAATGTTAGAAATTTGTTTCCCATCAGGTGTGATTTGTCACATATACTTTTTGTCCTGGAGGAATTGCTGACACTTTGAAAATGCACAAAGGAGTATACAAGGACATGTGTCATACCTTACACCCTTATTACGCCAGCAATGACAAGTCAGACAAGCAGTCACTTCCACATAGTCTGCACTGAGACCCGCATTGCTCAGAGTTACAATACTAGAAGAAACCCCAAAGTCTGTCTGAATGTCAATATAATAGAAAAAAAAATAGCTTGTGAAAAATAAAATGTGGTGCAAAGAGTCGGTGAAGGAGAGAGAATGTGTGTAAATGTGTGGGGGGGTTGTTTATGAATAGCACACAATGAATGATGGGAGCTCTCCCGAGGGTACAGGCCCTGAGCGCCGCTGTGGGGACTTGGGAACATGCCAGTCTCCCATGCCCTGCGAGATGCCAGTTTGGGTGGGCACCGTTCCGAATGGGTGCTCTCTTCTCTTCCAGGATACGTGGCGGCTCCCGGGGGAGAGTCTCTAGGCAGTGGCTGCTCCAGAGCGGGCCTGGTTGGAATCTCAATCAGGGACAAGGAGGAGAAAACAAAGTCCACATATACTCCCACCTCTGTGCCTCTGTAATAATGTTGCACTTGGGAAAATTGAGAAAAGGCCTCATTATGTCTGTGTTGTGTACACCTGCGGAAAAATAGAAGAAATTACAGCTTAATGATGCCTTTTGTATTTGTCTTAATTACTTGAAAATTGCATAAGGTGCTTGATGAATTTGAATGTGAACATTATTGCAATGTATTTATTAACTGTGGAATATGCTTGCATCCTGTCTGCTCACAACCTGTCTTTTCTTTTTCCCCTACTCTCTTCTTGTCCATGTCTGCGCTGCAACAGGAGCTGCTGAAATCGTGACAGGTACGCCGCTTCATTTCTCTTCCTCTCCTACCTGCTGTTCATTTGGAAGTGCTCGTTTCTGTCTGTTTCTGTTGATTTGCTGTCCGTCCAGCTCTGTTCATCTGCGCGTGTTTACATGAAATACACTGCTTGTGTGTTGCAATGTAGGAAGAGGCAGGGTTCTCTTTACATAAGCACACGTTTTTTGGTTTGTTTTCTGTCAACTATCAACTATTTTGTTGGTATTGCCTCCTGTTCAGATCTCAAATGTGTGTGTGCTTCCCTCTCACGTCAACATAAATGGCACCTTGCAACAAAAAGTGTTCTTCATTTCTTTATTAATGCCATTCACCTCTGTCACTAATTAAGAAAAAGGCATATTCTACTTTATGGTAACTAATCAGTAGACTCATTCTATTTTCATATCCATGTGTCTCCGAATAGCTACAATTTTCATTTCTCAAAGACTTGCCACATTTTGGTCCATCACATTAATGAAGTCAGTCAGAACTGTCACCCATGGAATAGTCGTCACCAGGGACAAAACAATAGTTCAGTCCCAGCTTTATTCACTAAAGTAGTTTTAGGTCACTTCATAGCACAGAGGAAATTGACCCAAACTAATCCGACCCCAGTGTTTTTGTCTCAAAAAGCACATTAAATAGTCAGCCACTTACTGTTTTGGCCCTTTAACTAACTTCTGTTAAACACTGTATCATTTGATTATTGCTCTATAATCTTGATAATGATGTTAATAAATAATATATTAATGCAGTCTGTGAACATATAGCATCAACAAAATTGGCTATACTGTAAAAATAAAAGGGATTTTTCTAAAGCTGCCAACTAAACAGCAGTGCAAGAAGTTTTATTAACCTTTTCCTGATGCAGGCTATTAGGACGTAATAGTCCTAATTTTGTTTTTTTATACCAAAATACAAATTGCTTTTATATTTGTTTTGAGAAAAGAATGCTTTCTTCCAGTTGAATGGTCTTATTTTCTTGTTGTAATGTAGGCTGCTGTCATTACACAAACAGATACACTGATTTTCTATGATTGCATGCCTTTGAAGAATAGAAAAGATGGTCAAATTAGTGGGTATGAAACCTTTTTGCGTAAAGGTTCTGAGAGAAATGGTAGTGCGCTAATTATACCCCTGGACTGAAGCCTTCTTATGTGTGAACTTACTTTAAAAAGCATTTCATCATGAGGGTTTAATGACTGAGCAGGATAAAGATGTGCTGCACTAAAAAGGCAGCATGAGAGCGCCAGTCGTGGAAACTTTTATTGTTAATGACTGTCTGTAGCTGTTCCTTGAAAGGACACGGCTGCTGCAGACAGCAGTAACTCCAGGGAGTAGCGGGACTGGCTGTCCTGCCTTCACTGCCCCTTTCATGTCTTTTGATGCAAAAACAAGAAGTAAAAGTTCAAAGATGGCCAACTCTTCTCAGAAAGGTGCTGCAAGTACTCATGGCAGAGCTGGTCAATTTATATTCCCTAAATTCCCTCAATTTTTTGTCCACATTGGATGGGGTTGGCTGTGTTTTGCATGTGGTGTGCGGGCTGATGAGCCAAGCAGCAGATTGTACATCCCCTAAGAGAGTGGCCAGACTTCAGAGGGCCCGCACTCGTGCTGACTGTTTCATTCATATGTTGTGATGCAGGAACAGGGGGATAGCCATGTGCAGAGATACAAGCACTTTACTCTTCCAGACAGCTGCTGGAGTGAGTGCGAATTTATCAGCCAGTCATCTGTGCCATTCCTCGGCCCACTCCTCTCTTTCCCCCACCCAACACATAGAATTAATGACTGCCTCTCCTCATTTGCACCCAATCATGACCAGGATGCTGAGGCAATTGAAAATGTTTACTCCAATTGCAAAAACCCTCCATGTTCCACAAAGTGGCTTGTTTTCACTTTGATGGGATTGCTAATCACAGCGACGTTATTTATGTGTGTTTTGAATTGGAGATGAGCCTAGGCTGGGATGTTGGAGGGCTACCAACCTTGCTTGGGGCTGCTAAACCTTATGGAGAATTTATCTTGTGCATTCCCTTTCTCGCAATCCCAACAGATTGGGAGCAGAATAACCTTGCTTTGAGGCTGCTCTATGTTGATGTTATGACTGCCAAATATTTTACTTTTATAGCAATAAAATAAAAAAGACACCAGAACTGTCAACTGAGCTTTACTTCAGAGTGCCAAGCTTCATAGACAGAGACATTTCAGGATTTTACACAAAGACGACTATTAAAAAAGTTGCATTTATCTCTTCTTTTAGATTTGATGAAGAGCAACATAAATCCATCAAAATAAAATTGCAAACTCTTATCTACTCTATCTATGTTATTTCTTTGATTTGGAACTCCTCAACATGTACATGAAAAAAAAGCTCCCTAGATTAACATCAGACAGTGTCTAGAAAATAAAAACTGCCAAATATAATAAAAAATTATGTGTTTTATTATATTTTTTACTAAGTTATGTGACTTATATCATTTAACACAAAGTTTTTGTAATAATGACATAGACATAGTCATTATCACTCACTGCCAAACCCAGTCCAAAAAGATGATAACTTTGACCTAAAGATGTCATTAAGCATGACATTAGGTCGAAATGATGCAAGTCTATCTTTGTCAAATCCACTGCAGTATGTGTTTGTCTTTTTAAATAACCAGTGGCAATCACTGGACAAAAAAGGGACATGCCGTACGCTATTTTAATAAGCACCATTGGTCTACAGCTGTTTAGGCAACAACAGTCAATATCAAAACTCTACACCATCACTGTTTCCACTGGACATCTTTTCCCCCTAGTGTCCTTTTGGAGTATAATCCTGAATAAGAAACTCCTTTGATATTTCTGTATTAACTATTATAATATGCACATAATATAATGAAATATGCAGTGTTTTGTCTAAGAGTCCAGCTGCATTGAGACCTTATTGTGCGATGTCTAATGTTGTGCACCACGTGAGTGTGTTTTTGCTGTACTATTAGCTTTGTCCTGAGCCTGATCCCTGGCAGAAGAGTGAAATGAAATAGGTAGTTCATTGCATCAGACAGGTCTGAGGAGCTTTCCTCCACAGGAGGTTAATTTCTTATTGCTTTCCACATTCATATAGTTCATTTTGAATCATGTTAGTTTGGCTGTCTATTCCCATTATCACTATCTGAAAATGCAGGTAGTTTTTTTTCTCCACTTTGTAAATGTCAGAATGCAATAGAGGTGTCTGACAACTCAGGCATGCAAATTTGCTTTTGATGTTTTCTTGGGGCTGTGGGTGAGAGCGTTGTTTCTTTGGTGGTGTGAATCTGCAGCATTAAAACGTATTTTCCATTCTCCTTACGCTTTTTTGACTCCTGCCAGATAAATATAGCACAAGGTGACTTTTGATTTTCTTCCTCTTGGAAGGACGGGGAAAGAAAGCCAAGCCTTTTGTGCAGGGGTTTGCTGTAAGGTGTAAGTTACGATGACAAGGTCCAGTGTCTGTCTGTGGCAACAATGCCAGTGTTCAAAGAGAGCTTACAGCACTTTTATTCCTGGAGCCACACAACAGAAGCGCCAACACACTGAGTACACAGTGGTCACATGGAACCTCAGATGGAGGGCTCTGATATAGCTTAACCAAAAACAGCATCCAGCTCGGCTTGTCTCTCTCTTTGTGCGCCTCACTCCCCTTCACCACCCTACCCATATCCACTGCTCACCACTTTATTACACTCTTTCTTTGTCTCTGTTTTGTCCTTTTCTTTCTTCTTACCTTCGTGGGCAGCAGAGCTTACAGCCCATCTGGCACTGACTCACAGGGCCCACTCCGAGCGAGGGGAGATCAATAGTGACAAACATTGCACATGGCTCTTAAATAAAAGGATTAGATTCAGCTGCAAACAATGTACACAGCCTATTCACACATCTTCACTGTGTGCATATTTGATGTATCTGATTGCCCATAAATATCCAGATCCAAGACTTCAGGATGTTTCATTTTCTCATCTGTTTGTATGTTTTTCTTTTATTTCTTTTTTAATTTTTTTAAGTGGAGGGTCAGAACCTAGCCACCGACAATGTGTCTGTGATTGAGGGAGAAACGGCCACCATCAGCTGCAGAGTGAAGAACAATGATGACTCGGTCATCCAACTCCTCAACCCGAACAGGCAGACCATCTACTTCAAAGACGTCAGACGTAAGTGACCAGACCTCACTCTGTCCAGTGTTTTTACTCCCCTGTCCTGCCCATCTTTATTTAAACATTTAAATTTAAAACATTCACTTTTTGCTGCCTAACAATCATGAAGGTTGTTCATTCGATCTCTGGCCCTTCTGTGTGGAGTCTGTCTGTGTGCATGTACACGTGAACTAGTTCAACTATTCTGCCATGGACTGATTGATTTTACAGTCTAGCAGCATCCGCCTTGTTGTGTGTCCGTTGCTCCACTACTTCCACCAGAATCTCCAAAATAATATCTATAAAGTGGTTGAACCAGCCTCTCTGCTGTATTAGTTAATTAATAAATCTAAATTGCCTTATTGTGAATGAGTGTAAGAGTGAATGTTAACTTGTTTAACTTGCCATTGCCCAACATGCACCCCACCCCAGGCAGCTGGGATAGGCTCTGGCCCCATGTCCAGAAGAATGAATGAATAAATAAAAAAATAAAAATTCTTGATACTGGGGTAATAAAAAGGCACCTATACACTTTCAGTTTCTTTCCAAAGCTTGAATCCTCCCTCCCCCACAGAATTTCAGGAATCAAAAAGTTAATACAATCAATACAATGTTACTTAAGGTAAAGGTTAAGGCT
Organism: Perccottus glenii; assembly: GCA_024416835.2. Classification (NCBI taxonomy): domain Eukaryota; kingdom Metazoa; phylum Chordata; class Actinopteri; order Gobiiformes; family Odontobutidae; genus Perccottus; species Perccottus glenii. The sequence continues at coordinate 16,015,691 of CM044550.2, forward strand.
ATTTTATTTGTCTCCCTTGAGAGTAATTTGTCTTGGACAGAGGACATGGTGCACAATACAACAAACAACCAAAGAAAAGACTGGAAATAAATAGAACATTAAAAAAGATGCCGAGCATACATCACTCAAAATGCATTACAGATGTACAAGTCAATTCCATAAACTCACTCACGCACTCTCACACTCTAGCCCCAGTAGTATTACTAGTACAAAGTACAGTATATGATGCACTTTATCTAGCATCATTATCCCTAACAAGCATTTTTGTTATAGTATGTGAGTTTGAAAAAAACTGCTTCTTGCAATAATTTTGGCAGGTGAGCCAAAAGTAAAAAACAAAGCAACAACCTTATATTAATAAAATTGTTGTCAGAGTATTATGTGTCACTTTAACAAATAGCATAGCTTTGCATTCAATTGTCCATGCAAATGCAGCCCCTCATGCCCTTGACTCTTTTGGCTCATTTACACAAGTCATTAAGCCCAGAAAACGCTGAGATTAATATGAGATAATACACATGCTTCTATAATGGGAACACCTTACCGTCCTTGTCATTGTTCGATTTTATGATAATCTCTTAGATTAGGCTATTGAACATAATGGTTATGCATGAGCACATGTGCTACTTCCACAATGATCTGAGTTTTAGTGTTTGTTTTATTTTTATTTTATTTTTTTTTTAACTTTTTGTACCTGTGATGGACGCCAAGAGTCAAGGTGAATTACCACACTTTATTCAGTCTGTATCACATTCAGCTGTTCACAAGTGGAGATTTTTTTTGGGTGGAAAGAACATGTTTTGAGTTCATGTTTACTTCATATTTTCCCAAAGCTCCCAAAGCTTGATGATAATGTGGTGAAAGATTGATATAGAGTAACATGAGTATCAGACTTTTATTGTTAAGCCAACATTTGTCATTCAGCCTTTTATTTGTAGTGAGCAGCTCAATATGCGTTTTAAAATGGTCTGTGTCAATTTCTCAGTATTAATCAATGATGTGCTTTGTTCAATTACTCAAAAGCTGTGGTTTATTTGACAGCAGCAGCTGAAGTGTTTTTTTGACTCCTGTTTGTTGTCTTGCGAGGTTATTCTGGGCTGTGTTCCTAAAGGACTGCTGCTTGTGCAGGACCCCCCTCAGCCAGTGGCATTGTAAGCTGTCAACGGGGCTGCTCCACACAGCGCCACATCTTTGTGTACAAGGAAGTAAACAGCAGCGACACCGAGACACGAGGAGCAACAAGAACAGAGATCCAGATTCACACACAGATAGCAAAGTGCAGTTTTACAGAATAAAGTGCACATCCGAACAAGTCTCAGCGGTAAATCTGCATGTCACAGATAGTCACCTATGTGTCTGGTTAGCAATCGCCATTCATTATGTTAGAGATATATGCAAAATGAGTTGTCATTTAAAATGGAAAAGCTACCTAATCAACGATGGCAGGCTGCTATGGACATGCAATATCACATTATTATTCATTCACTGGATCATTCCTCAGGAGCTGTATGATATTGTGCTACAAATGTTTTTTTAGGATTCAGCATCACCATGTTTTCAGTGTGGAGGTCAATCAGCAACTATTTTCTTGAAGACATCTTCATACTTGGTCATTGTTTGTTGGAAGGTCCTGTTCACAAACCAGTCCCTTATGGTGTGGTAGGTGTTATCTGCCAAAGCAACGAGTTACTGAAAAGTTGTTGAATTCAAATGTGGTCTTTATCTGGCTTGCCAAGGTCAGCCAACTGTGAGTGGTCAGTAAAACAAAGGCCTAGTGTTGGCTCACAGCTCATTGTCTCTCTTTTGGTTCAACATGTGTTGAGCACAGACTGAGACGTGGGCATGCATGCTGGAGCTGTTTGTTTTTCTTTGAACTTTTAAATAAATTACATCTTTTGTTTGTGAGTATTAAAGTAATATCAGGTTTTTGGTGATGTACTATAATAAAATAGAAATTATATTTTTCTTCCCACACAAATAGCAATCCCATCAAACTCTTTTGTAGCACTAAACACATGACATGCTATGAACCTCTGTTCATTAATAACCCATCCCATTTGACCACCTAATGGTCATTATTTGGTCCTTCTTTTGTCGCAAAACAACCCTGAGCTGTTGAACCCTAAACTCTCCACCTCTGAATGCATCCATTAATCCATCACTGTGTCTCAAGGTTGCGGAAATAGTTTTTTTTGGCCATTTTTCTGCCTTTAACATATTTAATTTTTTTAATTAACCCACCTATTGATTGGTGTTATGTTATAGTAATGGCAATGATATGTGACCTAACAACAGAAAGGAAGTCAGATTGAGATCAGAGTTTATTTCAGAATAGATCTCTTCAGTGCTTATTTAAATTTATTTCATATCTCATTGAAGTGAGCTTCAATCCTCTGCTCAGAGAGTTGGGGAGTACTGTTTGGGCAGAAATGAACACAAGGTGGTCTTGCACAAATTGTAAACAAACTGTTGAGATTTTTACCTATTTCATCTACACAAAGTTACTGCATACAAGTAAAACAAATAATAACCAAACTAATGGTAATAGATTTTATTTATAACACTTTTTAAATTTGGCAGGTAAGTCTCAAAGTGCTACATGTAAAAAGACAATTGGATAAAATATATATTTATTAGTTTAGAGTTTATATTAAACTGCTGTTGATGAATATTGTCTATACTGCATGCTTCATCATAACCATCAGTTATGAAGCAGTTGTATTTCTTGTGTCTGTCTTTTTTGGATTTACCTCCAGGTGTGATCAGAGTCCATCTGTGGCATTGTTTTCTTCTGAGGAGGGACTTTCAAAGGGCTCTTGAATGATACTGAGGATAAGGTTTCAGGACACTGCCCTAACACTTACAGTAATGGTCAGGATGCTAAGTCTTAAACCCGAAGGGATAACAACTCACACCTTAACACCGACTGAGGAGAGTTCGTTAGCCAGAAAAAGAGGACTTGATAAAGAAGGCAGGTCAAAACATCAGAAGGGCTCCCAATCAAATCAACCCGAGCTGTTTATGTAAAAGAGTGCTCAAGGATGAGGGCTGACCCAAATCAAAAGCAGAGTGAAAACTCTGGGAAATGTCTAACAACATTAAAAAAAATACAGACCATCCAGCAAGGCACTGGTATACATATTCTTAGCCACTTTTGATTTAGATTTAGAGGCTGGGGCCTCTCCACAGTGTGATTTAATTCATTATGTATGTTTGAATGCCTCTTCTTTTCCTGGAATATGTTAGCTAGACGCAGCCATCCATGACCAGCAGCAGCCCATTTTAAGTTCCTAGAGTTCCTAGCTTGTTAGGAGTCCTCATGAGCACTCTTCACACTTTCCCGTGTCTGTGAGTGCTCTGTGGACTGTAAAGCTACTTTATAAATCAACTTGTATGAATCATTTTGAAACTCACTTTTCTTTTACTCAATTAAGGAGAAAGCACACAAAAGGGCAGCACTCCACTGCTTCTCCCTGTGCTCGTTCTCATTTTTCTTTGGCCTGTTTTTTTCTCCTCTGCTCACCTCCCTTGGTGTCGTCCTTCTGGCTGCGTGTCTCTTGTCCATGTCCCTGTACACAGTAGCCTCACTGTCTCTGCCTTGCATGTATCCCCACAGCTCTGAAGGACAGCCGGTTCCAGCTGGTGAATTTCTCTGACAACGAACTGCGTGTGTCTCTGTCCAATGTGTCACTCTCCGATGAGGGCCGCTATGTGTGCCAGCTCTACACTGATCCTCCTCAGGAAGCCTACGCAGACATCACTGTCCTGGGTAGGTGTGAGGTTGCATGTGGAAGTCCAAACAGAATTGTCTTCAACACACTCAGCACTGGATTATATCCATCCAGTTATCGAAATTGATAATGGAATGATAGCCTTCTTTGATCCTGTTAGCGCTAAGTCAAACAAAGTGTTAGCCAATTAGGTCCTCATGATGCTCAACGGCATAAATGCTCAACGAAAATGAGCAGATGCTGAAACGAATGGGTCCAATGGCATCGGTTTTGGCAGCTGTGTTGACTCTGTGAATCCCGGTGAATGTAGACTTGGCTGTTCCAAATGACGCCCCATTGAGAGTCAGCTGTGATACACTTTGATGCTTTGCAGTGAAATGGCTCTAGTTAAGCTTTATTATACATGCAGACATCCTGGGGGATTGAAAGGAATTAAAAGCACTTTACGTAATTGCTTGAGTTGTACAATTGAAACATAGCTGCAGTATTTCTGAACGAAGGGCTGCCACGAAGAACCCTTGAAATAAACACCCTGCTGACTTTTTACTTTCAAGTGACTGGGGTTCAGCAGTTTTTACAGCAATAGTGACGGAGTGACAAGGAATCACTCAGACTTAATCCAAGTTGTCTAAATTTAATCTACAGGACTGTATTCACTAATCAGACTTTTGCACATGGACTATTTTAATTTGTTTGACTGCCTGGAACAGTAAGTTTGCATTATTTTTTAAGGAAAAAGTAATTTGAAAGTCTGCCATGCAATGGTAAATGTAAATATGTCCCATTAGATATACAATGTATTGTGTTATACAAATGCCACTGTGGTAATGTTTGAACAATCAAATAACTCACAAAGAGCTCTTATCTCAGCAGCAGAATTCTGTTTGTGACTATTTGTGCCTTTACTCTGGGATAGTCCCACCCGGCAGCCCAATCATCGAGAGCCGTGAGGAGCTGGTCAGTGAGGGCAACGAGACGGAGCTCACCTGCACCGCTGTGGGCAGCAAGCCAGCTGCCTCCATCAGATGGATGAAAGGGGAGGAGGAACTGACAGGTCAGTGGAATAACAGCCTCACATGCTTTAGGCCTGTTCACTTCCTCAGAAGCATTAATATGTGGTGTACATGAACTTTATGCTGATTGACATGTATAGAACAAAATACAATGTGGGTATTTATAGCATCTTGCTGAAGGCAAAATACATTCTCTTGCCAATAAACTTGCTCAGCCTCCCAACACAATCACATGACTCCAACCTTCAAACAAATCTTCACACAAATATCAAACACATTACCAAATGGTTCTTCTTTCTTTTTCTAACCATTTACTGCATTATCCAGTTTCACCTCAAACTGAGTTTTATATTCTAAAGAGACTAAGCTGGATATGTATTCATATTTAAATATAGTAAGTGATCTCTGCACAGTAAACATGGTTAAGAACTCATATTTGCACATTTCATCTTCATCTCAGAGCCTGCTGTTCAGCTGGCTGTAGGCAGTTGCAGAGAAGACTATATAATCTAAAATTGTGAGAAAACCTTATTACCTCTCAGTTATGATTAGGGGTCATCAATTATTCATTACATACTTATTGTACAGCAAGGGGAGATATTCATTTTAGTCATATCATATTTACATTGAGTGGATATCTCTAGACTTGTTGTCAAATTATATATGTATTAGAATGGAGGGGATTCATTTGGCTTGTTGAGAGATAAAATATTTAGACAAGAGCGAATGTGAAACTAAATGCCATCTGTGCCTCCAGTGTTCCCTGCAGGAGTCAAAGTCGATTTGTGTTTGGAAGTTGTTGAGTGTTGTGTAAGGGAGAGTGAGACAACAAGATGGTCGAATCAGTGAAATGCCACTGACATGCTGAGAAGGCTAATCCATAACGGCAGTGGTTACATAGAAGAAGCTCGAGTGTCATGGCCCCCTGTACCCCAGGAAACACAAATCACTACTCATTATGCATGTTCGAAACAATTCATTAGCTCGTCTACGCTTCAAGATTAAAGGCACACATCACAGCACTTTCCCACAATCTCTATGATCATGCTTGTCCTTTGTCAATTCACTGCCAGGGCAAGCCTTAATAGCCAGAAAGAAATGTGCTGGCTACTTTAAACTTGCTTTCAAATGTGCGAATAAGTTTAGCAGCCATTTATCATGCTGGCAGGTAAGGGACTGCTGGGTTTAGGCCTGGGAGAAACTCAGCATACAAGGTTGCAAAATGCTAATTAGCATAAATGACAGCTGTACTGTTGTTTAAATATATTTTGTGGTGTCAACATATAGCAGAGAATCACTTTTTTTTCCCACATTTGGTTTAGAATCTAATCTTATTTCCACAGTTAGAACAAAAGAAAAGCTTTAAAGCCTTTAAAAAATGTTCTCAGTAAGAAGCAGAGGAAATAATCTTATTAAACTAGCTTAATGTTGCCATGAGAATGTGACAGACTATTAGACAAGAGTTGCAGAGGAGTAATGGAGTAAAGATTTACTCACACATGACACTTTTATTAAACATCTCAGCAGTGGCAGCGTTCTGAGTAGCTGTGGTGCACTGCACTGGCAGGCAAAAGGCTGGGCTTAAAAAGCGCTGGAGCAGAGTGTCACCCTGAGAAGCGGCTATGCTTGATTGCTCTGGGATTGATCAGTAGTTGATGCTCACAAGAGCGTTTGATTTGACATCTCTGCTGCAACACTCAAGTCTCTTCTGCATTCAGATTGGAGTCCTTCCTTGACCTGATCCACACTTGTTTTTCTTGTCATCGTCGAGGTGACACTGATAATTGACAGGCATTTGTTGGACGCTACAATATTTGTAGTTAAATGGTTTAATCATCAAAACATAATTTGGGGTTTTACAGTTTGGTATTCAGTACAGGTTCAACAAAAAATTCCTTGTTAAAGAAAATACAGTACTATTCACATTATTGAAACAAAGTGATTACATTTTTTTCTTTAGCACAGCTCCAGAAGTTATCTTAAATAAAGTTTTGAAGACTTTACCTAAATTATCAGTATTTTCTTCAGGAGTATAAAAAAAGAATACATACATTGTCTTGTGTTATATAAGCAATGCATTAATGCATGCATTGTTCATTTAGAGTTTCAATTTTAATATTTATTTGTGGCATAATTATCTGTTCACATGCTGTCTTCTCATATTCTGCAGAAATATAAAATGTCATTTTTACACATTGTAAACTATGTTTTATACATTGTCATCACACATTCAGACATATTCTCTCTCTCTTTTCTGCCTCAGTTTAATATTATAGCTCTTACAGTGCAGTAACATTCAGTGTGCTTTCACCACAGAGTCAGATTTAATGGCCAGGAGCACACTGACCACTTCCTGATCCCAGTACTTTAAATTTTATGTATGCCAGTCCAGGGCAGTGGGTGTGTATTACATTGGGTTAATATCCATCAAGAGGCTACACGAGTGTAAGTTGGTGATCATCAACTGTGAAACAACAGTATTTTGGCCTGTGAGAGTCCAGCTGGACTCCCTTGTGATGAGGCTGAAATGGAAGTGTGCTGCAGGTCAGAGTGGGGCTGTAATTATTTCCTCACTTCATTAAGTGCGAGTAAACCATCACACTCAGCACTGCGGCTAATGCCGTGCCCCTCTGGCATTGTAATGCTCTCTAAATGAATGCCCCTCTGACAGCCTAGGGCCTAGTGGGCAGCAGATTACTGCAGGGTGAGCCCCAACAATGCTCAAGTCTCAAACTGCACAGCATTCATTATCATCCTGATATAACCCTGCCGTTCCTCACTGCTCCTGTCAGATTTGAAGGCCTGAGGCCCGTCAGAATCCACTAAAGCCTCGTTGGGGCACCACATCTCAGAATCATAAATTAAATGTAAATGCCATCAGAAAGCGCTGCACTTGGACAGGTAATGTGCTTCTAATATCTATGACTATTTGCTCATTACGGTCACTGCAGGTTGGTGAAGCGGCAGGATTTTAGGTTTGTTTTCTGAGCTGTGCTGCACTTAACTTTTCTCCTGTCTTTTGCCTGTGGTGGTTTTTCTAGGTGAGACAACTGTGGAGGAGATGTATGACAGGATGTTTACTGTCAGTAGCCGTGTGAGGTTTTCTGTCACTAAAGAGGATGATGGAGTGCCAGTAGACTGCATCATTGACCACCCAGCTGTAAAGGACCTCCTGGCTCAAAGACACTTGGAAGTGCTATGTAAGTGACCGCAAACTACCCCAAGAAACTGCATGCACCTTTTTTTGACTGCTTGCACAAATAACTAAACAATGTATGGAGTAGTTTATATAGTATGTAACTTAGTGTGCTGTATCTGTAAATGGAAATTACAATAGTCACAAAAGTCCCCAAAACAAGAAATTACCAATCAGCCCTGTGGGGTTATTCACAAATATTTACAACATGACTAACACACTTTTTTAGTTTGGCCAAGCTTGTGAAAAAAAACAAACTGGTTGACCAATGACAAAACCTGCTGATAAACAAAATGATCATCTATTGACGTATATCATTTATTAAATTGAAAAGAAAAATCATGTTCAATAAGGCCACATACTAAAATAAAACAAATATGTGATTCATGTATTATTTTTCAAATATGTGATTCATTATGGTGTGAGCTTACACTAGGCTTTGATAATCCTCAATGTACCGTCTAATAGGTCTATTCACTGTTGAGACTGTTGTTGCCAGTGCTGAAGCTGACAACATAGTGGCCTATTGGATACAATCAGTACAAAGAAAAAAAAATCAACTTTTGCTCAGGTGTCAAATAATATTTAGGTGTTCTTTAAATAGTGCATTGATTGAACAGGGAATACTGGCTGCCTTACACTGTTAAACATCAAGGAAAGGTTAACATACCCTTTCATAGTCTACGTAGAATATTAATTTTTTTCAGATAGACAACTGTTTTGTTTGACCTTTCAAAGAAAAAAGAGAAAGCTTGACTGGAGCCGTTTGACATTTCGGTAATCTTTGGTGAGCATTGATAAGAAGGAAAAAAATCCTTTTGGCTGTGAGGTACTGTAGACTGAGAGTATGTCTACTGAGCACATAGAATAATCACTTTATCCTCCATTATGTTTTACTCTGGGCTATTTGGCTTCGTGCACGCTGCATTTCATGATTTGCCTCGCTGTACACTTTGGCTGCAGGTGTAAGGAAAGGTGACGTGTTGAAACATGGGGCACTGGAGTATTGTGTGTGTCTCTTTTCAGATAAACCAGAAGTGAAGATTACGGTGGCATATCCTCAGGTTTGACCAGAGAGGGTGATAGTTTAGATTTGACGTGTATCGCAAAAGGAAAACCGCAGTGAGTATTTGCACACTTCAAAATAAAATAAATAAGTTGTATTTTAAATTTTGTTCTGTGATCTTTAGCTCAGATTTTTTACTTGAAAGTGATATGCACAATATTTATTTTGTCCAGGCCCCGCCAAATTAACTGGCTGAGAGTGGATGAAGACGTACCACCTCATGCTGTGGTCACTGGTTCAGACCTGTACATCGAGAACTTGAATAAGTCCTACAATGGGACGTACCGCTGTGTGGCATCCAATGCTGTGGGCGAGGCCTTTGACGACTACATCCTTTACGTTTATGGTATGAGCATAGATATTTCTGTTACAAACAGTTGCTTTCTGGCAGGAGAATTGAGTTGGACTGATAATGTAACAGCATTTGTCCAACAAACGGGGCAACATTTTGAATATATATGAAAATAAGCCATTATTGAGAGAACAGAGAGCTTAAAATCACAGATGAAAGCTACATTTAGCAAATCCACAGAGCTTAAAAATTGATTTTTTTAAGATTTGTGGTGCCATGCAGTGTACTATTAATGCACAATAACTTGTAAGTAATGGATAAAGTGTCTGTTGGCTCTGCGCTGATCTGTTAAAATCCCAGGAAGTGGGTTTGTAAAGATTAATATTACAGGAACAAGGAGCTTTGGAGAGGGAACAATATAGCCAGATGGAGAGATACCGGCTGCATTGCCATTTACATTGACTCGGAAAATCAGGAAGGAAGCCCGGAGTAACATACAGCACAGTAATATTATGTTCCTTTAAAAAAAATAATTTGCTTTGTTTTTGTTTTATTTGTTTCAGTCCCACCTCATGGTTGTCACCTGTCTTATAAGTCATCACGTAAAACAAAACTTATTATAGCCTTAATCCTTACAGCTCACACTTACTGGCCATAAACGATAGCCAGAAGGTCAGCTCTTACTTTCATGTTTGTATGACTGGCCTTGGTTCTGTTGATGGAAAGTATGTTGAATTTGAATGGGTTTTTCACTAAAGGTCAACAGAGGGGCCAATTCTCGAAGGACAGTAAATGCCACTGACAGTTTGTTCCCTCACATGGATCGTTTTTTTTACTCCGTGTTCTTCAAACTATAGTGGCCGCAATAACACAATTTTGGGGCACATTTAAAAATGTTTAAAATAAGATACTTTAGTGAAAGGTTTCATGGTGGAATGAGCTCATTGTTAACAACTTTAGTTGCCAATCTGAAAAATGTTCCCTGAGGAGGGACAGCAGGGGGGGATGTGTTTGAAGTGCCCAGAATAAGAGGAACTTCATTGTTTACAATCGTAATGTAACAGCAGAAGTACACACTCATTGGACATTAATTTCCTACTCTCCCCTTGCTTTGTGATTTGAAACAGGCACGGCAGTCATTGTTGGTGAGTTTTGCCATCTCTACGTGCAGTATTTGCCCCATGCTGTTAAGAAAATGGTTTTGTATTTTGCTTCAATGTTCCAATTTGTTTCATTGTGTGTATGGGAACAATGTCTAACAATGACCAGTGACCAAGAAAACACTACATCCCCTCCATTGTCTCTATTACTAATATAACATTATATCATTTTACCTAATCTTTTGTTTATTGTATTTAAATCTGCAGTTATATTATTTATAAGACACACATCAGTGTAAGTACAGGTGTGGGTTTGTAAAGATTAATATTACACAATCATAATGATGATGTAAAGGGGAGATTTTAACCTTCCCCTTCACCAAATACTAAACAATAAGTATGATTTTTGGTTTGGCAGCACCACTTACTGTACTTTACTCATTTTATAACTAGCCACCAAAAGAAATTTGACCAAAACAGTGAGATCAGAGTGCAATGCTTGAGCAAAGCTGTTGTTGACTATCAGCTTTGTGTTTCTGATTGCTTATGTTGCTTTTAAATTATAACTCAATGGGGTTATTTCGTCTTGACAACCATGAACTGCATGTCAAAAAACATCATTTTAACATTTTGGTTTGACTGATGTTGGAAGCACATATTTGAGAAAATAATGTATTTGTATCCATTGTGTCATCCAATTGCAGGGCAGATTTTAATTGAGGGACAAGGTCTTGGTCAGAAGCAGCAAACACTGAGTGAAAAGAAAAACAAGTGTGTTTGGATGCAGCTTTTAACAAGGTAACCAGGGACTGAATACTTGACACATGGAGATTTAAGATTTATGCCCAGGTGGTGTTCAGTCTATTTCAAGTTACTGTATATAGAGAATTATATAGTGGTTGTCATTGAGTCCTCCTCTAGACTTCTATACAACTCATGCCCATAACTACTACTCACAATGGTCAGAAGAGTTGGTCTTGAAGTCTCAAGTGTAAAAGGTCACAGTCATTTGTGGTCGCAGTGCTACTAACACCCAGAGGTGCAGTATTCTCAGTAACCTGAGTGGTAGTCATGATCTAGGTCACCGGGTATGAGCACACCCTTGAGATACAGATAGATGACTTTAAGAGGCAAAGAGAAATCAAAAAACATGTTTGTCACTGCAACACTTGCTGTGTGCAGTGGTGTGAATGTAACAGGCAACAGTCACACTATAGATTAAGGGCCTTGTGTTCTGTTACAATGTACCTTTTTTCTAAAGTCTGAGAACATGTTAGTGTGGTGTGCCTTTAAACTCAAACTTGTACTGAAGCTCTACGTGTAGTGAATGAATACGAAGTTATGTTATAATGTCTCAGAGAGACACAGGTGTGTCATTCTCATGACCTACAGTACAGCAGCTGGACAGGCCTGTTTCACCTGCAAGCCTCTCTAAACTGATTTAATTCAATCACGGTTGATTGGTGTTAATGTGATTATCCCACATGACAATAAAGGTTCTGAATTTTGTATGTAGAGCCTTGTAGTATTTACATCACATGACCCTCTGTGTCACCCTGCAGACCTGTCCAGACAGAATGGGGTCTATATTCTCTACTTGTGTCTTACATCAATTTGTGTGAGTTGTCTGTTGTCAGAAGATGATCTACCTATTGGCTTGTTATCATCACATTCAAAAAAAGGACAGCATATGTCAACATTAGTAACTTTCTTTATACATACTTTACCAATTTCCATTAAACACCATACCTCTGTTGTATGAGTGCAAAGCCTCTTTGACTTACTTCACTATAATGAGACACAGGAGATCGGTAAAAGGTGCTCATAACTGCAAATAATCATGTCTGCGACTCCCACTCCTCGTTTCCGGAGGATTTAATACCAGACAAAATCACATTGTGGCTCATATGAGGGTTTGTTGTCCCAGACTAATCATGTGTGCTATGGAGGCTTAATTAGTGTGTGTTTCTGCACATAGATTACTGTTAGCATGATTATCTTGTGCTATTTTTATGTTGCTCTACAACATCAAGGCACCACCCCAACAACTGGTCCTTCCCACTCACTAAGGCTTACGCTGTTTTTTTAAAGGTAATTTTCCACTTTATGTCTTGAATTTGCTCTAATTAATTCAATGAAATAAATTAATGAATAAATGTGTCATTTTAGGCTACTAAAAAAAAAAATCTTGTTACTGATTGAGGTATTGGGTAATCTAAATTGGCCATAACTTCTTATTCATGTTCATATGGCTGCCACCCTTGTGGGCTTTAGCGCTCTTCATTATTTAACGAAAGACTGACTGACCTTTCAGAACACGACAGCCTAGACAGGTGTGAGGCCAGTGTAAATATCCCAGCCACATTGCAGGTCATTTGTAGAGCACACACTGCATGTGGCTGTTGGACTGGACTTCCAGAGAGGGGCTTTTCATGCTCTCCTGAAAAACTGTGAATTGTACCCCCTGGCTCCTGTCTGCTGTGGGAGAGCTCACCTGATGCTATAACTCAAACACTGGCCTTTGGCAGGAAAACAGAACTGCCTTCACTACCACACTAACTCACAGTTGGTGTTTGACCTATTAATCCTCAACAGACAGAATGCCAAAAGATTCTCACACACACATTAACTCCGTTCTTAGCTTGATGTGTTCATGTTCATTTTGACGGACAACACAAACATCGTTTAAAAAATTGCACAACATTAATTGACTAGCCACATTCTGTATAGCCAGTAATCCTAATTACTTTTTTCTATTCCATATAAAGAATTTGTCTGGTCCTTTTCAGTCCAAGTTTGATAGCCAGGGGCCGGGACAAATGAATGCAGATTAAACCAATCAGAGAAACAAATGGCCTGACGTACGCAATGTAACAACGAGGCTAGTTTCACTTCTTCATGAGTCATTGCATAAAGAGCGCCCCGTTTAAGATAAACAATTATAATCAGACGGTGTTGTTGGGTTCCAGACCCACTAGACTTTGTGGGGTGGATCTGCCAGGCCGGGCTACATTTTGTAACCACATTTGCATACATTTCACTTTTAAATTGGACTGAACAAATAGCTAGGTAAAAGAAACCCTATTTTTTATTCCTTGCTGCCATGTTTGTGAGCGTGTTTAAGAAGGCATAGATAAACAATTTCTTCTGCATTGTTTTACTTTATGGTTAAATTTTCCCTTATCAAATTCCTTTCTGATACAAATGCTCCCTGAAAATATAGCTTCTCCAAAATACACTCATATTTCAGCCCTCATAATGTTGAGCCCAGAGTCATCCAGGCTGGAAATTGCCCATAGAGAATTCTTGTTCGCCTAGATATTATATGTGCCACATCCTATCCCAGCCTTTGTGAAGACCCTCTTCCCTGAATGGCCAATTTCCCTCTCCCAGACACTGACATTTCAGCTATCAGCTTGCCTTCGGTCACAGGGAAGGAAATCTAGCCCACCCCCCACTTCAAATACTGTCAGAGGAGAATCTCTTCTTGATATCCTGATACCCCCCTACCACCACCAGCAAAATCACCCCCTAACACCCTGAAGGCCTACGTTGCAGCTACATTATGCCATGCTTGATGTTTTAGCATCAGTTTAGGAGTGTGTGGTCCCCCACTGTTGTCTTTTGATGGAGTGTAGACACTAAAGGCACGGAGACAGCCAGGCAATTTCCCCTGCTGGGACTTTACCACAGCAAGGGGCCACGCTATCTCCCCCTACATAGCAGCCTGGCATTGCCCTGATGAGGTGGCTTTGAGCCCTCTTAGTAGTGCTGCACACCTGAATTGCCCTCCATTTTGTCTGTGTGATGATTTTATTTTGTGGATAGTGACAGGGCTAATCAGTACACTCCAGGGCGGGGGACGACTGCTTGGTGCTGTGTGCAGGAGACCACCAGACTGGTTTAATTTGCAGTTTGACTTAATTATTGAGAGTGACTGTGCAAAATAGCAACAGCACTCGGTGATTGCAAGACATTATTATTCATAGTTAATTAGAAAATGGATCAAAAAGACACAAAAGCTTACTAGAAGCTAACCATGCTGCCCTGAAATAGACCAATCCATTTTGTTACTTGCTTATTGAGCAAACCTTTGGCTATGTTTTGGCTATGTTGTTGAAACTGATATTTGGCATCACTGTCAATTATGTTATGACAGTAAATGAATATGATTGCAATATCAGCGGGATCAGATGAATGCCAAATACACAATCTTACCACAGCTGCTACATGTGAGCATGAGCCTTATGTGCACATTAGCATGTTGTAGGTGTTAGCTTTAAACATATGGCACAGCTATGTGTTAAAGCTGACTTTTGTCGTATTACTGGAATAGCTCCTCATCTCCAATGTCTTGTGTCTCTCTCTCCTTATTCTTGTCTTGCTTTATTTCTTATACATGTTCTTTATTTTGTTTCACTCTTTTCATCTAGATGCTCCCACTACTCTCCCTACACCCACCACCAACCCAGTCAACACCCAAGGTAGGCCTACTGTATGCCCCACTCCCTTCCTTCTTGTCTGGATGTGCATGTGTTTGAGAGCTTGCATGGACATAACCCGCTGACCACAGGGAAAGTGTGGGAGCTTATAGTAAAGGTTATGAGTGAGTGCGGATGGACGGCTTTAATCAGATAAAGCTGCTGATAGGTGACATTGAGGACAGGCGCAGGCACCTGCCCTAGTCATTTCCAGTCACATGTTTGATCTGAGAAAAGTCAGCTTTGCCTCTCTGCAATCTTATCAGCATCTGCAGCTATAACTGGTCCATCCATCTTATTATAATGCCCTGTACAGCTTTTCTACAAACGCCAGTCACATTTGGTCTTTGGCAGTTCAAAAACTTCAATAACTACTTTGATAAGACATTTCAAAAAAATAAAAGGTACTTGATTTGCAGTGTTTAAAGTAGAGCAATCTTTTGGCCTTCTGTATACACTCTATTTGATTTAGCCTGCTCACAAATTGTATTTCAATATTAACAATATTAACTAAAAATAGCACAAACAGTAAATTGATGATGAGGACACCTTGGGAGCTAACATTTAGATATGCCACAATATGGCATTTGAATAGCTCCTATAGGGAGAGGGCTTTCATACTGTCGTAAAGTGAACCCTGCTTTAAAAAAGAGGTGAAAAGATTTCCCCTCAGTATGGTCATACACGTGATTACAGACAACACAAAAAGCACCTAACTTATTTCCTAGCTCACTGCCTCAGGCTCGCTGATCTTTGTCTCACATTAGGGGTCACTAGTGGCTGTGATCATATGCTTGGACAGCATCATTCAGCTCACTGGGCGTAGCAGTCAAACAGGAAGTGAAGTGAAAATCTTGCATTACTTTGCATTTTAACTTAAAGCTGCTAACAGTTTCTCTGATGCAGCAACGTCTGTTTTCTTCTGTAGCATTCCAGTAATTTTGAAAAGACAGGCTTGAAAAAGGATTTACCATGATATATGCAGTACATGCAGGGAGGATGTAATTGAGCTTTCTTGCAGTTCACTACTCTTCTAAATACCCTGTCACAGGGGCAAAGCTTAGCTCGCTTGCTGTAGATTGCTTTGCACAGCCTTAATCAGCATAACAGCACTGTATAGCATATTTCTATTGCCATTAAAGAAGTATAGAGCAAGATTTCTTATTCATTCATTTGAAGTGGTGTATGAATAGGAGAAGACACTTTACCACCAGCTGTGTTCTAATCAGAGACCACTCTGCTGCTCCAAGCCCAATCAGCCATTGTTCTTGTGCATTATAGTTTGGGCGCAGACTGGGCCCAGACTATGATGACAGAAAAATATAATTATTTCTCCAAACGTGTCCACAATAAATGTTGGACACTACAATTTTGCAGTAAAAGTTCATAGATTAGATTCATAGTCAAGTTTAGACTAGGAAACTGTTCAGATGCGTATGCTAAGAAAAACAGTGTGGGTGTAGACCTCTTAGGGGTCTATTTTTTTTCCTTCCTTCTTTTAGTGTTATATTTACAACAAATCAAAAAGCTTTTAGTTGACATCTTGTGTCAAAAAAAGATGAAGCACCATGTTTGACTTCCCCTCACAGCGACCTGCACACACGAGCAGGCATCTATCACTAAAGAGTGTCAGGGAGTACAACATTTTAGCAAGGAAAGAAACTTACGAAGTGTATTTTCCAGATGAACACCAAATGGTTACACCAACATCAGAACAAAAAATGTAGTCTTCCACAAGTTCTTTTGTCGCTGGTTGGATTCCTTTTGGGCAAAGGGTAGAATTTAGCCTCAATCCACAGCTTTGAGGGAATAAAAGGGAGTCTGTGGCAATACTGCTCCAGCTCGTCAGATGCTCAGAGATGATCCGAGGCAGGGACATCATATCCTGGTTAAGCCTGCTCTAACCCCCCTCTCTCCCCTGCACGTCTACGGGAGCCAGACCAAAGACATGGAACAAGGAATTATGTTGGAGCTGTGATTGAAAAGAGCCTATGTTTTTGTTGCTCTGCAGTCTAGGCTAAACTGTTGTTGAGTGCACAAGGCCCACAGCTGAATAATATAACTGAATAAAAAATGTATTAAAATCAGCATCTTGATTTAGAAAGGCTCAGAGGTGAAATTATTTAAATGATTTCAGAGTGCCAACTGCCAGTATGGGCTTTTTGAAAAGACATTACACTAACCACTGCACACGGCACCCTTTAGACCTGCTTCTGCATGGAGTTTTATTACTTACTTGTTTTTTGCAGATATCCTGGCTTTAACATGGAGTACACAATATATAGATGACTTTGGGGTGATTCCCAAACCTTTGTTCTTGTTTTGTTTTTTTTCTAATGTGAGCAAAACACAAGATCTAGACCCAGATGGTCTTTTAGGAATCCTCTCGCGGCAGGGTTTTTACATGTTGTGTTTGCTGTTCTTCTTCTGAGGTGTTGGCAGGTTTCCAAAGCTGTTTAGTTGTGGGATTTAAGACTTACTCAAGACTTTAACAAATATGGTTATGAGTACATGTAGTATTCCACATAATTAAACATTAAACATTTACTATAATTGTCTAAACCCCCTGTGCTTTAAAGTATTTAATATTAAGTATTCAGAAGCGTGTTGAAATGATGTTGTTTTTATGTTTTTTTCAGATTTGTTTACTCTGTTTCCCAGTTTGAATTGACCTGCAGTTTTTTATTCTCTTCTTTTAAACAGATACTAAGCAAAGAGAAACTGTAATAGTCTGTTTTAATTGGTCTCCAGGGAATAGGTTTGTGATGCCAGCCCACCCTGAAATCAAAAGCACTAATACTGTATTTCAGGGAGCAGTTGTGCATGATAAAAGGTGCTCTGTGTAGCACATTGGATTGAATTTGACTGTTATGTGCCAATGAACTGTTTCAAATAGATAAACTGTCATTACACTGCAGGTACAGCTTCTCATCAAGATGCATAGCTAAGGCTCTGTTCACGGTAAAGGGAAAAGTGGTCCATGCAGATTGATTTTCAGGTGCTTTCTTATTTAACAAAACATCTTCCATGCAGATTGATTTTCAGGTGCTTTCTTATTTAACAAAACATCTTCATGAGAGCTGATCTCATGTTAGATCCAGAATCGGTGAATAGTTACTAATTATTGGTGTAAAAGTAACCAGTGAGTAGAATACGGCAGAAAGTGAAAAAATGACATAGATGACGTAAACTGCAGTTTCTAAATAAAAATAATTCCTAATTCCTAATTTATCCAGAATGGGAACATGGGAGACCTGTGTGTTTGGTGTGTATGCAGCAGGTTTCAGTGCTCAAGGAATATAATATAATATTTAGCACAATTGTTAGCAGGTCTGAGGAAACAGCCGTCTGATCCTCCATTAAATGTCACAGCTGCATTTGTACAATTTAAAGATGTGGTTTTAGTTTTTTTCAGTGCACACTTGATGGCATTGAATTCTGCTCACAACAATATTGGGCTCACATTTTAGTGAGGAATAAAGGCATTGGTCTGTCTCATTACATTTATTTTGTTTTTACAGGATGGGGTAAATAGTTCATTGTCAAATATGGCTGTTGATTTACTGTACTCAAGTAAACCGAGCAGCAATGTCTCATTGTCATGTCAGGGCAAGAAACAGGCTCTGCTCTATCAATGCAAGAGTCATTGTTTCAATTATATCCATGTAATTACATCTATAAATTGAGGAGTGATTGTGCCGGGGGCTAGTGTGAGGGACAAGCTTTATTCTTACAACAATGAAAAAATTACAAAAAAAAGGTAGTCACAAGGCTGGCTTGACAGCGTTTGATGGCAAGCTCTGTGACTGACCACAGTGGCAATTAGTCATCTCAGTGAAGTGATAGGAAGGTGTAACTGTAAAGCATGTGGAACTGAGAGTTCAGCAGAGCAGATTTCAGTGGCGCACAGACACAGGCGTCAGTTGCAAATCCTCTTTATTCCCCATAAATCCCCACGGCTGTGCACATCCTGTCAGGACGCCGGTGTGGGCATGGCAGCACTCCTCGGTCAGCCCACTCTGCCGACAGAATGAACACTGGCAACATTACTGACATAATCAAATTCTACTCATTTCAAGGGTGAGGCCACAGAAGCTCCTGTAATAATACAGTCTGTCTAATGGGCGTTTTCATTCTTTCAACCTCACTGTATTATTATTGTTTACTCAATGATGCACCCATCCTTTACAACATCTCTATACAAGAGAATAAGCTGATTGGCTGTGACAACTGAGACAATTTTTATGTATTCCCCACATTTTTCCCCATATTCTTCTTTACATGGAATATTTTTCAAGATTTCATTGGCTTTACGTTTAGGGCAACAGTTTTATTAGTTAAGGATTAACTGCTTAGTTCTAGTTAAGAGCTTGGTTTTTCATGTATTGTTGAATTAGTGAATTGAAATTGCACATAGTGAATAAATGTGAGAGTGAATGTTTGACTGTTAGTGTTGAAGAACTGGCGGTTGTCCAGAGTGATCCCCACCACACACCCATAACAGCTGAGAGAGGCTCCAGTCCCCCATGAAATGTACAGACAGAATAAGAGGTAGAAAATTACAGAATGAATGTTTAGGCTGAGAAAACCAGCCACAATTACATTTATAAATCCAATGCAATAGTATGCACACTGTTTCATTGTATAGTTTTGAATTATGATGAAAAATCACATCGAGGGCATATCTTATGAGTGGGTTTTTTGAAGTTATAATGGAAAGTACTGGCAGATTAAAACTGAGCCGCACCCTTTTTCCAAATAGATGACACAAATATCAAGAGCCAGCCTAAGTTTAATCTACTCTGAAGCAGTAATATTATCCTCCATATATATAATCCTTCATAACAAAACAAAGACAGAAAACAAAAGTTTAATAACAGTTGTATTTGTTGCAACAATAATTCTCATGAAATGCGCTATATTTACTGTGCATCTTGTTTTTACTTTTCCCTTTTGTAATAAGAAGAGGACTCTCAGACAGAAAATCAGTGCTGTACATAATGGCAGAAACATGATATGCAACCAGCCATAACAGTTGATACTACGGATGCTTTGGGATTTTATGTTTTCTATCTGACATTTTTGTGATAAAGCCTCTGTGCTTACTCTGGGCAAATCTTTTTACCTGTTAAATAAAAATCCTTGTGAGCGCAGAGGCGTGTTTCCTTGCGGATGTGTCTAGCGGAAGACAGCGTGGGGCAAGGTGAGTGCTGGGGTGAGCGGATGAGGAAGGGGGGAAAGACACGACTGCGCACAGGCCATTTATTGGGTGCCAGTTCATTAACATGGAGCATGGCCGCTCATGAACAGTGCTATCTGACATCCACGTTACAGTAAACAAACTGCACTTCCCTGCTTCACAGATGCCGGCTCATAGCAGTGCTTTGCTCTGTGAAGATGACTTCATTCTCGGAAGGTGCTCAGCTGAGGCAGAACTTTTCTCATTAATTAGTTTTATTTCGGTTCTAGCGTGATGTCCTTGTTTAGAAAGTGAACTTTTCTGAAGGTTTTGTTTTGTGCGACATGATGTGAATGTGCCATGTGTCAGAGCCCTCAACTTGACTTATTGTGCCCTCACAGTGTTGAGAATTTCTTCGTCTTTATCAGAATCATTCAAGTTCAGAGCATGACTACTGAGATTGATGGAAAATTGAGCTGCTCTCTCATGCAGCAAAGAACAGTGCAGCCATTCCCTCAGCCGCCATCCCTCTATCAGTCCAAATGTGCACAGATATAGACGATTGATAAATGCTCTGAACTATTCTGGGACTGGAAATTTAAAGGCTTCAGATTTTGCCTTGTTCTTCTGCTGAGCGAGGATAAATCTAGCTAAATACAAGTCAGTGATGCTCTCTGACACCTGAGGCGGCCACGTATTTCTCCGAATGGGGACACCAGGCGCCGATTCATCTCAAGACTTGTGTCTATTTCTGATGATTGAACTCCCTGACTTCCAGAAATGGCCTCTTAAATCACAATGTATTTTACAGTGGGTGAACTTGTGCTGGAATTGAAGCCAGTATCTAGTGTTTCATGGTGAAATAACTGTCTTAAAACATTTTTCAGCATTGCTCACTCAAGAGGCTCGAGCTGCCGTTATAGCCATATAGCACTGAAAACATTCATCTAAGAAGCTGGGTTCAATGAGGTGGGAATATTCTGTACAATATGAAAATAGGAGCAGCTCTGCTTTCCAATGTATTGTTTTACTTCAAACTGTATCTCAAGAGAAAAGTAGTATTGCTCTTGAACCAGGACAGGACAGAAGCTTCATGTCAGATTTTACAAATTTTATTTTTTAGATCTACAGTAAATACAGTAGTTTGGTTGTCTGTTTGTTGCATTTTTCTCAGCTTCACTTTAGAACCACTTAATCTTTTATCAGTTAACAAAATTATCCGACATGTCATGTTTCCCATCTGTGGTAAGGTCATGCTAAATGCTTTAGGAGAAAACAAACCATTTGAAGTTGTTTTGGCAGACTAATGATTTAACAGCCATGGCTTCCATTGTGGCACAGACATGTGTGAGTGGAGCAATTGCTTTTAAGACTGGGAGCATTTGCTGATCATGAAATTATTTATGATTATTGTTCTGTTTTCAGACCCCAGAGCTGGTGAAGGGGCACCTCAGAAAATCGACCATGCTGTCATAGGAGGGGTGGTTGCCGTGGTGATGTTTGCCATCCTCTGCGCACTCATTGTTCTTGGTCGATACTTTGCCAGACACAAAGGTAAAGCATCGGCACAGCAATCATACTTGATCATGAACACATCTTAAGAGTTCAAGTGTTTTTGTTGTGAGTTGATTGCAGTAGGATTGAAGAGTGCGGTTGAAAGATGAGGGATGGATGTGTAGTTAATTTATTTGTACTTTTGTGCAGGAACTTACTTCACACATGAAGCCAAAGGAGCGGACGACGCCGCCGATGCTGACACGGCTATAATTAACGCTGAGGGGGGACACAACAACTCAGACGAAAAGAAGGAGTATTATATCTAGACTGGACGGGCCAGGAGAGACGGGTGGGGTTGCAGCTGCAGGTGATGGACAATGCTGTAGGGGCATTATGGATAACTCTGACTGGTTACAAAAAGGCTTGTGGATTTAAAGAAACTTGGATGAAGAAGTCAAGAGAAGAGAAAGAAACATTAGTTTGAATAAAGACTGGCATGGCCATTTGGTGAGAGGCATGGCTGAGTCTCCTATCCGACCCTTCCTGGACTGCTGGGGCCTATTCTGTACAGTTCAATTATTTTACAGACAATTTTGTGCCTTGTTCAATTTCTTTTGTTTATTTTGATGTATTTCTTCCCCTATCATGTGCTTGTTGGATTGGACTTCCCTGTGTATTACACCTGATCCTTTGTTGCATTTGGCTTTCAGAGGAGATTAAATGGCCTGGTGTTTGTCTATGT
The DNA here is from genome assembly GCA_024416835.2 of Perccottus glenii. Classification (NCBI taxonomy): domain Eukaryota; kingdom Metazoa; phylum Chordata; class Actinopteri; order Gobiiformes; family Odontobutidae; genus Perccottus; species Perccottus glenii. The sequence continues at coordinate 16,037,988 of CM044550.2, forward strand.
GTGCCGCAGCTAGCTTTTAGCTCATGTTCCTGACTCCGAAGTGCTGTGCACTAGAAGCGCATAAACACATACCTTTTGAACGGGATTGGTAATCACTCAGTTCAGTAACTGGAACATAGTGTCAACACATTTTCTTGGCCAGGTCAAAGTCCAGTGGCCCCAGCAAATTCAACATACATACACCTCTGATTGGTTTTACACTTACCTTTTGTCCTCTCTTTACTTATTCACTGCCTTTGTAATATTTGTGAGAAACCATGCTCATTATAGAATGTAAAATTTCCTAAAAATGACGCAGGAGTGCCATATTATTTAAAATATTACTACAGCTTAGTGCAGGTGGGTCCTCATTGGTTTCAAGAAGAAAAGACCTGACAGTTTGTTCTATGTGGTCAGTTAGTGCTTGTTTAGGGTGTTGTACAGTCTTAGACATCATGACGGCTATTATTTGCCATGATGTAGAGGTCTCTGTATCTAGAACAGTCAACTGACAAAACCCTAAGTCCTCTAAACATCTCTTCAAATCAGATGGATGGACCATAAAGAAGAAAGAAACAATTTATTTTAATCTTTATGTAAGAGTGACTAGTCTGGCTGCAACATTGAAACATTTTCTTTATTTAACCTTAGATTTCTTTTTCAATCACATTGTCAACCATGGACCAAGTATGGGAAATATATACTATTACTATTTTCATATTCAGCCAAACATCTACCGTGAATGGTGCAAACTTGTGCTATTTCTTAAGGTGTTTCATTTTCATCATTGCATTCAATTCTTCTGAATCACTGACATTTTTCTTTGAATGCCGTTTAATGTAGTCTCACATGTCCATCTACCTATAACATAAAAAATGTATATATAATTTACAGCATGGCTCACAAATCCTTGTCCTACCCATACACAAGTAAAAAGACATTCAATCACTGCAAACATGAATCAGCTATATTTCCTGGCTGTCTGTAAAGACATTTTACCTTGGGGCTGTCTTTGATAACTTGTAAGAGCTCTTGGGCTTACAAGTTATCAAAGATTTGCGTAGTGCGCTAGCCCTGGTTTGGGAAAGATCATTTTCTCCCTGTCATCCTGCAGCCTCAAACCTTCACAGAGGAGACGTATACAGTGATATACCTTCCACTATATGACTATAAAACCCTTTTTCTCACCAACACAGATGAGAAGACGCTGTGTGCACTCCATGCATGCCTCCTGCTTCTGACAAGAGTAATTAGAGATTGGTTTTCAGTGTTTTGCTTGAATAGGAAATAAATAAAAATGTTAACCACTGCCTTAAACCCACCTCTTTAAACACATTAAGGGAAAGACTGAAGGACTTCATTCAGTGCCTTCTTGGATTTTGAGGCAAATGGTTAGTTTCACACAGTATTCTCATGTACACACTGCAGTAACTCTTGTATTTCATCTTTTGGATCTTACAGGGCCAACGCTCATAGATACGTGTCGCCATAACAACGTCTAGAACTGTAAAGGGATTAATTTGATTGCTTTTTTTTTTGTACACCAAGATGTAATATTTATTGTCATAGTGATAAATATGCTTGCCATTATTGTCTCTGCTTCTATTCATTTATTCGTAATTTATTTATTTGGAGACCTTCTAAGACAAGGCTGACATTATGAGAGCGGTACCGTACTCAAAGCTATAATAAGCTATGATGAAAAGCAGTTTTTAGGGTTTTGAATTTTTTGTGTCATGAAAAAGCTGCCTGCATGACCAGTTTTGTTTGAGGTTTGGTATTTCTCTTAATTGTTCTAAAATGGCTGCTGCTCTTCAATGGAGGGACATGGAGATTGAAGGAAGCGTTAAAAAATCCACTTTTTTGTTTGACATTTTTAATATTTAGTATGTTTTGTTCACTCTCTCAGGTTCATGAGTGTTAATAGTTGTGTTTTTTGCATCTCAGGTAGATTGCAAACGTAAGGCCCTGAGTATATACTGTAGTATCACCGCTATTTGGAAAATAAATCACAAGATGAACATGTTTTTCTCAGTTGTACATGTTTATGTTTTCAATATGGTGCACTGTTAGAGTAAACATAAAATATTATTTTGCATAGACCTAGTTCACAAAGAAGGACAACTAGATTTGTTAAGCAGATAAAAGTAATGTACAGTCAATGTCAACAAAATCACAATTATGTGCATACAACTTCCACTAATACAGTATGTTGATTAGTAATTAGAGGATGTGACTACAGCTCAGTCCAAGCATCTGTTTGTTCTTTAACAGTTGACTCATGCTTTTTCCTATGAAGACAATATGGTGTAATTACTGTGACATGGCGTATGATTTTATGATTTGTAACATGTCTTGGATATTTGGATGAAAATGATGTTTAAAGCCTGGATTGTTTTATTACAAGAAAAATGGCTGTTTTGTTGTTGAATCTTAAATTTCTCAATTCCTGCGCCACATTTTATTTTATGTAGTGATCTTTATGTTTCCCATATGGCCATGCATATTTTGTATATGTTCACCAACATTTTTACAAATGAAAAAAAAATCTGAAGAGTACTTGTCTTAATAAAAGCTATCAATGTTAATCTGTGCTGTTATTGTGAATGTTTTATTTTATTTTTAATTAATGCCTTTCTTTTCCCAGTGGGGAAATTTATTGTCAGCAGCCGCATGTTTTTGATGTTGGTGGGGCAAACCAGAGTACCTGGAGGACTTCTGTTTGAGTCGAGAGGAAAGAAAAGACAACTTTATTTTTACTACAAGTAAATATTTGATTACTTTTAATTGCACTGTAGTCCTTGACTCAAAGAAATACTCTGTGACCGAATCTGTGACTTCCTGTTTTAAAGCGGCTTGGGCACTCGAGTATCGATACTTCAATACCCGCCGGTCAACATTTTGGAATTAATACTTCTAAATATATTGTTATATCATCGTGCTAATACAAAACGCCCAATTTGTTATCACTTCTGAGAGTTTAAGGCACTAAATCTATGAAAATCTAAATGTGACACGTCTTTTGTGTCACAATTATCTCACAGTGGAAAGGCTCACTGCTCAGCTTTTTGGCTATCCAGCTCAGCGGCAGCATGGATGGCCAAGAGATAAAAAGAAGCATAGTGTGGTGCTATTGTTCACCCACAAATTTAGTTTAAAAAGCTAAACACCTATATTTATGATAATTTGATTGGCATTTGGCAAGTATTTATGTTAATGGATTTTATTCATATTTTATAAAGGTATTATGAACACTATGCAATCATGTGATTTTCTTTTAAGAGGAAAAAACTGTATTGGTACCAATGAGAAATTATATAGTATCAAAACAAAAATGTTGATATTGCCTAGGTTAGAATCTATAAAAAGTAGGAGGAGGGTTATTTTTAACTTTTTACTGTTGCTGGGCTCACTGGTGGAATGAACCTGCTCATCTGTGTTCACACTGAGCTGAGAAAAAAAAAAATCTCTTTAGCGATTGAACCCGGGAAGCCGCATCGGCAGCAATCTGACTTTTCCTGAGTGACTGACACTGTGACAGAGGCAGGCCTGATGACTGACACCGACAGGCTCAGGGCTCTTGTTAAGGTTTCCAGCCGAACACATGAGTGTTAGTGATTTGACAAATTGATAGGCACTCGCAGGTACAAGACCTAATTCATAACCATAAGCCATTCCATCATCATAATTCTGTCAGTGCTGCCATTTCCCATTACTTTAGGTGATCTATCCCAAGTAAAGGTCAATAACATTATTCAAACTTTAATGGGAATAATTTAACCTTAAAAACCACCCACTTTCCTCCATGACTCGTAAAATTATTGAAATATAATGCTTCCCTTAAGGTACATTAAATACCTGGATATTGATATTTAATAAAAGGTGTGGGACTTTCTCTACAGCTTGCTAAAAAGATTAAACAGTATGACCTAAATGCTGGTTATATGAATGACGTTTCAGTTAGATGCTAATTCTATTTAAATGTTCAATTTCAATTTGGAATGACGTGTTTAAGCGTGATTAGCACAATGGGGAAATTAGGAGTGAACGAATGTCTGAGCATGACTTGTTTAGTCAGCTAATTGATTGATTGAGATTGATGGCATGTAGCACTCGGTTTGGCTGAGGTATAATTAGATGCTTTAGGAATAAATAGTGGGGTGAACAAAAGGCACATGCAGTAATCCCTGTTTAACACATATATTCTTGGATATTTATTGATTTTGTATTTACTGATGAATTTGGTGTGTTGCTTTGAAATTAACTTAAAAATGCAACAAACAGTATCTGTTTTTTACAAAGCACTTTGACAGCTGACATAAATGTTCTTTTCTAGTTCTGTGAATTCAACCGGAAAAAAAAGACATGAAAGCATTACCCTATTCATTAGAAGCCTACAAGTCAAAGTAAGAGCTCAGTGGAAAACATCATCCAACTGCTCCAGGATCTTCAAAGAGCGTACTATTTATAACTAATAATGCAGTGGGGGAAAAATGCCAAGTCATTTTCCATGAAACAGATGAGCTAGTTGTTTCAAACAATGATGAAGGACGAGCACCTGAAGCCTGTGATAACCGCAACACAATTATCTCTGCCTGCTACAGAATGACCCACAGAAATCTGCATTAATTAAAGCATACACAAGCAGCCTGTTAATCCGGTATGAAATGTCAGAGTGAGAAGAGACTGGTGTTGGGGAGGTGATTAGCTACGAGAAGGAAAGACGCTGTGAACACTAGAGGCTGTAATGTTAGTGTTGCTGCTTTGACAAGAGATTGATATTTGCCTCGATTCAAAAACATGTGGGACTTTTAGGTGTGATCAAGCACTACAAGGAAAAGGCCTCCATCTTTACCAAAAAAAAAAAAAAAAAGTATTCCAATTTGGAAATCTGTAATTATCAGTTAAGTCCGAGCTTAAGCAGCATCCTCTGAAGTTCCCTCAACAACATCTCAAGGTGACCCCTTCGCTCAGCACACGCGAAAAAGAAGTTTTCTTTGCACAGTTTACATTGATGTTCCGCTTCATAGACAGCATTTCCCAATCTTCGCCTCTTATCTTTTTTTTTCTTGCAATGCCTGCACACAATCATTCATATCGTATTTAATACTGCTGATGCATAATTAATTGTGTCTTCATTTAAATATACAACAGTGATTATCTTTTGGAGATACCTTGAGTGAAGTGAAAGCTCTATTGTTGCATTACAAGCTTATTTATCCTCCTATATTCGGCTTTGTCTCTATGGATGTGTTCTTTTCCGCTCATGTTTTGTGTGAGTTAGTTGTCAGCATATGAAAGCATTCTATTTTTGTGGGACAGCCAGTTACAGTCTAAAAAAATCCCGCACCTTGAAGTCAGTCACAGCAAGCTTGAGCTGCCGCAGGAACATTGCCACCTCCATTATTTATCAGTCTTTTTTCAACTTATTAAATTAATTACTTATAGGTAATTAAAAGTTACATGTTTTAATTAAATTTGCATTGAATTCAAACCTGAGAAGAAAGGCATCTGGGGACAAAGTTCATCAGCTTGAATGAGCTTAAACTCAAATTCTATTCTGTTTGGGAAGATGTGGGAAGTTAAAAAATTATCTGTTTCATGCTCTGTAACCATTGTGGTCCCTGTTTGCTTTGGGAGGAGCAGAGAAGCACACAGCAGATTAACAAAGCTCAGAAAAAGGAGTTTGGTGTTCATTTCCCTTTGTTCAGCTGCACAAAGGATTTTGCTTTTTGTTCGTGAACATGTGTTCATTTTTGCACATGCATGTGGAGCTCACATTTGTACAACATTGACTCCAGACCCCAACAAACAAGAAAAGATGCCATCAAAAGCTTGATTCCTCTTGTGTGGTATAATTACATTAAAGACAAGAAATTAAACATTAAAGAGTGAGAAAATAAATTGTGCTCTCTTATTTTGAAGGAGAAAGAGACTTCAAAGACTATGATACAATTTTGTCCATGTTCTAAAAATCTATTGCTACAACAAATGTTCTAAATGGCAGTTGCAAAAAAGCACCATAATAATTTGCAGTGATGTAAAGATATAGAGGTAGTTATGATTTCATATATATATTTTTGTGGGAAAAATTTATTGTCGGCAGCCGCCAACAGGGAATGACCAGGTATTATTAAACTACCTGGTCACCCCTGGTATTTTAATAATACCTGTCTCCTGTTAGTGACATGTCACTAACAGGAGACTAACATGTTTTGTTGTTGGTGGGTGAAACTGGAGTACCCGGAAAAGACCCACACAAGCACGGGGGACAACATGCAAACTCCAAATAATTGTCTGTGTTCTGATGTACTCATAATTAGAATGACAAGTCAGTCAGAACTTAGTCAGAAGTAGTGCTACTAGCCAAGATTTTAGCCCTAGTTAAATTGTAGAAGACAGTAGAGTTTGCAGATGCGTGTCCTTTGTTCTTATTTGCTCATTATGAATGCCTTATGGTTTCAGTTTATACAAAATTCATTATCAAAGTGTCTTCTGCACCAAAGACTTACGCCCCAAAAGCTATCTATCATTTACAAGGAAATGTCCCACATGGATCCACATGACTGAAGCTTATTCAACTGGTGGTTACCTTTTGAACCAATTGTAATGCTTTAATTACATTCTGTTTCTCAGGCTTTTATTCATCAGTGAAAGGTCAAGAGCATTATTTTCAATACAAACCGAGCCATGCATTGTACGGGACCGGACATAGTCTTGTAGTTGCCTAGTCACTTTGATATGCATGTGAATGTCAAATTAGAAAACTGAGTCCTAATAGGCAACCATTATGGCAAGTGAGGAGCCTTTGTGTAAAGCTAAGGTCTAATCACTTATTCAATCACTATGCATTGTGCCCTGCTCTCCTTCACCTCAGAGCTCCAGTGGAAAAAGCAGCTGATTTTCTTCCCCCAAAAACATGGCTACATTTGAACAAAAATATATTTCTGCTCCTGGCTAAAGCCTAATTAGTTATCAGCATTACTAACAAGGTTTTTCTGGTTTCTGTAATTCAATCAGAATCCATTGTCATGTTAACGACATGATCTGCACCACATGACAGACAAGTTAAAAGGTCAAAATCTCAGCTGACTGATAAAGTATTTAAGTATACCTAAATAGACAACAACAAAAGTCTCTTAATTAAGCCACAAACTGTTCAAATACATGACGCTCTGAGATTCATTAGGCTAAGAGGTGTAAACTGCAATCCCCATCAAGTCACTAATGAATGAGTGGCTCTGATGCTATATTTTGTTTACAAATAACTGTGAGTCATCTCCTCGAGTTTGTAGGGCAGCAGTTATCCAGGTGATCGTCTGCTCCCGGAGAGGTGACAGTCCTTCCACCCAACACCTGCTGCTGTTTGGCACATGCCTCACACATCTCGTCCCTGCATCTGGACCACAGCAGATGTTCTTGAATAATTTCTCAAACAGGTGAAAGTTCTTCGCCTCCAAAACTCTGTGTGCAACATTTCTTCCAATCTCCACACATCAAGACAAGTGCAGCCAATTTCACCTCAGCTATTTACTTAAAATACACACACAAAAGAAAAACACACTAACAACCTTGGCTTTGATAAAAGGAGCATTTTCCTTCCTCATTTAATTTGCCCCCTGCTGAAAAGTCTCCATCCTGATTGGGAAAGATAGGATGTCTCAGATGCATCACAATGTCCAAAAAGCAGATGGCTGTGTAACAAGGCAACAACTCTGTCTCCGAAAAGCTGAATAATACATAGATATCTTGCTATGATCCAGCGCATTCAATAGCTATAGGATTGCTCTCAACATAAACCATTTTGCTATGGGCCATTCTTTTTTCTCGGGTCCAGTCTCCCATAAATAATTTGCCTTCAACCTTCAAATGCATAAAAATTGCAACTTGTTGGTTATGAGAGAGAACAGTGAGGATGCTTTTTGAATGCCAATGTGGCAATGAATAAACAATGGCTCACTACTCCAGAAGCAATGCAGAGCTGCCAAGAGACATTGCTTGGAGTCCACAAGCTCTCTTAATGGTTTTTGCCACAGACCAGCCTTTTAGACCGCTGTGAATGGGAGACACTTTTGATCTGGCTGTTTGTATGGACCTCTTTATTAAATAATGTCTAAGCAACAATTCTTAAGGCATTTTAGGGCAATCTCAATGTATATCTTATCCTTCAGCCATCTAAGTCACATAACCCTGCTTTAATGAGATGCTTTGTAACAAGAGGAAGGGCTACTAAACATGTGGACGTTAAAGTGAGGTCCTACTAGAAAACAAAAACAAAACTAAAGGCTTATAAAACACACAAGTTCCCTAAAAACATTACAGTCGGGACCCCTCTACAGTTAGTAAAGCAAATCCTGTGATCTTTTAAGAACCCAACAGATATATTTCTATAATGCTATAATGCCCTCTAGTGTCCAGATAATGACCAGCAAAATACTATAATTCTTTAAAATAATAAAATAAACTTTCAGTTATTCATAATATATATATATATTTATTTGTTGTCACTTAAATAACAAACTGAACATGTCTCAACTGAATATCCTAACATAATCATTTGAAATAAAACATCATATAGCATGAAAAACACATGTTTATAGCATGTTAAAGTTCCCTAAAAGAGGAAAATATAGATATATTTAATTTTGTGACAAAACCACTGTCACACAATGTTACAAAATGCACCTTACTCATACATGGTTTTATTTTCTTTTAAGATATCTTCTAAGTATTAAACAGAAATCTGAAACTGTTTGCATTATTCAGTGCCAAAGTTAAAAATTATGAGGTTTTTCCATCATTCCACCCCAAAAGTGCTAATGGAGGATTTTAAGATGATTTAAAGCAAGCTGTATTGTACAAAAAAATATATACTGCATTTATATACCATATATTCTCTATAAAGAGGTTTCATTGCCACCATGTAAGACAATATGATTCATATACAGCAGTCCTCCAAACAAAGTGCTTGTGGAAGTCTAAGCAGACTGAAAATAGAAAACAAAATGTACAGTACATTGGCCATAATATTTTATACAAATACTTTATAATACATTTAAAACTCATGTTATTTTTTACACATTCTTAAATATACTTTAAATCAATTGTTATTAAATGTTACCTTGTTATTCCATGTTGCTTAAAATATCTTTTCTTACTGTAAAATGTTGGCATAATTCATTTGTTCCCTTTCTTACATTGAATAGTATGACACTTTCACAGATGCTGGCAATAGAAATTCAGCAGCATCCTCAATTCAAACTTTAATCAAATCCTGAAGACAAAAACAGTCTGTTGGTCTGGCAGAGGATAAAGTGCTGATGTCCTTTGGCCACAATGTGGAATTAAAATTAAACTTTATCAAAAATCACTCATAGACTCCACTCTCTGATCTGAGTGCAGGAGGACAAAAAGCCTCACGACCCAGAGCCTTGGACAGTAGTCTGTGTCTGTTTGGAGACATGTAACTATGGACTGGCAAATATCCAGCCACAGCTTTAGTGGACCTTATAGGTTCCAGTCTTGGAGCTGCATAATACCCCTCCATAATGTCACATTGTGTGGGTCGGGCTTTATAGCTCTGAGTCCTTCTGTTGGACTGAGTGGAAAAAGATCCCAGATGTTCAGGATGCAATGGGGACTGGTAGTGACAGTGGTGACGATTTTCTCTAGTGCTCTGTGACCGGCCAGGTCTTCTGAGAATACCAGGTTTCAAAATATCAGAGTAGCTAGTATTAGCCATCATCAGTTGATTCTGGTCATAACCCTGTGTATGGCTTCTGTCAACGTTTTTAGGGTTAGGACAAGCTCTTTCTGGAAGTGAGGGGACTTTATGAAGCTGTGGCAGCTGTGAAGAGCTTGCTTTGATGTGGATTCTTCTGGTTTGCCTTGGTTCCAAACTCGCACGGTAACCACTCGGCTGTTTGCTGAACTCGGGCTGACTCTGTTGGGACTGAGGGGATGTTGGGGAGGTAGTTGCAACACCACTTTGACTTTGTGGTCTGTCGGCACAGAGCAGGTAGCCATTTCCAGGATCTGATTTACTCCGAGTGTGCATTATTTCTCTTCCTCTCGAGCCAGTACGAGAGATTGGACTCTCATAAGTAGACTTGACTGGACCAGAGTTTTTACGTCTGCTTCTACTGTCTTGCCTATATGGTTGATAAACAACTCTTTCATACACTTCAGCATCTCTTGCTTCATAAACAACAGTGTCCCTCTCAATGTAGAGCTCTCTGTTGACTGGAGGAGCATAGTTGTAGTAATCAGGTTGTCCACTTTCTCTGGTGGAATGTAATGTATAAGATTGACTGTGGTGTATACCACTTTGGTGGCAGGGTTCAGCGTAGTACTGTGTAATGTCTTCGGGTTTTCTATCAGTGTAGTGTTTGTAACGGTGGTCAAACTGGGTGCGTACAGGGTGCAGCTCGGTCTGGATGAGCCTTGGATAGGGTGACTCTTGGTTTGATGAGCGCTCTACATAAAACATGGTGTCCGGAGGCATAACTTCTGCCTCAGCTAACTCGTAGTGACTTATCTGAGGGGCGTGGAAAGATTGAGCCCTCCGGATTGCAGGATGCCCCACTACTCGGTCTTCTGACCTCTGCTGCTGGCTTTGTCGCCGGCGGCAACCACTGATAATGTGCTCATCTCTATGGTAACGTCTGTTCTGAGGTGACAAAGGATACCTTGAACTTAAAGCACCGTAGTGGCCTTCAGAGGACTGCCGGTACATGCTTTTTGGACCTGAAAGGTGAACTGGCAGAGCTTCAGGCTGAGGGCAGTGAGGCATTTGTCGTGTCTGAATGAGCCGCTGATTACTGTAGACATTATCAAGCATGTCCTCCTCTGGGCTGAAGTGGTGATGTAGGGGACGTGGAAGGACCTCTTGGATCGAAGCTGGCATGGAGGTTTCAGCCAGGACAGCACGGAAGTTAAAAACATTAATAGAGTCAGTGTTCACATATACAGGTGAAGTTAAAGGGCTCTGAGGGGAGCAAACAGGCTGTGTAGGTGTGGAAACCCCAACACTCTGATAGGTGGGTTCTGTCCGTCTGTCGTCAAGCCTCATATCTCTGAGCTCCTTCTCATCTCTGACTTCATCCAGGCTCCCTGACCCCAGCGGGCTGACATTAGGTGTGATATTGCTCAGGCTTTCCGGTCTGTCAGTCACCTGTAACGGTTCTGAACACAGGTGAGCGGGTAGGAAATTGACAGGGAGGGGGCAGCGATGGCTGTCAACAGGGTTGTGCCCCGATGAAGGCCGCTGGGAAACAGAGGAGGCCTGAGCGCCACGGTGCTCTTGTAAGTACACTTTAAGATCAAGCACTGAGGGCCGAGGGGGTCTGTCCTGGCCGTGAGGAAGCGCCTCTTGTCTGTGGAGGGGTTGAGGTGGGGTGTAGGTGTGTCTTCGCTGGGAGCAGCTGCTGGCCTTCTGAGCAGACTCAGCCAGAGCCAAAGCCAACTTGCGTGCCGCACTCGTCAAGGAAGGATGAGGAGGGAGAACAGAGACTGAACTCATAAGTCTATCTGTTCCTGGGGAGGGATAAGACAAACAACGCTACAGTATGACAGGACAAACAAAGCTATGGTAAGACATGATGGGACAAGACACAAAAGCTTTCATAAGAAACTAGAGAATGCTTATACTTTAAGAAAACTAACTGTGCACTAGTATTGAGAAATATCTTAGTACTGACCTGGATCTGGCAGGTTCTGGGCAGACGGGCTGAGCTCTGTCAGGTCTGATCCCTGGCTCACGGTGCTGAGTGGGCTGCAGTGTTGATACGGTGCTCTGCGCTCTTTTCCATCTGTTGCAGTTGCTTCATACCGCTCTTCCAGAGGTGAAGGTGTGCAGGGGAAAGACGGTGACCTTCCGAAGGGTGTGGAGGCAGACGTGGCCTGAACATCTGCTTGTGTTTTAAAGGATTTTTTCCTGAGTTTGGGAGAGTGTGGCTTTGATGTAACTTTTTTGGCACCTTTTTCCAGAATTGGGCTGATATCAGGAGAGCACCTAATGTTGATGTTCGGAGAAGAGATGGGCTCAGATTCACTAGAGCACCCTCCACTCTTTCTCCATTTATTTCCATTCTTGCTGCACTGAAAAGACATGGGGTCAAAGTCCAAGGTAGAGATGCCTGCTGCTGGCGGACTTAGGTCAAGATCATCCTCTTGTGGAGATGATATACAGGCTGCAACGTGGACAGAGTGAGCTCTGAGTTCTTCTTTACTTCTTGAGGACTTGAGGTCATCTTTACTGACAGCAGAAATAGCTTCACTAGTAGAGCGAGGTCGTAGGGGCCGGTAACTTGGAAGTTCGCCTAAAACAGAAAATAAAATTATGTTAGAAGATTTATATTTAAAAATTCATAGTTACTGATAATCAACTTGGGAATAATTCAACATGATTGGTCAATGAATTTATGAATTACCTTCTACTTTGTGCAAAGAGGTGAGAGATTCCTCACTTTTTGTGGAGCGTAATGTACCACTATGACCTCTTCCACCTGCAAATATCTTTATTATTATTTCACCTTTTAAAGGAAATCTAACACAGCGTAATAACTTTTTCAAAGCTATGTCAAAGCTTGCAGGGTTCTGACCTGGCAGTGCAATGCTCTTCATCTCGTTAGGCTCACTGGGATGTCGCTTTAGTTTACGTTTCGAAACAGAATGGGATTTGCCCAGGTGGAAAAAGGAGAGCCAGTTGCCCACGGGAGATTTCTTCATTTTGACAGGAGCACGTTTGATGCTGTCAGAAAAAAACACAGATTGTTTGTTACTAAAAGAAAATGTATAATGCCCTTCTTAACCAAATGAGTTACAACATAAAAAAATGATGTTAATAATTGCTGCTTGTTTAGAAGGAACATTACGTACTTTTCGATGGGGAGCTCTATGACAGTATGAAACTTTCCGAGCAGAGCTTCAGGTCCCTCTCCAACCTCGATGTACTCGCTGTGTGATAGACAGGGTGTGGTGGCTGGAGACCCCAGCTGGGCCTGAGTACGGGCTTGAGCCTCTTCTAATGAAAGCAACTTTGTGGAAGGGGAACAGACCAGTAGTGACTTTGGTCTGGCTAAGGTGTTGTTGCCTAAAATTAAAAAAGGCATGAAAACGACAGAAATTGCTAACATTTCTTGTTTTATCCTTTTTTTTAATGATTTAAGAACAAACCTGTGCTTTCCCGTATTATGGCACTGAGTTTGTGGCTGAAAAGGGCCTCTGTATTGTTGAGGATAAACTCCACCACCACAGACTGGATACGCACCTCCATAAAAGCTGCTGTGCCACTAAAACAGGCTGATTCAATTTGTCTAGACCTGAAACACAGTTATAATACAGTCTGTTGCTCTGTGTACTACTGAGACATGGTCCAGTTCCTTAACATAAAACAACAACAACAACAGCAACAATCAAAAAGCACTATAAATAATGTGATTATAAATCTGACATGTTAAAGGTCACCTGAGAAGGTTAGGAGCCCAGACGATTGCCAGGTTCTTAGTGTGCATGTTGGTAACTGAGCTAAATGTGGCCAGATGGGACAAGTGCTTCATGAGGAACTCCAGCGTCCTGAAACAAGTAACATTCACTGTGTCATTAGAGAACATTACAGAGGCCATCTACACTTCATGTTAGAAATAAAATAAAACAAAACATTGCAGTAAAACCAGGAACATTAGTTGTGGTAAATCATTTCTACATGATAAAACACTTTCATCTCCTGCCACCAGGGGGCAATCGTAAGCTTTGGACAAACCTGTAGTGTGGTGGAGGCAGTTGCTGGATGACATTGTAGATCTTGACAAGCCTTTCCTCATCAGTAGCTGCAGACACTGCCTCCTAAGAAGACAGAGGATAAAGCACTCATAATCTCAGACAAGGGAGTTGCCTTCACAATACTTTCCCCTTTTATAATCAGCCAGTGTTTAGGCTTAATCTGCTCTTTGGTTTCAGCATGCACATCCCCTGCTGTTATTCCAAGGCTTGACGTAATGCTGTGACCTCATTTCAAGCAGTTTCACTGTTTGGGTCCTTACTGCGAATCGGTCGTAGAGCTGATAGGTGAGCAAAGGATTGGGCAGCTCTCTGAAGTACAGCTTGCACAGCGAGCCCACCGAGTGGATGTCTTGTCTGAAGTTCTCTCTGCTTAGGTCTGGGATCTGCTCAGAATCAAACTCATGCCTGGACAGAAGCATACAGATGTTATCAGAAAAATACAATAATGGAGTCGGCCTATTGCTGATTTGTAGGAAATTAACAAAAATTATAGATAGAAAGGATGTTTCCATTTTTATGCTATTTAATTAATTATGCTATTAATATAAAATAATAATGTACAATAATTATCTAACAATAATGTAAAGCAGTTTAGGCAAGTCGCCCTGCATCTATTTTATGATGTGCTGTGTAAAGGTTTGATACATTTATTTAAAGAAAAGCTGTATAGCTTAACTTCTAAAATGAATAGCTAAAAATAGTAGCTAACAAGGATTCAGTAAAACCATTAATATCATGATAACATGAATACAAACCTCAGTTTCTGGATGTTGGAGGAAATCCCGGAAAGTCTGTAAATTCCATCAACAACACCAAGCTTTTCTATGAATTCTGCACAGCTCTTAACAACCTGTGGGACTGAGGAAAGTGAAAGAAAAAACACAGGACATGAACTCAGGCTTCTTGTAAACATCTTGACTTAGGGCTTGGATCTAAAATGGCCAGTGAAAGAATGTGGTCATTGAATGATATGAATGGACCACAAGCGTTTTAAATGCTTATGGATTAAATCGAATCACTTTTAAAGTGTTCTGGCTCTGTATTTGTTTATTAGGGACTTGTCGATGAGGCATCAGTACATAATAAGTGTGTCATTATTAAAGCTTTTTAACCTTAAATTACAGTGAAAACAGTACAAACGTTTAGCAGTTTATTTATATACTGTCCAATAACAGAGTTGGAAGAGAAGTGCTCACTGTGCATCTTAATAGTTCCAGTGACAAGGCAAAATAACGTAAACAGAAAGTAATGCAGATCTAAAAGAACACATGTAAAATACTGGATAAGATTAGAACTAGTCAAGATGGACACATGTGTCCAGATAGCCAGTAAACAAGGTCAGAATACCAGTCCTTAATTACATAACTTTTAACCTGAAAACATGTAGCCTCAAAGTCCTTTGGATGGTTCCAACATTATGTAAACAGGACTAACAGCCCTCTCTCAAAGTGTGTTGTAAACTAAAGCAAGCTGTTTGTAAGGTGACAGCCAACACCCCAATGTGTCACATGTCAAGGAAAGTAACACAATGTTGTGTGCCATGTTGTGCCACAAAAATAGTTCACAACAATATCAACTCTACTTCAGTTTTTTTTACCTTCATGTCCTGAGTTGTGGAGGTGTTCCCCCAGGTCACAGCCAAACACTCTTTCTCGAAGGATGCCACGCTGCCGGAGCTTTTGTGGCGGTGGTCTCGACTTCATAAATGACCGTAGGAATGTAACAAGTTTCCCATGCTTCTTGCACACTAATGCCACACACAAAGAGAATCCATTTCAGATCTCAAGACGTGTATCTAAAATACATTTTTTGCAGAGGAACAGAGACACAATATGATAGTACCTGGCTTTGGCACTGAGCTTTGAACACTGGGGGGAACCTTGTCATTTATCAGCTCAACACAGTCACAAGGGAAGAAACCAACCTGCATTAGAGGAGTCAAATGAAACACACAATTGTGCATTCAAGTGAGAAAATAGGTCAGTAAGCATCAAGGCACCAAGGGGCTTCAGGCATAAACATCACTCTATACTGTGTATTTTAGCCATCATTTTGCTTATTACTGCAAAATTTAAATATAAATAGGTCCAAAGAATAAAGTGCATGTGGGGAGGTACTGGTCAAGTGTATTGCTTTGATCGAGACATTGTAAATCCTGATAGAAGTGGACACAAAGGACCTGTATATAGTGACTAGCTGGGGATTGCATAAACAGATTGTGCTGAATGTGCTAGAGAAGCTGCACAACATATTCCTCACATACACCTGGAATGTACATAATGGCTGTGTCCAAATGCACACCCTAGTCCCTAAAAAACTCTACTGATAATAGACTTCTCTTTAAAAAATATAATGATATAAGTATTAATATAATTAAACGTATGTGTTTTATTCAACAACTCTTGTTCAATAACCAAAACTGACTGGATTATTGCAGCTCTTTTATGCCTTAGGAGGGAATCATGTCCGTCTGTATGATATAAGGTAAGCTAACACCAGTGATTTTACATTGTAATGGTTTATTGATAATAATTTATGATGGATTACGTTTTCACAAAAAGTCAAACTTGTGCCTCTAACTTATTTCATTCAAAACCTGTTCAGTTTAAAGACATGTAACAATTCGCTAAGCATTATGGTCTATTTTGACCGTCAAGCGACCATTGCGGCTCACTACTTTTACTACAGCATTGTGGGAAACTTTTAGTGCACTACATTTCAGTCACTAGACATTTGGACACCACTACAAAATGGAGTTATCACTATATAGTGCACTATATAGTGATCAGTGTGTTGATTTGGATACAGCCACTGTGCCCTGTGCAGCATATATCCCCCAATCTGCTCTCGGAATCCAAACTGGCATGATACACCTGTGGCCCGTTATCAATGTCTACTTACCTGAAATCCATGTTTCCCCCTCCACCAGCCAGTGTCTTCTTTAGGAGGCATGTCAATTACAGAAACTATATCTCCAACCTAAACAATAAGACATGTTGCTTAGGGAAAAAAAGCAACACAAACAGACCTATAAAAATCATCAGACCTTCTGGAGTACTAGTCATTACCTCAAAGGTTAACTCATCTGTGGCCTGAGCTGTGTAACGTTTGGTGACATGGGCAGCAGCAATGGCAGGAACATTGATTGAAGCTTCCTCTGAAACAAGCAGATGGTTTCCCTTGTTCTCGATCTGGAGAATAAAATCCAAATGTCAAGTAACCAACTTTCAAAATACACCTTTATTTTACGTTATACATTATAATATATATACATTATAATAAAAAATGCATATTTGGTTCATTGATTTTAAGCATTGTCTACATAATATATAAAAACAGAAAATGTACCTCCATCCATGTCAGCACTGGACCACAGTTGATCTTGTTGTCTGCAATGGCTGAGAGACGAGAAAGGTACATGGCCAGCATCTCTATTGTCTAAAGTGAACAATCAAACAGGGTATATGTTCACTTAAACAGGTTTGCAAAGCATCTTTGACCTACACAAGGTACATGAGTAATGATACAGAATGTAGTAGTAGTATGTAATAGTACCTCCAGAGTGTCCTTTAACGTGTCAAATTTTGGCAGCTCAGTGAGTTCGGAGAAACGGCGATCATAGATGCACAAATGTAGGTGTTTGTCCAGCACCCGGAAATCTTCATAGGACCTCTTCACAAGCCAGTTTTTCCCCTTGTACACAGACAAAGAGGGGAACTAACCATTAAACGTTATATAACATTTCTTAGACCAGCCTTTGTTTTGCAAATTACCTGGCAGGTGATCTGTACCAGAAAGACCAACTCTTTAGGATCCTGACCCACCTTTAGCCCTTCACTCTGACCTTCGGGTAAGCCCAACTAAAGGTAAAAAGCAGAAGACAAAAAAAGAGATATTTAGTTAAATAGTGCACATTTATATTACATTTAGTATACCTTTTGAAAGGATATGAGCACCTTTTTGTTTTATTGACACACTGCATGCTACCAAAACATTACACATAAAAACCATGAAGGGGTTTGGGCATATAATATTGATCAACAAAATACTTCAAAATCCTGAAGCCAAGGGAACTTCTGGTTATTTATAACTGGCAGCAGCTCCTGCAGATTGAATGTTATACAACACACAGCGACCTAGTTCCTGCTTTACGATAATACAGGAAACCATACAAGTAAGGAAGAGCAGGATGATTAGCCCTCAATAAATACAAATTAGGAGATTGCACTGACAGCAAGTAATGCAGGTAAATTCAGTTCAAATTCAGTAGTTATGACACTGTTCATTTATGCAGAACAGGCACTTAACTAACTGCTTGCCACAAGACTTGCCTCTAAGTTATAAATTATCCAAATCCTATTCTTCATAAAATTATTACAATTGTTCTAAAACAATTTCAAGCCAAAATAATATCTGTTACCTGCCACTAAACCATCTTAGATCTCCACGTGCATCTGGATGAAGTGTCTGCCCCTATGCTCAACTGTAGTTCCGGAGCACAATAATCTTCTCCAACAGGCCACATAATAGCCTGTGGCAGTAGAGTTTAAATGCTGCTCCTCACTCGCCTATTTGCCATCCTCTTTCCGCTGTCTTTTGTAAAACCATCATTCACAGGGCTCTGGCTCACCATGCATGCAGTCACTACTCTATTCAGAGCTAAAGAGAAAAAAGAGGATGCTACTGAGTCTTCCCCCTTTCCCTGCCTCCTTCTTTCGATCCACCCCCTCCTCGTCTTGCAGCCCCCCCCTTTCCTGTTTATGAACCACTCTCCATTCTCTTTTGCTTGGCAGTAAATAGGCTCAATCCTTGCACACACACAGACACACATGCTCATCCATCATACTAAGGCATGGCTGCATAGGACAGACAACCCTGCTTCATTTCAACACAGTTCTCATTCATTCCACACTCAAGGCGAGACTGGCGCTAATCTGGAGTGGAATCAGTAGTGGCTCAAGCTGCAGACAGAGCCAGAGTGCTGTCCTTGTGCTATTCTGTGACACATAAGACCTGATGAGTGCATTATCTGTGGATAGAGACCCAGCCAAATGCAACAAGAACAAAGACTTATCCCACAGGCCATTGTTTAAATGAAGAAAGAAGATTCAAATGCAGAATGTCTTCAAGAATACATTAGTCCGCTTTCAGTATAACAGTCCAAGCATGCCCCTCATCCCCAATAGCTTTTATTGGCCCTGTCCGTCTGAAACGCTTCAAGGTCACTGAAGCTACCAGCAATAGTTCCTCACTTCCTTTTGCTGTACAGATAGTCATCATATAGTCATGGCACTCACAGCAGGCTATTTCTGACAAACAGAGCTGATGCATCATGGGATTTAGTTTATGTCCAGCTTGCTGCAGTGCATCCCATTATTGCAGCATGAAGGGATTCTATGCCTTAGTGTCTTTGCAACGCTCATGGAGTCTTTTGTCTTAAGCTGCTACTGCTGTCAGCTTTAGGTTAAAAAGAGAGAGCTGGTGCACTCTGCTGGCAGGTACACTAAACTACACTGTTATAGTTAACAGCCTTTGTCAAATGTGAGCAAGCAACTAATACTAGTGTTCACTGTACCATATTAACACTGGAACAATAATCTATGATATTAAACACTTTACTTCAATCACAATTATAAGAATAAGTATTATAGTAACATTTTAAAATATGAATTTTAATTTTTGTATTCTTTTGGTGGCCACATAATGCTGCTAAATCCAACAGATCAACTTCTCCATGCTTTTTGTTACTACTAAAAAAACTAAAAACTAAAAGACAATCACTTCCACGGGGTATTTCTTAATATTGAGAATTTAAAAGTGCTGCAGTTAGGCAAGTTGCTCAAAGTCCGCACATTTATGTCAGAATGCTGCTGCTGCACCACGTGGCGCAAATGACGTGTACACTGTATTGTATTCTCAGTCTTTAGGCAAACCTTTTTTTTACTCAAGCCATGAGTCATCCACCGGTGTGTCTACTTAAGACTAACTATTACAACAAGACTGCAATGGAAATGTGCATGACAGCAATACACTGCAACCCCAAGGATTAGTACACAAACATATGTATATTATATTATATTATATTTCATGTAAATAAAAACAAAACTAAGATATTTTGTAAGAATAAAGCAAATAACAACTGGTCTAGTTCTGAAGAAATAAACATGTTATTGTCTCAAATGCTATGTTCAGATATAAAACAAAACTAAAACTAAACTAAAACTACAATTGAATTTCCAAAGCCACAGTTAATATAAACATGACTCTACTGCTAAGGCCACACAGTAAGCATGTTAGGGCTCACCTGAACACTGCCAAAGTCAACAGTTTCATAGTGGAAATGGGCACACTCTGCCAACCTGGGGAAGTGACCTCTTGGGAATGTCAACCTAAAAATAAAAAATAAAACATAAGGAACTCAAAATCAAGATTCACTACAAGGGATGGAGAAAACAGATGAGGCCTAGGAGCTGTGCATCAGTGGACGTTTCTGTCATCTCTGCAGGCCCTCATTTCAATGGCCTGAATAGGAGTCCTGGTTTACAGCCCATAATAGCTGCAACACTGTCACAGGGAGCACCTACTTCTTCATGTTCTTGACTTTCATGCTGGCCGTGCTGACGCAGGAACGCAGGAGGGGCTCAGCCGGGTGGTCAGTGATGCCATCTGTGTGTCCCTGTCCAACCAAGAAAACATGAATCAATGCCTCTTTGACAGACAGTGATGAGTAATCAGATGAAATAAATGTAAAGCGACAGGAACCGTGTATTTATTCATTACCTCTTTTGACAAGTGAGTGCTGTCTAACTTTCTGAGAATTTTTGGACACACACCAACATTTGCTATAACTACTAAATAGATAAAGGTTTCCAATTGTGCCATCTTCTTCATAACACAATTGCATGTTTACACAACTTTAGACATAACAAGTTAAATACAATTCTCACATTTATCATTGTCTTATCACATTTCACAGTGCCTGTCAAGTGACCTCCGAATGACATAATGGCCTGAGACAACGGAAAAATGTATCAGTTGCATGACCAGTGCTGCTATGTCTGTATGTGTAGGTCCATTTACTTTTAAATACAAGATGAGTCAGATTGGTGTGGGCATGTACCATGGCAGTGGAGGTCTCTTGCGGTGTTTTTCTTCTGGAGGATGGCTGTTGGTAGGTTGAGATACATCTTCATACTTGTCCAGGTCTGTATATGGCAGGATGTCTCTGCAGAAATTAAAAAAGGTAAATCAAAAAACAAGTGATGTGATACATGATTTGTATTTTTTGTTTTTTATACAGCAGAGGGAGCAAGTGAGGGTATACAATCTGTGTGGTTTGGGCTCAAATTATGAACCAGCATGGTTTAAAAATATGGGACTGCAGTGAGCAAATCTTGAAAATACAACATAATATCTGCCATCATTTTATAAATGAGAATAAATGCACACTAATAAGAGTGGTTGCACTTCTGACAGGATTTTGTAGGCATTTAAAAAAGTCACCCTTTACTCTTCAGTTATAAAGCCAACCACAAGGGAGTGCTTTAGATATCCCAACTTGAAATGTGACTCAAACATATTCATAAGTGAAGGGCGAGGTCCATTCAGCTCCATTTTAATAAGAAACAAAGAAAAGACAGTCAAAGACACGCCTCGGGTTTATCACAGTGACTCGGCCTGATGAGATGACAACAAAGTAATGTAAATCTAGTGGAAGTATAGTAACAACTAAGGATATCTGAAGCATTGCACTGTTCCTATTCTCATAAATGCAGCATCCAATTCAGGTCACATACACTCTATGTGACTTTACATAATTCTGATCACATGACATGTGCAGAGAGAAAAAGAGAGTAACTCACCCCTCAAGGACGTCACCACTTCCTAGTTCTCCCTGGGATCCTGAGGCAGCATTCTCAATCACCGCGGCAACCACGCATCCAGCCTCCATGATAGTGGCTTATTCCAACAGCCCTCTGTAGAGAACATGAGTGGGAGGGAAGACGGGTGGGCGTGTTAGAGTATGGGAGACAAGAGCAAGCTCAATGCTATGGAGCTGGCAGACATTAACCCACTTGAGGCTGCAGCGAGCGAGATTCTCAAGGCTGCGAATCACACAGCCCAGACTGTAATCTGCAGTGACATCATGATACAGAGCTGCGAACAGCTTCTGTGATAAAGCATGCACTGCTTGAAACACAAAGTAGGGTTTAGCTTCCACTACAACATACCATCCCAGTGTGGCACATAGTTATTTTCAAGTCACTGTCGAAACTGTTTTAACCCATTATTTATATATATAATGTTGAGTGACAAACATTTATGAGCTACTGATATCTTTCCGTATTGTAAACAAACAACGCAAGGAACATTATGACAAAACTAGACCCATACTTCTGTTACTACCCTTAAATTTGTGGGTACTAAGCAGCTAAGTAGCCATCTATACATAGTTTTAAACCTTCAAACTATAAAACCAGATAATGGCCAGATGCCTATTTCTAAACTACTTGAGTATGACCTAGATAATTGATGGTGTTTGTGTTGAAATAAGCTATGAGATAAACACGAATAGCTCGCTGCCATTTTCATCTTTTCAAAGTAGCTCTATAAGGAAAAAACATTGGAACCCCTGCTCCAGCATTAGCTGTCACTGCTAGCTCTCCAGACATCAAACTTGTGTCTCAGTTGTGACTGGCCAGAGCCCTTCCCACACATCACTATGATGGGTTAAATATACCTGTCACTCAGTCAAAGCATCTGAACTGCTCCAAATAGCTCAGTGGTAGAGCGGCCGTCCTCCAACCGGAAGGTAGTAGGATCGATTCCTCGCCCCTGCTCCAGCATTAGCTGTCACTGCTAGCTCTCCAGACATCAAACTTGTGTCTCAGTTGTGACTGGCCAGAGCCCTTCCCACACATCACTATGATGGGTTAAATATACCTGTCACTCAGTCAAAGCATCTGAACTGCTCCAAATAGAAATGCAGTGTGGAGCGATGCAGTGATCTTTCCAATTTGGCAAATTCTCCACACTTTAAATCCTTAACACGATAAAAGATCGTTGCACACCCATAGTTTTACATCAAGAAGAAGCTCTATTAATGGACAAACATGGTGCTATAATGATGAAGATTATTAGTTTCAACCACTGCTGTCAGAGCACTTTCCCACAAGCCCCTCTGGCCAGTGCCAAGTACTGTTCACTGACTTCCACAAAGCCTCCTGACTCAGCATAAAGTGAGTGGGCCGAGAGGAGCTCAGCCAGAGTGGACTTCACTCACTCCATGTCGGATGTCTTCTCACTAATGAACACCATAGCCTTGCTAGTATAATGTATAATGCATTATACCAATGCATTATACAGACCAAAATTAATTTACTCGAGAAAAGTGTTGCATAAATGTGCTTTCACATGGGCTATCTTTGGGATAAACATATTCAAACAGCTAATAATGTAATACTTTTTTTTTATAGATCACAAAACAATAAGAATGATGTGGGTGGGCTATCATTATATCAAAATGATCTGAAGGCCAATATTTTGTCTATGCACAGGAAGATAAGGTTGATCTCTGGTGTGTGCTAGCATTCAAATGATAAGGTACATGCCAAACAGTACAATGTCTGACCTTGTTGACTGAACCAAATTATTGTGTTCATGTGTAAGAACATGTTGTGCTGTAGAGAAGGTTGGCTTGCAACCTTAAAAGACTAATAGGAGACTTTATTCCGCCTGAAAGACATCATAGAACAAAACAAGACTGCAATTATGAGTAACATATCAACAACAAATATTTATGAACATTAACATTAACTGGCCACCGAGGTGCCCACAATGTGGCACAACCAAAGTGAAATTTCAGAAGCACCAGTATGACCCATAAGAGTTACAACAGAACCTGCTACTATTTATTAATGATTATTTGAAATCTTCACAAGCCAGCGATGTACAGAGGCAGAGTCATGCCTCACAGGGGACCGACGCCCAAACCAGCTGGCAAATGCCTAAGGTCAAGTGGTCAGTCTAAATTGTCCTTAGTGAGTGGCTATTAAGGTCAAGTGGTAGAATGCCCAAATAGTGAGTGGCTATTGTTTAGGCAAAGGCTCTAGCCCCCAAATAAGCAGTAAAAAATAAGTTAACTGAACAATTGCTCAAAAGCTATGTCTTTATCACAATTGTACATCTCCAATGGGAAAAGCACACAACACATAAAAAAAATCTTAAGCATCAACTTGGGCTATAAAAAGATTTTCAGATTGCCTTCACGGCTTCAAAAAGCTTTGAATCTTGCTTTTTGTGCATTATTTCTCTTAAGAGAAAAACATGGCATGAATCTTGAAACTGTGAGCGAGACTGTCAAAACCTGATAACAAAACTTCCAAACTCAGTCTAAACCAGAAGGCTTAAATTAATTAAACTATTACATGCTCTATATGAAACGTATACATTCAATTAAGCAGAGATTTAGTCTTCATGATGAACAAAGCCTCCTGCTATCTAATGGCCTACATGGTGTTTCTAAGGAAAAATAGGCCAGCCAACACAATCTTGCACACTGTTTATAAAACTGGTATCAGCAAGAGTGTTGACATGAAGAATGGCTACCAACATACAGCATCTGAGTATTGGAGGCAACAAACAAAGGGCAGATGTTTTCAAATGAGTCATAGCTACTGTATTACACATGAAAAGAGGGACAAAGTAAGGACTGGGACAGTAGCCTTTAGCTATTACATCATTTTTTTCACAACAAACAAAAATTGAAATATAATATATAAATAAACTACAGTAGCCTCTTTGGATTATCAAATGTCTAACATTCTCTAAGATAAATATTGCATAATGGCTAATTCATTGTCAGTCACTAGCACCCCTCTTCTATGCTGTACACAGCATTCAAAAGCCATAATAAAAACATGCCTTGAGATAAGTGCGAGCATTATGTAGCACAAAAATACAATTCTCCAGAGGCAGTAATAGGCCCGATGTAGTCATCAAGGGGAAAGTTGGTTTCATGATCTCATTCTTAGTTCTGGAATGCAGTCAGCGCGGGGAAAAGACATGGAAGAGAAAAGGCCTGTGGTTACCATAGTAACCTCCACCGTCCATCGTGACTTGATGCTCCTCCAGACTGAGTATGAGGTAGTAAGTAAAGTTAAGCCTACACAGACCTTTAGACTGGGAGATTGCTGTTATTATTTATTATTTCCAACCCTTTGCCAGTCCAATTCCTTACTGAAGTACAAAACAGACATGTTTGACCTATCATTACTAGAGCCTTGTTGCTGCTTTATTTGTTGGAGGAGGAGCAACTGGGGGTCATATGATCCTTTAATCTTCTTGAAATCTACCAGAGTGAGATTAACTTTATTTCATCACACATTGGGTTGGTGACACAGCTCAATCATCCTGCAGAAAGTCAAAGAGCGGGGTTGGACAGCAGGACAGTGATTATGTCTGAGACAAGGAAGACAACACGATTAGGCTCAATAGTACGTCACTGACTTTAAATATCAGTAAGACACTGCAAAGGACAACACTGTTCCTGTGTAAAAAAAGATAAACTATAACTAGCACAGTTGTCTGGGTTTTAAAAGATGAGTGTAATGTCTGCTTCTCTTAACGACTGAGGGAGAGAGCACAATATAAAAGAATGTTCTAACATTGCCAGAAAAGGGTCCAACAGCACATGGTGGAATTCCTTATAGAATTATAAAACACAAAGTGATTTGTTGGACAAGACAAAGGTAACTGGACAACCTAACCTCTGTCAAAGTACAAGAATTTGAGCCATGTAGAAAGAAAATGAATGAATGAATGATCATTGTTACAAAAGAGTCTGCATGTCCTCCCCGTGGGTTCTCTCCGGGTACTCCAGCTTCTTCCCTTCGCCCAAAGACATACATGTATAGGTCAATTGGCAAAATTTTAATTGTCCCTAGTGGGTGAATGTGAGAGTGAATGGTTGTCTGTAAGTGTATGTCTGTAAGTGTCAGCCCTGCGACTAACTGGATTTTGTCCATTGTCCAGGTTGTACCCCGCCTCAGGCCCAAAGCTGCTGGGATAGGCTCCAGTCATTTGCGACCCCTAACGGGACTAAGTGGAAGAAAATGAATGAATACCTAAAGATATATGAGAGAAAAAAAATAAACTAGCTTTAATACTATGTTGAGAGTACAGACTTTCCCTGTAAACTAAAGTTTATTAAATAGTAATTAAATAGCTCTACTTTAAATCAAATTGTTAGAGAATGTTGAGTCAGTGACATGGCTGCCCCAGTCCTTCTGATGTGCAACAAACAAGTAAATACCATTTTGTTATCCCCTTCCCCTTTTATAATGGTGTAACAAGGAAGTGTAGCACTAGGAATGATGTGATTTTTCCCTCAGTGTTAGATATTTTTTAAATTATGATTAGGGCCTACTTGTTTGAGATATATTGATTAACAATGCTACAAAACTGACAAAATGTTTGCCAAAATCATTCACTTACTCCACATTTAAATAATAATGTATAATGTACAGCGGCAACCATTAGTCAATTAATATTTTTAAATCCAGCTTCCGACAAAGCTGAACTGGCTCTGCACTTACCCATTTCTTCTATATTCACGTTGACACATAATTATGTAAACAAGCATTGCAACAAGTGAATGAATGAATGATTTGGCACAACATAAAATACTTTATTACTGTTGTAAATGTCCATGGTGCAGCCTCTTTCACCACTTCCTCAAATCATTATGGATTTGAAAAACACCTATTGCAGAACTACTCCCATGCTTTGCTTGAATATATCGGTGTGCCTTCACAACCTGGTGTTTGAGTGGTCAGGTGAACTTAGATCAGTGGTGCAGTGGATGGCAAATGCTCACGAAAAGTCAGGTGGAAAAAGTTCAGCCCCTGTCTAGGCTACTCTGACCTGTTGGGCCTGACAGATGTGAGCCACGTCTCTGCTCAACTTCAAAGCTGATTGGCTGGATCATTAATACACAGTAATATTACATGTTTGCGCTCTGGACGTGTTCCCGTGACTATAATACACTACCAGCTAGTGGCTAGACCTACCGTATCCAACCGAAATGCTTACCTGTGAGTGTGCACGTTGCTGCAGTCTGCTGTCTCCTCTATGCCGCACACGGCTCCGCTTCTCGACGAGGAAACATATCGTGAGCATCGCATTAGACGCACGCTCAGCTCGGACACAGCAGAGCCGCAGACGGGAAGTAGCGTTTTAGCACAGGACTAGGATTCGCTGCGACATCTCCGAGGAGCGGTGGGGAATCGTTCGGCGAACTGTCTCACGGCCGCCTACAGCTGAGAAACTGCACTCGGCTGCGGGGGCGCGCACAAGTCACCTCGTGGCCGCGCCTCTCAGATATTATAGCCTCAAGAGTTCCCAGACCTTTACTATGTTACAACGCACACGTGGATTGGGCAGCAGTGGAATATGCAGTGGGTTTTGTCAAATATAAAAGCCTTAGGAGCACGATGCAGGAGCTGTGAGTGGAGTTAGGTAATGCTTTGCACTATTACATAACCAGCAGTGGAGGTGGGTGGCAGCAGTGAGAGGAGGAAAACCTGGTGGGCACAGCTCATCCTAATACATCTAGTCTGAGGGAGCCGCATTATGTATCTTACCTATCATCTAAACCGTTTTTTTTTATCCACCACGAGTGAGGTGTGTGAGTTTGTTTTTAATACACTGGGGCTGAAGGGCTCTTCTAGTCTTTTACTGATCAGAAAGAGTAGGTCTACCTTGAGAGTAAATCATTACAGACTCCTTAACACAAGATAAGTGTAGGCTGGTGTCATAAACAGGGGTAGTAATGAGCTGCAGTCTTTTCAATACATAATTCAACTAATAGTGTTGCATGTCTTTATAATGTAGTAAATTTCTTGTGGATTCGTAGAAAAGGAATGTTTTCAAAGGATAGTTTTACAATGATTTAGTGACAAAAGTGACAGAGTTATACATATACTACCATGTAGTTTTGTGACTGTACAGTGTTTATTTGTTGAGTGAGCTACACTGAAGGACTACCTTCAGTTTTGTGACCTCAGGCATATGCAGATAGATACTTTGTTTGCTTCCCAGAATGCCAAGCAGAATTTGAACAAAAGCACAAAGGTCACTCCGACAGATCTCGTCCCTTTTTTAATTTGTTTGTTTTCCTTGTTTTGGTTGAAGCTGACACACAATTCATTTTTAGCCTCTGTGTGGGGTGTCAGCTCTAGAGTCAAATGATCAATCATTAAACTCGTGTTTGAAATTGTGCAAGCTGTGTTAAGCAGTATATAGCTTATGGGTTAGGGTGCAAAGATATAAGAGTTTTATTCAAGGCGCTTTATACTGTACAGAGTGCTACTGTGTGGTCTAAAAAAAATCTCTGACCTGATTAAACTGGTGATATTATCTTTGTCCTTCCTGTTTTGACCCAACACTTACCCCCTGTGTTCAGCAGATGAATTACACATTTTCCCATACAGACAAATCACACCTCTTTTGATGTTTTATTATATCAAAATACAAAAATTCGAGAAGAAATTTTCATATGGGACTAAGCATTTGAAATGATTTGATGACATGAATACAACACTGCTTTCATATTCTCGCTGACTTGCTACAGATCGAGCATAGATTATGTGCTAGGTCCTTGTCTACGTCATGACGAGACACCAGAGTAAGCCTGTGCACTTTCCCCTAAAGGCTTGGCGACCATCACTGAAGCAGGCCAGCTGTTATCAGGAACCAGTGGTTTTTTTTTTTACATTTCAATTTCTGTTTCAGCAGAAACAAGCCAGAGCCATGGCAGTTGAGCATGAAGTGAAAAAGACATGGTTTTAGACATTTCACTGTAGCAGTTGCAAATGAGAGAAAAGTAATACAAATATTACATACATAAGGCTTTGGTACAGCACCATACAGTATGAGTTAATTACTTACAAAAAGGTTAAGTGAAGAAGAATACCTGATGTAGTGACTGAAAATAATTGCAAGTCTACAAAACATAAAAATAACATCAGGTTATCATTATACAAAGAAAGTAAAAAAAATGTCTCTTCATTGAAATATTTACATATGGACATTATCTGATAAAATAAAAAAAAAACAGTAGGCTATGGGAACATAGACATTGGACAACGCATACAGAATGTAAACATGTAATGTACAGCACAGAGAACATGAAATGAAAATGTGGTCATTTTTCTTCCTTTAAGCACTACTTGGTTTGAGTATGAGCATTAGCTAAAACAGTCAGCAATGTAGTGCTTTTTGTAGTCTACCATAATAATACATTCTAGTTTCTCAGTGCTGGTACACATGAAAAAACAGAGAATATAGAAAATACTACATATTCTATTTTCTGTCCAATAACAACCAGTTGTCCATGAATGATTGCTAAATAGGCGTTTTGTATTGTCTCTACATGCAAGATTAATACAATAAAAAAATCAAATTGATTCTAAATATCATTCTATCAGCACCTAGTGATGCCCTAAAAGCTGTAAGCAGAAGAATCGGAAAACAGAATATCAAACAATCAAAGAAAAGAAATAAATCAAAAGCTAACAGTACGTCCAAAGCAGCCCTCTTTAACACTGTACATGTTTCAGTTGAAAATGCAAAGAGCCAGGAAGACAGGGTCCATTTGTCAAACCCATGGAGAGGATGGATGAGTTAACAGCTTCATCAATAGCGGTCAGTGTTGTGTGATGACGACTAATGACTACTGTACAGTACTAGGAGGCTCTACCTTCAGGAGGTGTTAGAATCAGTAGTGTGCTTGAGAAACAGTGCTGTTAATCAAAGATTGCAGATGAGTTTAGAAAAGATCCCGTGTGAAACTGACCATGCTCTCAGATTCCCTCCCATGTGTCCTGTGGTGTGTCACTAATCTAAGTTGCCATTGGCAGCAG
The DNA here is from genome assembly GCA_024416835.2 of Perccottus glenii. Lineage (NCBI taxonomy): Eukaryota > Metazoa > Chordata > Actinopteri > Gobiiformes > Odontobutidae > Perccottus > Perccottus glenii. The sequence continues at coordinate 16,067,672 of CM044550.2, forward strand.
TTCCATTATGTTTCTCCTTTTAGGCTGGGTTAAAGTCACACATAATGCTTTAGAGAGGGTACCTTGGAAGCACAGACATCGCAAACACACTATAAAAGTGGTCATCTTGAGTTAATTTGAAAGTAGCATCACAAGTCTATTATTTGAGGATATACGTCTATTTTCCAGTATTCTCTATCACTGTCATCACACATGATACTGTAATGAGACGGACCTAGTGTCTACTGGAGCAGTTTTAGTTGCTCAGTTACAAAAGGCTGAAGAGTTGCTTGTGGAAAAACAAAAGAATCTTTAGACCTCTATTCTACAGCACCACAAAGTTAAACATAGCACCAAGTTGTAATGTTCAAAGCAACTATGCTCTAACACACTTGCGTTTATCAAACTAATGTAAACACATTTCCTCCACAGCACATATTGTACATGACTATAGCATGTTTGTGACTCGTAGAAAAAAGTTTCCTTCAGTCTATTTGCTTTGGACACCTGAAGGCGCAGAGATCTGGAGTGAATCTACATCTGTGCTCATTGACAGGGAAAATATAATGTTACTTGTACCCAAATTATTATAGAGGGCAACACACTTCTGCTTCTAAAGCTTTTCCAATAGGCAATCACAAACTATACATCAGAGAAAATACTAATCAACTTGTGCAGCCAGCGGGCTATGGCAATAATACATTGTACGGTACTAACATTAAAGTTACTTTTGTTCTCAGGTAAAGTAATGTCTTCTAAGTATAACAAATGAGGCACCTTAAAATGTTTTTAAAACATTATCCACTTAAAGCCGTACTGTAAGCAAATACGTTTATATATAATCTAATTTCTTTTAGTGGGATTCTCCCGTCTTTTCATACATCCTTATATAAGAAGATTTTTTTTCTGTAAAACATGGTTTGATTATTCTTTACAAATACAGTACAGTGTACAGTACATAACAAATATAGAGTTTTTCCTTATATCTTACATTAAACCAATTATGTAAAGTAGAATGCGCACTTTGGCGCACTTTTTTCTCACTTTCAAGCAATCACTGTCTAACTTGTCAAAAAGGTTTCATTCTGCAGTCATTAAGTTATTTAATTAATGTGGATATTTGTCAGATAACCTCTGTTTTGTTAGTAGCAGATGAAATTAACTGGTTGAATAACGGTAGAGTTGTAACTGCAAACACTGTATAGGCGGCAAAACAAGAGAGATCTTGGCTCAGAACTAGCTGGGTCCCAACAGTTATTACCTCATCAAGGCAATTAACAGAGAAGTTCAACAATTCAGACTTGATGTGCCAACTAGTCATCTAGAAGCAACATAATTCAATGTACTGTGAGATCAGAACATTCATTTTCTGTACAGCAAAACATACATTCATAATCGGTTAGTGTCAAAACTTAATAAACACGCAGAACGGTATCTGGAAGATAATATACAGGTAAAAGATAAACAGTCAGAGTGGCCTTTGTAATTATCAGCAATTGAATGAAGCAAATACATTCTCTTCTAACAGCCATAGTTACACATGAACAGCCTCACAACACCACCGTTTTGTTCATTCTCATGAAATCTCTATGGAGTACTTTTTATGATTTTATTATCTCCAACTGTATTTGGTGCACAGTTGAAGCAGGTACAGAATAGTGTATGTGAAAGTACAGTTGTGTTGTGAGTTATGCATCTTCCGTAGCATTTCTTATGCTCTGTGTCCTTGGCAGAAAAAGGAAAACACACTTGCCCTCACTTCAAAAAGAAATTTAAGAAGGCAAAGGAAAGGCAGTTGACTCTTATGTCAGAAAAACAAAAGATAAAAGGCTAAAAGGCACCTTACAATGTGCCAACTTTCACAACTAAATCCTTAATAATGAGATACATACTACAGTACACTTCACAAGTTATCACCCTGTTCTTCAAATCTCTGTCGAGCGCTTAAGTCCCAAATTGTTTTGCGCATCCCAATGAAGGCTATGGTCTTAATGCTGTGCTGGAATGAGCTGTTGTCTAATTGGCATTGTATAATGAATCAAAAGTATCACAATATGCCAGCTATTGGTGATAAATAAAGTCAGGATTAGGCCATCTGTTTCATCAGTTTGTATCTGTTTCAGTCTGTGTGGCAAGTGAAATAACCCTTTAATTCATATGGTTTGTATGTGAAAAGGTCAAGTACATACAGTATACCACAAGAATTACTGCAACTCTGCATTTACTCTGAGGTATGTTTTGTGGTAAAACCCTGTGTTAAACTGACACTATTTGTATTGTAGGTAAGGTAGATTTAGGTCCTTGTCCAAGGACCCGCCAGGCTTAACAGTACACTGTATCACTGAAAGATCTAAAGATATGGACCCCTCAATAATGAGTAAGCAAACACTCTTTAACGTGTTGTGACCTAACACAACACAACACATTGTTATTATTGAAGGAGAAAGCTTAATTCCCTTGTTTTACTACTTATATACATTATATACTTTCAAAGCATTTTCAAGTGAAATTCAGAGACAAGTCATGGTGATAAAGCAAAAATTGCCATTGTTTTTGTCTTTAAATAAGAATCCCATCCCCAGACATTTCAGCTGGATGTTTTCCGCTCCCCAAATGGCAATGAGCTTTAGCGATGACAAGAAACATTCTCTTGTTACAGAGACTGGGGCGCGATGTGTGTTTTCAGGGGTGGGGAGGTCAGTTTTGTCGAGTCCAATGGCTTGGCCTGTCAGTGACAGTGGTATGCAAACAGGGTCAGCGTAGAGTCCCATAGTTTGGGCCCTCAGAGTCTGCACTGGCCAGAATGCCTGTCTGGTCCTCCTCAGACAGCCTGCGATGCAGGAGTGAGGTCAAATACAGATAAGGGTTCTTGTTCTGCCTTTTCCTCTTTCTGTGGAAGTTAAGGTCCGTTCCCTCTTGGGGTGTCTGAGATTGCTGCTGGGTCTGAGAGGAAGACAAGCCTGGAAGAATGCAGCAAAAGAATGAAGTAAAATGTCAACTGACAGGTTTACAGTTACAGTGCTGCAATATAAAATACCTTTTCTTCACTGTGTACATTGAAGAAATGATTCTGACGGATTTAAACCAAAGTATGCATCTCAATATTTCTTCTACCACTGCTTCCTGCAATCATGTGACTAACCTGTTTTTCTTATGGAGTTTGTGTTGTTATTATTGTTGGCAGCCACTCCCTTGGCTTTAGTAATGCAGTGGTGTAGCAGTGCTGGTAAGCTCTCAGACCCGGCAGGATCACTAGAAGCACCTAGAGGTTCCCTGAGAGGATGACACACAAAGGCACAGCATGCATGGTTCTGCATTAAACCAACAGTCATGTCTGCTCCTGCTGTACACTAATAGACACAATGACTCTTTCATTGTTATTTCCAGTGGCAGTTATGATTTGATGAGATGGTATACTTCTTCTATAGAGATTCCTCTGACTATTATGATGAATTTCAACTTTCTATTTGAATTGACAGATGATAAAGTTAGACAAAGTAAAACAGAGATGACAGAATTTATAAAGGGAAGGAACAGTTGACTAAATATGAGCTTTGATGAAAACATTGGCTTGACTTTTCCCACAAGCAGTCACTTCAATAAAGACCCATTCCTAACATTTTTGAATCACTTTCATCCAAACCTTTATTTGTAAAAAAACAATAAAAAACAACTTTGTGTTAATCTGTAATACATGTTTTGCATGAAAAAAAGCATATCATGTATTATGTTATGGGCTTTAAAAAAGTGACCACTTTGGAAAGGCAGGCCACATTATTTAGTTTGCTGTAAAACAAACAAAAAAAGAAAACATAACAACATAAAAGATGATAATAATTGTTGGAAATATGTAAAACCATCTTCGACCCTGGCCGCTGTTTCTAGAATTTAGTGCTGATATATGTTTACATTTTAGTTTATTATGCATGATAGCGTGTGCATATAAGTCAAACTTATCATTAAATGCAAAGAATTATTGAGTGATGCATGATAATTGTGTGAATCAACATTACATATTGAACATGGGTTAATGCATTTTAACTGTTCTAGAAAGCTATTTGTGTTAGAAATATTTTACCTCATACTGAATACTCAGGTTTTGTTGTCCATCTCACATAGAAAGTTCCAATACAATTTAAAAGTTGTAATTTCAATTTCAATCAAATGACCTGAAATGTGTTATAGTTAGGTGAATGCAGCTGACAGGCCTTGCCTAAACATCAGGTATGGTTTCTAACATGTGTTTGAAAAGGCAAAGGAACACAAAGCTTTAGAGATGCTGTCCTTCATTTGTCACTGTGGAGAGAGAGATTGAGAGGCATTATCAGAGATTTAAACAGCTATAAAAACAGTGGACAGACGCGGAACATTTCCGGACATCTACTGAGCAGAAGCCTGGTTAAATATAATTTCCATTGACAAAAACACTGTACAGCACACTTTCATCAACATGAACACTGTGTACAGAGGCTTCACCATGCTGACGGGAGGAGATGGCAGGAAGAGGAAATGGCCGTTAAAAACAGTCACATGATAGGAAGAGGAAATGGCCATTAAAACAGTCAAATGACAGAAAAACAAAAGCACTAAGGACAATGTGACAAAGATTAAGTTTGACGGTTGCTGTTATTTGATTGGTCATAGAGAGAAGTTTAGAGAATGCATGCATGGCATTTTGCACATGGAACAAAACTTTAAAGGGGAATACTCCAGTATATAATTTGTGTACATCCTCTATTGATTCAAGGTGTTTTGTGTAGGGAAACTTGTCCTTATTCAACAGTCAAAAGGTCAAATCACAGTCCAAACCCCTCCTGGTGCTTGTATTACTGCAATGTTCACCACAGTCAGCTTACTGTGCCTTGGAGCTACAGTATATGGACTAATGTATCATGCAGCCATTATTAGCTGTACTTCTCTTGAATCTAGCACAGAGGCACAACCCAAAGCGATTCCCCTTTAAAGACGAAAGTGATTAAAGCCCTCCCCCTGCTGACCCCTCCCCTTTCAGACATGGGTCCGACCCTTACCTATTGCGGCGTAGGGGACCGGCTCACAACACCGCTGCCCAGATAGCTGAGATCAATCAAAAACAAATCAGGTAAGACCCTTGCCCTCTAATCAGTAGCAGCCCTAAAAGCTTTCCTTTAAGGCCAGTGATGGCGCAGAAGCATATATTTGCTTCATGACTAGCGTTTTGGGTATCAGAGGGCACTAGCCTGTGTGTAGTGTAATAGCAGTGGGCCGTCAAATTTTATATGAAGGGCTGTGGGCTGCTAAGTGCTTCTAGGTTATTTCAAATCTTGATGTTGCTTTACAAACTGGCTAAAAAATAAGGGGTCTTCTTTTTCATTTAAAGAAATCAGTGGAGCATATTAGAAATATTTCTGCAAATTATATTCTTGTGGACAACTATGTGCCTAGCTATGTATACCTTAATTAATCTTTTAAATTAAGAACAACCAGTTCAGATTTATAATACTAATAGGAAAAGCATGCTCCTTATTACGTAGAGCTTTATAGTCAATAAACTACTATCAATTATTACAAAAATGTAGATTAAACTAAACCTTTAAAATGGTAAATTTAGGGGGGGAAATGTACTAAATGCAAATACATGCCCTCTGCATATTACATTACAATATGCATCTTAATTATGCCTGAAAAAACACAGAACTGTGGTTATTGAGGATTTTTGTAAAGACAAGAAGACAAGCAGAGGGGCCCCCTTGAAATAAGCAGAGACTGTTCTCTAGGAGATGATCACCTACCCTGAGGCTGATATGTGGAGCTGAGAGGGCTCTGAGGGCAGCATCTCCTCCTCTGTCCTTCTCTGGGATGGCCTCTGCCCGAAAACATCCCTGCCCTCAGAGGGGGGCGAGGGGGACTGAGATGGGTAACTGGCTGCGGTGGAGGCATAGGACATGTGGGCATGGTAACTAGGGCTGGGTTGATTGGCCTGGCTCTGAGTGGGAGAGGCCGTCAGGGAGGACCTCCGTGTGAAGGAGACTGTGGCCGAGGGCTGAAGCGTGATCTCGGGCATCTCCAGAGACCGGGAGGTGCGGAGGATGCTGGGCCGTGGCGGGGGGCGCACTAGAATGTCTGGGGAACCAGGCTGGGTGCTGAGAGGGCTTTGGGAGAGTGGAGAGAGACGTGAGGGTTGGAGTACTAAAGGGGGTAGATGGGGGTCTGCCCGGCGCCCCGCCCTCGGGCTGAGCCAGGACTGAGGGCTACTACTGGGGGCTGTGCTTGGGCTCCCTGTGCGGGCTGCCGGGTCAGGGTAAGGCAACACTGGTACACCCACACCGTGGGCCGTGTGTCTGAGCTGGCCGAGACTCTGGGCCTGTTGCATAGCATAACGCCTAACTGGGGGCCCCATAGGTCCCGGAGGCCGGTCTCTGCCAGGGGGAGCCACAGGGACCTCCAGCTGCAGGAGTCCAGGGCTGGTGGGATCCTTGAGTGAAGGCAGGTGCAGGCGGCCAGGCGGGTACGGGGGTGGCTCAGGGAGGTCCTGGGGGTGGCGCAGGCTGTGGTGATGGGGATATATGAAGCGAGGACCCTCCAGGCCCAGGAAGGATAGCTCATGAGGCTGCCAGCTTTCAGGAGAGCGAGGGGGAGGGCTGTGAGTGTGCGACAGAGAGTGGCCAGAGGCAGTGTACTGATGGTGCTCCAGCTCTCCACTCTCCTCGGGGATGGAGGGGTAGCCAAAAGGCCCCTCTGCGGTGCCCGGGGGAGAGGACAGAGCGGAGCTGCGAGGGCTCATATCAGGCATGTAGAATGGTGGTGGGATCCCTGATTCGCCGCGGCTGCCTAGATACCCATAGAAGGGGCCCTGGGGGAAGCCCCTGTAGCGGGATGCTGGGGCCTGCCCTGAGGCATGAAGTGCACTGCCCTCTGCAAAGCTCATACCTTCCATGGGCCTGTGCAGGCGGGGGCTGTAGGTGGGGGGCTGCGTTGACTCCAGACTCGAGGACGTTGGGGAGAGCTGGGGCCGCAGTGAGGGCATGATGGGTGGCAGTGGCCCAGGGTCAAAATCGTTCTCCTCATCCGACTGGCGGAACTCAGGGTACATGTCAGACTCTTCTGCAAAAGGGAAGCCGTGGATGCGACGGGTTGGGGGGCTGTCCATGACAAAGCGGCCATCAGGACCCCTGCTTATCAGCTCTATTGGTGTGGTGACCTCTGCCTCGTGTTTAGACACACTGTACTTCTTGCTGGCTATGGCACGCTTGGTTTTCTTGTAGAAGGAAAGCTCTTTTTCTTTTTCTCTCTGAGGACTGGGTAACTTCCTGACATATAGGCCTGGACCATGTGACCCATCTGAAGAAAGAGAACGAGGTCTAGATGGCGGGGAACTCTCCGGACTGATCTTTCCAGATGATAATCTAACAAGGAAAAAACAAAGACAGTATTTGTTTAGTATTTGTTCTCAGACCTCTAGAATGTATCTATATTTTAAGCTATGGATTCCATCAGGACAATGAACAACATCATGTTAATAAGCCGTTTATGACAGCGGTGGCATCCTAATAGGACAGCAGCTAATGCATCAAGCCAGAATGACAGGATGAGAGAAGAGGCAAAGACAACCATGACAACCACATCTATTGGCTCTATATTTTCTTGGGCAGAAGTGAGAACAGCTTCCATATGCTGCACCAAATGGTGATGAGAGAGAAAGCAAAATGAAATGTAACCAGGCCTCATTTGCCCAAACCAGGAGCAACTAGGTCACATAGTCCTTTAGTACAAAAACATGTATCAATAGAGCATATTTACAATACTGCACTGTACATGCAGCATTTTGGGATTCCTGTACCGTCTGTACATGCAAGTAGGATTCACTTCAATAAATATTTATTTTTAAATCATTACTATGCAATGCTTTAAACATGCAGCCAAGCCAGGCCAGTGCAGCACACTCTGTATATAGGTGCAAGCAGGCACTCACAGGGGGCTGGCGGGCGGGGGCAAGAAACTGCTCCTGGCAGGCTCGTCCCAGCAGGGCTCTACCCCTGGCAAGGGGGTGAGAGGAGGCCTGCGATGGGAGACAAACAACATGGGCCTGGTTCATTTAACTATGCCACATTGTGGGAAACTCCCTGAGCTGCCTGGACCACATAACCAAATACAAAAAAGTGCTGATACTAATGGTTTACCTATAGTCTCAGGCAAACATTTTTATTTTTATCTGGAATGGGATTTAAACAAATTATTGTCACAAATGAGTTTTTAATTAAGACTTCTTTGCAGTCATACATATAGAGTTTTACAGACAGACAAATACACACATGTAGCGGGTTGTGTACATTTAATGTGCATCTAAACAAAAAGTAGCCTTAAAACATTCATGCACAAAGCAAACAGCGCTTGAGGTTAAAGAATACAGACAGATCAAAAATCAATACAAATACTGCAGCTCGGCTACTGTGGGTAATGTGCTGACACAGCTTTTTAAAACTCTGTTTAAGCTGCCCATTATCCGCTAGAGGTTGCTACTGTCCGTGTTCTTCCGCATCCATTTTCTCCACAAGGAGTTTCTACATTATTCTTTGTTTTTTTTTGTTTTAACTTTTTCCCTAAGTATAATGAAGGCATCTTCCACACCACTAAAGACTTGGCAAGCGCTAAAGATTTAAATTAACTTAACCCTGTTTGTCTGTTGTTGCTGATTAACTGTATGGACTATTACTTTCTAAATATGAGGAGAAACTGCAAGAAGAAGGTGCACAGTTGTTGCCACTTCTGGCTGACAGAGCTTCTAACATTGGATTTACTTACGGTGACTCTATGCTTTTCCTGAAGTGTGTCACAGACAAAGGAGGATCTGAGGTGATAAAAGCATTGTTCAGCATTCAGAATGTCTCAGTTGAACATCATACCAGTAAAAATTACACAATGGCGACACAAAAAATGCACACAATCTACTGAGCACAAAAAGAAACTAACCTGGTTTACGCTTGAGCTTGCGACGGTGTTGCTTGTTTACAAAGCAAGCGGCTAGAGTACTAAACAATACTGCGGCAGCCAGAAAACAGATAGTTGCCACAACACCCGCCACCACAGGCCGTGCCAGGCCCTCATCAGCCAACTCTGCATGGGGAAAGGGATCTAGTGCAGTGGACAGGGGTTATAAAAAGGAAAAATCAAATATTAATATGAATGAAAACCTTTTGCATCAAAACTTACCTGTACTAGACACTCCTACAACATTGCTGCTCTCACTGATCAGATCATCCATCACAGCCATCACTCGAAATTCATACCAGGCCTCCTATCACAGAACACCATTTCATATACAGTACAAACAGTTAATTCTAATAGGATGAGTAAAATTGTTTCCATGATAAAATAATGTTTAAATCAATAGAAAGGGAATCCAATATATTCTTAATCATCTATATTAAATGAACACAGCATTTTGTCTCACCTGAACAAGATCTCTGGCTATAAGCTCTGTCTCTGTGGATGAGATCAAGTCATCAAGGACCTCCCACTTTTCTCCAATGCGAAACTCCATGATGTAACGGTCGACGGGTGAAGAGTGGTTGGCTGGTGGGAGCCATGTGAGTAGGACACCTTGCTGGGTGCGGTTGGCTGTGAGGCATCGTGGTGGAGTAAGAAGCACCAGTGGTTCTGGGGTGCCCAGAGGAGAGCCTGTTAAACAGAAAGGTAAAACACATAGATTTACACTATATATGTATTTTTTTTTCACTCCCCAGGTCTTTGTTAAATAATTTACCAAAACATTGTTTCGCAATATGCAGACTTGGACAGTAAAACTGGGAATACTTTAGTGTGAAAGTAATTGAGATTTCAGCAACATCCAATCCAGAATCATTTTTGCAGTTCATTTATTAAAAAAGCCATTTTACAATGATTTATCTTTCTTCTTTTTGCTGATTCCTAAGCCTGGTTTATAGCCTTGACCTGTGCATGCTCACAACTATCACGTCGCTGTCCTTTACACTCCTATAGCTGAAAGTTCAGCCCTGCACCGTTCTCCATCCATGGCTTTCTGCTGAGACACTGATTTTAAATACCATACAGCCTAAATTCAATTCCATTGGAGACGCAGCACAGAAACACTGATGTGGAGACATGCCCTTGAGGCATGAACTGAAAACAAAACTGATTACTTGAATATGGTAAAATTGCCCAATGAGAAAAATAAAAGCTAAAAGGTTTGTGTAATATATTTTGTAAATACTTTTCATTATAAGTAACACACCAATGGATTCAGCCCCTTTTAAGAAAAACAAATGCACATTTAGCACAAGAAATACAAGAATTTATAACAATGACTATGAAAAACACAAAAGATGTAATTTTCTGATATATAACATAATAATAATAATAATAATAATAATAATAATCAGGTAACGTGAACCACTTAACACAGTATTTCTAAAGAGTGGCAGTAAAGACTTTGGCTTATGTGCTGAAGGCAATATGAGTGGTACTTACCTGCAGTAGTGACTGTCACAACTTCACTGAATGGGCCAGTGCCCAGCTTGTTTTGTGCCAGCACACTGAACTGGTACTCCGTCCCAGGCTCCAACCCTGGCACCACCAACCAGGTCTGAGCACCAGAGACTGGCATTGAGTGCCAGTCATGTGGCCCAAAGTCTGTTCTTTTTGACCTAATGACACAAACGTAAAACGCAGCAAAGCTCTTTAGGATGGATTAAATTAAATTAATGCAGAAACATAAAGACAAATAATTATCACAATATTTATGTCATATTCATTTCACATTGTTTACATTTACAGTTATTATCTTCAAATATTATCTACTTCTATTTTGTGAATATCGTTACAATCTTATAATGTTCAGGATTTAAGTAAAATGACAAAGATGTCATGTACTGGCCAGGTAAAACAGTTTTTCATAAATGTAATTGATGCTCAATTTATCATAAATAAAGAAAGCAGATGACAAAGAGGTTTCTGTCTCTTTGCAGTGTTGCTAGATCTACAGACTGCCGACAGGTAAGTAAACTAAGGGCACTCACACTGGGCCGTACCACACAGAGAATGTCTGTTCGAAGCCACCATCATAACCTGGCTCCCAGGAGACATTTGCAGAGGTTGTTAAGGGCAATACGTGGATATTGCCAGGCGCATGTGGACTGGTGCCTGCATGGTTGGAGGATAGAGAAAAAAGGTAAAAACATTAAAAATATATACCACAGCTCAGTGCATTTTTAATAGTTTAGTTAACTGAATAATTACTGCTTAAAGGCAAATCATATAATCTATACTTTGATGAGAGCTGGAGAACACAAAACAGAAAATAATATAGCCTTCTATAGTACTGTATAGTATAACCAAATATATTATGTAAAGAAGAGATTTCTTTAAATTTAGAGCTTAAATATGGAATAGAAAATAAAGACAAAACCAAGGTAGAAAAGATAGGTGTTAATTGGGCCATGGGACTTTGTGGGTTTTTTGTACCGATGACTAGGATACGTGTGCTGGCAGTGATGCTCGTGACCACATTGGTGGCTACACACTCCCATTCTCCATGATCCTCCTTGCTGAGGGACAAAAACTGTAAGCTGCCACTGGATAGGACATTGTGCTTACTCCTGCTTGGCTTCCCCACCTTTTAACAGACACAGATCACTGTTACATGGTGGATGTTGCTGTATAAAAAGAAGAAAAGAAAAGCACACCTTTCTCCAAGTGATAGTTGGTATATCAGGGTCTCCAGAAGCAGCACATGGGATTACTAACTCTCTTCCTGCCTCCTGTCGGTACTCCCCCCCAGGCCTCACATTAAAGTAAGGGGGATCCTGTATGAACATACAGCGTTTAATCATGGATATATTAGCGTATATTAGAGTATATCCTAAAGCTTTGGACTAAATGTAAGCTGACAAACCTTTAGCACCAAAGTGGCATGGGGGGACTTGCCCATGGTACCCAGGGCATTATAAGGCACACAGGTGTAGGTGCCCAGAGAGTCTTCTGTGGCTTCTGCCACCCGGATACTTCCATCTGGCATCAAGCTCCAACCAGGGTACTACAAGACAAGTTGAACTTTTAAGGCCATATACAGACAAAACATACAAAATAAAACATATTTATGTTTTTTACGGTGCATGATATTGCACTAAGCTATACTACACTACATATGTAAGAACATTATCAAACAGAAAATATGTTTTACAATTGTAGAACGTAAAGGCCTGACAGACCTTCTCTACTCTGAGAGGGTAGCCATCTTTCTCCCACTTCACTGAGGTCACAGGTGGGTTGGCATCCACTGGACAGCGGATGATGCCTGGCAGTTTCCGTGGGACATAGATGACCGAGGGCATGTTGATCACTCGGGCAGGGTCTGAATACAAATAAAATGTCAGTGTTGGTAAATCTGGAGACGTAATTTGATTTGTAGAAAAATAGCCCTGGCACCTTTGGCCTTTGTGTTGAGTTAGAAAAAAACACAGACAGAAAATGCTATATGCTCTTTACGTGCAGAATTTGAGGCCTACAGAAAGATCAGTGCTAATGACTGCAATGCTGCAAATCTCCCATCTCTCCAGCACAAATCAATGATTTGTAGCAACTTGAGAGCAAATTAGCTTAACACACAGGCTAAATTGACACACAGCTAAACCTTTATCATAATGACTGATGTAAAATGCCACTTTACATTCAGCTATGATTTAATTTCTGTGCACAGATTAAAAAGATTGCACCAGACTCGATCAGAAGAGGACGAGCTTCTCTGTATGGGCACAGGTTGCTGTGGATGATAATTATGTTAAACTATAAATGTTGTAAGAGTAAATTAAACAAAAAAAGCTTGTTAATTATATGGAGAGCTGCAACCACCTTGTAACAAGTGACCTTGAAATTTAAGAAGGTCACCATGCTTTGCAACCCTGTCAAATAATACAGCAGCCTCCAACACAAGCAGCCATACTGCTGCTGCTGCTGCTCCTCCCTCTCCCTCATACAGCTCTCTGTACCGTCTGGGTTCCCCTCCCCCTCTACTTTGTTGTCATGGTAACACTCACACTGAACAGTCAGGTAGGCTGATGCCGAGGGCGAGATACCGAGGCTGTTGCTCGGACTGCAGGTGTATTTCCCAGCATCCTCTGGCTTGACCCGGAAGATGATGAGGGTGCCGTCGATGAGAATGCGCACTCTGAGCTTTAAATCACTGCAACAAGACAAATGTTTAGTAAAAGCAAACCGTTAAAGCACACAAGTGGAACAGAGCTTTCTAAATGACATCAAGTTGCCATAAGAGAGCAGCAGAGAGTCAAACAAAAGCTAGCTGGAAAGGTTTACAGAAAAGACTATAAAAATCTAGTAATTGCGCTGATGAATTAATACTTTGGTATTACTATCATCACAATATTTACTAGGTAAAATTAAACTAAATCTGACAGTACAAACACTCAAAAGGTTAACCTGTTGTAGCAAGGCACAGAAGAAGAGAAAAGCATAATTTGTTGCAGTTAGTATACAGTATACTGTAGATTTTTGAGGGTGATAATGTTTACCACTCATTTGTGACAAGTATATGAATGAAGAAAATCTACTTTTTAGGACAGAACAACTGACTTAGCTTACCTATCTTGTATAACCCTACATTTGCATAAAGGCTGTTAAAAACTGGACAGGACACTTCAATGCACTTTCTCTTATGTCTATTAGACACATCATTTCAATGACAGTCAAAATTCCTGTTTACCCCCCGTTGCTCTAGCTGTCACCAGTTTGTTGCAAAGCCTCTCACACACTCGAGGCCTGCTCTGAGAAGGCTAAGCCTCAGGATCATCACTGTATAAGGAGCATATGATGACACACGACCTGAGTCATGTGATATTGCCATCAGAGTACACTTGCCTGGCACGTTCCAGACAGACCCCTGCTAGGCCCATTTTTACTGCCTCCAGGGTCGCAGCAGGACAGGGCTCACACACAGCAAATAGTCAGTGACAGCCAGTCAAAATACAGCAGAGTGTAGGACCACAAGCACAACAAAAGCTTTGGGATACAGGCCTTTAGCAGCATACATGTGGTATTTTAAGCAACTAACTAGTGTCTTTCCCTTACTCATATTCTGCACTGTTTTCCCTTAATTAATATTATAGAAGATGATCAAACTTTACTTCTTAAAATAAACATTATCTTCTTCCCAAAACCAGGTGTAGGTCAGGTTGCCAGGATATGCCTCTGCTTGACATGTAAAGAGAGCATTCTGGGATATGTTTACAGTGACATTTTCAGGTGGCGAGACGATGTATGGAGGCCCTAGGAGAAACAGAGATAACTATTAGTATGTTGTGCACTGAGAACAGCACAGAGTACTGTTTCAAAACATCAAAAGATCTCTACTTTTCCAGCACAGCACAGACAGAACTTGCATGTTTTAGTCACATATACTGTATCACTACAGCCTGATGTTTAAGCCAACTCATGTAAGCTTAATAATTGGAGCTTATGCATGCTGTATATTATAACATCTCCAGCCCCCAGGTAGTTCAGGCAGCTCCTGACTCTCAATAAAACAGCAGAGGCCATGAAAGGTAAGCTGTCTTTTATGAGTAGGACCAGATACAAGCCTCCTGGTTTTTTTCTTCTCACTGTGAACAACTGGGACAACTGACGCAGAGTCATATAAAAATTAAAAATTAAAAACAGATCACAGAGGTAGAAATCATGACTCCTCAGATACAGCTTCATATTGCTTTAATAACTACTCATAATCAGTTTTTTACATAATTTTGCAAATCTGCAATTTCCTGCAATTTTGATGGTTTTAGACCGCACCACACACTCTTTCTCTTTGGTGTTTCTGAAACAGTGTGTTTCTGAACAGCGGTGAAATTTAGATAAGGTCTTTATCATCAGCACACACCGTCAAACATAAGGCATATGTAGTATGTATACGTATGTAATATAAATGTAGTACAAGTATCACTCGCTTTATGTTTGATCGTGTTGAGTAAAACTGCAGATAATGTCACAAATAATGTTACCAAGACGTGTGCTGATAATAAAGACCTACATACAGTACTTATACAGTATACTTATACATGCTCAAATTATAACTGCAGAAATCTAACAAATGTAACAGGATGTTTCATGTTATGCATACTTACAATAATATGTATAAATTAAGCTTAACACATGATGCTCTGCTGCTTGTTAAAATCACATGCTTAGCTCCCCCAGCCCTGCTGTATCAGGAGACTGAGACAACTCAAGGGTAGTATGGAGTAGTAGCTAGAAACCATCTATTTGATCTGGTCTAGTGAAGAGCCTGCTTAATGGACCAAAGACAGACATTCTAAGGTACAGAGCTTGTAGTGTGCACAGGGGCCCAGACTAGGCTAATGACATGTTAGAAACAGAGGCACCTGCTTTAACTGTAAATGCCTTTAAGTTTTATTCAGTCCAGCAATTGGATTGAATAGGCTTCATGATAATAATAATAATATTGTTGTGTTGGTGGAGAGTCTAGTCATGCAGTTGTACCTTGAACCAGCAGACGGGTTGTGTGGAGAACCTCTCCCTGATCACTATAGGCTCTGCAGGTGTACGCCCCTCTGTCATCTCTAGTGATGCCAAGGATGGTTAGACTGCCATCATGTACCTGTAGTTTTGTGTTCAGGACAAAACAAACAAACAAAAAAACGATCTTACAAAAATTGGTACTACCCCAACCCAGGAGTATGTCACGGTTTGATTATGTTCCGGTTTTTGCATGCAACAACCTTGGAAACAACTGAGTCTATGTTGCTGAGCGTCCTGAGCAATAAATGGTGAGGAAACACATTAACCAAAGCTAATAGAAATAGCCTCATAAATAATGCAACAAGCTCTGTGTCCATTCAAGTCACACACAGCTGTAGTCTGTCCATTCATGCAGCTGAGGAGGGAATCTGCTGCACGGACAGTATTGCTCTTCAAGTGTTTTAGCCAAGACAGGCTTCTAGATCAGGCTAAATGATACTTCTCTCAGTCTGTTGGGAAATGTGTCATCACTCCAAGTGTCTGTCACAAGATTAACACTTTGTACATCACTGCAATGTGCAACGTCTGAGAGAGTCTGAGAGGTATGAAATGTGCTGGCAGTACATTTTAACTGGTTATCGGATTAGATTTATCTTCACATCATTTAAAACTAATACAATATTTGTACTAGCAGCATTTTTTCTGATCCTCTTTTGTCACAAATAGCCATTTTCAAACCTTTTTGATGGATGTGAGATTTTGTCACTGAAGTTTGAGCTGTACTTTATTTTCTCTCCTTTGATAAATATATATTAAATATTCTTTATTCTGTTGAAGTATATATCTTAGCTGAAACAGGCAGTAGAGTACAGTTCTAGGACCATGGGACCGTGCTGCATTGTTGAGCTCAATCCAAGCAGAGTGACAGAAGATTAAAGAAAAGCAAAGTCAGATGCTGATGAGAAAAAAAATGGTCAAGGGGAGAAGATAAGATGGAGAAAGAAGGCAGAATTTAAATTTCTGTCATGGACCCCTTTAAAACAGCTTGGAGATGCAGAAAACTGTTGTTAATTTGTTGCTGGATCTTCTGTTTGTGGCTTGAGTGTTCTTAGGGGAAGACCATTGTAGAAGCAATAAAGTAAAGAGTAGACAGTGGGGAGGATCCTTCCTTTTCTCTATGGCTGTCTGTTACATTCTGGTCTTTCTCCGTAGCGTTTCCCTGGAGCTGAGCAAACATGCACTCATGCCCCTAACATTGCCTCTCGCTTCCCCTAGTCATGGCGCTTTTGCTTAAAAGAAGAAAGAATGTGATAAATTTGCGTTTTTTTGGTATAAAACCAGTAGGATATACAGCTTTCACTAATGATTTCATATGATTTTATATTAAGACTTGTGCAATATTGATGCAGACGAAAGAGATTAATAATGCATCACAATGTTGTCTAATCATTTACTGAGGAAGCAGAGTTAAAGGGGTGACACTGAGGTATACTGATCCAAAATGGTAAAAGAGAGTGACATTACTGTTCACTCTTGACAGTTTGTCTAAACTAGTAAGCACAGCTATAAAGAGGAGAAAGAGCCTGAAGCGGAGGCCACAGCAAGCACTAAGATATCCACTCTCAATGCATTTTCTTTCTCTTCATAAATTATCACTAATCTGTGTTGATTTGTAATGAGCAGCAGTGGCTTATTTGTGTTACCATTAGCTGCATTGTCCACATACAGTACACATTCTATTTTGTAATGTCTTTACAGATTTTTACAAAGAGATAGCTATTCATTTCTGTCAGTTGCACGTGTACTTGGGGAGAGCACTTGTGTTGTATGGTTATAGGGTGAGATTTCCACTTGAGAAAAGGTGACATTTGCACCTTCCATTTAAGATGCAGAATCTTGTGGCAGTAATACATCACTCCGCTGTGCTAACACATTTGGTTCTGAGTCATCTAGACAAGACTTTGCAACTGCACCACAGACATACTGTTTAATGAGGAAAGTCTATCTCTGACATTAGACTCAACCGTGGTAACCAAAATATCTTGTCATCTTGTCATGTTTCTATCCTTGAAAATAAGAAGAGCAACTCCACTGCTTGTATCTTTTTTGGTAGTCATGAAATTTATTTGTACATTACAGAAGCAGCATGAGTCACAACGTGCTGCTGTGGCCTGACTGACAATCTTGCTGAATGGCTCACACAATGCTGTGTTAATTAACCAATCAACAGTGCGTGCTATTTTCAGACCTAAAAAGAGCTGACAAAGCAAAGGATTTTTAGCTAAAACGTAATAAATATAATGAGTTTGTGCAGGACAATGGAACAGTCTATGAGCCTGAGTGTACATATACAATATATACAATAGAATATAACATGCTTAATACAAATGGAGCCAGTAGGTGACACCAACTGAGCATTGAATCTGTTTTTTTTATCCAGAAGTACACAGTCGGAAGCCGGAGCCACATTTAATTTCTTACCGAATATTTGGAGTTGGTTACAAGCTCCTGCCCCTCCCTCAGCCAGCTGATCATTGGTTTAGGATTTCCCTGGGCAGAGCAGCTCAGCAGTGTGCTTCCTCCTTCCTTTGCCTCCACATATTGAGGTGGCGTTGATGTAAATGAAGGTGGGGCTGCACAGAGATGAACAACAACGAGCAATGAACAATCTGACATTCCCAAATTATTTATTCCTCCTTTTGAGTTCAATATTTGAATTTTCCTTACGGGGGAAAGGGATGGTACTAATGTACAGTATATCTTGTTTGGAATTGATCAATCTGAGCCAACTAAGCATACTTTAAGCCTAGCCTTAGATTCAGCGAGTCAACAAAACAAAAAACAAAAGTGGGGCATTACTGCTGATGCGGTTATTGTTAGCCCTTATACCATATGCTAATATTTGGCATGGAGTAAACTAATGAGCCATTTAGCACAGACTGTCCATGCTGCTTGCTTAATTCTTAACACTGATTACACGATACCACAGATAAATGGAGATACACTAATAAAATGTCAGCTTTATTTATCTCTGGCTCCCATCTAACAGTGTGTAGTTAATGGGTCAGTGGTGGCATTAAACGCATCATTTAGTTTCAAAGACAAATATTTAGCTGCTGAACACACACTTGATCACATCCTCCTTTTGGAAGCATAGGTGCATGGATTAATGATTGTCTTTCCTGTGATTTATACTTTTGAGGACTCTGCATCACTTAACAGAAAATATTGACATGCAAGACAGTACTGTACATTGCAGGCACATTTGTCACCCGTGAAGTTCCTTTGCGCCATCACGTACACAACCCATCACACAGTAAGTGTCACTGTGACTGGGAAACCTGGGAGTAGCTCTACAAAAAAAATAAGCTAAGCATCAAATTCCTGTCCTACTCTGCAGCTCTTTTAATTATATAAATAAAAGCGGCTTGAAGATCTTTCCCTCCCACAGTTTTCCTCTGTAGACCACACATCCTCAAAAGCAGGGTTCAAGGTCTGCACTCAACCCTAGTATTTGCACACTCTAAACTTTACCTGCATTATTATTATTATATTCTCTCATTTTGTTCCTTAATACACAATACATACATGTACAATCTTACATTTTGAAAGTCAAAATAACAAATTATAGAAAGGGAATTTAATTGTTTTTCAAATAATAAATAAATACAAATTTTAACATGTGCAATATAAAATATAAATCTGACCATTTGGATAGGTCCTAAAGGGTTTCTATTAGTAAATAAATTCTATCAGCCAGGTTTATTTGCCTTGGTGTGGATAACTGGCAGTGTAAGCAGTAATAACCAGCTTATGTTAAGAATGATGCCAAAAGAGTGATGTAATATTAAACCAAGACAAGGGAGGGCTTGGGAAAGAACTGAGAGAAGATAAAACATGGGGCTGGGGCAAGGAGAGAGTGGCCCCAGTGTATTTTTCAGGCACTAGGCCTTGCCATCTGACACCTGCCACTGAGTGGGCATGAATCCCCTGTCTGTTTGGCAGGAAGTTAAGACCAGCAGTCAGGAACTCAAAGATGGAGTGTATGCAAATATCAATAGCCAAAGGAAATGGGTGTCCTCAGTGTCTGTGCGGAGGCCAGACCAAAACAACACCTGCATCCCTAAAAACAAACCCCCATTTAGAACACAGTACATGAATGTCATAATATCCTTGATACTGAAGCAGCTTTTCACTTTTCAAAAGAATGTCTGCCATATATTCAAAAGATAATTTACCAAAGAGTGGTGTGTGCTCCTCTTGTACAGCCCCACTGCCCCCTTATAGCAGCACACAAACAGTAGGTAAGTAAAGCTGGGCAAATGCCTCTGTGTAATATGTCAGATCTACATAACATTTAAGAATACAGTATGATTTGATGTGCTATAGGTTGAACCAAGACCTGACAGGAGTGAATACTGATTAGGCACACTGCAGTCATAAGCCCACAGACGCTCACAAACTCCGAACATCACAGAACAGTAAAAGTGAGTCTATGGGTAAGTAATTGTCAGGAAAACCCCAGTTTGGGGAGGCAGACAATAGATTAGATATAAAAAAATAGATTCTTTATCATTAGGCTGCCTTTTATCTTATTCCTCATTTATGCAACCCCAGTACCTGGCAGCACACCCTAATACAAGCACCTCAATGGCTGCCAACATTTTTGAACCAAGATTTAGATCATTTTTCATGAATCATAAGGTTTGAAAACAACAAAAGGCATTACAGCTTTGTTGGTTTGGTGCTCTGCAACAATGTAAAGACACACTTTACATAGGATTCTCTGAGCCACTTGGGCATTCCTGAGAAATGCAAAGGTGGGTATTTTTTTTTGCCTGGTCATCACTTTGACAGCTTTCAGACAATCCCTGTCGGAAGAGCTTTAAACAGGCCACAATCAATTTCCTTCTAAGCAGCCTCTCATCCCATAACCCAAGGCCTTGATACCTGCAACTGCAAGACTGAAAAATTTATTTTCACTTATTTGTATTGAATTGGTGGTAATCTACATAAAGCAATTCCAAACAGTAAAGTCTGTAACACAAGCCGTATTTGACATGAGCTGCAGCATATTCTTGTTTAGAATTGGGGTTGTGCCTAATATATTAATTTCATTCTTACCTGTGACAATGTGACCTGAATTAAAAGAACTTACTATGTGTACACACCTAAAAAAAAACAACACTTTGATGTCATTAAAGGATTTGATCAAAACCCTTGCCCCAGACTCATTTCAGTCACATGACTTCTGCTGATTGTAAATCTTGGCCTTTTATTGTGTCTCTATTATGTTTGAAAGAAATTGAATCACTTGCTTGTTCCATTGGGAGTCTACAATATTTAAGAAGGGGGTCCTTTTTTCCTCACACCCACTCACACATGCTTGGGTCAGAGAGCAAACTCACCATTGACTGTGAGGTGCAACCAGCTGCCGTTGTGGAAGGTGTCGTACTGTTGCTCGAGCATCAGGACCCTACATTCGTACCAGCCCTGGTCCTCAGAGCGGACTGGGTCAATCTGCAGGGAGGCTTTCCCATGCAGAGAGGCTCTACCTGCACAGAGAACAAAACCCCTGCATTACCAAATCCATCACACAAGATGGATTTGGTAATGGTAAACAAGAGTTTCAATATTTCAGTACATGCATAAACTCAAACGTCTGTGTTTTCCTTCTTCTTTTTTCTTTGAGCATAACAGTATTATTGCAATACCTATGAGTGAAGTGAAAATAGTACTTCTTTAGTTTGATTTATCAAGTTAACAGGTGTCCCATAAACAACCATCTATCAACAACCATCATCATCTTTTCAGATACAGTCCAAACCAGAGCAACACATTTACTCTTTGGGTGTTTTAAGCACCCCTGTCATGATCTATTATTTAGCTACTGTATTCTGGAGGACGTCCAAGCCCAGTACGGATGGCAGGAAAATACTGCACAGTCTATCATAGGGCTACAGACAGACAATCACTGTGCTGCAAGTCGAGCCTGGTATAAGAAATGTACTAAAACATTTGTATAACATCCAAATGACGTATCTTTTGTCCAATCTCATGCAACATTAAAGAAAATAAACTCATCCTTTACCTATACCTTGAAAATCACAGCAGAGGTAACTGCAATGGTTACCTTGGCTTCAGTGCTGTTATTTATATTGTATGTAATATTAGAACGTTTAGAAAGGCCTCGGTAAAATTCTTTCACTAAATCGAATGTGAAATAATGACATTTGTGGCAAAAATACCCAGGACAAAGTTATCTTTGACTCCTAAGGTGACTGAGCAGCATTTTTTGAGAATATTCATTTGTAGGTATATAAATATGGGTCACCTGTGTCACACATGTCAACCATATTTAGAGCCAATGTACAGTTTCTGTTTAGGAATAGTGTTGTCAAGCACAGACACTGTTTTTTGAGATAGCACAGCAACATTCAGTAACCACTCACCATTGACTGTAAGGTGCATCCAGCTGTCGTTGCGGAAGGTGTTGTACTGTTGCTCGAGCATCAGGACACTTTTGCAGTGTCATCAATCTCTACTTTTTAAAGCTAGAACAAAGCAGCGCAACATTCAGTAAAGGCTACAGATGTTTCTCATTCTGTGCACTTTTTTTGAAGACTTCCCCCTTTGTTGTCTACCCCATAGAAACCAGTATTTGAAATAAATCTCAAGTCTCAGTATAAATTGGGATTCTTAAAATAGGAAATCACAAGGGATGAGGAAAGTTAGGAAAAGTGAAATCTTGAGCTGCTAAGCTGTCTATCTCCAACCTTCCAGCCTACTGCTCACATAGCTGCCTCTGACAGCCTAACAGACTAAAACATTTGCTTCTGCTCTGTCTGACGAGTGTTTGGAGAAAGCATTTTCCCAAACTTTGATGTAGTAAGCACTGTTTCCTGTTAGTTTAGACTCAATGTCAGGATAATATACTGATGTTGAGTGTGGGCTGAGTAGCACTGGCTACCCCATAACTAAATGTAATAGATAGACACCCCAATGCTAGGATTTCTGCCATAGTTGGGGTAGAAAACAGACGCTTTTTGATGGCAGAAAATCAATAGAGCAAAGAGGGAGAAAAAAAGACTGGTGACTGCAGTCTTGCAGTAAAAGGCTAGACCTAAAAAGTCAGGTCTATTTTTGTCAGCCCATTGAAGTGCTGAGTGGGGGGTGGTGGTGTGAAGGGTAGGGATCAAGCTCAGCTTCCATTTTTCAAGGAGTGAGAGGGCTCTGCTGTAGACAGAGAGAACAGTACTGTATCCCCATCAGACTGGCCCCTATGCATCCACCACTTACATACACGCTTCTGTCTGCTGTGAACACATGGGAGATTACACTTTGTTCACATCACGAGCACGTCATAATATTTGACACAAGAAAAGCTTTAGAAGGCCTAAAAAGGCTGTCAAGGCACTATACATTCATTAAGAATTGTATTATATTTGTCTGTATGACATTTGAAACAGCCAAGGAAACTGTTGAAGTCTAAAAGTATTTTTGTCTGAAAGCAGATAATGTCCTCAGACAGACAGAAGTGAAACATTCATTCATTCATTCATTCATTCACGAAGCTTAAATTCTTAATAATAAGTTTACTTCCCAGAAATCTAAAAAGGGCTGTGGTGCAGACTAAAAAATAGCTCTGCCTTTAATGCCATCACACACACGCTAGCTAATCACTGAGACTTGTCTAACAGTTAAATTACAAGAGCATTGAAGTAGTTGGAGTAAGTAAAGCACTAAATTAAGTAAGAATCCTAGTGTAATCCACCACCTAAAAATGTCTAAAAAGTAAATTGTAAATGTAGGCTTCTGCTGTTATAATGTTTAATTGCTCTGCTGGTGGTTTGTAGTGGAATCAGCTGCAACTCCTTCTCTTGCTTCAAATATTGTTTCAGCTCTTTCATGTAATAGCCTTATAATATATAAAACAAGTAAAAATAAGTAGTAATATATTTAAAAATAAATAATGTGAGACAGTAAGATAACAATTTATGTTAATTAAAACAAGTCTCCCTGACAACTAAGCATCTCAAAGAGAGCATCACTAGTCCAGTGTTTTCATGTACATGCAATCCCCAGAATACACTTTAATCTGTGTAATGAGAGCAGCCACATTGATGTTGCATCTGTTCACTGATAATTCCTCAACAGTGGACTTTATGCCACATGGCAGTGGCCCACTGCAGTGAGTGAGAACAGTCAGGAAGGATGATGCTGTTTGAAAGGCTCTGTTCAAGCAATTACTGTCAGTAGGTTGACTTAAAAATGAAATGCACCAGCACCTTTGACACAGCAGCAAAGTAAAAGGTGGATTCCCCAGACTTTGAGTCATTGCCATTAAGCTTCTTTAAAGTAATGACACACTTCAAAAGTCCACAGGATAAATCTGAAGTCACTTGCACTATTCTCACTCTCTACTATGTCAGGTTTGGTTGGTTACTGTATATTTACTTGACTCAGGAAAGGCAATTGGCATTGCTGCTGAAACCAATTTTCCTTGTAATTTGCGGTACATTATCACGTGAGAAAAGTATTTTGGTGGGGACAGAAAGTTGTCTGTGAAGGTTCTCAGTAATCCAGGTCATCTTGAATAAAAAGGTTAAAGCAAAAGCATCTGGACTCAGTTTTCAAGGTGAAGACGTTTAATCTCTAATTCCAAGAGACTTTATCAATTCTGAGTTCAACTGGTAAGCGAGCTAAGCTAATATCTCTAGAGGGAGGAGTTTGACCTGAAAACATTGTTGTAAATACTAGGCAGGCCCTCTAGGCTCTCTCTGAACAGAGGAGGTAGCCTCAGATTCATGTTGCCTAGTATTTACAACAGTGTTTTCCTTTCATAGCTAACAATGAGACCAGAACAGCCTGGTCCCATCAGGTTTGGTTTCAGATCAAACCCCTCCCTCTAGAGATATAAGCTCTCTTTTTTTGATCAGTTGATATCAGAATTGATAATGTCTCTTGGAATTAGAGATGAAAAGTCTTCACCTTGAAAACTGAATCCAGATGCTTGTGGGGACAGAAAGCATATTTCTGACCAAATTCTGACAGCTCACCATCTTTTCACAAACACCGTAACAACCTCAGAAGAAACAATTTACTGGGAAAGCCTCTGTGAAGGCAGCCATTTTGTCTAAGGAGCAGCAATACATTTTCAAAGTGGGCAATGAATGCATCTAAGTTAAGCCATAAAAAATGATTAGGTTTTATTTTAATATATTGAGTTAAATTCCAGACATTTAGACTGGTAAAAACAATGCTTGATTTATCCTGCTGTTTTACATGGTACACTTTTTTAATATCAATGTGTGCTTGTTCTGTGCTGCTTGTGTTGGAAGTCATGCATGTACAATGCAGCAATAAATTGCTGAGACAGAGTTATTTTCCTCTCTACACTCAAGGCAGCCATATTAGAACAGAGAGATTTGTTCAAGACCTGGAACCATTAGGAAAGAAGCCTTTCATAGAGACCTTTATTCTCTAAATAAAGGCTTCTATGATCTATACTATGCCTTATACATACCCAACATTTTAACCCATTGTGTTTGTTTAAAATGATCTTACCAGTGTACTCTGGATCCACATGAGGAGGGTAGAATCGGAAGTTAATGAAGAAGGGAATAGGCACTCCAAACTTGAACCACTCCACAACATATGGGGGCTGTTGGCCATCCAGGGGAGGGGACACGTCACACCCCAGGATCACGCTCTCTCCGGCGCGTGCCGTCACAAACCGGGGCTCCTCTCTCACACCGTGGGCACCTAAAAAAAGGGCTCAATGTTCTATTTGGATTTAAGTTTTCATTCATTTTCATCCATTGACCATCAATATGGTCATACATCATTGTCAACTGTGTCAGGTGGTGAGTGTTCTGCGGTTGTGCCATACTCTGCTATAAACGATCTGCCAAAGACTTCCATTGATCATAGTTGGCTGCTGCTCAGATGAGTTTACTATGAACCCCACCAGGCCTGGCGTTAGGCCACAAATGTCCAGGCATGCTGCCGAGCTTTGACCTATGACTGAAAGGTCGGTATACCTGCCTCAGCAGAACACTTACACTTGGAATAGATTTTCTACAGCAGCCACCCCCGCTTTCATTGAACCGGCTGTATCTCCAGCATCAGAGCAAGCCTACCCTCACCCAGCGGGAAAATCACTTTAGGGATCAAGAGACATGCTGACGTTTCACTCTAGAGAAACACCAGCTGAATAACTTAACACTTTCATTAGCAGTATGATTTGCATTACAGACTATTTTTACAGAAATAACAGTGCCTTGGAGGTATCACAACATTAGCAGTAAAACAAATATTTCTAACAGCTGCTCAGTCCTCCATATGCACCGCTTAGAGATTGTGTTTACCAGTTTAATCTGCATTATCCTGTGATTCAGTTAATCCACTTTGTTCATTTCAGCCAGAGCTTCAAACTGAAGCAGAGCCGATTTAATCAAATTACACTTTTAAAGTGGAGATGTTTGCCATTTACAAGCCTTACAGTCCTGGAATCTACTTACCGTACCCAGTGGGCTCTGGTGATCAACACCAAAATAAATTTGTGGCGGCACAGTGGCAGAGTGGTTAGCTCTCCTCCATATGCACCGCTTAGAGATTGTGTTTACCAGTTTAATCTGCATTATCCTGTGATTCAGTTAATCCACTTTGTTCATTTCAGCCAGAGCTTCAAACTGAAGCAGACATTTAATCAAACACACATAAAGTGGCCAGGTCATGTTTGTAAATGAGAATTGGTTCTCAAACAGTTTACCTGGATAAATAAAGGTTAAATAAAAAAAATTAAATAAAAATAAAATGTGCATGACTCAGTTAACTCCACGTGACCATCTCAAAACCAAGAATGTCTTTGAAACAATGAAATATAAGAAAAGCTGTGAATAATACCCTTTAATCGGAATTAGTCTGTGACTGACAGGTACAGGTATATGAACTTCTTTCATCACTTTAAACATGTCTTGAACAGTGTTGGGAGTAACGCGTTACAAAAGTAATGCATTACAGTAATGTATTACTTTTTCCTGTAACACAGTAGTGTAAGGCATTACTAATTAATTTTCAGCAATATTTTACTCTTACTAAAAAAAAAAAAACTTTGCGAGACAGCGAGATTTCATTAATCTCCCTCTTGTTGGTGTTGTTATTGCGTGACATAGTCCAGTGAAGGCGCTTGCCAGTGGAAAAGCGGCTAATGAAGATGGCAGAAGACGACTGTACATTCACGAGGTGGACGTATGCTCATTACTTCGAATTTGTCAGAGATAAGGACAAAAAGAACGTAATAGTCAAATGCAACCTTTGTGTAAAACCGAAAGAACTGTCAACGTCACGAAATAGCACTAGCAATTTAAAAAAACATCTTGAACGGTGCCATGCGACCACTACGCTTGCTGAGAATTGCACTTTATACTTGAGAAAGCACAGCCTAAGCTATGTTCATCATGTGCACTTTGTGCATGACAGTTTTGTGTTGTGAACCTCTTGAATTCAAAGAGAATAAAGTAAAACAAATGTGCATCTTGTCATGGCACTAGAGTTTACTTATGTTGTGTCTAATATTAATAGACCCAAACTATTCACGGATATTGCCAGATAATAATTTTACCTCTACCATACTTTTAACAGACTTTAATCATTTGTGATTTTGTCTGTCATCCTTTCTTGTCTTGAGCCTTCACTTTGCCAATTATATGCTATATTATTAGCAGTCATTATGGAACATCAAATTGCCTTCTACTGGATGTAAAATGCTCTGTATTACATTTTGTCATTTTAGAATTTTAAGTTCTACCTTGTAGTTGTTTTCGTGAAAGTAACTCAAAAGTAATACAGGAGTAATGTAATGTATTACAATTCTGATACAGTAATATTGTAAGGTAAAGTATTACATTTAAATAACAGTAACAAGTAATCTATAATGTATTACAGTTTGGAAGTAACTTGCACAACACTGGTCTTGAGAGCCAGACATATGACAAGTAAGCCTGACTGTTTCTACCAATGCTGGCACTCAAAGCACTCTACATCCAGCATTTTTTTCACCCATTCATGCTCACAACAATTGTACGCCAGTGTCACTGACACCGAGACATGGTCAGTGACTTGCCCAAGGACATTTCAACAATGCAAATAGGGGAAGCAGTAACATTCTGGTCATTAGAAAAGCTGGCATACCTTCTGAGCCACTGTCAGCCTTTTTAGGAAGCTCAAATTTTTGTTGTCTTTAGTACTGACTCTCTGCATGGTCTATTTCTGTTCACTATGGCTTTGAACAGAAAATGGGTCTTGGCTCGTATACATAATGAAACACAGTGGATGCATTGTTTGTTTTGAGTAAGTAGAGTCACTTGACATGAAGCTCAAGCTCAATCAGGGCCTGTTGCTCAAACCCATAGTTGATCTGCAGACAGTTCAGGCTGCACAGAAGCCTGGCAGCTTCAGGTTTCTGTATGGTCTTGTGAGGCAGTTCACCAAATGGTGCTGATGATATATAACAGCGCAAATTATTTTTAGATCTTTTTATGAGCTCCTCATGTGGGAACAATCAGCAAAGGCTTGGTCACAGCTTTTGCCATTTTAATTTCTTTAATGGAGGCAAGACAGGCTACTTGAGTTTATGGAGAGAAAATATTTATGCTTTTGAGAAGCCATAAATGTGAAACCACCCTTCTCTTTTAAAGAAGGGACCAAAGCAGCTTAGAGATGAGAACAACTTCAGATTATTTTGGCACTGTAAAAGCCTACAAACAAAGTTGCAGAGTGAGGCCAAATACATAAAGGCAGAGATTTGTTGAGTAAGATCTTTTTAAATCAAACCAAGGGACCAATATGTTTTATGTATCTTTCATACAAATCATCTAAATGTAGGCAGTTCATGTACAAACACAAACAATGAGGAAAAAAGTCAAAATGTATGTCTTAAAAAATCTGCTTTAATCTCGATGACTCAGTAATTTAAATTTGATTAATGTATAGAGTTTTTTTATATAATAATAATTAACAGAAATATGTGCCAATGCAAAACAATATTGTATCAGAAACTTTATAAAATCGATGGAGATGTGTGTTCAAGGTCAATCAGAGCCTGCTCAGACCAGTGCATGAGTCATCCGTGTGCAAACAGGGTTAAACACACAAGAGATTGTGTGACAAAATACACTGCTATTTGTAAGGTTCACCGACAAATTTGTACAGCAAATTGACTCTCACCGCGATTTTAGGGGATAATAACACACTGCTTGTGAAATAAAAAAGTCCCAATAACATACTGTATGAGAAAAATAAAAATAAACAACTGAAGAGTCTAATGACAAAATGCCTAGAATGTCTAAACCCTGGCATAATATCTCCAGTAACAGTAAAAAACAAAAAAATATATATATTCATGTCTGAATTTTACAGATGAGTATTACAGATGATAGCCATGCCTCATTATTGTTGCTCTGTAAAGGATTCTGATTGAATTCTAAACCATATCAACGAGGAAGGTGGAAGAAAAAATGTGTTTATGTTAATTCTATTTCATTTAGTGTTATATTAAAAGAGTTAGGCTATTAGTAGCGGTTCAAGAAAAGGTATTTAGAAGTATGTTGAAACCACTAAATACTGGATACTGGTAACACCGACTCACCGAGTTTCCGACCTGTTGTTCCGACTTGACCATGTGTTCATGTGCATTTTTTGGGGAAAAAATAAAAATCAGACATTTTCCCGAGTTCCCGAGGACCACATGAATGCACCAGAAGCCCCTCCTAGGCTATAATAATGTATTGCTACAAACAATTTTACAAGACATTGTTTGTAGTTTTGATGGCACTAATATTTCATAACCACCACAAAAAAAGAAAAAGAAAAGGGGGCTTCTTTTTTACAGCCTGAGCACAATGTGATCTCAGCACCAACAATCTTTTTCTTTTGGTGATTAACAGGTGTCAAGGCCCACCCCTTTGTATTACTTCCATATTGGGGCCTAAATTCCTTCAGCCCAAAGAAGAAATGACCATAACAGCAGAATATTATCATAAACATAATTTAGCTTTAGCTTTATCTGTTGGCTTTAGCATAATAGCGTCAGAAAGGTTGTTGCTAAGGTTATAGAAATATGCTATGGCTGCTCTTTGAATGCATACTTTGTTTTTGCCATTACTGTATCTCTAACTTAATTAACTGCCCTGCTTGTATGTCCTTCTCTTCAACACAAGTGTATGATAAAACATTTTTTCCTCCGTCAGCAGAACAACAAGGAGCATAGCAGATGAAACAATGACCTCACTGTCTACACTATTTTTGAACGGAAGTACACAATGAAATAGCTATCTGAACATGGAGCTGAACTGTTGTCATACACAGCACAGAAACAGCAAACTATCAGCAAGGTGCACCTTACAGGGAACAGCATAGTTGCGTGAATTGATCTAGCTGCATATTCCACCCTTTAGCTGTACAGAAAACATATTTATTCAGTAATCTATTACAAAAACAAACTACACAACCTTTATTCACAGCATAAATTACAGCAAACTAATGAAAGCTGATATATGGTACATGCTGTTTTACTATCATTTGTGATCACATGCCTCACCAATCCATGCACACACTCAAGCTGCAACTTAGAGTCAAATACCTCTGATGGATTAATTTTCTAGAGAGAAGGCACATCTATTCATGTTTGTTCAACTATAAAGACACGATGGGATGATCACTGTAATATTGTTAGCCTGTTTCCTGAAAGATGAGGACATAGCAGCCGGGAGGGTAGGCCATCCAACCAGAACCACATGACCAGAAAAACTGTCTTTCCCAGAATGCTGCAGGCTTTGTTTGCAAGGAGACTCCGCTGGGACCGGACTGGCTGAGGAAAGAGAGTGTATATAGGAGTGAGGGAGGGGGCAACACCAGAAAGAGCTGGCACATGCCCAGTGCTGTGAGACTGCCATCCACAGCTTGAGCATAGGCCCTTTTTCTAAGCTCATTACTAAGCTTTACTCTCATGATTGTGAGTGAGTGATTACAGCTTAGAAAATATGAGGAGGAGAGATGAAGTTGTAGTGAATGTTGAAAAATGTATGGATAAAAGCAAACAGTCAGTGTATGTAAATTAGCAATAAAGCTCACAGATAGAATTAAGTGTGTGTAGTGTAGTGTGTACAGACAGCATTCTACTTTCAAAAATAGCATTCTTGTTTATTCAAAGTGGTATATTATATTGTACACATTACAGTATGTTCAGTAACCTGGCTGTCCCAGGCCATCTCCTCTGGTATCCTGTATCCTGGAATCCTAAAACTAGAGCAACAGATTTTATTTTATTTATTTAACCTAGTCCAAATCCTGACACTGATGAAAAGTAACAGCTGTTAAATTGTTTGTCTCTACAGTAACCTTAAGGAAGCTTATAAGCTTATTAGGTTTATCGAGAAAAAAGGAAAATATCTCTTTTTTTCTTCATCACTGTATACACCACAAATGGCTGTTAACTTTAGATACCTCACCACTTTATTAAGTACACCTTGCTAGTACCAGGTTGGACCCCCTTTTGGCTTCAGAACTGCCGTAATTCTTAGTGGCATAGATTCAACAAGGTGTCTGAAACATTGCTTCATTTGGTCCATATTGACATGATAGCATCACGCAGTTGCTGCAGATTCTTCCACGATGTAAATCTCCTGTTCCAGCACATTCCTAAGGTGCTCTATTGGATTGAGATCTGGTGACTTGTGGAGGCCATTTGAGTAAAGTGAACTCATTGTCATGTTCAAGAAACCAGTCTGAGATGATTTGAGCTTTGTGACATGGTGCATTATCCTGCTGGAAAGTAGCCATCAGAAGATGGGTACACTGTAGTCATAAAGGGATGGACATGGTCAACAACAATACTGAGGTAGGCTGTGGCGTTTAAACAATTGGTACTAAAGGGCCCAAGGTGTGCCAAGAAAATATCCCTCACACCATTACACCACCACTACCAGCCTGAACCGCTGAGACAAGGATGGATCTATGCTTTCATGTTTTTTGGACTAAATTCTGACCCTACCATCTGAATGTCGCAGCAGAAATCGAGACTCATCAGACCAGGCAACGTTTTTTCAATCTTTAATTGTCCAATTTTGGTGAGCTTGAGCGAATTGTCGCCTCCGTTTCCTGTTCTTAGCTGACAGGAGCACCAGGTGTGACTTAAATCCCCTTTCTTCCCCATTCTGATGCTCGCTTTGAACTTCAGCAAGTCAATTAAACAACACATCTAGAGGCCTAAATGCATTATGTTACTGCAATGTGTTTGGCTGTTTGGTAATTTGTTACCAAGCAATTTAACAGGCGTACCTAATAAAGTGGCTGGCGTTTATATATTATATCTTACATGATAGGCAAATAGCAGGAGCAGCTCACACAGTGTTGTTGTTGGCTAACACTAACTTTTTTCACCATTAATGGTGATTGAAATAAAACAAAATTTATTTAAAAAAATCTGTCAGCAGATTTTATACGGTACAGTATAGCGGTTTACACAAAAAGCAACAAAACAAACTGATCTACCAAAAGGGAGAGGAAGAGGCAAAATGTAGTTTCACTTTACAAAACAAACAATGAAAATGCCTGAAAAGGCTTTCACTCACTGGTAAAAAGGTACTGTATAAATATCAATGAATGAATGGCAAGTTGTTACACTCAGGAGTAGAGTAAGCTTTACTTATTATGGGACAATATACATCACACCCAATCTGCAGTCGTTTCAACAGTCTCTATAGCAACACAGCCTATAGTAAAGCCTACACAGAAACATAAAAGTTGAGTATACTGCAATTATCAACACTAAAGTGGTTCATATTGCACTATACTATTCTGCACCTGATACAAACATGTGCCTCAAAGATGTTCCTTTACTATTCTGCTATTCCAATATTTTATAGTCCCAAATCAAACACATGAATAGATGAAAGACAAAAGTGCTGACACTATCTAGTACCAGTCTTTAGATCAAATACTGGGATGCAGAAGGTTGTAGAGGTTAAGACCTTAATTTTAACAAGCAATAAAGGCAATAACCTTCTTCATGGTTATATTAAAAATTATTAAATAAAAGTTTAAATAACAACACTGATCTAAAAACTTATATGGACCAATTAGATCACAGCAGCTACAATATTAGCAGCAAACCTCCTCCAAACTGCAAAAATGTTCAAGCCAAGTCCACACAAACCTTATCTGATGCACAATCTGAAGAAACACTCCAGAGACTGTGGATCTTTAATGCACCAGGCAACTCAGACACATGAGTGACAGCTTTGTCACCTTCACAAATACTTCATTCATCTCGTCTCCATCTATATATTTTTTTTTCCACTCAAAGAACGTGTCTTTAAAAGAAACACAAGAGTGCTACGATATGGTTCATGAGGGAGCTCCAAACTCTGCAACATTAAGAAGCAAGCTTACAAGAAGGGAAGATGAATACTATTTGGCCAAAGCCAGCACCAAAAACACTCAAAAGAGGTCCCAGGATAGGACTGAGGGGTAGGACAGTCTGCCTTTATAGTGACTGAAGCTGAAAATATCAATATCTCACAATCTAACACTTGCCAATGACATTTATTTACTTCTGTATTGCCATGAGCATCCTTCTAGTCTTTTCTTGATTTTTTGCCAAGTCATCATTGATTTTGTTGAACTAACCTAGAGTTTCCCTGACCATATGCTAGCTCTCTTATGAGCACTTGGCACAAGAAACAACTATGACCATCCATTTATACATACCTGATATTTATCTGTTATTGATTGAGGTAACTGAGCTATTTTACAGAAAAATCCTGAATCATTCTATATAATAATACTGTATAAAGACAGAGTATGAGACATTATTTTAACATTTTAAAAATGTTCTGCCTCAAGAAGTACATCTACAATTGCCTTGTAATAAACTAAGTATGCCAAGCCCAACAAATAATTGGCAGTTAAATAGCTGCATTACAAATGATGACGCTATAAAACTACTAAAAATATTGTAATATTATTATGTATTCAATTCAATGTTTTTGTTGCAATTCTTTAAAAAAGCAATCCCTTTAGCCAAATATATTCTGCTTGTATTTTCTGTACTCTAGTTACCCCATAGAAACTCAGCTTGAAACCCTAAGTGCAGAGGACTAGTGAAATTGCATAGAGCTAAAAGGATTATATTGACACTTATAGGTAACATTATACTATAAACAGGTCACTGCTAGTTGTTTACTGAGATAATTGCAATGCATTGCGCTACTTATAAATTGCCAGCACAGCATAGTAGATAACACATTTCAGATTTTAACTTTCATACAATATGAAAAATAAATGGGAAGATTGTGCTCAAATAAAATCTGCTTTGGTGCATTGAGTGTAACAGTTCTTATAATGCTGAGCAGGAGCTTGTTAGCATCACAGAGGAGCCAGACTTGTGAGCAGACCAGTTCTGACTGGGTTTGTGGGGTCATTGGGATCAGTTACCAGGCGACAGCTTGGCACATGTCTCCCTCGTCTGGACATGACTGGAAAAGCAAGGTTAAGTAAGTACATGGGTCAATAGCAGAGTGCTTGGAAAATATTCACAAAAGGGATACTTTGCGGTGGTTAGTCCAGGACTGATTAGTGTACAGCACTAACACCATTCCTAGATGATACTGCAG
The DNA here is from genome assembly GCA_024416835.2 of Perccottus glenii. Lineage (NCBI taxonomy): Eukaryota > Metazoa > Chordata > Actinopteri > Gobiiformes > Odontobutidae > Perccottus > Perccottus glenii. The sequence goes on from CM044550.2 coordinate 16,101,811, forward strand.
CCCGCGCTTCACATAGGGCCTACAACTCAATGACCCCTTACAGATGCTGCGTGAAAATCAGCATATGAATTGCACGCATGCATCAATGTGCTCTGTTATATTCAGGAGAGCATTTTATCTTACACGTGATGCATTATTTAGTTACTTTTCCATCTTGAGGGCTGAGACGGTCACACCCCTCTCTTGAGAGCTCAAATGGGACTGCTTGCCATGATACGTTGCACACATTTTTTCTTCTGCAGCTCAACCGTAATATGCATCCTGCTCATTATTTTATCTCACAAATGATACATGTATCACAGTAACGGGCCTAACCCATGGCCACATGCATACACCTTTACATTCTAAGGACTGGTCCACCTCTGGACAACAAAATATCTATCCTTTATTTCCAGAATATGGGTTGAACTTTCACGTGACATATTCAGCCATTTGTTAGAATGATATAGCCCACAGTCCATATGACCTAACACATGAAAATGCCATGCGAAAGCAGCAAGCAACACAAGGCGCACACGGACACACCAGAAACGATAAGCTATGTGCGGCACAACATATATTGCACTTCAACTCACCTTGAGCGGCCGTTCCTCTGGTGCTGAATACACTTGCTATCAGAGTGGCCACATACCAAATCATAGTACTATTGCCGACCAGCTAATACCACGCAAAGTGCCCCGTTCAAGCAATCTCTCATATTCGACCTTGCGCCACACGCTCTCTTAGCAAAGCCACCTTTTCATATCCCAGTTTCTTTCCTTCTTCCCTTCCCTCCCCGTCCTTCCATCCGCATCCTCTCCCGAAGAGACAGAACACCTGCACCACCGCGTTTGTAGTAGACGGGGCCGTTTTTACGAGCGCATAGTGAAACCAAGTGTGAGAATGCAGCCACAGGTCCGCCTCTGCTGTCATTCCATTGGCTGCTGATTGAGGCTTTGGGGCGTGTATTGGTTCCTTGTACGGCCCGCACCCCGAATGACAGCAGAAGCAAGGTGAGTTGGAGCGTGCCGTAGTAGTGGAACCGCAGTATTATGCGCATTGACAGTAAGCCGTGTTCACATCTTTAAACATCTCTTATAAAGTGGACCCACGTGCACCATTGAGCCACGCTTCCCTTTGTACGATTATCCCATTTATCGGTGTTGGGGTTCTGCAGCATCTCGTCTGTACTGAGAGACAGGGCGAGCGTGTGTGTGTATGTGACTCATCTGTCGCTCAGCCATAGCCCCCGGCTGTTGTCATGTCGCGCTGTTACACGCGCAAAACGCTTTTTTTTACGCTTCCATGCACAGTGTCTGGCTTTATGCGAAGGGTGTGGCGACAAATAGAATAAGCATCTTTTTTTCCTTGATGCTGCCTAATCGGATGCCCACTGCGCACACATGGTTAGCGCTGATAAGCCAGTCGCCTCATATTCACTCTTTCTGTGTCTACATGCATGACCAGACGAACCATGGTCTGGCTGCTCCACATCAACTCAGATCACAGCCCAGTTACAGCAAAACCTGCCCCTGCGTGCGACTGTATGATAAATCTGTAGGTTTGTATTATCTGCAGGAGATACACCAGACTCAATATGGTCCAAATCATGGTCGTTTTGTCACAGCACGTCTCTTACACCTCTCCCTCCGTGCGATGATTGCCGTCTGAAATCAGAGTCTAAATATGACCATTCCCCGTGGGACTGCCGGATTTTATTGAGCTTTGACTTCGTTGTGACTGGCTCTAGTTGGGAATGCAGTCTGGCCTCCTCAGAATGGCATGTATACCGCGTTTTCCCTTTCCCCCCTAAAATGCGAGTAAAGTAAAAAATGGTAAGAACATATGAAATGGTCCTTTATGACACATTGTTAAAAAAAACAGACGTGGACAAAACGTGTCCTGTAAAGGGATATTTGCCAAAAGAAAAGTTTCTGTCCTTGCAGAAACCGTGAGTCATAAAGCATGGATCATAATCCTCAATAACGTATTGCAATAGAGCTTGATTTTAAAATCGAGGTTTTGATAAGCAAATGTACCTGTAAATGCTGGAAGAGGCAAGATTCTCACAATGGCCTATAAACATGGATCAAACACACATTTATTTAATGCAAATTATTATTTCTTTGCTTCATGGTGCATTCCAGATGTTTTTTTTTTTTTAATGATTTTATTAATATTATGTCTTGGCTCTTAAGATATCTTATTGTTTTAAACACATTCAGGATACATATTGCCATTGTGCACATTTGTGTGGTTTATATCCTAAATTGTGTTCCAGACTCAGATGCCTAAGTGACAGAGACATATGGAGTACATGAGGAACCTGCTCACACACAGACTCATGAGAGTTGGCTACATGCCTGTTTATGGTGTTAAAACCCTGTGTATGTGTGTGTCTATAGTCAGACCCCTCTTTTGAGAATGTACAGTCTCTGGCCAGTAGTGGTCAGCAATGTTTTACACAGGAGGCAAGGCTTGCTTTTGAATCATTTAGTCTTTACAACTCAGTGTAGTTTGAGTTACAAAGATGATTCAAGTGATGGACTGTTTTATTTTCTGGTTATCATTAGCCATCTCAAGATCTGTCTCTGCAAAGTCACACATAATCTTTCCTTAGTACTCTAGATTGTTTGAGCTTCTGAAGCTTTGAGAGAAGTTATTAAGAACTTGGTGTGTCAAACAATAACTCATAAGGCCAATAAAGCATATTTTGCAAATACAATTAAAAAAGATTATTTGGAAAGCACTCGCAACAACATAAAAAGCAAATGAGTCTGGATTTATTCTTTGTCACCCCATGCTATTTAGTGATAGAAATATGTTGAGCATTTTCTTTCCAGAATGTTAAATGAAGACATTAGTGCAGAAGTTCTGCTGTCAATGTGTAAATAATGCCCTTGTACCGCTGAGCTTGGGGTCTGAAAGTCACTTTCAATTTCTTTACGGTGGCTCAGACTTGAATGACTTGTCATGTTCAGTAGCCATCAGTAGTATTTGTGAACATCTCACCTAAATTGTGGCTGAATGTGAAAATATGAGCCTCCCTGGGTGTGGAATTGGCATCCCCGTGCCTGCGTAGGATTCCTCCGGGTACTCCGGCTTCCTAACCTTGCTCTGCGAGACTTGGCAGTTTCCAAACTCAGTTGTACCTGGTAATCTCAGTGGGACTTTCCTGTTTGTAAACAAAGATAAAAAAAAAAAAAAAGTCATCACGGTCTCACAACAAAGTTATTATTAATAATTATTCAAATTCTAAAAAAAATAATAATAATAAACTACAACTTTGTGGATAAAGTAAATTCTAACACCAGCCATAAAGTTTCTTCTAACTTCTTTTCCTGTGCATGATACCAGTCTTTCAACTTGTGAAATCTATTAATATCATGGTGTTAATGGTGTTAATTTGCTTGCTTGCAGTTGCTTTTTGACTCTTGCTGTAGAAGTAAAGGTGCACAATTCTAATACAAATTAAAACACCTATGTACAGATGATAAATTGGAGTCTGTGATTTTTCCTTCAGGTACCTTCACAAATTTGGAAACTTATTTTAATTAGTCAGATAAGTAAGAACACATATACATGGTTTGATATACTGAATTTATAATTTAATATCCACCAGGTCATTTTCTTATCTGCGCTGGGTTATGTAACCTATTACTAAAGAGCAATAACAAAGGTGTGTTTAATGGAGACTTACTATTCATGTTCCTTTTCTGACTGCTCCTCCCAACTCAAATTTTTACTTGCCAAGTTATAGGTTATTTGTATTCACTTATTTTTTCCCATAAAAGTGATAAAATGTAATTTTATGTAAAATAAACTTAAAATAATATCACACAGTGATTTATCTAATATCCCGTGCAAGCAACAATGCTTCAAATACTGCAGTTATTGTGCAAACATGTCATAATTGTAACTGCTACACTTGTTGACAGAAAGAAAAGCAGGAAACCAGAATTCTATACTTTTTTAGATAAAACTGCTGATAATGAAAATACCTTAAATCTACATGTTCTTGATCGAACTCATAACTCAAAGGCTAAATGAAATAATTTCCGGATGCACACAAAATAGTATTGGTTTTATTTTCTGGGTCGCTTAATGATTCAATAATTATTTAGAATTGTCAGCGCCTCTGCTCGGAGAGGTAAGTGTGATTTAGCACAGTGTAACGATAGTTGGTTTGACACTGCCACCTGCTGGTCACTTCAAACAACATCAACAATACTTGATCACCTACTTGTATCTTTTGCAGTATTAGACTTTCATGAGTAGCCAACACATACAGGGCTACTACCTATATGGTCTAAACATTTTCTCAAGTTACACTAGTAGGCAGTATAAACGCGTCCAATTGCAAGATTAATGATAAATACAGTAGGCTACGTAGCAAATTTGTAAAACTCCAAAATGCTGCCTACAGTCTACAGACTATGCTTGCCATGGATGTTTTCCAGTCCATTCCTCCGACAAGATGCCCTTGCTACATACTCACCAATAACAACACCCACTTTACGGTTTTCTAGTCCTACAGATAATTTGACCAAAGACTGACACGATTTAATTCATTCTTGTATCGTTATAGCTTAATTATATTCTAATAGGCCTATTCCAGGCCAACTAAGTAAAAAAAAAAATAAACTACAGTATAGGCTACAGTATAAAATAAAAACATACAATATAATACCAAATTCTGGTCCAGTTGTCTTGGAGATAAAAGTTTATAGTTTGAAAAAAAAGTGAGAAATGAGGATTTAAAATTCTGATGAGATGGCACTGATAGATGCCACCTCTTGCCTGTCAGACACAACTGAGGGCTCAGCCCACGTCCCCGCTGTAGCTATGGAAACTCCTCGGTGGCAACATCCACCAGTCTTTTCTGCCCCCCATCCTCATACCTCTCCGAGCAGAGGTGCTGAGTGTGTGCAACTGTGCCGAGGCTGCAAGATGGCGATTGTGCGACTCCTGGCTTGTTTCATTCTATACACAAGTCTGGGTAAGGAATTTGTTCCTTTCTTTACAAACCGAGCATGTCTTTGCGGAGGACGACAAAATCACAGCTGTTACGGAGCAGTTGTGCTAACCTCGCGCCTGACTAAAGCTAACGCGATTTTGATGTGCTGATGTGTAGAAATTGCTAAAACTAGTAAATAATCGTGATATTTTTTTATGAAATTAATGGGAATGTGCGATTAAACATTAAACTGTGTCGTACTTTCACGTATGTCGTTTGGGTATCAGCTTTAAAGTGGAAGTAATTGACTGCTAGCGTTGAAAGGTATGACGTTAGTGATCGTAAATGTCGTTGCTTTAACCGCGTGCTTCTGAACCACTCGACCAATAATATGTCGACATTTTCGAGAATAATTTAAAGAGACTGAATGTGAAGAATGGGACAGTCACATGGTGGGGACATGCTGTCAGGAGTTTTTACATTTTAGGTAGACAAAAATAAGGATACAACAAAATAGGATGCTAAAGGCAGAATTAGTAAGTAATATACTAAGATATGAAGGACGTCTACATTTTTGAGCTCAGTAGACTATACCAGTTCGGTACACAAGATTCTGCAAAGCAACTTTCTGCTCTTGTGAAGCCAAAATCTTGATGTAAAAGCTTGATCTTAATCCCTCTCGATCCAAATTCTGTGTAAGAGATGCAACTAAACAAAAGTTAAGGATTACACAGGAAAACCATCCAGCTATTTTCATTAACACCACATTTTCTATTCATTGCAATATGAAGATTTTTTTCTTTGCCAAAAAAAATTACATGTGCATTAGCTCTAATGATGATATTATTTTAACTTAACAAAGTTTACTTTGAAAGGATTCCATATCTAGGTGGTAAATGTGAAAAGACTGCAGCTATTGAGGTTTCTGGTCACGTGGTAAAGATGCTGGTGAGTGGTGTTGTTTTAGTGAGGCAGGTTGAGGACATCTGCTGTGAACAGTCAGCCACGATGAGTTTGTATGGTGCTGATAATATGCTTCCACATGCCTGAATATAACAGCTGGAGCTTGAGGCTGATCAATGATGCTGATGCTGGCTCATATGATGTATCCTCTCTGGTGTGCGCATGGGTAGGAGGTCACCCTGCAGCTCACAGATGAAGTGGGACCCTTCTAAATGGCAGACTGCGTCAGTCAGCGTTGAACCCCTGACCCAAGTCCTTTGCATCAAACTGAAAGCCTGACAGGCCACGTCTCATTTGTAATGTTTTTGACACTTTTGTGTGGGTTGACTGATTTTGTGGAAAACTGCTCAGTGCAAAAGGACAACATGCACAAAGTAGTCTTGTACGCTACCTTTAGGTGGTTTGATTGACAAATAAATATTAAACATAATATAAATATAAATATATAATTTTGGCACTCATGAACATGGAACACATCATACATTTAAATGATTTATCTTGTGCAATTTCCCTTTCTGCTTTTAATTTGACAACATTATAATGATATGGTGTAACTTGAGTCACACACAATAGCTTAATGAAATTATTAAAAATGTCCCTTTATTTTTAAATTACCCCAAAGAAAGCATGATTCTGTAAATCCAATTTAATGAAATGTTTCTGTCTCTCTTACACAATCAGTCCAGTATGGGAATCCCAAGGGTCTTTGGTCTGAACAGTGCCCCATGTTGTTTTCAGCTAACTCTGTCTTTCAGCATATTTGTTGCATTGAATTTCTTTTTATAGATGCAATGTTTTGTTTGCAGAAATGGGGATGGGCGGTTTTCATATTTCTCACTTAAAAGGATTGGAGAATGTGGCTGTTAAGGAGCATGTTTTGAGCTAGTTTGTCTATGAATTCCAAAAGCGAGAGAAATGGGGCTGTGAAGAGTGGGGTTATTTTCATAATTATACATTGTGTCACAGGGGCCATCTATTGTGTGCATGATTTATTCAAACCTATTAACTAGTTCCACAGAGATACTTTCCCACAACCTATTTTTTAACAGTGGCTTCATACCCCACTTTAAACTAGAACTTGTATAATTTATGCTAATTTGTGAATAATTTTTTCATCCCTTTGTAAGGGAGGGAGGGGGGGTGACATACAACAAAGGTTGCCTCCAAGGACCTGATTAGACCATGGAACTTAAACAAACACTCAGGCCACACTGATTAAAATCAATAAACAGTTTTCTGTTGAAGTTAATCATAAAACATTGCTGTTTTGTGTGATCTGATTTGATTTGGAAATTTTCCAGAGCTCTGTTTTAGCACTGAGAGAAACCGTTTACAGTGGGTTTGACCAGTGAAAGACCAAGGCGATGAAGCATTTGTTGGGTGAGCTCTTCTAGAGGCTCTCAGGATGTCCAGTCAGATCTGGGGTAAAAATAGACCCTGATGCACATAGTGGGAAAGTCAGCAACAGAGACGGAAGCCGAGACCTGGGAGTCAAATCTCATCAGCTTCGGTCCACAGCTGTGAATATCTGACCGGATAATGCTTTGGTCGCATGGCTCTCATGTTGTGCATCAGCTATATGCTAGCTCTCAGAGGCTTGCAGGGGTTTTGTATGTCTCAGGGTCACTCGTGTGGTAACAAGGCCACTGAGTAAATTCCACACAAATAAACTAAATGCTTCAGGCAAAAAGAGGAGAGGACCATCTATTCAAAGATTTCCTTGTTGATTATTATGGTCTAAACTCACCCTTCATTTGAAACTGTGTGGACTGGGAGTGAGAATGCCTTCATTACTCAGCGTGCATGCTGTTAGAAGCATCTGTACCCAGTAATTACTACATTTGGAAATGCGTATACACAGTAGGCTGAATACAGGTCTGGAGTCCAAAGGATAAACCTGCTTATTTGTCCCCAGCTTTTCAAAGTAGGCACAATGCACAAATACACATGCACATTTGCAAATATATAATTTTCCCATTTTCTTAATTTATTGCTGTATGCCCCTACTCTTTTACCCTTCTGCTTGAACTGCAGTGCTCATAGCCCCTTTTAAAGAAAACTTGTGAATTATGTCTCTTAAATTAGGAGCTGACATTTACAAATAACACTGATTGCTTTAAGAAATGCACTCAAGCGATGAGCTCCAACTTATGTGCTGTTTGCGCCTGAAGGAAACCAAACAGTTGATTAAATAGACTTCAAGTTTAAGCAAGTCTATTATCACTGTTAGGTTTTTATGTTGCCATTAGGTTATTATACGTTTTGGTTTGCTTATTTTTTGTGTCTATTTGAATTACATTCTCATATTTATTTTAGAGTTATCTTACAAATCATTTGTGAATTATTAAACCAAACAAAGCTTTGTTTTGCATTATTATTCATTCTCAGACGAGCAATGAGCAGCACTGTGTGACACATCTTTGACCATCTCTGGCTGTTCCTCAGAGGCATGTTGTCATCCAAACACTAGACACAACCACTGGGGAAAAACAGAGGGAAGTTCACTTTCTGAGATCAGCTTATTTTTTGACAGCACTCCCACTATTTTTTTTCTCTCTTCTAATTTGTCAGCAATATTTGACCAAACAAATAACATTTAGTAAACTGCACATTACCTGCATTAGCTGCACATTAGTTGCTAAACAACATAACCAGATGCAAATCCATATGCAACTGACCTGTCTCAGGACATTCAGGTCTAATTTGAGACCTTTTAGATCGTTTCAGTTTCTGTATTGTACAACTAAAAGCTAAAAGATGCTCTGTGGTCAGTTTAGACTATGTAGAGGCCAAATATTTTAGCTGAGATACTTATTAAGGTAATACTCAGCCTTTGTTCTCAAATTGCAGCCCACTGAAGGCGAAATAATCATAGTAATTACATACATTACAATAATGTATTTTCGTTTCTATGATCAATGTGAGATATCTGTTCAGGACAGCTCTTCAGGTGAAATTAAATCAAACGATAATACTGTACTGTTATTAGGACTATAACTGTGATAGCTGCACAAACTGTGTTTATTATAAAAGCATGCCTTATGGTCTCCAGGTGTTAATCTTCTTAAATTCAAATGGGACATATTTAGTACAGTGTGTTTATGCTAAAACACATCCTGCAGCTCCATCAGAGGCTCTATATTTATCTCTTTAATCCAGTGTTTTTGGGCAGCGTGGCCGGGTGGTAATGTCTGCTAATGAAAATGCTGGTGTGCTATCAGGGTTAATCAGCGTTTTGCCTCCTTTTCCTTAGGTCACATTCCATCATCACTCTGTGTAATCCTCCGAACCACGGACAAGATTGTATGGGCAAATGAGTTTGAGCGTAAGTCAAAGCTAAAGTAGCTTTTCTCTTACTCATTTGGGAAGCCTGAGCATGTTTTCATGCATTCTGCTTTTCTTCACAGCCATTGAACTGACCTGCTTAATAGAGTCTATTTCAACAAACAACCCAAGAATTGAATGGAAAAAGATAAAAAATGGTGTCCCAAGTTACATCTACTTTCAGAACAAGATAGCTGGTAAATTGAAAAGAAATGTTACACTTTTTAAAGCCATGCATCAGTTTTTCAAGTCTCAGCTGAATGAATAGTACCTTGAAAGAAGTTGGCTGTGATTTCTGCTTTGAGCTGTGAACTCACTCTGTGATTTCAATGAGCCATTGTACCATGTTTCCTCTTCTCAAAAAGGCGACTTGGAGCACAGAGCTCAACTCAGAGAGCCGGCCAACATTCTGATCTTTAACACAACCCGGGCCGACACTGCTGAGTACCGCTGTGAGGTGGCCGCCATTGATGATCAGAGAGACTTTGACGAGATACTTATTAGCCTGGCTGTAAGAGGTATAGCTCTGGTTGTGTTTTGTAATTTTCATGTGTGACAGAGACAGAAAGAGGTGCAAGCCATAATATATTTTTGTTGTGTCCGTCTGTAGTAAAACCTGTAGTTCCCCGCTGCAGTGTGCCAGAGGCCGTCACTGTGGGAACATCCACTGAGCTGCGATGCCTGGAGAACGAAGGTTTCCCCGCACCTCTGTACCGCTGGTTCCACAATAATGAGGAGCTTCCTCATGACCCCAAGAGCAGTCCTAAGTTTGCCAACTCCTCCTTCAGCATAAACCCAGACACCGGAGGCCTGGTAAGAAACGGAATTACACAAACATTTGTGTACTATTGTTTTTACATTCTTTTAGACTATTTCTGCTAACTTGGTATAGAACCTAGAGTCTTTGTTAGTATAAAAAGTTTAACCTGAATAAAGCTAATCACTGTCAAAAACAGGAGCATGTGAAGAGTATGTTGAAGGAAATACTTAGTGTAGCAGAAAAGCAATCATATCTTCTAAATATACATCTAAGCATAGTGTCATGGACTAGTCTTTGATTTCCTCATTTTAGACGTGCTTTGGTATTTTCATTACACACTCAAATATTTCAATAAATGTCTCATCAGAAATTTCAAAGAGTGAGAAAAGAAGATGCAGGGGAGTACTACTGCCAGGCCAAAAATGATGCAGGCTTTGCTCAGTGTCCTGCACAAATGATGGAAGTTTGTGAGTGACATGTATTCTACACTATTTTCTGTAAAAGTGTTAAAGTCATGTACATATTCCAAACGTTTTTGTTGCTTTTGTCTATAGATGATGTTGACATTCTTGGGATTTTTCTCAAGTCGTTCGGTGCAGTGATTGTCTTCTTCTGTGTGTCTTTTACTATCTGTCACACCTTCAGACGTGGCTGTTTCAACAAAAAAGGACACAATGAGAATAAGTTAGAATCATTTATAAACAAAATCTACACAAAATATTTTTTAAATTTACTTTTTACTGTTCTTTGTCCTGAATTGTTACTTTTGCTCTTTGATTTTTCAGTTACAACTGGCCAGCACAGAATAATGGCACTGACTATAATGACGCGGATGAGGTAAAAAGAAGCCCATTACAGAAAAAGAAGAAGAAAAACAGGCAAGATTTGGGTACTAACATATTTTCTGATATTATTTATACAGGGACACTTCCGCCACAAGTCTTCATTCATCATTTGACAGCTGAAGATGGCAGAAAAAAGCTAAAAAACCTGCAATGAATGGTAACAGAGGGTGGAAAGTGTTACATGGCACATTATTCTCTGATGCACAGCCAATCACCTACTTGCCAAAGTATTTTTAATATCATTACGTGGCATTAATATATGAGTTTTAAAATGTAACAGTCTTTATATGATGTTACATGGATTATCATTTGGGTTTTTATTTTTGATATTACCTTAAAGTTTCTTCAATTTCCGGCATATTACATTACCACTCTTTACTGGTGTTTGGTTAACAGTGTGATTGCAAAGGTGGTTGAAATTCCATTTCATCACAGTTTTTGAGCAACTTCACTTTGATAACTGTTGATAACTTTTTACAATCTACATTATTTTACAAAACTACATTGACTTTTCATAAGATAAACATGTTCTTAATTTCCTCATGTAAAATAAAGTTTTTGTATATACAGTAGTTACACGGGCAAAAAGTAGCAGATTGCAAAAAGCTGATGCTAAGTTTGTTAAGGCACAATTTAACAACTGTTATATATCTATATCAGATAAAACAAGTATCCCATATATTTGACATACAAACGTATATATATATATATATATATATATATATATATATGATAATGCTGCAAAAATGTACTATATACTAAAATGGTGGTGTTGAGTATGATTTTTAGAGTGCTGTTTCTGTGACCTTCTGTGCTTTACTTAATATTGGACATATTGTCCAGAGTTGACTCATTATATAGTGTACATAAATACATAGGTTTCTTATGTTTTCAGCTTTTACACCCCATACCTTATTGTAAATATGGCAATAAAACTGTTGAAAATACATTTACAGTATTTACTGTCCAGTGTTAAAAGCCTGTAAGTATTACTGTTGGTGTCAGTGATCTGTGTAACAACTCAGGAAGTGTCAAGTGTCCACTGTTCATTAAATATGTTCATGTTTTTGTTTCTATTAAATCATTTTAATATATCTATTTGATCATTGTATAATAGTGTTTTCTATATATAAGAAACTGCATGTTAATAAAAAACAAGGACAAAGATGCCAACTTCAATACAATTATTATTTTAATATAACTATATAATTTATATATATCTTTAGCTACTTTTGATGTCAAACTGATGTTATTTGATAGTCTTAATTACTTAATCCAAATAATAAATATTTTTTTCAATTGGGCAGTCTTAACAACAGTGAAAGGGAACTGAAAGCATGGGTGGTATTATACATCCATGACTGAAAGCGCTCCTTTTTCCGCCATATCTTTTTTTTGAAAATCCTTACCCGGATGTAATTATGCCAATACAGGTGGCGTACATCCTGTTCGTTTGACAACATTCAATTTTCTCTTTAGAAAAAAAAATAGATACTGTGACAGTTGGAAGGTTTAGCAATAGACGAGATCCGCTACATTGCAACAATTGCAGACTTTATTTAAAATAATACGTGCCCAGGAAAAAGGAAGCGTCTAGTGCGCTAATGGCTATAATATTTAGCGTTTTGGTTGTGCTACCATATTGCTATTTTGATTTTTGGTTTGAAGAGAACATGGAGATGTAGATTATGTTAGGTAATTGTAAAGCATATTCTACTTTGTTTTGTAATAGTGTGCTTAGTGCTTAGCATAGTAGAAGGAGCTTAGGTCGCACACCCTGCAGGCCTATTACCCACAAACATTAACTGGCTTTTGCTGTAGGTGGCTTAAAAGTAAAAGGAACCCTACTAGTTGAGGACGGAATAGTCAAAATTTACTCTGCACACGGGTGCCGTGACAATGAGTTTCTTTAGTTTTGGTCAGAGTGCAGAAATTGATGTAGTCTTGAATGACGCTGAAACGAGGAAGAAAGCCGAACACAAGACTGAAGACGGAAAGAAGGACAAATACTTTCTTTTCTATGATGGCGAAACTGTTGGTGGGAAGGTTAACGTGACACTGAAGACCCCCGGCAAGAGGCTGGAGCACCAAGGAATAAAGATTGAATTTGTTGGTCAAATAGGTAAAATGCATAATTATAACATGTTTTCATAAATGCATCAGCTACAACCATTAGCTAAAGCAGCTATTAGGCATTGCACTGGTTAGAGTGAGTGCTGGTGTGTGCACACTCAAAAGCCTTCATTTACTTTTGCTTCACATTAAACAACATGCATGATACCCCCTGCCTCTGGAGTAGGTTGACACACAGTGTGTGCTTGTTTGTAGTACAAATTATTGCATTTATTGTTTTTTTTCCTCCTTTTCTTCAATTATTAATAGAACTGTACTATGACAGAGGAAACCATCATGAGTTTGTTTCTCTGGTAAAAGATCTGGCAAGGCCTGGTGAAATAACTCAGTCCCAGACCTTTGACTTTGAATTTACTCATGTGGAGAAACCTTATGAGTCATACACAGGGCAAAATGTAAAGTTAAGGTGAGTAGACCCAACTCTATAGACCACGTTACTACTTTTTATCATTCGGTTTTATTGTAAACACTACAAAATGCTTGCTTGTCCCATTTGTAGATACTTTCTTCGTGCCACTGTGATTAGAAGACTGAATGACATCGGTAAAGAGATGGATATTGTAGTCCACACATTGAGTACATACCCTGAACTCAACTCCTCTATTAAGATGGAAGTTGGTATTGAGGACTGCCTTCACATCGAGTTTGAGTATAATAAATCCAAGTAAGAATTCACAGTTCAAGTATAAAATTATCTTCAACAACTAGTTGTATTACAACTATTCGATTTTGAAACCATAGTGCTACATAGTGCTACTGTGTTTTTATGTTGTTCACTTTCCCTGCAGGTACCATCTTAAAGATGTAATTGTGGGAAAAATCTATTTCTTGCTGGTGAGGATTAAAATAAAGCACATGGAGATTGACATCATCAAACGTGAGACAACAGGCACAGGTCCCAGTGTGTACCATGAAAATGACACCATTGCCAAGTATGAGATCATGGACGGTGCACCAGTCCGAGGTAATCAACACAATTTTAAAACGCTAATATAGCAATAAACTTAATGCATGTCAGCGAATGTTGTCACGTTTTTGTTTTTTTCATTTAAAGGTGAGTCCATTCCTATCAGGTTATTTCTGGCTGGCTATGATCTTACTCCCACCATGCGAGACATCAACAAGAAATTCTCAGTGCGATACTACCTGAACCTGGTTCTGATAGATGAGGAAGAAAGGCGATACTTCAAACAGCAGGTAAAGACCAGATCCGAAAAGTAAATGACCAAAGATTTAGTGATATTGCGTGTTGCCCTAAATGGCCTCCCTCTGTTCCTCTTTGAAGGAGATTACATTATGGAGGAAGGGTGACGTGGTGAGGAAGAGTATGTCTCACCAGGCTGCCATAGCCTCTCAGAGGTTTGAGGGCTCAGCTGCTTCAGAAAGTGCGCTGGAACAGGCAGCAAAAGAGGAAAGTGGGTAAACGCGCTGCCCTCCTGTCTCCACTTACAAGACCTCTCTGCATCAACGTCAGAGATACAGACTTGTAAACTAACTGGTGTAGCACCTGTTTTACTTGTTCTCACAGCTGGTGAAGGGAGGAAGAAGGGAGATCAACACACGGTAAACCATATGTAAACAATGAAAAAGAACAGTTGCACGAAGCTCTCACTTAAGATGCTTTTTGTTTTTGCCCATGGGAATCAAACTAATCTCACTGTGTAAAATGTATGTGAATTCTTTCATTTTTAAGTAATCACATCTCTGCTTGTTTCATTCACTCTTTGGAATAATCAAATTTTTATGAATTCATCAAGTGTTTTCGGCTACATTATGCATCTACAACATTCCACACTTGATTAATCTATTATCATCTCTAAGGCCAAGAAACCTATAATTATGTTGCTCTGCTTTGTCTACCTAAATACATTTGAATGTTATGTGTTGCACAGAAAAACTGTTTGTGGGAACTGGAATTTCTCTTTGAGCGTGAGGGCTTAAGTTTTATCCCACTCAATTTTTGATCTGTAAATATGACCAGCTTAAATCTGTTTCATGTCCCAGCTTGTGTGCTGTGATTATGGAGGACACAGTGCCACAAAATGACCTTTCATATTCATACATATGCTTTACCTCAGCATTCCAATGGTGTTCAGAAAGTGTTAATACAAAGCATTTGTACTAAAGTCTAACAGTATGAAGTCTTCTTTATCTTTAGGAACTTGAAAGTTGTGCCTATAGTGTATCAAGCAAATTTAATCCTGCCTTTTACCCAATTTATGTCTTTTAACAAGTTGGTTACTCTGTAGAATTATCTATCTTTTGCTAAATGCTAATATTTCCTTTCCCCAAAATCAAATAAACTGATGCCAAATGAGAGTAAAAATTGTGTTTAGTAAGTTATAATTGTCTAAAATGTGTGTTAAACTTTTTTGGTAATTTTCTCCTCAGTGTTATTTGACTGCTGTGAAGAAACAGGATTTCTAACACTACCTGGAAAAATACTATTCTCAAACAGAATAGACATTATCTTTGTCCTCTTGTTTATTTAGGTATCTAATGTCTTCTCTAACTAATAAAATAAATGCAAATGTGTGCATAGTTATAGGTGAGAATGGTGTTTTATTGAAACTTTATAAAATTATAACAGTGTTTCTTCGTCCTCCAAACTTAGGATAAAGTCAAACTCCTCTGAAAAAACAAACAATGATCACTTTTCTATCACATTGTAACTTAAAAGTGACTTAAGTTTACAGGCTTACCTTTGGTTAGTGGTTGGACAGACAGCCTTGCCCGTGTAAACAGTGCTAGGTCTTTCATAGGACCTCCTATGGTGCGATGCTGAAGATAGTACTTTTTAAGCTCTGACAAAGGAAGAAAACGTCTCATCATCCTTTGATATTGAACATCCACCTAGAAGAAAAAAAGGTAAAATTCTAAATTTGGAGTGCTATAATACAGTACAACAGCATTCAACTATTAATGAAATCTGTTACCATGCTCCACTTGGGGTTTTCAGGTTTGCTTGATGCATCATAGTGAACATCTTTCTTGTCAAACTGAGTGTGGTCAACATATGCCTCCTTCACAATCTACAACAAAAATAGTTTAGGGGGAAAACCCTACAAATCAAAGATCAAAGTGACTTACTTTCATGAGTCCTGCAATGCCTGGCTCTTTACAGTTGCTGTGATAAAAGAAGGCCAACTGTCCTTTTTTCATTTGTCTCATAAAATTGCGTGCCTATGGATGATAGAAGGGATTTCATATTGGGAAATGTTTAAAAAGGACCTCCGTGAATATAGAATTTAAGACTATTTTAGTTCTTTCCAATGATTGGGTTTGTCATTTCATTACCACAGTGAGACACTAAACCTGATAATTGCGGACTCCATCCCAGCAGCCAGTTTGACCAGGCAATGCTTTAAGATCTTCAATCCCAAACTGGAAAATGACTGATTTAGTTATCTGTTGAATAAGAGTTATAATGAATAGTATACTGTGCTTAATTGGTATTGACTACCTTTACATCTATGCCATTCTCAAAGCGGCTCTCAGGCTCAGACTTCATCAGCCAGTGACAGTACTGAGGGGAACCAGATTCTGCACTGTCCTTATTTCCACTTTTAACTGAACCAGCAGCTTTCCTCTTACGCCCTGCTGTTTGATCCTTTACTGATGACACAGATTCACTGTCACCCTCCACAGCACATTCAGCTTTACCTGTTGTCAATGAAATATCTGTTATTGAATGAATGGAAAACAAACAACAAAAATATAGTTATGGTACATGCGTTTACCTAAATCTTCTGTCCTTTTACTAATTCTGGCCCTTTTCTTTGGAGCCATCTCCCAAGTTAACCCTGTGTTTTATAAGAAAGTCAGGATGATCAACAAAGCATAGAACATGACATAACTAACTACACAGAAGAAACAATATAGGCTACATATGGACGTAATTGTTAAACAAAACATGTAGGATGTCAGGCACATTTAGTTTAACTCAGGTAAATATATGAGATTAATGCTTTAATGCTAGCCGTGAATTATTGCCTAAAAAAATAAGTTTAGTTTAGTGGTGCAGTTGGTTTCTTTACCTGTTTTTTGCGTAAATGTTTTAACTGCAGCTGTTCTCCAAAAATAGTTGCATCTATCAGCTAATGCTACTTTGCGATATTTCCCTGTTTTTTTTCTTCCTTTGGATTAAAACCACATTACCCATGCGTACTTGCAGTTACGCAAGTGACGTAAAATTGCGGCGCATTCGGTCTGCTGTGAAGGTAAACATGGCAGCTATCGGTCCTCTAGCGAGAATAACTAGACTGAGCACTAGCATCTGGAGAAGCCACCGTCTGTTTTTGGACAGAAACGGCCCCAGACGAGGAATAGCTTCATGTATCGACCGTAAGTGCTACTTTATTAATAGACTAATAGATTAATTGAGAGAAATTCTACAAAACCAACAATTGGTAGCTAACCTGTAGCAAACAGACTTTAATAAACTATTAGAGTGTCTTTTTTTATCCACAAACTTTAATAGTTTCATACACACAGAGCTTTAGACATGATGTGTTATTATGAGTTGAGGTCACATTTCCTTATCTGTCATTGGTCAGTTTGTGCCCTCCAGTCCTGAACCAGAGAGAGCCACCCACCCCTCCTTAACGCCTCCCCCTAGCTGTGATCTGACATATTATATCACCTGGGATAAATTTACACATATAAGATTGCTTAGAGATATCCAGACAATGCATATTATAGGATTCATTGTACTTGTATGGGTTGCAGAAAACATGTCCATTTGAGACAACAATTTGTTTATTTTACTGTATTTTTGTTTGTTTTGCTGGCAGCTTCTCATGGACTTACAGATGAACAGAAGGAGTTTCAAAAAGTAGCTTTTGACTTTGCAGCCAATGAAATGGCTCCACACATGGCAGAATGGGACCAAAAGGTATTGTTGACCTAGTGTTCTTTAAATTAGTGGATTCAGTTGAGTCAAAAGTCTTCATCTGCCACAGACATTGATTGTTGAGTCTTATGGCAGTCAAGAAGAAGGAGCAGCTCACTGATCTTAGAAGTTCACTGGCTACTCTCTGTTGTTCAAAAGCTGAATGCAAGGGATGGTCCGAGTTGTCCCCAATAAAATACATGAAGCAGTTTATTGTTTATATTAAAAGACCTTTGCTTTCTTAGAAAATATAGCTGGCTTTGGCCTTTACTATAAAGTCCATCTGTATTTACAGTATACTATGGACCAGTCCAACTTGTTGTCCAGATGCACTTCCACTATTTCAATGTCTTCACCACTGATGGTCACTGATCGCGTCTAAGGTCAATGACCATCTGCTTCAGAATTAGACCGTTTTCTTGGCTCCATCTATAAAAGTTCTCTGTAAGGTTTCTGTATTCCTCTTGTCCACTTTTGATACAAGCCACTATAGCTGTGTCATCAGAATATTTCTGAATGTGGCAGGAGTTATAATTAAAATCTGTAGTGTATAATGTGAAGAGGAATGGCGCAAGAACAATACCTTGAGGAGCCCCCATGCTACTAATGAGACACAGTGCCTCAGCCTAACATAGTGTGGTCAGTGATCCACAGTGATAAAGAATGAGTCTACCCCCAGACTCCTAAGTATTTCACTTGTTGTCATTAATTGATGGAACATCGATAGATACAGTATATTTTCTGCCTTTTTCTTAGGAAATCTTTCCAGTAGCAACCATGCGAAAGGCTGCCGAGTTAGGGTTTGGTGGCATTTATGTTCATCCAGATGTTGGTGGGTCTGGTCTTTCTCGATTAGACACATCTATTATCTTTGAAGCTCTATCAACAGGATGTGTCAGCACTACAGCATACATCAGTATCCACAAGTACAAACCTTCATATTACAATAACAATAAATGATATACTAACTTTTTTTTTTCAATCTTAAAAGTGGTATTCTGCATTTTTAGCATGTGCGCATGGATGATAGACACTTTTGGTAATACCGCACAAAGAGAACGGTTTTGTCCTGACCTCTGTTCAATGGAAAAGTTTGCTTCATATTGTCTCACTGAACCAGGTTAGTCTGTTCATGTTCTCAACCTAAATGTCTATTGTATTTCTAGATCTGTATTTTTACCTTAACACAGATGCATCACAATAAATGTATTATTTTAGGTAGTGGCAGTGATGCGGCATCACTGCTAACAACAGCACAAAAGAAAGGAGACCACTACATCTTGAACGGCTCCAAGGTATGTGATCATATCAAAAGAAGCCTTCTGTTCCATACATTGTAACTGTGATTTAAACTTTCTTTGCTTTTGTAGGCTTTCATAAGTGGAGGAGGAGATACAGACATTTATGTTGTCATGTGCAGGACAGGAGGCAAAGGACCCAAAGGCATTTCATGTTTGGTGGTGGAAAAGGGATCTCCAGGCCTCAGCTTTGGTAAAAAGGAAAAGAAGGTAGAGATTAAACTTGCTTCTTATTCTTTTGGTTTGATTGAAGTGTTTGCTTTTAGCCACTAGATGGCACAAGTAAGTTAGAGTGACCCAATTTATCCAATGTGCTTTCCAGGTAGGGTGGAACTCCCAACCAACCAGGGCAGTAATATTTGAGGACTGTGTAGTTCCTGTGTCCAACCGGCTTGACGAGGAAGGGCAAGGCTTCAGTATTGCCATGAAAGGCCTGAATGGGGGCAGGATTAATATTGGTGAGAACTCTAAATAATGACTTTCCTAGTCTTAACCAAAAACATTCAGGTTAAATTCATACGGTGTGAACTTTCACATTTTCACAGCATCATGTTCCCTCGGAGCTGCACATGCATCCCTACAGTTGGCAAGAGATCACCTGCTGGTTCGCAAGCAGTTTGGAGAGACACTGTCCAACAACCAGGTACATGACAGATATTTTAGAGCCAAAAGCCCCATTTAATAAATTTAAAAAAGTACACAGCAGGGTTTATACAGTTGTGTGTTTGTCTGTGTGTGTGTAGTTTCTTCAGTTCCGACTGGCAGAAATGGCCACCAGACTGGTAGCATCTCGACTTATGGTGCGAGAAGCTGCAAAAGCACTTCAGCAGGGTCGGGCTGATGCGGTTTCTCTTTGTTCCATGGCCAAGCTCTTTGCTACAGATGAATGCTTTGATGTGGGTAAAACCTTTACATATATTATTTCAATAAAATGTTGTCAAGACATTTGCATAAATCTATTGCACATCAACAGATCTGCAACCAGGCTCTCCAGATGTACGGTGGATATGGTTATCTCAAAGACTATCCTGTTCAGCAGTTTGTTCGTGACGTTAGAGTACACCAGATCCTAGAGGGTGAGTCACAAGACCATACACAAAATGTCCTGTACTGTAACTCTGTATTATCCATTAGATCACAGACTTGTTATTTTGAAGTTTAAACAATAGATTGATTTATTCTGACTTTTTTTTATTTATAGGTACAAATGAAGTAATGAGGATGATTATTTCCAGAAATCTACTGGCAGAGTCTTGATATATTTTGTGGTCATCTTGAAAGGGTTATCTAAATTACTCTCTGATAATCTCTGCACTATTACATGTTGGGTGGAAAATCATGTAATTGGAGGGCCTTTTTCTAAAAAACATTGTACTAAAGTGTTGGAAAAAGGTTTTTGGACACTGCAAATATTGACTTATTAGGATCACTGTTCTTCAAGTCTTCAAGAATACTTAATATTAATTTGAGGATGTGATGGTTTCTTTATTTTTTTGTTCAGTTTTATACAAATTGTGTTATTTGTTGACTTTGATATCAGACACATGTTGAGTATGACATATTGAAACTTGAATTTAGTTTTTTTGTTTTTCTTGTAAACAATAAACAAAAAATAGAATTTATATTTGTGTTGTCTAATGCAACCACACCTTTTTTTTTCAAAAAAATCATAAATATTTCATGATTGTGTAAAATTTTTAGCATGTCCAAAAACGTTTTTTTCCACACATTCACCAAAATTGCCTGATAAAATTGGCCCATGTTTGGTGAAGGTAGGCATAACTTTCTCTTGACAGATCTACTGGATAGTTTTACCTCACTCCCTGAGTGACCTTTACAAGGTTATCATGAATACTGTAAAGTTACTGGTCTCTTATCGTCAATGTTTGGCATTACAGTTGTATTGTGTTGGTGGTTATGTATATTATGTCACTCCAAAAAATAACACACTTGAAAATACACTTTATTAAAAAAAACTACCAACAACCAAACTGCGTCAGGTGTGCTACATGTACCCTTTCAACATGAACTAGTTCACAGCCACTTCCTGTAACTTTTAAACCATAAAACAAATCAGCAACCATTTGGTAGAACACCACAAAAATCTTATATCAGCAATGGCCTGATGCTTACAGTATAGCATTGTATGCTAAGCACCTTGCAACACAATACTCATTATTTGCAATACCATCTATTAAGCAAATCTTACATTTGCACACCCAGTGATAAAATCCTGAGGAAATTGTTTAGTCAAATAAAAATCTCTTTAAAAAAATGAAACTTGTAGCCTAACTGCAAGTTATTTAGAACATAAATTTGATCTCATTTGATGAAATACCTGGATTGTGTTGTTAGTGCAGTTAGCCAGAGAAGTGACATCAAAATCTCAAAAACTGACATTAAAATGCCTGATATTTTGTTATCAATATATAAATGTATATAAAATAATACATTTTGCATGAAGCATTTAAACTTGAACAGTAAATTATTCTAAGCATTACATTTTTAGATTGTGGTAAACAGAACTCAAAGAAGTGTACTATTTTTGAAATATTTCAATTTCAATTTTAAAAAAGAAACTAAATTGTAGTGCACTCTGCAGTCACTAACTGAAACTTGTAACAAGACCGTACAAATGAAGCAGTCAAACATGTTCTCCCCCATCCTTGGAGGTCTTCACAGAGAAAGTGCTTTCCATTTCAAGGAATTCTCTCTCCCTTTAGCCACTGTTCTTTAGCCCAGTGGAGATGCTTCTGCTGGCTACACCAGCGAGCCAACTTGGCTTTGAGCAGGCACCATGACAGCTACAGCTCCCATGCGTGTCAGAGTAGATGTGCTCACCTGTGGGGACACAGTGAGAGGAGCTGGCACTTGAGGCTGTGCCCCGTCCGGTCTGCTGGGTGCACCATTCCCTGTACTATGCAGGATATAAGGGGGAACACCGTTCGAACCGAGGGGCTGCTTGAGTTTACGTGATGGAGTGCCTCCAATATTGTACCCTGGAAGTCCCTGTAAGGCGTTTGCCTCTCCAGGTCGCAGCTGGTATGCGTTGATCACTGAGCCTGTTTCTGATACTGGGGTTGGGGAGTAAGGATAGTGAAAGTTTGGGGGCTCTCTCGGTCGAGGGCTGGTGGCTATGGATGACAGTGTGCCATTTTTAGACATAATGTCTGAACCTGTGTTACTCTTCGACCAAGATACTCGCTTTGGTGCCTGAGCATCCTCCCTGAACAAGAAAGACAAAACAGTTCAGAAATGCAGTTATACAATAAAAGATGTACATTCTGTTATTTAAAAAGTAATGTCAAGTAACAAAACAAAATGAATTACAAAAGACTGTCAGTAGTGAACATGTAAATAACTATAATGCTAAATTTGAGCTCACTTGATCTCATTGGCCATCTCCTCTTCAGAGTCACCTCTTCTTCTCAAAACAAATATGAGGAAAAGCACCATGGCCACTAATCCCACTACTGACCCCAGAGTAGCTGCAGCAATCATCCCTGCATTGGAGGCTTAGGGAAACATATCACAATTTGTAAATTCTTTTTAAAATAATTGACTGGGATTTAAAATACTGAAGTGTGTAATGAAATCACAGTGGTGTGTATATATACATACAGGTGATGACCTCCAGGTTAATGGAGCAGCTGTCAGAACCTGCGGTATTGCTGGCTCGGCAGATGTACTTCCCTGACATGCTTTTAGTGAGGTTGCTGAGTCGGAGGGTGCCTTGTCTCTCATCTGCAAAACAAGCACAGAGTTAGTTATGCACAGTTTGTTATCATAATTAAGTGTGTTAATGTGCAACTAGTGAATAATGCTTCAATATAGGGGTTGTCATTTGTCATGAGTGTTTCTAACACTATCAATCACAATTAACACTTTCACAGCTACATAAACATACACATATTGCTAGTGTACTTTGGTACTTATTGGAGGCATTTAACACAACTGTTTTATGTTGAGCTGCAACACTTACACAGTTTTCAAGAAGACATACAATCCAGGCACTCACTTGGTTTTAAAAAAAATGTAAAAAGTTGTGCATGTGGCTGAGTGGTTAGCGCTCCTGCCTCACAGCCAGAGGGTTGTGAGTCCAAACCCCGGCCTTTCTGTGAGGAGTCTGCATGTCCTCTCATGTCACTGTGGGTACGCCGGTTTCCTCCTACAAGTTTGGCAATTGGCATCTCTAAAAAGTGTCCCTAGTGAATGAATGTGAGAGTGGTTGTCTGTCATTGTCTATGTCTAAATGTCAGACTTGCAACTAACTGGCCATTGTCCAGGGTGTACCCCGTCTCAGGCCCACAGCTGCTGGGATAGGCTCCAGTCACCTGTGACCCCCAACGAGACTAAGAGGTAGAAAATAAATGAATGAATAAAAAGCCTTTATTTTACGAGGGCTTGTTCATTTAAAAATCTTTTGTGGCGTGTTGGCTTGCTCCTTCTTCTGGGTGTGACTACAAAGCCAGGAAAGCATTTGTACACACTGACTGCAGATGTGTAGCCAGGAGGTGGATGGCTATAATGTTTTTGGTCACTAGAGGACAGTAAGTGACACTAAGTGAATGGTTTTACAATTATTAAAAAGCAAGACAGATCAAAGTCTTCATTTAGTCCCGGGTACTCTCTGGCTTTTAGAACAGAGGCTTCTCTTTGCTTGAGGCGTTGGATTCTGTCCCCACCTCTGGCATCCACAGTGATGAATTCAACGCCAGATACTTTTAAGGTAGAGTCATTTCCATGGTGAGCTTACAAATAATGCTTAGCCAGCAGATAATATAAATTTCCTGAACGGATGGCATACAGTATCTATGCTCAGCCACCCTGTCTCTGAGCCTCCTTTTAGTCAGTCCTACATAAAATAAACATAAAACACTTTTATGTAGGCCTGACCAAATAAAAGTGAAATCATTTTTATATTTTTCTAAAACCAAGTGCCTGGATTGTTTGTCTTCTTGGAATAAATGTAACCCTTGCCCAGGAACACCTTTGGTTTTGGGGATACCAGTAGCTCCTTGTTCAAACTGTTTTTGGATTTCTGAGTTAGACAATTTTATTTGATTATGAGTAGCTGATTTCTGCTCAAATAAATCAACTGATTTCTGCTCAAATAAATCAACTGCTAGCTCATATACATTGCACTGTATATAGTGGATTTTGGCTGTAGTGCAGTCGGCACTCATTCCTTTAATCTTTTCTCCCACGAAAGTTCATGGCACTGTGGAATCTGTTGGCCCATCAGTGTGCTTTAAACACTTGGTATTACCACCAAACACAATCAATTACTCTCTGCACGTTTGGCATTAAATGCTCTGTTGTTGCAACACAGACTGTAGAGAAATAAACAAGCTTTATGAGAGACTTATCTCAACAAATCCTCTACAATCCAGTTTTAGATATCACATCACAGCATGGTTTTATGTGTGTGATTTATGGGAACAGGGGAAATATTACAGCTGTATATTTTGTGGAATTTAACTTCTGATATGTTGAAAAAGTGGTCACTGTCTTGTTCACATCCATGCATGTCTGGTAGTCAAACCTCAGACAGACAAAATTAATGCAAAGCAGTAATTCAATTAAATCAAACCCAAGATCAAAAACCAAACAACTGACATATTTCTGCATGGGATCAAAAAACAATTGTTGTGTCCTCATAGTCTCAACATTTGTTGGCTTACTGTGTAGACTGGGCTTTGTGTTTTGTATTTTGTTTGTACCATCTGCTACTATTTGGGACCAATACTAAGTCTCTGCATACAAACTTTACACCACTGTGGAAGTATTGCTGCTTGTAAGTTGTATTTAAAAAGTAATTATCAACGTATCCATATCCTGTTACAGGTTTGAATATAAAATCTTTCCAGTAAATAAACCATATGCACCTGTCCCTCTATGATTTAATAATCCCCAGGCTTGAAAACCAGCTGTGAGAAACCAAACCCAATTGTGGCGGATTAGCAGGACATCAGCTGACTCTTAGCTTGGAGTGAGTTCAAGACCTACAGCAATAGCTGTCGGAGGGGATCTGACGTGGTTAGGTGCTGCTTCATCAGAAACGAGAGCATTACTCATATGATGCTGCCATTACTACAAGGTCAATGAGCAGCATTTGTCAAAGCCATGAGACATGTCATCCCACACAGTACACACTGTAGTGAGCTCCTCACATGAAGCCATGTGTATTGTGCATTTTATATTTCTACTGTAAATTACTGTAAATTCTCCTGAAGGCTAAAGGATTCCTTTAAAAAATAAAATCCTATCTACTTAATTTAGGTAATAATTGAATTTGTTGCTAATTAATAATGCAAACCCTTTCATCCCGAGGAGAAAGAAACAGATGAACAGCTGGAAAGCTACAGGCCTACTATGACTCTAAAAATAGAACACCATAAAAAGATGAATGAATGCTGGCGGACATGTGGTAAGTCAAGTACAAAGTAGAGAAAAGAAAAAGTTCAACCCTTTTATTTCATAAAAATACACATTTTCTAATCATTAGATTTTTTGCTGACTTAAGTAATCATAGTTTACCATTTTATACTCCATTAATCAGACCACACTGTGAATTTAGTTTTTTAAGGGTTAAGTGGAATTAACCTTGCTTAACACCTTTTCTTTTAGGAATAACATTATGTTATTTATTTACCATTGGAAAATAGTGTTGTTACAAGCAGGGTTGAGGTTTTTCTTTAAGTAGTTCCCACATCCTAATGTGCAACTCACTAAAATGTATCTATGGCTATTAGGGATGTCAAGTTTGCAAGTGCAGCTGGGACGGGCTGTAGGGAAGTGATATGAGTGAAAACCCTTACCCATAAACCCAAGGACAAGCATGGGCTGCGGGCAGGCTCTCCATTCTGGGTTTATTTTTGCAGGAGGAAAGATGGCAGAGAGATAGTGAGCACGAGTGTAGGGAAGGAATGAGCGGTGGAAGTGCGGCGCTCTCAGTCCTAAATCCAACTTATGCCTCTTAGAGGTTTGATCAAGTAATGACATGGGGCTTGTTAGATTAGGCACCAAGGTCAACAGGAAATGAGGAGTGCAGAGAGAGGATCAGCCAAGAGAGATTGCTGAAACCCATAAGCAGTGATGGCAGAGTGAAGTTCAACTGTCACAGAGCATAACATTAGCACAGATAAAAATTAAGAGGTGGAACTTGAGTGTCGGGGCAGTGTTAAGTGTGCACTACACTAAAACACACAATGAGGAGTACTTTTTACAAGACTCAGGACTTTTGTACCGTAAATAGATGAGGGTAGATATAAAAGCAGTTAAGTCAATTCTCAATCAATCAGCCTAAGTCCTGTTGTTCAGAAACAGATGGTGTATTCGTTGCTGCCTCAGTAGAGAACAAACCATCACAAAATAATGGCACAATTTAAACACGTCCAAAAAAGTTACAAAAGTGTTCTCACTCTGTAGATTCAAAAAATAATAATTCTTTATATTGACACTCAAAATATTAACCCTGTCCAAGCTCCTCATTAAATGGACTCAGCATTGTATGACAAATCAAGGATGTCATTGGTTGATATGGCTAAGATCACATGACTCAATAAGGTAGAAGTGATCTATCATGTACAGTCTATGGGTTTGACTCAATCTGTAAAGAGGATTTCACACTATAACATGATGGGAAGATGGAGTGTCAGGCTCTACGATTGAAACATCTATCTGAAAAGCTCATAGACATGATCTGTGTGACTTGAGGACACAGACTGGGCATAATTTGCATGTAAGGT
The DNA here is from genome assembly GCA_024416835.2 of Perccottus glenii. NCBI lineage: Eukaryota > Metazoa > Chordata > Actinopteri > Gobiiformes > Odontobutidae > Perccottus > Perccottus glenii. The sequence continues at coordinate 16,128,712 of CM044550.2, forward strand.
CTTAGTGCCAGCAGCTGTGTGCATAACTTTTGACTACTTGGACTTGCATATTCACCTTATTCTGCCACGCCCACAGTTGTGATTGACGCACTTCCGCTTTGTCTTTGTTAATTCCAATTAACAGGGGATTCCGTTTGTTTTAATATGGAGATTGTTGGTAGAATAAACTGGGAGGAAACCAAGAATTTACTAAGGAACGCAAATGGAACTAGTCTAGTTTACCTGAGACACATAATCGATACACATGGCCTTTGGATTATGTACGGCGATATACTAAACTACTTTGTTTTGACACTCGGGGTTGATGGTTCGTATATGAGAAATTACAAAAGTACCAAAACCTACCAGTACTTGCATGCGTATTAGTACATCATATATATGATCCTATATCTCTATCATATCTATATTCAATGACTGACTAAAATAATCCAGGTTTTTGTATATTTTTTATTGCTAAGTGGCAAACAAGTTACCAGTAGGTGCAGTAGATTCTCAGAAAACAAACAAGACCCAGCATTCATGATATGCACGCTCGAAAGGCTGTGCAATTGGGCAATTAGTTGAAAGGGATGTGTTCAAAAAATAGCAGTGTGGCATTCAATCCCTGAGGTCATCAATTTTGTGAAAAACCAGGTGTGAATCAGGTGGCCCCTATGAATGCTAGGTCTTGTTTGTTTTCTGAGAATCTACTGCACCTACTGGTAACTTGTTTGCCACTTAGCAATAAAAATATACTAAAAACCTGGATTATTCTGGTTAGTCACATTGTACTGCTATTATTTTGAACAATACTGTAAATCTAGAGTAATTATGTAACATTCATGAGCCCTATTTTGTCAGCTAGTCAGCCTTTCTCTTGCTTATAATGGCACAAGTCTACCCAGACTGTCAATCACATGCGCTATGCTAAGCTAAAATAACTGTTTAGCTGTAAAGAGGGACACACACACAAGTGATTGCAATGAATTGAACATAGTATGGAACCGTATACTTTTTTGAATGCTTTTATCCTCTAGATTTTGGTCAGCACATGTTGTTGGGATCGCTGCATTGTTTAAAAAAAATATAGCATCATAGTAACAGATGTTAACAGGGCATCACTGTCTTGGCATCACCAACCATTTCTCTGGGTAGGGGTGTAGTGGTGTTGGTTTCCCCTCCACAAAATGAAAAGAGTGAACATACACACTCATACACATTTAGTGCCTTTAGCCAGCTGTGATGGTCCTCCTCTTTTGAAGGTGGTGGGTGCAAGTTAAACAATGGCCCACAACACTCCAATCTCTTCTTGTTATGCTTGTAGCAATGTTGAGAGAGAGAGATATTTCTCTTTTTCCAGTTGTTGTGGCACCCTCGGACTGAGCATACAATGCTACTCATGTTTTACTTCACAACAAAGTAGTTAAATTGTTGCACTGGGATCTGCAGTAACCCTATGTAAAACGGCTTCACCGGAAGTTGAGAGACAAACCTAACAAAGATGTTGCCCCCTACTGTGCCCGAGAGAATAAGGTGAATAAGACTAAGCCATAGGACTAAGAGGCATTGATCTTTGACTACTATTTAAATGATACATACTACTTTAAAGATGAAACGTCACAAATCCCCCCTAACTCTTTAAATCCTCCTTTTTACTAAACAATTCCATCATTTAACTTCCATGTATTGCTAGAAAGCATTTGTATTTAATAGTTCAGCTAATTATTGTGTAAACTTACTTTGCATTGGTGAGAAAAAGACTTCAGACATAGGGGCAGCTTTGGTCCATTTGTACTGAGGAGAAGGTTTCCCATGACTGGACCTACAGCTCAGAGTCACGTTTCCCTTCACTACTGGGATTCCTGTCATGGTGCACACAGGGGGTGAAGGAGGGACTGTGGACAGAAAGGAAGAACATTGGAGCAACATGTCTGTGAAGGTTCTCAGTCATTAGATCAATAATCTCCTAGTCATGCTCTGACTCTCGGACAAGGTGGACGCTTTTTCTCACTGCTCCTCACTGCTCCTCCTTTTATCTGCTGGACTCATAAGAACTGATAAACTGTGCTTCTGTGACGTGAGTGACAGTTTAAAGGATTACAGTTGACTCGACATCTTCAGCACGGACTGTGGACATACAGAAAAGACTTTAACACTGGGAGTCAGACCTGTAAACTGCTACGCTGCTTAATGGATATGAAGGGGTTTCATCCAGAGAAGAGGGGATACATCGAGAAATAGACCGGCGAGCTGCTACGTGGTATTACTGTCCTGACCATGGATAGGAAACATCAAGGTTACTCCACAAAATGGACGCACGCCTTGTCCCTCTGAGAAGTCTAGCCGGCAGCTGGGTCTTATCTTATCCTAGTGGTACTCCCCGTACTGCATCAAGGGCAAGGCCATGGGACTCTCACAACAGTGAAGATCAACAGTGAAGATTCATGAAGATCTATCTATCTATCTATCTATCTATCTATCTATCTATCTATCTATCTATCTATCTATCTATCTATCTATCGAGCTTGTCTATAATGTTTTAATCTACTGCTAAAGAAAGGACTGTTTCCACAAGCTGTGGCCGTATAACATTACATTTAGCAGATGCTTTTATCCAAAGCAACTTCCATTCACCAGTGTTAAACTTACATTTTACATACATTTTTTTTTGTTAATGCTTTCATTCAAAGCGACTTACATTAAGATTTCATTCACCAGTGTTACAGCTGGAACACCACTGGGTTTGCAAGGGGGGGTCAAGTGTCTTGCCCAAGGATACAACAACAGTATGAACTGAGCGGGAATTGAACCGCCTACCTTCCGGTTGAAGGACAACCGCTCTACCACTGAGCCACTGCACCTACATAACATAGTCTTCTTTCCATCTGCTTTTCTTGACATGACACTCAGAGCCCACTCTATCTCTTTACAGTCAGTAGTTAAGTTGATCCTAAAATCTATTTTGGATAGACTGCTATGAGATTATAATCTTTACACATAAACTTGTCCACTTCACAGTCCACACAGTCTTTGTGCTGTTTACATCTAACCTTTAAAATGAGTCTGATGCAGTGGCTGTTACCTTTGACATTAAGGTTCAGCTGTCCAGAAATGCCACGACCTCCAGGGACAATGACGTGGCAGACATATCGCCCACTATCTGATTCTTGGGTGTTGTTGATGTAGATGGAGAGATTGGCTGAAGGCATGTCCACACTGAAGCCCACTCTTTTAACAAAACCATTTGGGCCGTAACCGACCTCGCCTGAGCTGAAGTTGATGACCTACAAAACATCAGATGTGAAATTTTAGCTATTACATTAATTAGCATATTTTTGTAATTAATAGCTTATAGCTTATAGAAAAACTATAATAATTAAAAATATGTTTTTTTCCTAAAAGTATATAAAGCTGTACCGATTATTATTATAGAAAGGTAAAAGGCATCTGGACGTAGTTTTCAAGGTGAAGACATTTTGTCTCTTATCCTAAAAGAGACTGGTAAGAGAGCTGAGCTTTATCTCTAGAGGGAGGGGTTTGATCTAAAACTAAGTCTGATTGGACCAGGCTGTTCTGGTCTCGAGTCCTTTCATGGTCAGTGTCACTACTGATGGGAGAGTCATTAAGGCTCAGGTGAGCCACTGTTCCACTCAGGTGTTGTTGTGAAACTGTTTTGGTTTAGGTTTCAAAACAGTGTTGTAAATAGTAGGCAACTAGCATTTAAGGCCACTTACTCTGGTTCAGTGAGGGTTTCTCCATTTTAACAAAAACGGCTTCCTTCATAAGCCATTTTTGCGACTCTCCCATCAGGAGTCACACTGCAATTTCATTTCATAGTTAACGACTATGAGGTCCATTCAGAATTTGTTTCAGGTCAAACCCCTCCCTCTAGAGAAACGTCTTCACCTTAAAAACCTATCCTTTTCTTTATGATGACCTGGATGACTGAGAACCTTCACAGACAAATTATTATTATAACTGCAATTAACTTTCCATAAAGCAATTATCCATATATGCTACAGATGGATGCTGAATATTGAGCCTGATTTTCTGTTTGAGATAAGCTCACATGCATTTGAGGTGAAACTGGTGAGATTATATTACCACCAGCACACATACAGCTTCAGCAGCAGCTCGCACATATGCAGCAAAAAGAAATTCAATGTCATTAGTGACCTTTGACCATAACATGGCAGAAATAATCTTTCCATATCCTTTATTTTTTTACTTTTATTTTATTTATTTTTTTACATTGGATCAAAATTATATATATTGAAAAATAAAAATGATAGTTTCTTGTAGAAATAATACACTGATGTTTGGAAACTTTCCCCTTACTTGGTGGGTTGGGCTAATACAGTGGATAAACAGTGAAGTCTCACCTGTGTTGACTCATTTGTCTCAAAGTTCCAAATCACAGTGTTTTTCCTAATGTCTGAGCTGGGGCTGTACCAGGCATGTAACATGACCATCTGACCCTTGACAACCTCCACTTCTTTTCTTGGGATCTCCAACGTCCGAGTGTCACCTGCAACACAAAATAATGTCACATTTTTATTAAATGTAATTTGAAAATAATTACTTTTAAAGGTAACTTGTGTGGTCTAGTCTTTATATTAAATTCTGACCAGAGAATCAGCTGTCTTTTTGACTTCTCCACTTGTGAGGTTTTCAGACCTAATACAGTGGAGCCAAATATAGCATAACAGCAAAAATATACTATAAACAGATTATTACTTAAAAATACAAATTGTAGCTACTTTTCATAAAAGGTGCAAAATTGCATTAAACAGGTCAAAAAAGAACTGATTTGCTTTTAACAGTATATTCGCCTTAGACAATATTAAATAATATTTAGGTAAAACAAGGGGGAAAAGAATATGTTTAACAGATGGGACATGACATAAAAATAATAAAAAGAAACATGTTTAAAAAAAAGCCACCAAATAAAAACTCACAGGGCTCCCAGTCCCCTGAGCCGTCCAGCTGAAGCTGGATCAACTGATCCCAGCAGTCTGTTTCTGTCGGTACCTCCAGTTTGAAGCTCGCTTCAAAACTTACCCAAAGAAAAAGTAACTAAAGCCACTGCAGTAAATCCTTGGACTTTAGCAAAGTGTAAAAGTTATTCCTGGATGGTTTAAATGTATCTCATGGATAAACCATGAGAGTGCAGATGACAGGTATATGGAGAGAGAGCACGCGTTATGATCCATAGACAGGCAGCTGAGATCGCCACATCTGTTCAGCCAGACACGCCTTCCTTCTTTTTCCAGTCTGAAAAAACGTGTCCCACCAGGAGAATTAGGCGATTGGCTGTGGCACAGGGGCAGTACAGAGTGTACTGTAATTGTGTGTGTGGGACTGACATAGAAAGCATACATCCATGATCAGAGGGCTGACCTGCAGAACAAGGGCTTATATGTAGATTATATAGATTAGACAGATTGACTTGCTGCTGCCTTATAGTTCCTGGGGCTGTCTTCCCTCTTAATTTGTGCCCAGAATCGGGTTAGACCTGCTGACTAATCCCTAAACAATCCAAGGCTCAATCCTTTCACCTCACGTGAGCAAAAGAGCTCAACTGGACATGGATATGATGTAACACATGGTCACTGTGCCATCTTTGTCATCATAAAAATAGCATTTATATTCTCTAAATTACCATTAGCAGCTTGCATTACTTTACATTTAATAATTTGTATCATGATCCATGCCAAGCCGGTTTATGAATTTCACTGTTTGATATTATCCCATGTGTAAACAAATTGAAAGTGATTGAACGTATAAAAAATACATTTTAACATAAAAATAATTATTTCCCTTTTTTGATTTTTTTGGTTTGTGTTGCTTTGTTGTGATGTGAAAACAACATGAGAGATTAACCTGGGGTCTGTTCAGCTGACCCCAACTGCTGTGTATTAGAAGCATTAGAAGAAAATGCAGCACATCAAATCATGCATACTTCATGTCAAGCTCATTGCCTCTGTCTGTAGAGCTAAGCCATCTACTGGACAAGCATCTGCCAGATTAATATCTGCATTTCTGCAAACATTATTTTATCAGCTTGTCAGCGTACAGCAGGGTCTGTCTGCTTTTTTTGTACAAATCCTTTTCAGGGCTCAAATTTCCTTTCCAGCAGCTATTGTGTTTGCTGTTGCTCTAAACCAGAAAAGCAACATGTTAGTGCCACAACAGAGATCAGTGATTTAGCCTCTGCAGACTGATTAAGATGGTGCAAGGTGAAACATTGGCAGCTTTGCGTCCTGATTGTTGTACACAGTGAACCAAAGACACAATCAAAGGGATTTCTGTAGGTAGAAAGGTAGGTGTTGAGTCTTATGTGAATGGGACAGCAATTGTAGATGTTGGAGTGGTATCATGCTTTCATCACTGCAGACTGTTCTGGTGCTCCTTGAAGCAGGTTTATCCTCAGAACTACACCACTCAATTGTTTATTAAATGAAGAAAATCTGCACTAATCTATGTCCATCTCCATCTGGGGTGTGTGTATCCCAGCTGACAGATAACAGTTTAACATCCACAAGATTTGGATGTGGAAATAATGTCAAAGTAAATCCTTCACTAAAAAGAATGGGAAAAAATGAAGAAAAGCTGCCAATAAAGGGGATAAAGATATGATACTATGCAGCTTCAGAGAACTCTGTCCCAATTACATCCTGCCAAAGGCTATCATATCTACCCAGCCACGTTTTATAGCTGCTAATTGGATTTGTCTCTTTTAAAAACAGTTTTGTTTTCCTGCAAGGCACCCTGGATATGAGCTATTGTTGGAGAGTTAACTGTCCACAGCAATTAAGACAGCTGGGATGCTTAACTCAAAGACCTGCACTCAGTAAGCACAGAGAACTACATCATGAGAGAAATCTGTGCTTTCTGTAGTCCCGTGAGTCACCCACAGGGGGCAGCACATTCAAATGATTGAACTTTGGAGCTGACACATGATAAAGCATCTAGTAGAATTTAGTACTGAAATAGAAAGTCTTTATAGGATTTACACACAAGAAAGTGTCAAAAGAAATGGAAAATAAATGTATGTTCATGCTTGTCTGGGTTATTAAAAAGTATAAACAGGCAGTTCTAATTTGAGACAAACAAAAAGGTCTTGCATGTCTACCAGGGAGTCCCAGTCTAATTCAGCAAATAAACGTTGTACCTCTCTTAAATCCCTCAGGAAGCATGTAGGCCTGTGTGAATATTAACTCATCCTCTTTAACAGCCCTGCTCTATCTCTCCAAGTAATCTCCCCCATCCCATGTGTCTCTCTCCGGAGCTCAAGCTTAAGCCAACGCTCAGATTCACTCCAGATTTACACCTCGTCCTCCCCTCCCTATTAGTCCCAGAGGAGCCTTAAATTGTCAATGTAAGTATAAATGGACAATGCAATTACCATAAAAGTTGTGTTTTTTGTGAAGAACCCTTTTTTGTGTTTGCATCTTGAAGCCAGCTCTAAAAGAAAAGGTGAAATCAGCAAACTTCAAAACAAATCATAACAATTTTTATTGTCTATGGACAACTGAATGGAAAAAGTGTGGGCAGATTCAGGGATCAATAGCTGTGCAGAACATCTTTACACCATAATCAACTATTGATCACCTGAGCAAAATTCATCTGCAGTGTATACTGAGGTATTATGTTCTGTTATATGCTGTTTGCTGCAAAATATCAATCTCAGATGCCATTGGCCACAGACGACATAGGCTCCCCATGAAACATAACAGGATGAACATAAAAAACAATTCCAGCCATTGCAATTGTAATATAAAACAGACGCCTTCATATGCTGCATTAAACATATTAGTCGGCTCCCTAAAAACAGCTCCTTTGTGTGACACTCATCTTGTAAATGACCCCAAAAACCTAGTCATTAAACACGCTGCATATTAATCTATTATTAAAGCTTGTGACTTCTTCACATAAAAACACTCCAGTAGTCAAAGGCACAACAGATTTTACCTATTTTGTATTTGTATATTCTAAAGGAACTAGCCGCATTAATATTCTGTTTACTGATGTGAAAAAAAGCCACAAATTAACAAAGAGAGGGAAATTAGGACTCCAACTTTGTGCCAGACAAGAAAGAGAAGAATGTAGGACAACGCCTTGTTGGTGTAAAAGTGCCTATTGGACTGACCCTACAGGCTTTAAACAGATGGCGGTTTAATAATAAATATTTGGGAAAGGCTTCTCAATTGGATTACATTAGTGTAATCTCTGTAGCTATTTGAGAGCGTTTTGGGTGTGCTATCTCATCGCAGTATGGCTTTAATCCCTTTTAACTTTTTGTTGTGTTGAAATTGATTCTCCTCGCACAGCTCCAATTTATAGTCTCTTCTCACAGGAACAGTATGGCAACATCTGTGATGAGTATTCTGCAAATGTAATATGTGTTTCAACTTTACTTACAAGAGTAATTTACAAAAAAGAGTAAATATTAAAATACTTACCCACCTCTGTTCGACCATGACCATGAACTTTTACCAAGAAATGTTTAAGCCCAGGAGGACTAGAAAATTTCCTTAAGCAAGTTTAAGAGATATAGCACCAACAATAGATAACCGGACAAAAGGTCAAACTCTGCCTCTGGTTCATAGATGGTTTAAAAACTCATACAAATATACAACACCTTTTTGCTGTAATATGCATAAATTTGCATGCAACAGGTAAAGTAAAAATGAAAAAATAAATCTAAGTACCTCACAGCTATTGGACTTTTTCATTATTTGCAGTTTGTTCTGCCCTCTTCTCACAGAAATCAGTTGCAAGAGTAATTATGCATTCACACCGGCTGAGGTATGCACGCTTGTGTACGGCTAATGCCTCTCATGTCTTTTTCACAGCTACTTTGACATCCAACATGTTTAACCACAATACCCTCTGAGTTGGAAAAACACAAGGCAAAAGCGCAATAGTGCAAAGCGTTTCTATTGAACTGTGGTCACATGGGGGGTATGTGTATGGGTTTATGTGTGCAAACAAAGAGGACTATTGTGCCATTAAGAAGGTAAGTTGAGTAGGCGGTGGAGGGGTTTACGCCTGTGCATGTGTAATGTTATTACGGTATAAACTCTATGAATCTGAAGGATCCATGAAGTGGCTTAGCATTATTGCCGTGCTAATTACTGTCAGTGTGGCTGTGGCATGCTGACTTAAACCAGAGTCTGCAAGCTGTCCATCACAAGACCCACAGTACCTTTTCTCTAAGTCCCGTGCCTGTTGGCCCTGCAAGTGGCAGGGAAAGAAAGCCAAACAGCGAGCACTTAAATGGGTCTGCAAGGCTACACCACAACAGAGCCCTCCACCCTTGCACCATTGAAGGTCTTTGAAGAAGATATTTATAAACTATTAGTGTGGCAGCGGGCGAGGGTGGCTGTTTTATCTCCTAGATCTGTCATGTGTGCTACCATGCAAGAGGCGCGCTGTGCCGCCAGAGTGACTGAGTGATCACGGTGCTGATAGGACCGTTAACAGAACACGTCCCGGGTCTAGCACAGCAGCTGCCTCTGGGACAAGGGGGCTTAATGCAATGTAATTAAGAAGTTGAGTGATCTGATTTTAGATTTCCACTCAGCAATCAGCAGAGAAATAAGGCTTATAAACTGTGTATGCAACATCACAAACTCAAATGCCTCCCAAGTTTATCAGAAAGATATGAAGGCTGACACCAAAGCAACAGCAGCAAACATCTGGGAAGTGAAACTAATATCTTGATTTGTAAAAAATAAAATAAAATAAAATAAAATACTTGGATGAATGGCTTTTTAGATAATGGGGCATTAAGCCCACTGAAATCCAATGGTGATTACCACAGTCTATTAAAAACAAGATGTAATGACATAAATTATTAGATGCACATAGGTATTTTTACTATTTTTATATCCAGTACACTCCAGTTTATTTTACTTCCCATCCTTTACCTTACCTTATGGAAGGAAATTTGATTATTAATATTTTAAATGACCTTGCATACAAGCCATTGCATAGGCCAAATCAATATTTAAATATAACATAGGTAGGTCTTTGATTCTTCCAAGTTCAGATGGTCACCTATTTCTACTGTATTCAACATTGACAAGGCCATATGAGCCTCACACCTGGACGCCCACATGTGCATGCTCAGATCAGCTCAGGGCCGGGCCAAAGATGAAAAGGCCGCCAGGAGCCCAAAGAGCCCAGAAAAACGCTTAACAAAACTTGTTTTCCATCTGAGTCCACTGTTCACCTCCTACAAATCCCAAGAAAAACAATAAGCTGCATAGTACAGTACAACAAAAAACAAACAGGGACATTTAAAAGCATACTAGGGTTAATCACTCATGAAGTTTTATTATCTTTACCTTTCTTTTGTGAGCTGTTATTGACACGCCCCTAACCTCCCCTTAGATCTGTGCTTCCCAAATTTAACTTTTTAATAAAAGTAACTTTGATTGTATCACTAAATTAGAAATATGCTTTAAAATAGCATTAAAGTGACATAACAATAAAGCAGTGCTAAATGCAAGCTTCTTATGGTAGCATAATTTCCTTTTATCGCATAAATTACGGCTAAATATTTTTTTTTACAAATTTAAAATTTTTATAAAATCAAAATAAAATACTTTGTGTTAAGCTTTAAAGAAAAAAATGTTTTGCAAGCAATAAATGTTGCTTATTTAGTTAAATGTTGTGCGATACTGATTCAGTGCTCACTATTTTGATAATTACAGGTGTTACAGAGAACAACTGTTAGTAAAACGTCAAAGAAGAAAAAAAAAAACAATATCTGAGGTTTCACAAAGCCCAACACGACTGAGAAACCAACAACTGTTAGTGAGTTTTTGAAACGAGCGGATGTGTATGAACAGCCCCCCTCCTTCACAGCTCATTTCGAGTAAACGCCTCCTAAATCTTATGCCTGAGCATTGAAACACAAGTGTTTGTTTACTACCTGCATTTGCTGTGTCGTGTTAGTGGATTCACTGTGTCAGACTCACTGCTTTGAAATGTTTCAATGGTTTTAACATTTGAGTAGCATAACTTAGCATACTTAAAAATGGGAGTTTGGGAAAGATACAAGTAATAGTGGATATCTAAGTTGCTCGACAGTACTGCCTGTTGCTTTACAGTGTCAGAATACAAGTTTGTATCTTTCCCAAACTCCCAAAAATCTAAACTTTTCAACAAAAAATTAACAAAAGTTACCTGTCCAGCAGAAATATTCGACGGACGGGTCAGTACGAATCCCTTTCTGTGTCTTCAGAGCACGCCATTGTAAAAAAAAGAATCCCAAGACTCTAGCTCTTGAGCAGTTTGTCTCCTCTTCTCATATACCTTAAAAGGATATTTTATTTTGTGACTACCTGCTTCAGGTTGTTTCTCAGCCATTTTGCGGTCAGACAGGTACAGCAACAATGCATGAAGGCCGGGGATAGCACTGGAGCTACAATGCATGCTTGCGCATGCGCAGCAACTGGAACGCACAAGGCATAATGTAACGCACGTAGTAACAGTGATTGACAAGCCAGAGGGCTTGATGTTTTTAAGGCCCCACCTCGTCCACAATTAATGTATAGTAATCAGTGTTGGAAGTAACGGCGTTAGAGTATAACGGCGTTACTAACGGCGTTAATTTTTCAGTAACGGAGTAATCTAATTAATTACTTTCCCATCGTTGTAACGCCGTTATCGTTTGCTGAGAATGTAAAGTGTCACGTTACTACAATTTGGTTGAATAAAGCGCGAGGTGTCATGCTTTGGCTACACATCAGTTGCTGCTGGAGAGAGCAGGGGTGTGTGGGCCTCACTGCACGCGCTGACTTCCACTAAACACAAGACAGCGTTAGCGACAATGGCGACGAGCCATAACATGCTATGCCCAGGAAAAAAGACTATCCACGTCTGCCTCAAGCAACTCAAACCTTTTGAAGCACCTTACATCAACATATGCTAACATGACACTTGTTGCTGCTGCTAACCAAACCCCAAATGAAGCTAGCGTGACTTAATTTTGTCCTTGAATTTTATTTTCAATATTTATTTTTTATGTGTTTTTATTTCTATGTATATCATATGGCAGGCTGCAATCTATCGAGTTCAAATAAATACCAAATATTCAAAAAAACTATATATAGTGTTTTTATTCTTCAATCAGTTGAACTGAATGTGATTATTACAATGTTTAATGTGATTACTTTGATTACAATCTTAATTGTATTTCAGAGAGTGTAATGAATTTGTCATTTTATTATAAAATTAAACTCTTTTTAACTAAGTAGATAATTTGTTATTAATCACGTACTTATGATTATGTTTTATTTAATGGGTTTGTCCCAAAAGTAAACAAAAATGCATCTAATTTGCATACCATTTTCCGGGGATGCAAAGACGCTTTACATATCAATTATTCATTCACTCCACGGTCACACACTGGTGGTAGTAAGCTACATCTGTAACCACAGCTGCCCTGGGGCAGACTGACAGAGACGTGGCAGCCATTCCGCGCCTACGGACTCTCCGACCATCACCAAGTACATTCACATTCTTACACATTCATACGGGGCAAGGTGGGTTAAGTGTCTTGCCCAAGGACACAACGACAGTATGAACTGTAGGGAGAGCGGGAATCGAACCTAAAGTTGTGCCGATGGCCGATATCATCGTCCATCGGCGATGGCTGACCAACATCACGATGGAGAAACACCATCGTGATGCCCCGCTGCGAGTATGTGAGCGAGCGGCGGCAATTTCCTCCGCTCTATGCATTCAAGAATCACTCCGCTCCAGCTCCAGCTCCGGGTTTACCATCTCCCGCTCACCGCTCCACTCCCTATGCATTCAAGAATCACTCCGCTCCGGGTTTACCATCTCCCGCTCCCTGCTCAACTCCTCGCAACTGATATCAGAAACACTGCTCCATCTTCGCTCCAGTCTAGTGATCCATCTGTATCAAGCTGGTTGTTAACTGTGTGAGTTCTGAACACTGCACTATGCTTATTTAAATCTTTTCGTCTCTACACATATTAGGCTACATATTTCTCATGTCTGTAAGGCAAACCTGCTGAGTTTCAGTTTATTTGAGACGCGCTCCAGTTCATGAGCAATTAAAGCGATCGCGTCCACGGCCTCATAGTCTACTTATTTGCTTCTTATTTATTAAATAAATGCAATTGGCCGAAGAACCCTTTATTAAAATTAAGAGACAATTTGTACAAAACGAAAGAAAGGCTTTTTACAAAACAAAACTTAATATTAAACTAAATATAACCACCAAAATCATTTCTGACCCACTCGCATCTTTGCACTTATAGTCTATCATAATCAGATGAAATTTATTTTAAATGAAAATATTTAAACATAAATATGAAAGAAAAAAAACATTGTTTAATGGCTACAAGAAGTAGTGGAGCGCTCTCAGAGCGAGTGAAAACCACAACACTCCGACTTTTAAAAAAATCTGCTCCTCAAAATCACAGTAAAATAAAAGCTCCCTGGTCATTTGGGCCAGTGAGCTTTTATTTAAGAAATGTTTTGTTATGCACTGAATACATTTAGAATGTAGCATGTTTGAAAAAAAATTACAAATAAAATCGTTATTGCAATATTCATTAAAAAATCTCAATATGATTATTTTGTCCATATTTCACTATAGAAGCAGGGCTGGGCAATAAATCAAAATAATTTGTGTTTGTAGTTTTTTGTAGGCAATGTCAAAAATAGCTACATTGCTAAATTAAATTTAATAGAGAGAGAAAAAAAAATTCTGTGGTTAATGCTGCTGCTAGCACTAGAGCAGCTTGAAATGTTGTGTGTGGTGACTGCAGACAATAACAACACTCAAATTCACCAGAGAAAACATCATCATATTTACCTCTTTGGTTTAGCAAAGTGGCAGGAAATTGATCAACAGACACAGCAGTGTCTCTGCAGAGCACAAAGTATTCTGTTGATTAATTCAAATTAGCCACGTGGTTTGGAACACTTTTAACAAGACTTTATGTGCAGTGGAAATTATATTAGAAATGGTTTAGACAGAGAGGGATAAAACAAAACATATCCAACCTAAAAGGTTTTATTAATGCACACTGCTGCTTTGCTCTTGTTGTTTTGTGTTGGCAATAAAAAAAATAAAAAAGTTTCAATTCACTTTTTAGGTCAGTAGCGAGACAATAAAATGTACTAAAACATATTGAAAAAAAAAAAGATTTTATTTTTAGCCATTAAAAATAAGTATATTTAAGGCCAACTATTGTTTGAAATACTATAGGCCTACTTACTAAGTGTCCTCTTTGCTATTCTCAAGCCACTGACATTGAGCCCGTTGTATTGAACTGTAGGAGCATGTGCCCTGCAGCTCTTTTTGCAACTCATGCAGCAGCAGTGCACGTGTGTCCTGTAGTCTGACGATTGCCTAAAATGCTTAAGGCACTGTGGTGATTTGCACTGGTAATTTGGCTTTTGCCTTCTTTCCTTGCTGTGCATTACTCTGCTAATGTGACACACTATTGATCCCTGTAGGAAAATGTTCTTTTCCCAGCTAGGTCTAAGTGCAGGGGCAGTAACAGGAAAGCAACCCTGCAGCACTGGTAAAGATTCAATGTCTTGCTGAAGGATGTTCAAGACACGGTGGCTTAGAACCAGAGGCCTGTGGTTTGGAGGACGGTCACCCAACTCAATATGCCTTCAAGAAGTCACATTATTTGTTTCAGTTTCAGTAAACACAGATTTACAGTGCATAATTTACTTTTCAGACAAATAAAACTGCAGAGACATGCTGTGAAATATGTAGCATTGCTTATATATAAATACAGAGAAACAGCAGAGATTATGTTTAGATTGAAAGTACCATAGAGAACATTTTGCTCATGTAATGATTGCCAATAAGAGAAAAAGGAAAGGCCCGAGTGATTAAATTATCTTAAAAGGCTGTATGGGAACTGCTGATATTAAATAATAAATAAGTTTATATACACAACGGAGAAAGTGTTTTGGCGTGATGCTCCATATATTTTAGCTATTGACTTCAACAGCGCCCTATTTGTGGAAAAAACAGATCAGAACAGATGTACAAACAGACTCACGAACAAAAGAAACACTGCATTGTGCACAATTTAGAGTGTAAGGTATTTAGCAGAGGATTGTGATCAACATGGATTAAGACCAGTTGAAAGAGGATTCAATACATGGTAGAAGAGGGGCTTTTAAGGCCTCTCTCAATGCCTTCCAAACAGAGCCTTTGTCAAAGTGCCTGGATTACACTGAGAACAGTTGCTCTCTTGGGACATGACTGTGGCATCTCTTTTAAATGGTTAGTGACATGAAAGAGATTTATACTGGTGTTAAAGTAATCCTCCTGAGCTACACTGCAGCACTACTCCAATTAGTTTATTGACACAAACAGGTGCCTCAGAGAAGCATTTACTTTGAGACAAATAAACTGAGCGGCAAAGTCAAAGACTGATTTATAATGCAAGTATTGTTTGTAATGAGGCATCGATGGGAGGTTATTAGGAAGGGTCCTCACATTGTCTTCTTTGTTATTAGACTGTATTCATGCTCAACTATTAGGGCCATATTCATCCCATCTAAACTATGTACTATTCAGAAACACTGCAAAACAAGCAACCATTGGCTTAGCATAGAAGGCAAGCTAGCTTAAATTTATTTTTATTTTTTATTATTCCTTTATTTTCCCTGTGGGGAAATTATTTTTATGGCAGACACCACCAAGGGGTGCCCAGGTACTCGGGTCATACAAATAATCAGGAAGACTATAACATGTTTTGATGTTGGTGTGAGAAACCGGTGTACCTGGAGATAACCCACCCTAGCACAACTCCACACAGAATAAACACTATCAATATAGTATGTATACAACATTACCATCATGTTTATTTTATATTTTTACTAATGTAAAAGTGAAATCTGTTTTAAAGGAAAAATTAAATACAGAATTCTTACTATATGTGTCTTTGATTTATTTTCTCTCTCAATCCTTGTGCATTTCTCCCAAAAACAGTCAGGCATGTTTTTCAGCACAGGAGATGCTGTCTTGTCAGTTCATGGTTTAAGAGTCTGAAGTCAAACACATGTACCGACTTTGAAACGTCAAAGAAGAAAAAAAAACTGTATCTGAGTTTTCACAAAGCCCAACAAAACCAGAATGAAAGATAAAATCGGACACAAAGAGAATCCCCCGTTGACTGTAAACCTCACAGGCTTTAGACAACACAATACACATTACCCTGCCTTAAATCTCTTCTCTCAAGATCGTTGAAGGCAGTTGGCAGCAAAGGGGTTAAGCCTTTAATTCTGCCACAGTTCAACAGAACATTGATTAGAGTGGATGGATGAGGCCACTGATGGAGGAGAAAGTTGTTGATTTTTATACACAATAATGCATTTGATGAGGCTCCACGGGACATTGGTGATCACAAGCAGAGCACACGAAGTGGTTTTACCAACACAGTTGCAGACAGTATCACCTGTTAGCCTTTCACCTTTCTTGCACCTTCTGTGCCACGAGACCACCTCACGACTCTCATCTAAGTGCAGCTGTCTTTCACATAAACAATCTCTGTGGCCAGAACTCTAAGCTCACGCTCTAATCCTATTATTAACCCAAGCTGCTTTAGAAACCAGGGAAACACCAGAGACAAAAGTCGTACACAGGTAGACACATCTTTGACTCAGGAGACAACCACGATAAGAACTTTTAGGTATTCACTTGTTATACCAATAATTTTATTAACTGAATGCCTTGTGTAAAGAAAAGAGAACTTACTGTACCTCAGGTAAACTATTCTATCAATTTTCTCCTATCAGAAGTAGCTTTAGAAACAGTTTCTCCAAATAATTTAAAATTGTAAAAAGGCATTATTCTTTACAGACAAAGCACTGCAGCCATCTGTCGTGGACTAACCAGATACTAACTGCCGCTTTAACCTTTTATTTTAAAGTCATTTCACAAAAAACAGTCTGTGGGAAAAATAAATAAACAAGCTCCTGAGGCACAAACTATTCAGCTAAACTAATTAGTGTAAATGTTGGTGACCTTCTGAAGCCCCCCTCACCTCTTCGGTTTAATGTGGCTGAAATATAGTGTAGCATTTACTTTACTGAGCTTAAATTTAGCATATTGAGTTCCTAGAAAATGAAACTGACTGGATGCTAGAGAATTTTTAAATAACGTACACAATTGTGATGGTGAAACTGACAGTGATAAATATGTTACACACCAAATGTTTCCTCGCCTCTCCTCTACTGGACATAAATGCTTTTTATCATTTAACGCTGCAGCTCCATTTCACAGAAACAGCAATTATTCAAATTTTCTCATTTTAAGTCAGTCCAGATGCAAGAGCACTGATGAGGAGATCCAAATGTGCGACAGTCATCTCCACTGCTGGGAAATATGAGTTCATACTGTGTTCTTCTTCTGGTAATGACACAGTTTCAGTTTGGACGAGAACAGATGAATAATCAAGTACAATCTTAAGAACGCAATGTGGAATCCTACAGAGAAAAACTGGAGCACTTGTACTCTTTAAAGGAACCCTAGTTATCGGTTTGTTGCACTGAATATTAATAACTTTTCTGTAATGCTGTAATTTGCAGGCACTGGCGACATAAAATTCTTTATGTATCTGGTTATGAACTGCTTTTAGTCAAACTAAAGTTGCTGAAGTTAATAATTTTTATGTGTGATGGTCTCCTTTTGTTTTTTTGTTTTTGTTTCTTGTCTTCTCATATCTTTCTTAAAGGTCACCTCATCTACTCTTTTCTTATTCTAATCTAAGGGGAATAATGTTTTTTAGACCACCTAATACTGTTTTATATTTGGTCCTAGTCCTGGCTATTTGTGCTAAACCTTATTTTGACGGTGTTTTGTGACCTCACAAAATTTTAATGAGTCTACCTTCTTTTCAGGCTACAGCTATTTAGCCTGGCCAGCCGACTGCTTTCTTATTCTAGGCAAGGCAAGGCAAGGCAATTTTATTTATATAGCACAATTCATACACTGGGTAACTCAAAGTGCTTTACAGGAATAAAAGACAATTTACAAGATTTATATTAAGAAACATAAGAAAAAATTAAAAACATTTTAAAAAGAAGAGTGCAGATAAAACAAAAAACTAACACTTTAGGTTGTAGTGTAGGCGGAGCTAAAGAAGAAGGTTTTTAACCTCCCCTTGAACATTGTTAAAGTTGAGGCTTGTTTTACTTCATCTGGGAGGCTATTCCAGGTTTTTGCTGCATGAAACTTAAACGCTGCTTCACCCTGTTTAGTTCTAACTCTGGGCACGAGCAGAAGGCCTGTCCCAGATGTTCTCAGAGTCCGAGGAGGTTCATAAGTAACTAGCATGTCAGAGATATATTCTGGTGCTAAACCATTTAGAGACTTGTAAACCAGAAGTGCTGTTTTAAAGTCTATTCTCTGAGCTACAGGAAGCCAGTGCAGAGATTTTAAAACTGGCGTGATGTGGTTGTACTTCCTGGTTTTGGTTAGAACCCGAGCAGCCGCGTTCTGAATAAGCTGCAGCTGTCTTAACCCTCGTTTTGAGAGACCAGTGAGCAGGCCGTTACAGTAATCTAACCTGCTGGAGACAAAAGCATGGATAAGTTTCTCTAAGTCTGGTTGAGACATCATCCCTTTTACTCTGGAAATGTTTTTAAGGTGATAAAATGCAGATGATGTAATTGACTTAATGTGACTGTGGAAATTCAAGTCTGAGTCCATGATGACCCCTAGATTTCTAACCTGATTTTTAGATTTTAGAGAAAGAGACGCGAGGTGGCTGCTGACACTTTCTCTTTGTTTCTGTGGCCCAAAGATGATTAGTTCAGTCTTGTTTCTGTTCAGTTGGAGAAAATTATTTTGCATCCACATGTCAATCTGTTCGATGCAGTGACACAGTAAATGGATTGGTCCATTTTCACCTGCTGTGAGTGAAATGTAAATCTGAGTGTCATCTGCATAATTATGGTAGGATACGCCACAAGTGCGTATTAACTGGCCTAAAGGAAGCATGTAGAGATTGAATAATAGAGGTCCCAAGATAGACCCCTGTGGAACCCCACATGTCAGGGCCATTTGGTCTGACACACAGTTACCAACCGAAACAAAGTACTTCCTGTCTTCAAGATAGGACTGAAACCATTTAAGGGCAGTTCCAGTGATACCTATCCATTCCTCTAATCTTTGTGTCAGGATTTCATGGTCCACTGTATCAAACGCAGCACTCAAGTCCAACAGAACTAAGACAGAGACTTTGCCTGCGTCAGTGTTCATACGGATGTCATTTGTGACTTTGATAAGTGCAGTCTCAGTGCTGTGATGGGGCCTGAATCCTGACTGACTCTATTACATGCAGAGATATTAGTTTGGGATTGCGGGGTTTGAACAGGATTTTAAGGCTGGACCATGGGTGGAACTAACGTTTGCTGAGTAAACCAATCGGAGAAACCACGGATGTGACGTAAGGAAAGTGACCGTCCGATTCCAGTTGTCAACAAACTACAGCGTGTTAGGGATACAACAATAGCCAGTCACGGTTTTCGGTTTGGTTTGGTACTCTACAATTTATGGTGCCATCATTACATTTTTTAATTGGATATTAATTAAACTAGGTGTCGTCATTGTGGGTGAATTTTAAAGAAAAAATTAAAAAAATATTTTCAAATAAATAACACAAAAAGTGATTATAGAAAAACCTTTAGAAATGTGCATTTAACATTTGAAGTGAAATGATGTCTGTAAACATGAATAAAATGCCATGTGCAGTAGTACTTAGATACAACTATTCCTGTGCATCGAGGTTCTTCTGTGAAAACATTAGCTTATCAACATTCTCTGCATCAAAGTGAGAGTGGGTTGCACATCTACATCTCCTGCAGTAGGGGATCCAATGATTAATTATATTATTGTAACAATTTTGTTATTGCACAGCTTCAAAAACATTTATAAACCAACATTTATATGAGGACCTGATGACTAACTCCGTTCTGAACAGCGCAAGATAGGTTCACGTTTACCGCGGAGCCCTGTAACGCAGCAGGCTTGAGTAGGACACATTCATTTGGAGCCCAAGATGCCGCTGAGCTGCTAGATATTATTTAAATCAAGTGGGTCTTCACTAGTCTTGCCGAGGGGCAGGTTTTGCCAATGCAGCCGCGCCGCCTAAACAATAAAGCACCAGCGTTCATATTGTTTATCGTCACCCATAGAGAGTTGTGATTGGTTGTTCACTCACAGAGGCGTTCCCTAATCCGAAATGATTTAAAGCATTGCCTCTGCTCCCTTTCTGTTATCTAATGTAATTTTGGGTTTTTTAGTGTTGTTTGTTGCCTTATCAGCCCTTACAACTAGTAGCTGTGTCTCAGCTGCTTTTAAATATGATCAACACACTTTATTCCGAATCAATGAGCAGATGAAAGACTTTTGTGTTAACTGGGCCAGGTACGCAGAGTTTTTCCCTCCAGTTTTTGAGTGCTCCACGTCATCACCGGAGTACCTGTTGCTAGCTAAGCCCGCGGCAAGAATAGGAAGCGGGGATCAAGGGCTGGAGTCGGGGCCAGGCTGAGGAAACACTGTGGGCAACTACCATGTCCGAGCGGCTCCGGATCTGTCAGGGACGAGCAGTGCCTGCGGTCGGTTCCGGTCCGTGAATCGGGTGGGAACTCGTCCGGTGCGTCTCCGTCCCTCCAATCTGACCGGATTTTTCCAACTCGGCGGATCCAAAATTTCCCTCCGGTGAGTGGGTCCTGTGTCCTGTTACATGCCGGGTCCTGTCACCGCTGCGCTGCCCTGATGGTCAGCGCGCACCAGCCTTGGATCTGGCACAACCGACTCGGATTGCTCTACTCAACGCTCGCTCCATTGCAAACAAGGCCTTCTTCCTCAGCGAATTATTCTCAAAGGAACACCTTGACTTTATGTTTTTAACAAAGACCTGGCAGCGTGAAATGGAGTACACTCATCTGAACAAGCTGTGAGTGCTAACCATTCTGCCACTTGCACCCTACTTAATGTATTGTTAAAGCATCTGCAATATCAGTTCTTAAGTGATTTTCCTCTTACCTGAGTGACAGATCATTTTGTGTCTTTATTAACAATATTCTGTCTGAAATGACCCCTCTGTCATATGGAGTTCCTCAGGGCTCAGTGCTTGGTCCTCTTTTGGTTTTATTGCACATATGCCCTCTTGGTAAAATAATTCACGGTTTTAAAAATGTGTCTTATCACTTTCATGCTGATGACATTCAGTTGTACTGTTCTTTTAAAGACTCTGAGTTTCATAAACTTACTGATTTGTTGGACTGCTTGTCCTGCATAAAGAACTGGTTATACAATAACTACCTACAGCTGAATACAAAAAAGACTGAAACTTTAATCTTTGCACCGGACCAAAAAATACCTCAAATCAAAGAAACACCTTGGTTCCGTGGGTTCTTCCGTCCAGTCGAGCCTTAGAAACCTTGGTGTTCTGTTTGACCAATCTATGTCTCTGGACAGTCATTCTAGACAAAAACTGTTGGTCAAAAACTGTTTTTGTCATTTGAGAAACATTTCTAAATTGAGAGTGTTATTGTCTAAAGCTGACTTGGAGATAATTATTCATGCTTTTATTTCTTCTTGTCTTGATTATTGTAATTCTCTTTTTACTTGTTTTAACAAATTGTCTCTGAGTCGGCTACAAATGGTGCAAAATGCTGCAGCCAGGCTTTTAACTGGAACCAACAGAAGGGCTCACATTTCCCCGGTTTTATCCTCACTACATTGGCTTCCAGTCAAATTCAGAATTGATTTTAAAATTTTAGTCTTGACTTTTAGAGCTCTGCATGGACAGGCCCCCCAGTACATCACTGACCTGCTGACCCCTTACTCTTCCTCCCGCGCTCTTCGGTCTTCTGGTCAAATTCTTCTAACGGTCCCCAAAACCCGTTTTAAAACTCAGGGAGACCAGTCTTTCCAAGCAGTCGCCCCCAGACTCTGGAACGCCCTGCCCCTGTCACTGCGAGTGGACGTTTCTGTTGATTCTTTTAAAAAGCAGCTGAAAACACTTTTATTTAAACAAGCTTTTAGTTGATTGGGCTTTTTATGTTTTTATATTTTGTGGTTTTAATTTTTATTCTCATAGTTTTATTGTTCTTTTATTGCACTTTGTAAAGCACTTTGTGATTTATATCTGTGAAAGGTGCTGTATAAATAAAATTTACTTACTTACTAAATACACTGCATAAAAAGACGAGAACTATTCATTTTACGCAATAAAAAACAATCAGAAATTTACCAACCAATTGAACCGTGAAGGGCGTAACGAACGGTTCAATATTGTATTGAGATTTGTTGCATCCCTACAGCATGTACCAGCATGGCTATCGGGAAAGAGGTTGCTGTGATTTTGAAGACATGTCCAAATAGACGCAAGCGCAGTATTGCGCCAATGCAGCGGACATTACTGTTTTGGTTGAAAAAATAGTTGCGCTCAATATGACGCAAAATAAAATCCGGCCTCCTTCTCTACGATTGGCCAGAATACTGAATACGATTGGCCAGAATACTGAATATTGAATATTGAATGCACAGAATACAGAGCAGATTGGACAATCCCAGACCAATGTAACACAACGAGAAAGAAGTCTGGGTGGCCAGGCTAACAGCTTTTGGGACATTGTGGACCAAAACATTGCAGGTTGGTGTTTTGTCTCATGTTTTTTTACAATCCATTCTGTATGTTACACACAGGTTCAAGCAGCATAAACTTTGTGACTTCAGTTTTGGTGTGAAATATATGAAACATATTTGATGTCAGAGCTTTGCTGTAAAGGTGCCATGGTTACTGGCCTTATCAGGTTGGAACAGGTCTCATAGAAGCAGCTGTGTTCACTAGATCGATTTAGAGGACCAACCAACCTCAAGGCTGGAAATAGAAATGAGCAAATTCCAGCCTGAAAATATACTCTCACTGTACATTGTAACTTACTGCATGACCGCCTGCTGCTGGCGACCAGTGCAAACAGTCAGCTTAGGCTTGTGAATATTGAAAAAGAAATCTGACAAAAGCAATTTCTTTAGGCCCTTTCTACGTGATCCTCTAAACTATGCTCTATTTGGAGGATCACGTAGAAAAGGCCTAAAGAAATCTGACAAAAGCAATTTCTTTAGGCCTTTTCTATGCGATCCTCCAAACTATGCTCTATTTTTTTACAACACTGAAACAGTTAAGAAAATTAAAATGTAAAAGCAAACTGTACAAAAATGTCCAAAACGAGTATTCAGGGTAAATCTTGATCATCAGCCATGTCCTTATAATATCTAATCATAAATAATCCTATACATCAAACACAATTACGACAGTAAAAACGCATATTATGACTGAAAAGCTACTTACAGAAGGGCGTCTGTGGAAACACCTTCAAGAGCACAGCAAACAGCAAATAACCGAGGCACAAACACATGCAGTAATGCAGGAGTATTGACACAGCTGCTCCAAGAGCGCAGCAATTTAAATATTGGCTTGAGGAATAATAAAAATGTCCTATGCTCAAATCATTTTACATAATAGGAGAAAACCTAAGTAAAAAATATTTTGTGTGTGTTTTTAAGTGGGGGATGAGAGTAAATCGAGTACAATATTTACCTAAGTTCAATTTATTAATTTTGTCATCAATTATTAAAATACAAAAATCCATTTAACATTAGATCCTATCAGACCTGGCTGGCCACACTAATGGCATCAGGAAAAGCATAGAGACAGTGTCACTTTGAGTGATGGCAGGGTCATTACTTTGGCCAGCTTCAATTGTCGGTCATCTCAAAGAGCCAATTATTCCTGAGTTGGACACATCTGTGAGAATATAAAATATGACCCTTCCTCTTATTCTGCTTGTGAGGTTCTTGCTTTTTCAGCATCAACACCCTAAGGTATTTATTCTAATTGCAATGGCCAGGGGGAACATAGAGAGTGAAAATTTGTTCCACAAAATTTATGTTACAGCTACAAAATAAATCCGGGACCGCAACACTAAGTGGTGGGTTTTATGTTGACTACAAAGACCATTTACGATGAGCAGTCGAGAAGATACACTGTTAAAATAAAATACAGGAAAATTAGGAGGTATGTTTTCTTTAAAGGAGTGCAATACATTACAAGTGAGATCCTAAATGCATTTAAACTGTTAGGAGCAGTGTTGGTCTTACTTCAAAAAAGTAATTAGTTACAGTTACAAATTACTACTCTATTACTAAAATAAAATTCAAGGGCAAAATTGAGTCACACAAATGTAAACCTGTGTAAAAAGAAACAAAGAAAGATCTGGCCAATAAGTACCTGTAAGTATCTCTGTACCTGTAAATTATTGCACAATAAACAGAACACAATCCAACTCTCTCTATAGATTAAAATGTTGTTCATTCTCAAAGTAAATGAATAATACATTAATCTATTCTAAAATACTCCACATCTAACAACTAAACCAGTGGTTGTTGCTGACACGTAAAATCGAGCGTTACTTGTTTTAACAAAGTGGCTCCTGTCTCCTTCATCTTCATTTGGGGTTGGGTTAGCAGCAGCAACAAGTGTTGTGTTAGCATGTGTTGATGGGATGTGCTTCAAAAGGTTTGAGTTGCTTGAGGCAGACGTGGATAGCGTTTTTTTTTCCTGGACATAGCATGTTACAGAAACATTCTTGCCTTTAATTTCAATTAACGAGAAGTAGTGCCGGTACTTCCAGTTCGAGAACGCCACCTTTGAACTTCCCCGGCTCGTTGCCATTGTCGCTGACGCTGTGTTTAGTGGAAGTCAGCGCGTGCAGTGAGACCGCGTCAGCCATTCATCGCTTTTGCAGCGGTGTCATCATCCCCACCCCTGCTCTCTCCAGCAGCATCTGATGTGTAGCCAAAGCATGACATCGCGCTTTACTCAACCAAATTGTAGTAACGCGACACTTTACATTCTCAGTAACGATAATGGCGTTACAACGATGGGAAAAGTAATTAATTCGATTACTCCGTTACTGAAAAATTTACGCCATTAGTAATGCCGTTATACTCTAATGCCGTTACTTCCAACACTGGTTAGGAGAGAGTGAAGATGATGTGCCAGGATTGACCTTAGGGACCTTCTTTAGCCTCACACGAGAGCAGGTTACACCTCAAACCAGATGACACCGTTAATCTGGCCACAACAAGCCTCCCTCCATCTGCCAGCACAGTCGAAGCACACTCCTCAAAGAATACTAATCTCTCATCTCTCCAAAATTTACACACACAGCCCTTTCACAAAACCAAACTGTCCTGGTTTCAGGCTATGTTACCTGTAACTGACTGCAGCTTGGCTGCAAACCAATCTAAACCTATGACACCCCAGAAAAAAATCCTATTTCCTTCTGCTCTTCGATAAAAAACAGGACCATAATCTTCTAACGTCTTAGTGCAAAACTCATCTGCTGCCACCTGACCCATTTTACCAGAACTACAAAGTCCAAAGAAGAAAGATTTTCCATGGCAGTGCTTGAAATCTGGACAGATTTGCTGTCTATAATTATATTTCTAAACCAAATTAGTTTGATGCATGGACTTTAACATTAATAATTGTGATAACTTGCTGAAATTGTGCAGGCTTTACAAAATCAATAGTATTAATTTGTCTCTAAGTGCTGCACAGTTGCTGTTTGTCGAGTCCAATGTGAGGAGAAGATGATAGCGTTCTTGCATAGAACCCCAGTGTGTTGGTATAGATCTGGCTTCTGAAGTTCACCCACTAGTTTCAACCAGCGCAAAGGTCTCATTTAAACCAGGGATGGACCTCATTAGTGTGTGCCATTTTCCCAGAGTGCACCTGGGCTAAATCATCACGACCCTCGCCTACGCCTCTGGTGTAAATGGCATGTGATGCATCACTTACAGGCTGTTATCAGCAGGAAACTTGGTACAAATGCAGCTGCCTCATTTGGATGCTGTCTCTTTTCCACAACTTCATCAAGTGCTGTCTGTGAGATAAGGTTCCAGGTCAAAGGCTCTAAGACTGAGCCTCAGCAAGTGTCCTGATTGTCTCATTTTTCTGCTGGCCCAAGCGGACCGGTGACCAGTAACATGTCAATAGTACACTGCACATAGCACTAACAGGTTTAAGACTCGCTACTGCAGTTTCATCATCATTTCCCTGTGGTGAGACACACCACTACCAGTAAAAGTAGTTAACATAACACAATCAGAAAACATGTAACGTTTGGCATTTTGCTTAAAGACAGATTAAAAATGACATATATACAAAATAGTAATAATTGATATGATAATATATCTCTAAAGTCAGAATAATTAAGCCTGCTATCTTGAGTAAAATTGCATTACGACCTCTTGTGTACATGTGACTACATGTGTAAATTGTACTGTTCCTTTCTGAGAAGGTCCAGAGAAACCTACCGGCAGCTCTCTGGTTTTTAGCAGGTCAGTCAGTACAGCTGCTGAATGATACTACTGTACGCCTCACTACTCCTGCAAGACAGAGGCTTGTGTCCATTACAAATAACACACATGCTACAATAATTTCACATCTCAGCATGTGGAATGCACCTGGAGATATGTTATGTATAGAGAGAAGCATGAGGAAGTAGTGTTTATAAAGAGGCCATCACATATAATAAAAAAAATGGAAGAGTCCAGATTTGTCCTTAAGATCTTGAGTCTGAGATGTATTGTATCAAACGGCAAAGGCTGTTTCTAAATGCTGACAGTGACAGAAAATAAATAAAACTGATAGTTATTTGAATTTCTGCTTTAATAAGTAAATAATGTCTGACAGTTAAAATCACTTCTGGTCCAGAAAGATTAAAGGGAAAGAAAATATGTGCTGTTGATGCACTAAAAGCAGGGTGCCAGACATCAAAGCAAGCTGTTCAGCAGAACAAAATGCTGACAGGTTTGGGAACATAACGTTAACTGTATTTTAAGCACTATTTTTTTATTCATGTTTTTTTTTCTCAAATTAATTGTTTAATATTAACATAATACTGTATGTGACTTATTCCTATCCTCTGTCATGTGTTCTGTTTACTGTTTGCTTCTGATTGACTATATATATATATATATATAAATATTAAATGATTGTATTACTATGTGCTGCTGTTGTGCCACTTTTGACATAAACCCATATCCATCAAAGCCAGACTGATTGATTTAATCACCTGCCACAAAGTTAACAGTCATTAGTTCAGTGAGTCAACATGCATTACGCAGCACTCAGCCCTCCCTACATTAAACCACATGTACATTTATTACTCAAGACTTTGCATGCCATCTTCTACTTTCAACTCTAAGGTCCAAACAAAGAGAAAAAACTCTGCTGTCCTCTTTATTGTGAAGCCAATTAATTTGACCCAGTTTTACATGAGGAAAAACCACAGGCTGCTGTGCCGCCAGTTTGTGTCTGTAGCCTCCGCAGGGGTCTGCTGTGTGTGCACAGTACACAGAAAGCACTGTGGACAATTAGGCTCCCTCATCAAACACCCACACCAAGGTACACGTCAGTCTCACAAACGCAATGGGCCATGGAAGCGGTGGCAGTTCACCCGTTGGAGCCAACAGAGACAAATTAAACTCAATAAAGTGACTCACAAGACATACAGCAGCGTGTTCTGCAGCAGATGGGAACAGATTGATGGCTAAGATGGACTGTTTGTGACTATTTCCTCATTACTGTAAACAGAACCAGCAAATCTAACATGTGCATTTTTTTAATCAATCGTTATTTTTTTTACTTATGCCTTTGTTTAAATGGTTCATAAGGTACACATCTTCCACTGCCTGTAACTGCATGTAAACTGTGTACCCGTGTAATCAAAAGTTCACTAGCTGATATTTGTTGACCAAAAGTATTATGCTTGCTACCATTAGAACCAATATAATTCACAACACTACACTGTTCGCTGCTCCAGAGGATCATTTAGAAATAGCATAAACAGCCTAAAATGGGGCGGCAATGGCTCAGTGGTAGAGCGGTCGTCCTTCAGCCGTAAGGTGTGTGGTTCGATTCCCGCTCTCCCCACAGTTCATGCTGTCATTGTGTCCTTGGGCAAGACACTTAACCCACCATGCCTCCAGTGGTGTTCCAGCTGTAACACTGGTGGATGGAACCTTAATGTAAGTCGCTTTGGATAAAAGTGTCTGCTAAATGACTAAATGTAATGTAATGTAAAATACCATAAAGAAATAGAAGCGTACAGGTGCAGCCAACTTGTATAATACACAACTGAAACCTAGCTCAAATAGGTTAATATGTTACAGAGTTAATTTCTCTTAATGTCTCAGCTTCTCAACATAAATTCCTTTATTGTTAATGTTTACCAGACAAACTGACCAAAGAGACATACATTGTAGCCTGTATGCTTTCAGGACCATCAGACTGACTGGCATTTTGCTGGAGCATTATTTCTCTCTCTGTGAACAGCTTTTTAGAGGATGACTTTGACTGGTCCTCCTCCAGATCTCAATAAACAGGACTATTGTCACTTCAGATGCCATCGCCATTGCAGTCATCATTAATTCCCATGCATCCTACTGGGATCACTGTATGTTCCATGGTGTGGCCACCCCATCTAATTTCTTGTTTTGCTAATCATGCAATACATAATCAGAATTACCCTAATCTCTGTGAGTTATTCTGTGAAGGGGATATAGCTGCTCACAAACATCAGCTTACACCAGAGCCAAGAGGCTCCCGTCTCATTACAGCCCAGCCGTCAGTGAACACAATCAGAGAAGGACAATTTTAATGGCCTCACTGAAACAGCCAAACACAGAGGCGTTTGAGATGAGGACTGCTGTTGGCATTCTTAACTAACAAACTAACTCTTCACTTGCCAAGACAAGAGATACCTTATCTGAGTCCTGTGTTTGAGGCATCTGATGTGCCAAGGTTACACTGTGATGCAACAGGCTACTTACTGCTGTCACTTGATAGAAATAGCTGATGAAAACATTAAACATCAACAGTAAATAAACCAACATTAAACATCAGCAGTAAATAAACCAACATTAAACATCACCAGTAAATAAATATTGTGTCTATTTGGCTCTATTGAACAACAACGACAGACAGAATTAACAATTTAGTCCTGCTCTTTTTTAAGTGAACCACTGAAAATGACACAGCCAAAGTTACTCCTTTTTGATACATTAGGATTTGACCCCTTTTAAGATAAGTAGTAGGTAGGCTACTACCTGGTGTTACATAAAAATGTGCATTTTTAAGTTAGCTGCTCTTTTAGGTAAATTATGAATTCAAAGTAAGGTTTCCAGAAGAGTATGAAGTTCCTTTTTTTGTCATTCTCTGTGGATAATATTTGGTTTGAACCAAACTAATTCTGACATAAAGATAGGGGCTGTTACAATCTCTGATTTCCACACTGACGAAAAGCCAACATCCGCAAAGAAATGATGCAGAAGCACAGTTGACAGCTACAAGATTGGCCAATTCAGATGAGCCTTAAGGGGGTTTTGAAATCGCAGTGGTGCTGAATACAATATGTGGCTACAGGAAGGAGAAGTGGAAATTAACTGGATTTAACCCAAGCATTTGTAACTAGCACGTGGTCTTAGAAGGGGTTAGGACAGAGAAGGAATTTAAACTTGATTGTTAAAAAGGTGACGGATTTTAATGTATATACAATGAATATACAATGAATCTATCTGTCCCATTAGAACTAAAGCAATCACTTATGTGAGAGAACAACAATTAAGGTAGAAGGTGTAATCATTTTTTACTTTAATAGTAAGTGACCCATATGCTAAATGTGACATGTGGGATTTCCTAGGCACTATTGTTAAAGAACATCCTGCTCCTTTAGGGAGAAAAATCACTAGGAACCATAACCTTCAAAAGGAAACAAAAAGCAATAACATTTAACTTTCCTTAGATTTTTTCAGGGTATTCAACCATGCAACAAAATTACCCCCCTCAAGATTAAATAAGGATTCACTATTCTGGTTAAACCGTCAGAAACCACCAGACTGTAATTACATAGGCCTATTTTTGCCATGATGTTTTTTTTATTTCTCTGTATTTGCTTTAGGGTCCTTCAGTGACTGTGGCATCTAAGCAAACTAATAGCTTCTTGAACTGTCATAACTGTTTTATTCTGGGACATTTCTATACATATTAGGCTGAATTACAAATAAGATGTGTCCAAATGTCTCAAAGTTTGTGCAGATTATACACGTATTAGCCTATACTATGCTACATCTTACAGCCCCACGATAGGTCACACGTTATGAAAAAGACAAGCGTATAATATTATTCAAAGTAACCATGACTTTTTAAAGAGAGAGAATTTCAAGTTCACCTTAAGAAATAAATAAACTAAATGTGTGCTTGCCTATCATCTTCTGCACAGTAGTACAGCTGCTCTTCCAGCAGCATGCGGCTTAATCACCCTGAGCAGTTTAATTAGCTTACCTTGAATAATCCATATTAACATCAGTATGGCTCGAAGTCTTGTCTTTATCTCCATGGCGCAACATTCACTTGACTGGAGCTTCAAAGTTCACTCCAAACACTCGCTCAACTCCCAAACTGCCGCCACTTCTCCTTCTCTTCTTCTTCTACACCTGCTTAATTGTCTTCAGGTAGCAATTAACTGTGCGTGGCAGGAAGCGGAGCGGTAAACGGGCACTTTTCCCCATCCCGCCAAAAAGCTGCTCCAGACATCTCAAACAACTGTCATCTTCATTTTACATTTAGTCGATAAACAAAGGTGTGTTTCTCCTCTCTAGTAAGCCGAGTTGACTCCTGCTACAGTTGACAGTGTTGCTGCTCGTCCCGCTCTCTCGTAGTGCAGTGCGTTAAACTAAAAGACCTCAATCCACCTGCACGAGCCGGAGCTGCTCCGTGACGCCCCCTGGCAACGGTGCAGCTCTGCCTGGCAACGCAGCACGACACTGGGAGCTGCGTGGATGCACTTTTATTTAGGTATGTTTCAATGGCTTTATTTAATATAAAAAGTAGGCATTTTATTAGGACAGGTAATGTAAAGTCTTTCTAAAGCATGCATTTGTTTAGTCCTGTGTAATTATGGGTTTATTATTACGTATCCTTAAAATTTTCCTGCAGTAAACCTTTCTTTACACTTAATTGGCTAGTAGGCTAATTTTAGGTAATATAGCATCCTTGTCTTTTATGAAGCCTGTGTTTTTAATATAGGCTTACAAATTACACACACTCAAAAACATATATATTTTGTTGTTTTTGGTGCTGATCAGACAAAACAACAAGGACACGTAGAAGCACGAGTGGTGGAGTTCTATTATGGGATGGAATCTATTTTGGAAATAATTCATTGCAGTTGAAGTGGAAGTTTAAACCCCTTATAAACACCAAACCAAGATATTGATTTAGGTATTAGATTATAAGTTCTTAGTCCTTCTTATAGCAATTCATGAGACACACACACACACACATAAAAAAAAAAAAAAAAAAAACAAGCCCCAAACTCTTAAAATACTCAAGTCCCTATACCTGTAATGTCTACTCAATTATGATGCATTTGTGATGCATTACAAGCAAGTCTAATTGAGAGAAACCTCACCATCACAGGTTACAGTCTCACAGGAAAACAACGTGCAGACGCTTATACAAGAGAACAGGAGCTGCAGTGGGATTTTACATTGTAATGTAAGTCGCAGTCCCAGCTCAGCTCACAATAAATGGGTCGTCAGGTAAAATATTAATGCAGGTGGGTCGATGCCTTGTATTTTTAATGGAATATAATGGATTTATTACATGATATTAGGCATCATATGTTTTGTGAGAGCATTGCCTTCACATGAGCGTAAGGTTCACAATTAAACACGCAATGCTGTGGTTCTGTCACATGTATGAACAGGCTGTGTGTGCTGTTTGCTTGTTTTTATCTGCGTCAATAGAGTCTGACAGACAGTTACACTTCTCACTTATTTATGATGTCCTCTTTTTGTGCAACCTGCTGTCCTTGTCTTCTTCGATTGTTGTCTGATTCTGGGGTTATATCTGGTGACTTTAGCGATTTATATTTTAAAAATTACATTTGGAATTGATATAGAAAGACTTACATGTGATATATTGCAAACTGAAATGTATGAAATACATTAAGAATTTGATGTGTGAATAATTCATTTTTTGTAACAAAGTGTGAAGAATAAAATGGTTGAAGCTTGCATGTCCAGGCCTTTACACCTCTTTTCCTCTTCAATAAGCTTCATTTTCAGGAGGCAAGGTAGATTTTACAAATTAATTCAGCGAAAAAAAAGATATGTTGAAAGCTACTTTGCCACCTGTGCAAACATAAAAAATGACTACAGAAAGCCCTGACATTGACAAAATCTAATCTCTGGTGGAATTTGCTTTTAGACATGTTTTGTGATAGGTTTATTTCGGTATCTGTGTTTTGTGTCAGTTTCTGTGGCTATCATTTTGAGGAAGAACACTCCCTGAGGCTGTCTGAATATGTCCATTGTTAGTTGGTGTAAGCTGGATGAGACGCTCTTATCTTGCTGCTAGATGGAGGACGGGTTTAGCCTTGAAAGTCCACTTCTAGACTGTCTGAAAGGTCTTGATTTACCATTTCCACCTTGTTTCAATTTGCCCTACTGTAAGTAACACTGACAAGGTTAGGCTTTATGCCAAAAATATCAACACATTGTATTTTCCCCCATTCTGAAAATGTTATTTATGCCAAAGCATCAATGCTGCAGAAAGGTAGTTAGAAAATAGTTCTATATAATTTGCTTACCTTAGCTTAACATAACTTATCAAAGTCATGTTTGCTAAACAAAATAGAATCCCCATTACATATTGCTTTTGCACATAAAGTGTAGATGCTGAACTAAGACTAACAACAAGCTGGCCTACAAAGATCCTAACACCACAATAATGTAAGAGGAGTTCATGTTATATCTTCAGCTAACATACTGTGCAACCAATCTTAATTTTATTATGCTCTTGATACTACAATATGCATTGCTTTAGGTCAGTTCAGATGACTTTATTAATAATTTATTAATTCATCTAGGAGCAATTAATTTGAGCAGCAAGTAAGACAACAAACAGACATGACAACAAACAACAAACAGGCACAATAGCAAAGAACACTAAGCACACAGTTGGAAAAATAAAAGATTTGTTCAATCAATATATGAAATATGATCTTAAATATGCTGAAAAAAAAAGTTTATTAAAACTCAATTAAACAGAGACACCTCAGAATTTAAAAGACAAATAGCTCTTGCGATAAAATATTTGAAAAACAATTTATTTTACAAAATGGTAAAACATAGCGATGTCCCAAAGGCAACAAAGATTTATGCCAAAGGACAAGGACAGAATGATTAAAGGACTTTCTCCTCATGTAGTGATTTTCTCACAGCAGATATTTAAAGCATAGGTTAAATTAGCCCCCTCTAGTGGTCTAGCTCTGAAACACCAGCTTAACCCTCAACTTCATTGAACCTGCCTCTTATCTTACTGCCCATATAGATGGGAAGGGGTTTCAGGGGTTCGAGGCTAGGTGGGCGGCAGCCAGGTCAGCAGTCCCTCACAGGGCTAACACAGATTGACAGGCAATCATTCACACTCAGGCTCATACCTGTGGGGAGTGTTGTCTGAGTGCGTGACCTGCATGGCTTTGTGGGAAAGAAAACACCCAGAGGACACCCGTGTAAGGACAAACATCCACTGGCCTCAAAATGGAGTGAGTAATGTCTCCACTGATGTGATGTACCAGGTATTAGACACTACCTCAAATCAATGAAACTGCTTTTATCTGCATTTCTATTATTGGTCAGTCTTTTTATTTTATTCATTCACTATTAAAGATGGGAGATTTTATGATTTTTAATAGCGGATAAAAAAATAATAAATTTGAATTTTAGGGACAAGTAAGCACAACTATGACAATTATTATTTTGAGCATTATTGGTATAGCATTTAATGGATACAGAGAAACACAAGGAGAGAGGGAAGACTGACATAAAGCCACTCTACCGTGTGAGCCACTAAGACACTCTCTTTTTTGTTCTTAAAATGTGAAGGCAAGATTATATACATTTTGTTCTGCTAATACTTGCTCTGAATAGAGAAAGAGAGTGTCATGTTTAAAAATTGTGATTCTAGAAAATAGTTCAGATTCACACACAGATGGGTCGTCCAAACACTTACAGCATATAAATAGAAAAACGATCTGTATAGATAATGTTGTTAAAGCATTCTTCATGTATTATTTACCCGGAAACTTATTGCAGGAGTGAGCTGGAAACAAAACATCAAATGCTGAATCTCATTGTTTTCAAAAGTACCCAAAATAGCTGTATTCAACCTCGTCCTGTATAAGGTTATGCACAAAAGATCTCCCTTGTCTTGATCTGTCTGATCTTACAGGAGCTACACTGTAGCTTCTGCGCAAGACAGAAACAAGTAGATACTTTTTGATTAGAATATAGCAGAATTATGAAACTATAGTAGCAAGAGAAATGTGTTACCAAAATCAAATTACATCTTATTTTCTCTGATAACAGATGATGGTTTCTCTCCCCATCTGTTAAAGTCGGTTAAGTAAATAGTGTGTTTCTTTAGATGGCTGATGAAGGGGAAAGTGGTGGACCACTAATAAGCTCTCTCTGCATGCTGTGTATTTGGGCTGCACAATATATTGCAGATTAATTGTTATTGCAATATTATCGATCGCAATATTTATTTTATCATTTTATCCTAAATTGTCCCAAAAAAGTTTTAAATCAAATTGGTGTACATCCAAATGCAAGTCTTGGTTTAGTCCTTCATTTAGTCCTAGTTTAAACCTATTTAGACTTGAATTAGTACTAGTACTAGTCTTAATAATATAGACTGTTCTAAAATCATAGAGTGCAGCAGAGGGACATGACCTCTTTCTGTAACAAACAGATTCTTCAGAAGGAATACAATTCTGGCTTCATCTGGACATGTCCTAAAATGGAAATTCTCTTTTTTGCCTTTGGGACGTTGCTATGTTTTACCATATTGTAAAACAAATTGGTATTCAATTTTTTTTTCACAACAACTCTTTGTCTTTGATTTTTATTCATCTTTACAGCATATTTAAGACTATGATATTTCATATATTTATTCAATGTTTTCTTTCAACTTGTTTGCTACTTAAATGAATTGCCCCTAGTGGAATTAATAAAGTCATCTGAAGGTTAGACCTGTTTAGACCTGGTTTAGTCCTGGTTTAGACCTGTTGAAACCTGGTTTAGTCCTGGTTTAGACATGTTTAGACTTGGTTTAGACCTATTTAAACCTGGTTCAGTCTTGGTTTAGACTTGTTTAGTCCTGGTTTAGTCTTGGTTTAGACATGTTTAGACTTGGTTTAGACCTATTTAAACCTGGTTCAGTCTTGGTTTAGACTTGTTTAATCCTGGTTTAGACCTATTTAAACCTGGTTCAATCCTGGTTTAGACCTATTTAAACCTGGTTCAGTCTTGGTTTAGACTTGTTTAGACCTGGTTTAGTCCTGGTTTAGACCTGTTGGAACCTGGTTTAGTCCTGGTTTAGACTTGTTTAATCCTGGTTTAGTCCTGTTTAAACCTGGTTTAGTCCTAGTTTAGACCTGTTTAAACCTGGTTCAGTCCTAGTTTAGACCTGTTTAAACCTGGTTTAGTCCTAATTTAGACCTTGTTAGTCCAGGTTTAGACCCAATTTTGTCCCAGTTTATACCTGTTTACACATAGTTTAGTCCTGGTATAGACCTGTTTAGACCTGGTTTAGTCCCAGTTTAGACCTGGATAGGTTTAGTCCTGGTTTAGACCAGTTAAGACTAGTTAGACCTGGTTTAGTCCTTGTACAATCTTTGATTCTGGTTTAGCTCCTGCTTTGATGAGTGGAAGTTTGTCCAGAGCGTTATATTTATTTTTCCAGTGTAAAGGATAATTCAAATATCACAGGGAATATTGTTATTGCATTATTTATAATAGTTATTGGACATTGGACATTTTTTCCAACATCATGCAGCCCTACTGTAAATGTAGATAAACTGGTGTGTGTTTGAATGGTGACATTTGTGGACAGTCCACCTACACGGCCTTCAGTTTACCATGTTGATTTTTTGGCACAACCTGCATAACAGTGACTGCCACAACCTGCCTTTCTAAATTCAAATGACACTTGTACCAAGCAGTGACACCTACTCAGAAACAAAGACAGAAGCATTATGAATACAAAATAATATTGGCATGGTTAGAGGATATGGGGAGGCATTTGCACACAAAGAATGGGTGTATTGTAGCTATTAG
The DNA here is from genome assembly GCA_024416835.2 of Perccottus glenii. Taxonomy (NCBI): domain Eukaryota; kingdom Metazoa; phylum Chordata; class Actinopteri; order Gobiiformes; family Odontobutidae; genus Perccottus; species Perccottus glenii. The sequence goes on from CM044550.2 coordinate 16,164,983, forward strand.
CATTTTTCTAATAAAAGTGAAGCAAGAAAAATTTGTCTTGCTTTTCTTTGCCCTGCATTTATTGAGCTGTGCTCGGGACAGTGGTGTTTAGAGATGGCAGGAGTTTAAAGAATTCTCCTTGTGAAATCAGAGCTATTCGTTTTTTTGGGACATTGACCGCTTCCTTCCTTACATTGCCATTAAAAATGTAGGAGTCACACTGACATGCTCATATTGTGCAGCAGGGACAAGCGCCACGCTGCTGTGACAGTCTGCCCAGTGAATAATCAGAGTGTGTGCGTGGCACTGGATGCCTGCCACATGTTTGGTGATATGAGGATGCCTGCCACATGTTTGGTGATATGAGCCCTCGGTGTAATGGGCCTTCTGTCATTTGTCACTCCTTACCGTCATTACAGAGGAGATTAGATTTAGACGAGCATAAGGAATATGAGAATGACCTTGTCTGAGATCAAGCATCAACGATTTTTTTTTTCCTTCAGGAAGAGATAATGTAATTGTGCCTGTGCTGCAGAATAAACTATTTTCTGTACGTCTCTTTTTTTATCACCAATAAAACATTACAAAATATCTCTCTCTCAAAGTGTTTATGACTCAGCAAGTCCATACTGTGATTGTACGCCGTCCTTATTGTTTTTTTCTCTGAAGGCTGCAAACAGAAGTGATTTGAACTTAATTGCCAATTTGCTTCACACTAGTATTGCATCTGTCTTACACACACCATGTGATGCTGTACATGGCTTCGGTTTCAGCTCAGCATGACTGTAACAAAAACACTTGAACAAAGATGAACAAACGTTACTTCTTATTTGTCTTTTTGAGGTAAATTTTCTGTAAAAAATAAATAATAATAATTATAATAAACTTGTGTAAGAAGTATCACAAGTTTTTGGGAGCCTGGAGCCTAATTGAGTCGAGGCAAAACATGGGGTACATTGTGGACAACTGTTGGTAAATGGCTATGCTAACACTGAGCAATTAAGTTAGGAAAATCTTTGTGAAACATGCTTATTCACAAATGGCTGCATTAAAGGTTAGAAAAGCCTTGTGTGTATCCTACGGCCAATCAGTACGGTAGTAAAATGTGCTTTTGTGCCGCAGCATTGTCATCTTTATGCAAGGTGATGCAGTGGTAATTATGAACCAGCAGAGGACTCCCCTGAGCTTCTGGTGGTGTCACACATTGCTATCAGCTGTGGGATTCATTTCCTCTCTGCCATTCACTCTGACTCTCCCTAAATTTAGTTCTTCATTAGTATTTGTCTAGGGGCGATATTCACTCGCATTAGTTACCCAATATGAATTGCTCTATTCATTTGATACAGAGCCTGTTAGAACCCAGATTCTGGGTCTAGGAAATGAAATGGCAGAAATAGCCTTAAGACATAATTGCCTCTTTAATATCTGTTTGCATAAAGTCATCACTATTTGGATCCTTGTAAACTGATAAAGTATCCTTCAAATGATCATAGTTGCTCCAGTTAAAGTATCCCTTAGACATCAAACCGACACAAAACAAAATACTTAAATTACTTTGACGCTTTGTGTTCTTACTTAACTCAAATGCATTTAGAATACTGTAATAATGTAATAAACTGAAAAAAAGAACTCCTAACTCATGCAGCAGAGTCTTTCAACTTTATACAAACAACTGACAATGTCACAGGGCCGTTTAAGATGCTGATGTATGGATTCAGATCAGCCTTGTGTTACTCTTCTGCATTGTTCCTAAAATAAAAAATACAATTTCAAATGTGCTGCAGCTGTGACAGTGAGGCTATAAATAAGACTCCATCGCCCCCTTGGCTCCGAAAAATGTCCTCTGCAATTGCTTTTTCACAAAGATCACAGGAAACAAAAGCTCTCCTCCTGTGATTAATGAATTTTGTTGATAAGGTAACAAGCCAGGTCAACTGCTGAGACCCCTGTAAACTGTAAAGGACACAACCAGCTATTAGTGACATTCGAGAAGCAGCATGCTTTTCCCAACATACTGTAACTTTCCATGTTATCTGTGTGGTTGTCTGTGTTGTTTTTTGTTGCACATTTTTGTTGTAAAATTTGCTTTCTCAGCAGAGTCAAAGCCAAACAATATGGAGACAGAGCCAGACGATTATCAGAGACATAAGGTCAGACCTTGGGGGAGTAAAAGGCCGACAGCTGAATCTCACATTTTGTCACCGCAGCCAGACAGACTGTCACGTCCCACCATCTGTACCTCAGAAGTCCCCATACAGCTACACCATAGTGTCACCTTAAACGCTCTTGATTCAGATGTAAACAAAACAGAAGAAGAAGAACGGGAAGGAATGAATAATTCAGTGGCAGCGTGTGTTCAAAAAGAGAAAATGAGTTTGTAATGATGCTATAATGAGTGAATACGTCTGTAGACAACAGAACTGTCTGACAGCATTATAGCAAACTTGCTGACATGATAACTCTCAGATGTTAAACCACAGCTCTGATATTTGTCTACTGTTTTGGATGAGTTTCTGTTGCGATGTATCGTATGGCTGAAAGTTATGCAATTAGTGGCAGTCATGCACCCTGTTGCTGCCGTAGGTGAGCAAAAAGAAGAAAAAAAGGAAATCACTGCAGTATGTGTGAAAATAAAATGTAAACGCACATTGCATTTAGACACACATTTTTCACAATGTGTTAATAAAGTATAATCACAAAACCAAAAATCCTGTCATAAATAACATTCACATATTATATTAAAAACATGCCAGGTTTGTTGTTGGAAAACTACAGTTTCAAACTACTTTCAAACATAAAATGATCAGTTTCTTGCCTTTTGTGTTCAATAATTCAAAGGTTCTTTTCAGACAGAGCTGTTTCTGTAAATGTAGGAGCACAGTGATGACTGCCTTGAACTTTAAGAAATAAAGAAATAAAACCACTCTATATCTTGGACTCACAATCTGAGATGCCTCTATTTTATACCTATTTAGCCTTTGTGGCCCTAATAACACATGTTCTCTAAAGCTGAGAGTGAAACCATTATGGGCCTCTCTTTGTATACTGTTCTGCTACAGACATCTGGACTCTTCTTTTGTTGCCCAATTTCCAGTCCCATTGAATGGGAACAAAAGAGGGCAGGCGTCCGACTGTCTAAAAGTTGCTTTCCATCATGCTGTACCTTTGTAGGGTGACATAGAGACAATAAGCTGGAGAGAGCTGCAGCAATAACACCAAGGAACAGGTCTGAATGCTTACTGGAGGAGGAGGGCTGAGCTGATGCCCCCCTGGGAACAGTGTGTGGCCACAATTCTCCCAACAGAAGACCCGGTCAAGCTCTGAGGGCTCCAGCATGGCCAGGAGGAGAGTGCATGTCAAACAACAGATGCTTAATAAATCAGCATACAATCACAGAGTGGAGGCGAAACAGCAGGACAACAATGATCTGCAGTGCTGAGGCGCAGGTGGGCAGGACGACTGTTGCCACCCTCCACCGGCGACAATGACAGCCTCTGATGGTGCCTACGTTTGAAGTGTCAATAATTCTCCGCAGTTCTCTCCAATCCTCTAATTAATAAACAGTGACACTCAGCTCTGTCTGTGCTGTTGTATTCAAAGTGAGGAGAAAGCTCAAGGACTTTTCAGGAACCACACAATGTTATTAGACACACTACAATCTTTTTATGAGTAAAATTAGAAAAGACAGACATTATCCACTATACCAGCTCTCTTTATTGTGTACATGTTTCTGTGTGTCCTTGTGTTCATTCATTTATTCATTTCTCTACCGCTTAGTCCCGTTAGGGGTCGTGGGTGACTGGAGCCTATCCCAGCAGCTTTGGGCCAGTCCAGGGTACACCCTGGACAATGGCCAGTTAGTCGCAGGGCTGACATGTAGAGACAGACAGTGACAGACAACCATTCACTCTTGCATTCATTAAATAGGGACACTTTAGAGTTGTCAATTGACCTATACAGAAGACTATGTGCCCAAACACATATACCTATGTGTTTGGACGGTGGGAGTAAGACAGCGTACCCGGAGAGAAACTATGGTAACACGTGGAGGACATGCAGAATATGTAAAATGTATGAAGAAATATTCCATAGTTCACCAACATTATCCTTAAACTAAACTAAAATCAACCAAATCGGTGCATGTTTCAGTGTGTAGGTGTGTGCACATGAGTGTGTGCAACTATTTTTGTATCTCTAGATGCCGTATTTGGGCTGATAGGTTAACCTGTTGGTCTTCACAGTGGCAGATTGGTTAGTTCTTCTAAAAATTGTTGATTTGATCCTTTCAGGGCTGTGTTTTTTTGTGTGTTTTTGTGGATGATCTTTCTGTGCTGCTGGAGTCCCTCCTGGTCCAACAGCTTCCTGACACTGGACAAACTTCTGAAAAGAGGCCAGATGAACTGCTAACTGTAAATTGCCCACAGAAATGACTATAAGAGTGAACAAAGTTTGTTTTAGTTTTGCAATTAACCCTTTTTTAACACAAGCACCTGCTTCCTACACTAATGCGCAACAACAATGCATTATTGGCTAAAAATGTTTCCAGAATTCTATTTGATCTATTATTTAGGTCCACCCCAGAGGATTTGAATTTACAATTAGAATACCAGAACTTAATGTTCTTCACTTTTTAACATGTCAAGTCTGAAACCAAAAAAATGCACAGAACCTACAGTTGGCTACATTTAAACCAGGGTAGGCTTACTGTTTACTGTTTTACACACGGGTTGCTGTCTGTCTCTTTAAAACGCTGAGTGACTCGTGGAGGCAGGCGAGGATTTGTTGCGGCCATGAGGAGGATGAGATGTGGGGGGTGCAGCTCGGCATGTGCATCGCCTCTCACTCGCACAAACTGACGCCGCAACCTGGCCGAATGAGAGCACCGCAGCGAGAGCCGAGAGGAAGGGATTTCTTTTATTTATGACCGGACTAAAAATAGTCACACCACCTCCTTTTTTTTTCTTTTTTCTTTTTTTTTTTTTGTTGTAGCGAGACATCTCCGTAATAAGTGTGTGTGAGACTACGGGAGGGGGACCAAGTGATGCTGCTACTGCTGAGTAGAGTTCTCAGCTTTCTCTGGGGCGGTGCTGCTGAGGCTGCTTTTACTATTGCCGCCGCGAGCATGGCTTTCTGGGAGTGACAAAGTTTTCCAGGGTGATTTTTTATCGCTTTTTAACGCTTGGTTTAGCCCAGCTGAGGCTCCGTTTACTAACTGGGATACTCTAGTTGTATCTTGCGACTGTTTATGATTGAAGGGTCCATTTGGCTTCATCGATGACAAGGCACTGAGTGGACTGGGTTTGACATCAGTGTGGAGATGCACTTGGGAATTTTACTACTTGTGTCTGGCTCGTTCGTCGTCATCACATCAGGTAAAGTAACGCAGATGTCTTTTTACGCACAAGGCAAGGTGCGTCCTTCCTGTTTTATTTCTCCCGTGCGCACTCTTTCTTGGACCATCTGGCCCATCTGACTGCAGCCTCGTAGAACTTGTCTCGTGTTTTCAGACCCTCCAAACGGACCCTATAGGTCTTTTTCAAACGCAGAGAGCTTTAGAGCCTCTAACGACAAAATTAATTCAAAATGTCAAAAGTAGTAGTGGTTAATTTGTAAATACCACCAAAGCAGTGTTACTCAAAGTACACATACACAATTTCACACACCCACAAAGACAGCAGAGAAGCCATTAGTCAGCAGGTAGGGGTCACGGGAGTGTAGCAAAAGTAAGAGCATTTAAAATTCAGGTCTGAGAGAGTGTCAGACCCAGGCACTCCCCCAAACAGTGGCTGTGGGGATGTTATTAAATTGCTTTTAAGAGCTCATTGTTGATTACATATAAGCATCTAAGAGATTATTTTTGCTTTAAATTAAGGATTTGATCCGGAGACAACATAATGCATCCTGAGTGATGAGGATGCAGATATAGATGAATTGACTTGACCTTTGACCCATGACACAGAGTGGGCTTTTTTATTTCTGGTTAGCTTGTTGAACAAAGACTGTAGATTCAGGTCAGGTGTCTGAATACAAAACAGCCACAAGCCAGTTGATGGTGTAAAAGAAATAAAGCAGGACTAAGAAATTGTGTCACTGTTTCTAAATTAGCCACACGTCTTTGGCTTCCGCCCCAAAGTTATGGTTCCTATGGTTAATCTGCTTCAAGCCTTTATTGTGCTGATACACGCCACTTTAATCTGTTTTATGTGAATCATGTGGCCTCATTTAACTTGAAACCCTGGGCTGTGTGGGCATTATAATTCCTTTCACTGCTTGTTTTGCTCTATATTATAATCTGGAGCCATGATTAAGTACATTGTTCAACACCCACACCATGTTGGTTGTACATTTACTGAAATTCTTAACTCTCTTATACTGAATGTTACCATTTTTATAGGTCAAATATATATTTTAAGAAACATTGTGTGACCCCTCCCACTCAGAGAACTCCTGTTGTGTTTTCTTGAAAAAACAAGGATTGGAATCGTTTTGTGTTGGTGTGTCCAGCTAATAATATCTCTTTTGTCTGCTTTGGAGATGCATGAGTAGGGATTTGGCTTGACTTCTCTCAAACCTTTGTGTCATTGTGAAAAAAAGAAGAAGAAGTAGCTTAGCAAACCTAATCCAAATCAAATACCGTCAACAGCTCAAGAATTTCACTTGTCTCCAGCTGGATTTAGACGTAGTCGCTGTTGGTGTCATCAGGGCAGGCAAAAAAAAAAAATCAATGCTAAACAACCCTTAACCAGTGATTTGTGTCCATCGACTCATTAATCTGTGACCGCTGTAGCCCAAGGCTGACAGATCATGACTGGACGAAGGTGGTTGGTATTTACAATATATATTTTTGATGAGTTAAGCCAACTGACTGAAACGCAGACAACAGTACCACATTATCACTCTCCCACTGAGGATTCTTGGCAGTGTTGCAAGGGGAAAAAAACCCTCCTTGAATGTTTTTGGCCTTTTCAAACATGCAAATGAAGCTAAATTGAAAAAGACAAAGAGTAAATCTCAGCAGACAGCCACCAGGCTCACAGACAAGCTGCCAGCCTTGTGCATCTGCACTGCAACCTTTACTTGTTGTGAGTAAAAAAAAACTCCAGGTAGTGTTCTTCCTGGATTTGTTTAGCCCGCGGCGTGGCTTTTATATTTGGCTCGAGATGTGAAGCAAAACAGGACAGCCCCCTGCATTGTTTTTAATCATTAGCTATACGACAGTACACTTAAGCCTCTGGGGAGGATGCAGGGCTAATATTTGTAAATAGTAATTAATGAAAGCATCTAGTTATGTAATGTGACAGCTACAAGCCAAGAAATGACAAATATAGCCCGAATCTGCGTCATATTCCGAGTCGAGATTGCCCCTTCTGCTGCTGAGTCCTGTGATGCGGAAAAAAAGGAGACGCCACAAGCAAACAGTTTGCAATTAGGGCCGATGTGATGACTTGTCTATCAGAGCGGCTTTCATCTGACTCTTGTCATTTGCTGAAAGAGCCAAATGAAGATATTCCTCAGATCAGATGCAATCATGACAATTACAACTATTCATCCTCGCAATCATCTCATAATGATTAAAATCTGAGTTTATTACAGATAAACCAAGCTCAAGTGTTCTGTTTTGGAGCTACAGAGAAAAAATATCAACCTCATCATTGAGTCAGGTGGAATAATAAGTAAAATGAAATGATGTCTTAGCGCTTTCATTTGCCCTGACACCCAAGGCCTGTAATGTTTTCTGGTTTGTTTTTATTGATTCATGCCTGACCCAGCTTCTGAAACAAAGATGACACATGTTGCATAACTCTTGTGGGTTTAATAGAGTTTGTTTTGTACTCCAGGTACAACACTCAGAATCAATATGTGTTGAACTGATCATGTTTAGTGCGTTGACGACTAACAGCATAGGATGTCTTTTTAAGGCTAAATACCATTAGCGCTCAGAAATCACTGTTTCTGTCAGTTTAATGCCCCGGAGAAAGCCTTAAATTAAAATCAAAACTTCTCTGCTGCACGTCCTATAACATTTTAGAGTGGAAAAAAAGGTAATATAAATATCTGAGTTCTTGTTTTAAAGCTGGTAATACACTCAACATTTACAGTCACTGTTGATGTGACCCCTACACAATCAGTTCCCTTGAGTCTGAGACATCACTTGTAACTTATTTCACACCACAATCACCCAGATTAATATTTTTTTTCTCCAAATCAAGTCACACTTACCAACAGCAATATTATCAAGGGGTCACAATGAGCTCTAATGGGCCGTGTTTATGATCTGACAAACACCTTTGCTCATGTCTCCATTATTGGTTATGATGTTTCTTCGTCCCAGACCAAACCTGCCAGAGCTCTCTTTGATGGAAGGTGCTTTCAAACGCTGTTCACCACAATCTTCCTGTCATGAACCGAGCATTACTGTGAAAATATTTTCTCCCCACAAAGGAGATGTGTCGGTTGCGTGCTCAAAGTGGTGTAGACATTGCGCTGATTGCACACTTGTCATCAAAGAGGCCTGTTGCTTGTCACTTTAGATACCACCTGAAGCTTGTTTTGCTTTTCTCTGTCTGACAAGACTATTTTCTCGGTAATACATCTGTCTGGGCTGCACTGATTCCCTTCCATGATAGCTGTAGCCTTAGTAAGTGCCCATTAGAGCTCATTAGTAATTACAAATGGGAAGATAATCTAAGAGTGTCCAGTCTTGAGAGCGTCTGCATAGCTGGAGGTTTTCAAATAATCTCCTTAATTCAGTGAATGTGTTTGGAGTCTTTTTGAAATGCACACACACACACACACACACACACACACACAAAATGTCACTGTGACATTCAAGCTATTCAAATAATTTGAAAGCCAGAAGATTTCACAGTGTGTCCTGACACACCAAGGACAAGGACAGCAGTATTTCATGTGCTCTCCAGAGAGAACATTGGTCAACACAATGCTTTAATGAATACAGCCATGCGTCAATAATAGACGCAATAGTGTTCAGCCAATTAGAGGTGCAGTAGGAAGAGTGTTATAACATTTACAACATTATGTATTATATTAAAAAATACATCTCTCCCTGATATGCAGCTTTTGCCATTGTCTGAATTTCATACTGTCGTTGTGTCCTTGGGCAAGACACTTAACCCTCCTTTTCTCCAGTGGTGTTCCAGCTGTAACACTGGTGTATTAATGTGTGAGAATGTAGGCACAAAATGGCTGCCACAACTATGTCAGTCTGCCCCAGGGCAGCTGTGGCTACAGATAGCTTACCACCTAAATGGTAATGGTAGTGTGACTATGGAGTGAATGAATAATGTGAGTGCCATGAGTCTCTGGAAAAAAACGCAATATAAATCAAATGCATTATTATTATTATTATTATTATTATTATTATTATTATTATTATTATTAGAACATGCAGTTCACCATAGTTTCCTTACCAAGATACTTAAAATGTATTTGCTTTGTTTACCTCACTAACAGTAAAAATGAGTGAATTTTGTTTTACCTTTATTTATCCAGGAAAGTCCTACTGAGATTACAAATCTCTTTTGCAGGGGAGTCTTGGCCCCATGGGGTGGACTATAGCCTACATGTCTTTTAGTGGTAGGGAAAACTGGAGCCCCTTGTTGAAACCTACGCAGGCATGGGGAGGACATGGAAACTCCACACTGAAAAGCCCTGGCCGGAGATAGAGCCCAGGACCTTTTTGCTGTCTGGCAGGACTGCTAACTACTCTGCCACCATGCTGCCCAAATCTGTAGTTATTACCCCACAAAAATATCTTTCATTAATGAAACTGACATATTCTTTATATCAGATTGAACAGATTTGATTAATTGTGTTACTGATTTGAGCTCATTTTGGCCCCAATAACACATAAAGATTGTAATACCCAAACTTTGAACATTTCTAAATCCTGTTCTACAATTGGAAGGGATGTACAGTTGTGCTCCTAAGTTTACATACCCTGGCAGAATTTTTGATTTGTTATTTTTTTTGGACATTTTTTAGATAATATGAATGATAACACAAAAACCTTTCTTTAGTTAGTTGCTGGGTGAAGCCATTTATTGTCCAACAACTGTGTTTACTTTTTAAAATCCTAATGACAACAAAAATTACCCAAATGAACCTGATCAAAAGTTTATATAATCTGGTAATTTTGGCCTGATAACATGCACACAAGTTGACACAAATAGGTTTGAATGGCTTCTAAAGGTAACCATCCTCACCTGTGATCTGTTTGCTTGTATCAGTGTGTGTGTATAAAAGGTCAGTGAGTTTCTGGGCTCTTGACAGACCCTTGCATTAATCCAAGGAATTTAGTGCCAATCAGCAGTGTTCAAAATGAGAGATTCTGTCGAAACCAAACCAAGGTCAGGTAGACCAACAGAAATTTCAGCCCAACTGCCAGGAAAAGTTTTGCAAAGATGCAAAGAAAAACCCACAAATAACTTCAGCTGAAATACAGGACTCTCTGAAAAAAGTGGTGTGGCTGTTTCAAGATGCACAGTAAGGGGCCACTTACAATACACCAAACAACACAGAGACATGCCTCAAAACTTCTGGAAGTCATTTGGAGTGATGAGACCAAAATTGAACTTTTTGGCCACAATTATAACTGTTACATTTGGAGAGGAGTCAACAAGGCCTATGATGAAAGGTACACCATTCCTACTGTGAAACATGGAGGTGGATCGCTGATGATTTGGGGATGTTTGAGCTATAAAGGCACAGGAAAAGATGAATGCAGCATGTTATCAGAAAATACTGGAGGTATATTTGCACTCATCAGCCCGGAAGCTGCGCATGGGACGTACTTGGACAATCCAAAGCTCAAGGCCAAGTCGACCTGTCATTGGCTACAGCAGCATAAAGTGAAGGTTCTGGACTGACCATCTCGGTCTCCTGACCTCAATATCATTGAGACACTCTGTGGAGATCTCAAACATGCAGTTCATGCAAGACAGTCCAATCATTTACAGGAACTGGAGGCTTTTTGCCAAGAAGAATGGGCAGCTTTACCATCTGATAAAATAAAGAGCCACAACTACCACAAAAGACTTCAAGCTGTCATTTATGTTAAAGTTGGCAATACACAGTATTAAGAACAGGGGTATGTAATCATTGTGTTGTCATTGTGATTTAAAAAGAGTAAACACAATTGTTTTACAATTAATGGCATCACCCAACCACTAACTATGAGTGAAAAAAAGGTTGTTGTGTTGTCATTTATATTCTCTGAACAATTGCCAAAAAATCTGAAATTCTGCCAGGGTATGTAAACTTATAAAAACAACTGTATGTGCATTACACAAGTGCACTGTGGTTGGTAATGAGTCAAAAATCTCAGAAGAAGAACAGCATGTGGATGTGATGTAATTCTTATACAAGGGTTTTGAAGTTGCTCTGCTGTAAAAATGGTTTCACCGCCAGGACATGTATTCAGCCCAGCGACAGTGTTGAACATATCAGCAGTTTTCTCTGGACAAACAGATGTCCCGCAGCAATGCTAAACCTACATTAGATATTCAACTGAAAGAGACCATTGTGATATATTAACAATGTTTATGCAGCCATTTTGGTGACCAAAAGTTATGTTTATGTGACCCACGGAAAGCGATTTGGCACAGTTTACTAGCTAAATTTTTATGACCCACTGCTTTAGTGTTCTGAGCTGTCCTGCCTTGTGACCCTAGGGTGTTAGCTGAGAGCACTCTGATCACTCTTTAGATGTTTACCTCAGGTTTATGCTATGATGGCAGTGCTTGGATCAGTTCATAAAAAGACATAAATCTGCTTACCACTGAAAGTGAGGCTTTATCCTGATTAAGTATCATGTAACAGCGGCGCATGCAACAACATGTGTCTCATTAGGTTACCACTGACTGCTCCTCCTTAATAATAATAACGGAGGATGAATTTTCATGCCGTCTACTAGATTAAGTGCTGAAAATAATACCATAGGCAGACTAGAGCAATACTCAGCAGGACATTGACCATTTCATTTTCTTTGCTGTTTTGTGACAGGAAGATACCATCTGTTCCTTTGATTCAAACTAAAAGCAGCAGCATTTTGAATTATTCATTTTTCTAAATGTAACATTGTTGGAGACATTTGGGCTTGCTCTTAAAGCTTACTGTGGCTCTCAAAGCCATGTGCCAAGGCAAATGGTAATGTATCTCCAGAGAATGAACATGTAGGTTATCTGTCTCACACAGACTTTTCTTCACATGGGTCTTACACGTGTTAAATGCATAGACTTTCCATCAACTATCCCCTCTACCATCGTGATCAGGACCCAGATTGTGTGTGTTTGTTCATTTACTTAATTTTGTTTTGTTTTTTCTGAGTAAGAGATGAACTATTATTTACTGCACCAAATCTATCAAACACAGACACTCTTTATCACAAAGATTACATACATACTTCTATGCCTTTGAAAATGTATTTCTGTTTGTGATATTTCACTCCTAGTGATTATATGCTTTCATAAAGCTGGAGCTGGATAGATACGAACCATTCTCTTCTTCACCTTACAGGATCACGAGCACGGTTTGAGGACAGCGCTCCCCGGATTGTGGAGGACCCCTCGGATCTGATTGTATCCAAGGGGGAACCCGCCACTCTCAACTGCAAAGCTGAGGGACGGCCCAGTCCTACAGTAGAGTGGTATAAGGATGGTGAGCGCGTGGAAACGGACAAAGAAGACCCTCGGTCTCACCGTATGCTCCTGCCCAGTGGCTCCCTCTTCTTCCTGCGCATCGTACACGGCAGGCGCAGCAAACCGGACGAAGGCGTCTACACCTGTGTGGCTCGTAACTACTTGGGAGAGGCCATTAGTCGTAATGCTTCACTAGAAGTTGCTGGTAAGGCCCTGTTATTGATCACAGCTTTGTGTGTGTGTGTGCATGCTGGCACAAAAGGTATGTGCATGTTCAGATGCTTCACAGTTGTGTCCCAGATCTTTTTTGCAGCTGTCTAGTAGTTTTTCAGAAGTCCACTAGAGACTTGGGTGTGCTTATAAATAATGATACTAAACAACCAGAGTGGAGAAAGAAACTCCTAAAGTGATGGGGCTGTAGTTGGAGATAAACTTAACCATACGTTATAGCTGAGATGTTGCACTTCTTTTGGGCTACTTTTTAATTGCAGCTGAAGAGGGAACATAAACAACATTTGCAGGGTATTTTTAGGCAGCCAGCTCCTCCACTGTCCACTTTGTCAAACTGCCCACATATGTAAGCATGCGACTGCACAGGCAACATTGGGACATTAATGGTGTTATACTTATATATTTAGACTGATTAATAATGAAACATTAGCTGACATCTTAACTTTTTATTATAGCTCAAAAGTAACAAAGAGTAAAGTGAATCTCATGTCAGAGGGAAGTAAATCCTGTATAAGTTTTCCAATTATAAAGTCTCAGTAGAAAGAAATCAGGTGATGAAAACGTCAAGGTTTAAAAATACATGCCCTCCTACTGCAGCTCTCTTTTTGTGTCCTCGGCAGGAATTGTAAAAAAAAGGTGGATCACACATTCCGATGTCTGCCTTGGAGGAGTATAGGCCTACTAAGTTTTTTGGTATTATGACAGTAATGGCAGGACAGCACTCCTTACCCCACTTTTAAAGAGGAATTATATTATATTATATTATATATGTCACATTATGCTAATGATACCAAATCTAATCACATACTGTAGCTCCACCCATCCACATCCACATTAGTGCAGTAATAAGTTACTATTAATTAGTCAAACTACATTGTGGGGTTTCATTATTTTATCCATTAATCCTTTGCACAAAATTAGTCTGAGAAATATTACTTTACAAACCTCTTTTAATGTGTCTCCAAACCATAACATTAGGGGGGTTAATTTTTAAGTGTCTAGTAATTTGATTTGATTTGATTTGGATTTTTGGGGTCACAATTCGATTCAGGGTCTCTGATTAAATTCAAGTAAATGCAACCTTTGCTAAGAAAACTGGTTGAAGATTATGTGATAAGATGAAAAGACAATGTTAACCAAAGAGAACATTTATTTCTTTTGTTTCTGCTTGTACCAAATCTTTATATCAACTTTATATCCATACAAAATAGAACTGTGCATGTATAAACAGGCTGAAATCAGCTGCCATCAAGTGCACCAAATGCAACATCTCATTTAAATGTCTATATTAGCTTCACAGAGTAGAGAAGTACAAGAATATAGGTTTATGACTATTTAATTGTCCCACAAATAAAACCAGTAGATAGACCTTAATATTCAAAATCTGTAACTGATCATATCATGTTGCCTTTGAACTAAACAAACATTCAATAATCACACTCAAGGTAAAATGTTCAATTAGTAGTGCTTATGGTCATTTTAACCAGTTTTTTTTTAACTGTCTTCATGTCCTTCTTGACACTGTACACCCTCCAGAGCATTTGTTTCATTCATAACTCTTAAAAGTGCACTGAAAGAAAAAAGGTAGAAAAAAAACTTGCAGTACCATTTACTCCTTTCTCTCAAGTTGAGGACACGTGCCATTGTCGTCCCCCTTCTCCAGTTGTGCCACTGTGATTCGGCCTTGGGTTGGCTTTCTTTGGCAAGAGGAAATGGATTAGTCAGAGGGTTGATTATGGGGAAATAAGCATTACAGATTAGCAAGGCTGTTGTTCTCATTAAAGAACACACACACACACGAAACAGTGACTTGAGCTCAGTCTTATCTACCACCATGTTGAGGCTTCCTTACTGGCACTGGCCATGCGTGGAAGTGGCTCATGGGTGGCTATAGCTATAGCTCATCTCCAAAAATAAAGACAGCTTCTTCACTTACAGCATGTTTAGGGAACCTTTTTTTTGTTGTTAATTATATAGCGCTTTTCCATCTAGTAGGCACTCAAAGCTGGCTGTTGTTACTTTAAAGGTTGTTGTTGTCATTTTGCGAGCGGTTGTAGATTACGGTATTCTCATGGACGCAGAGAGGATTCAGCTGGAGGCTCTGAATTACTAACAGGACTAATAAATCGCTGTTTTGTTTTAATCTCACTGCCATCAGCTTGTAAGGGGCATATGCTAAGACAGTGTGGTGGTAGGGGTCTTAGAGCCCTCCTCCCTGTGTGTGAGCCAGTTACCGTGGGGTAAATAGTGACCCAATTAGCTTTGGCAGAGAGGCAGGGGGAGGAAGGGGGTATGCAGTGTTAATGAGGGGCCAGTTTTAAGCTGGTGGTCTTGCAGTCTTGCGCGAGTGGCACCAGTCGGGAGACAACAGGTGGGAGGAGGAAGTGCCTTAAACCCGCACTGAGCTGCAATTAATACGGACATCTGTCGGACTGTTAGGTTGAAGAAAGTTGTATTCCTCACATGGACCGCATTAGTTACACATTTATTGCCCACACATGTTGCATAAATGTATGTATAACTTTTATCTGCAGCCTTCTTTCACTGATAAATACAACATACTGTACATTAAAGGTTCAAACGCTGGCTCCACGTCTTTGAAATAATGCTGACAGACTCCGATTGATGAAGGGCCACACATCCTTTTTATGTAAATCTACAATGTGGAAGCACAAGTGTTTTTTAAGTCCACAAGTTTTTTTTTTTTTTTTTTTTGTCCCTAGCTTCAAGAGTACCGTGCAAAAAAGGCTCCCTTTGCTCTGAAATGCCAGCAGCACTCGTTATGCCACTCTCTGCCTTGCTTCTCTTTAACTACACGCCGCCAGTGACCGGCTGACTTGCCTGGCATGTTGAAAAACTAAAATAATGAGACAGCAGGACCAGAATGAAATCTATTTCTCCCAAAAAAAGAAAAACAATCATTTAAAAGCCACGTTGGAGTCTTTTTTTTAAAGTCATGAATGTGGACATAGGTCTTACTGAGAAGAGACGGTCACATGGGGCGGCAGGATTAGAATAAAGTAGGACAAAATAAAAAATCAAACTTGCTTAAAAGGCTTTAGAGCCAGATGTTGGTGTAACTCTTGATGACAGATTATGTAGGAATCAAAGTTGCAGTTGCAGGATGTTGTGCTTTCACTGTGGATATTCTGTATATACTCTTCATTCCTGCTGAATACATGCTGTTTAACAGTTCTCTGCATTTAAATTTGACTCAACCAAGCCATGTTTAAGCTGTAAAGACTTAGTGATAATACGGGATGTGGTGGTTTGGTAATTGAAACATCACAGCGTAGTTTAGAAAAGAATGTGTAGCCAAGTAGTTCTCGTTCATTTTGCATCAATAATACAATGAGTGGATTAGGAGAGTGTCCCCTCTCTATAGGCTGAGCCCCCATTAGCAGTGGCAGGGCAGTATCATAGTAATAGGATTAGACCACCACCCTAATGGTTTATTGGACAATAAAAGAAGAGACACAGGGAATGGGTCTTGTCATTTTTATATTTTTAAAAACGTTGTCTGACCTCTGTGTTCGTACGTAGAGCATCACAAAGCATTCTCACCACTCTCTATCCCACGCTGTCTGCCTCCCCTGTCACCTCCTGTTACTGTAAATACTGGCCTTTTATTCTTTTACATTTCTGCCTTTGTCCTCTCCACTGTTTCTTTCAGTTTTCAAGAGATGGAAACTGCTGTGAACTGCTAAAAAATCTCCCACGTAGAGGCTGCCTGCATGCTTTCTGTTTTTGATTGAAAGTCAAAATCAATTAGCAAAAAAAAAGGTTTTGCATTAATCACCTGCTTTACATGCGACTCAGAACACAATACAAACTTCTATTCCATCCTGTGATTCATTTCTTCTCCTGTTGCTGTTCACTTTTCCAAAAAAAAAAACCACAGATGGCTTTCTGTAGCTCTTAAGCAGGGCTCTGCCAAAACATTATATTATAGATAAATTTCACTTTAAAATCAGTTGATGGCAGCTTAAATCTCCTAATCTGTATATCCTCTGTAATATTAAAGTCATAAAAAAGAATGGTGGAAGTAATTGTCATGGGTTGTAGTTCTGTTAAGGAAGCGCTTTGGGGGAACAGGAGGATTTGTTTGTGGCAGTGATGAGTTTGACCTCACTTGCCCTCTAGTGTGGATACTAGTACGACCACTTACAGAGATGCAGAAGTTAGGAAACGATGCTGTGTTTTGCCTTTTAATGAGGCTGGTTGACGCCTTGGCAGGATCATCCTCGGCACATACAAACAAGCGTGGGAAACTCTGTTTAGCATGGCGGCTTTTAAAGTCAGAGCGAGCGCAGATCACATTAAGTTGAACACAGCTTCAGAGAAGATTTTGTTTGCACAGAATTTGGGTGTAGTGATGTCAGAAATATCTTGTGCTCCCTGGTATATGTTTCAAGACTCAATGTCCCACTTTTGTGCATCCGGAGCCAGGGGAATGTCAGAGGTTTTCAGTAGAAGCGAAAAGGTGTGCGTGTGGATATTTTGGTATTTAGTTGAGGGATTAGCACTCTTCTAACTTTATTTGTTACAGTCACCCCGGCAGTGAAACAAAGGCCTCTGCTGCACACTCATCTAAGCAGGCCTGATATAGACAGACGGCTAAAAATAATGCTTTCAATTAGGCTTCCAGCTTTGCTCGTGTTTGAAACAGGCAGCCAACAGACCAGGGTCAAGATTATTTAGTAGAAGACCTTTGGGAGGTGCCTTTACTGGTCTCGCCTTTCCTAAAACCCTCTCGGCTGGTATTTATGTGCCTCCAAAGTCTCAAACCCCCTTTACCTACGCTAAGACAGGTTACACTATTCCACTGTCAAATCCAAATGATTATAGGGTAATGAGAGGTTTAATGATGGTCAAAGAATAAGGATGAGGAGCCACACTTAGTTAAATGTCACAGCATTAAATAATGGAGGAATCTCTGGAGTAGGCCTGTAAACTTCCACTTCATTTCAATAAGGCTCCGTTCTCAAAGGCATCTGCTGCGTGATTGATTGTCACAAGCGATGTGAGGATGTCATACTAATGTCCCTCTCAAGCCCGAGGCACAACCACCTCCACTTAATGAGAAATATTCCATAAATTTGCCCAAAGACAAACTTGCCCTTGGATTGAGGAGAAAAAGAGGAGGCAGCAGCGATAAAGTCATCATCACTATACACACTTTTACTCAGTGGTTTTGAATATTGATGCTGCATTAAAGGCCAGGGCTGCCGTGTTGACACAGATGCGACAGACAAACTGCTGGATAATTAATGTTTCATAGATTCGGTTATGTACTCAGAGTAATTGGCTTAGTGTGAGCTAACTGCCCAGCTAAGTCGGTGTTAGGTGGATTATTGTAATGTCTCTAATGAGTGACTGTGATTACATCAGTTAACAAGAGGTGTCTACATGCCCAGATTGTTTGCAAAGCAGATGTGTTTTTTTTTTTGTATCTGTAAATTATCCTGAATTATTTACAAAGGTGTAAAAGGAGATTGTATTGATTGATTATTGTGGAATGATAAACTTTTATAGAAACCCTAAAGCTGCCTGTGTGTTTTTGAAAATGAGACCTTGTCATCATCTGAGTATGAGGTTTCCATTGTAGGCGCTCTCATGGGATGGCTCGAGTTCACAGTTCGCACCACGGCTTTCATGTGTCAATCACAGCGGCAGATTAGAAGATATCAAAGGTTGCTGGTGATGCCGCCGCAAAACTTGAGGGTGACACAAGGATAAACACTGTTTATTCTTTCAATCGTTTTTTTTTCCAGCTGGAAGTGTGTCGCAGATTTGTAAGACACAACCGGAGACAATCCGGTCATTAATGCACAGACTTTCTTTTTGCTCACACATGGGTTAAATTATAAATGCACTTTTATTTGTTTACTGTGCGTTTGGCTGTGCATTATTCATCTATGCTGACAGGAGCGACAACAGAGCACGGCACAGGCTTGGAGAAACGTTTAAACAGAATGCAACCTAACAAGGATATTGTCAGGGATTTGAGCAGTCAAGCACATGCAAACACAATAATCGACTTTCACTCAATAAGCTTGTTTTCATCCTTCACTTTTGGCTGAAAATATAGACTTTCGCTCTGGTAAACAACTTTAAATGAATCCTAAGACAAATTGGATCTTCTTTTTGACGATGCTAATCGTGAGTGTGCCTCTGCCGCTCGCGATGGTTTCCATTACCAGACCTAGTTTTAAATGCATCACAGAGACTGGGCTTCTCAATCTAATTACATTGCTTTGTGTTTCCTGCTCAGTTCTGAGAGATGATTTCCGCCAGGCCCCAAGTGATGTGGTGGTGGCTGCCGGTGAGCCCGCTGTGTTGGAGTGTGTGCCCCCACGCGGTCACCCCGAACCCACCGTGTCCTGGAAACGTAACAACGTCCGGGTCAGTGGCAAGGACAACCGTATCTTGGTGAGTCAAACATAAACACTGAAGACATGAAGGCAGAAAGAAAGCACCACTAGAACAGCTACTACTGCTTCTGTTTTGACTGTGAGGGCAGCACATAATTTGTGCATTCAATTCAGAGAACAAAACACCAAATATTTAATTTCTGCAAAACATTTTTTTTGCCCATATTATTAAGAGGAAATAGATAGCAGATGTAAATTCTATTTTCCTGCAATGAATAGAAAAAAAACGGCACACATTTCTTGTTATTCATTTGACAACATAAAGTGAAATTCCACATTTTGTGTTTTTGGGTTAAGGATATTTGTTTGTTCAAATTTTGGACGAGGAAGTATGAGATGCCACAATAACAAGCAGACACATTTTTGACAATTACTTTAGACCCTAATTTTAACCCTAAGTTTTTTTGTACAGCCAGTAGCCAGTTACCCAGAACACACACACAATACAAGGCTTAGACGCACAGATCAAATCCCAGCAAGAGCAAAGGTTTTCCCCAACGTTCAAGGCAAACAGTTACCAGAACACCATGTCAAATTGGCATTTTGTCTCCTCTGTTGACTACTGGACTCATTGCTATAGTGGCGTCAGACCATTGAAGGTGTGTTACTGTAAGAAACTTTGGGCAAATCTGATGTGATTTCTTTTGTTCTCTAGAGTCTAGACTGAAAATGATTTGTGTATGGTCTATAAGTTTTAGATATTTTTCCCTGTTGTCTTTCAGATGCGTGGTGGAAAGCTGATGATCTCTCACACCAAGAAGAGTGACGCTGGAATGTACGTCTGTGTGGGCACAAATATGGTTGGCGATAGGGACAGCGATCCAGCAGAGCTTGTAGTTTATGGTGAGTCCCTCAGCTTCATTCATAATGTGTGCAGGAAATAGTTTCCACTACCAGACCCTCATGTGTGGACGTGCATGTGCAGAGCGCCCAGTGCTCGTGAGAAGACCAGTCAACCAGGTCGTCATGGAAGAGGAGAATGTGGACTTTCTGTGTGAAGTCCATGGAGATCCACCCCCAACTGTGCGGTGGCGCAGAGAAGAAGGAGAGTTACCGCGCAGGAGGTGAGCCCAGTTGAACAGCAAAATGCCAGTCTTACGACGCTAGAATATGTGACCTAGAAAACACAGGCGGAGTGCTTGTTCATTATTTTATGACTTTCTATCATTTATTAGTGGGCAGACCCCCATAGGGCCATGGTTTATTTATCTTCTAAAGAGAATATAATGTGTATTTAAGCATGTTAAATAGTCACAAACCTTTGCAGACATCATAGTTCTGTATATATTCTTTATTTCTGTGTTAGGTTAGGTGGTAATCCATGTGATACAATTACCAAAGCTTTTAAAAAGCAAAGTGCAATTGTTCAATATGTTGCATAATGATTTTTGTTGTATGTGTACCAGTGTAACATACTGTATGGTAGTCTATTTATTTATAGCAGTGTAGTGGCAATAAAATGAATGCAGTGCGAAATACTGCAAACTGCACATAGTAAGCACTAAGTATGTTTGACAGATTGCAAAAATAAAATTAATTGTGATTATAAATTAATATTCCTTATTGCATCCTAATCTTTTTCAACCATGTCTTTGATGTTTCATTGCTTTTATATATTTTTTTTTGTTGCTAGCATAGACAAATAATGTTGTACAAGTGTATAGTTGTTTAAATATGAACAGTATTTGCTTTGATAAATGCAGAGCTGTATGTGTGGTTAGACACTGTTTCCAAATCAGGAGCTCACTAAGATACTTCTTAATCGATTCACTACTGTTTCAGAAATATTCCTGAAACCAGCCTCGGTATCAGATGCAGATAAGGCCCATTGTTCCACTTTTTGGTGATTATCTCATTTGATTGCAAAAATCACCATTGCAACAGGCTGACAGACAGTGAAAGAACTATCTTGTGTTGCTGATAGCTTTTACTTAGCGTTTGTAGATTAATGCTGTGTTTTTACACCATGCCTCTCCGTTAGATCTTTCATTATCTCTGTTTTTCTCATTTCCAGGTTTGAGATCCGCAACGGCAACAACCTGCATTTGTTCCGCGTGCAGGAGCAGGATGAAGGGACGTACACATGCACTTCTGAGAACAGCGTGGGCAAGACCGAGGCTTCGGCCATGTTGCAAGTCCACGGTAAGAAAGCCACATCATGCATATAGTATTTTGGGACATTCAGACACACACTGTACAGGCATGCATAAAAAGGCTTCATGGGTAGCAAATTGTGCAGTAACATGGTACAAAAAGCTCCTATTTCCTGTCCCAAGTCCTGTGTGTTTATACCAGTGTATCTGTTCACTGTTGCTGCCAGGAGCTTATGCTAAACCGTATGGATTACTCCATTTGACAGATGTTTGGTAGATGTGGGCCTTAACTCACTGCCAGAGAGCAATCACTCTATTAATAAGACATGACTCTTTCCCTTCTTTTCCTGTCCCTTTATCTGCTGCCTCTCATGCATGTTCTTCTGTGTTGCACTCCAATAGTCACAGTCATTTTTATCAATGTATTCAGACTGATTTTCATTCATTTTTCATGCTATCAATGTGTTTGTTGAATTTCTTACCGTTTTGTTTTTCTTTTTCTTTCCATCAAGTTTGAAATCCTATCATCATTCCTGTTTGTTCAAAAAACATCTCCTCATGCTTATTAATGTGTTCTCCAAGGTATCTCTAATGGTCCTGAAATCTGTAATCACTGTTTAATGGTTCAGAGTGCTTCCATTAGGCACTGGGATGTAAATATGACATGCCTGTTGCTGCAGTCACGCATTAAATACACTTAAATACATACAGAGTGATTTAATATGCGTCTGATTAAAAAGTCTTATCAAACACACACATCTGTTGTAAACAAGGGGTCTGTCAGAGGAAAGCAGGAAATCCCTCTCTGTTTGGAGCAATACTAATGCATCTACAAAAAGAAGAAAAAGAAAATAAAGGGGTTGATATTGCAGTTAGACTAGATTTACGAACAAGTCAGCTGTGAGTGACAAAAAGCAAAGTTGAAGAAAAGGTCAAAATAAAAGGCATCTGGACGTAGGTTTTAAGGTGAAGACGTTTCATTCCTTAGGCTGTTCTGGTATCATAAAACCTGGTCCAATTACAGTTCATTATGTCCTGGATGACTGAGGACCTCCACAAACAAAAAGCAACGCTAACCTTTGACCATTACAATTACAGCCTCATGGTCATTTTAGAGA
The DNA here is from genome assembly GCA_024416835.2 of Perccottus glenii. Taxonomy (NCBI): domain Eukaryota; kingdom Metazoa; phylum Chordata; class Actinopteri; order Gobiiformes; family Odontobutidae; genus Perccottus; species Perccottus glenii. The sequence goes on from CM044550.2 coordinate 16,187,497, forward strand.
AACTTTGAGAGAAACTAACCCCCTCTTTTTAAGATAAAATGTGCCCTGTCTGACAGATTCTGCATTATGCGAAATGACAAAGCATGTTACCATCACAGGATATCCCAAATCTTGACAGAACCTATCACATCAACACAAATTTATGTCACAATTGAAATATATCAGATGTTTATTTAGAGGTAACAGTTCCTTGTGGATTTGTGGCTGCATTTGTTATACCTTGAGTAGGTACACATCATAAATAGTGTTATCTTAAATAATTTTTTTTATTAAATGTGGTTATAGAGGGTATTTAAAAAAGTTTCAAAACTTTTGCAACAAACAAAGTATCTGTGCACTTTGATGGTAAAATGTGTTAGACATGGTCTGTTTTTTTTTGAACATGCCCTCAGTGAGAACATTACGACACGACAGATGAGTCAGCTCCCTTGTGTGTTGAGCCAAATTTTTGTGTGCAGCCAAGTGTGAGTGTGCAAGAAGGCATTTGTGGAGGGGGGTTCATCTGGGCAGAGCCACTTCTGATGCGCCCCAAGTGTGAACTGAACACATTTCGGGTAGAAGCCAGTGGTCAGTGTAAATCTACACAAAATGTGATGATGCGACTAATGCAGTGATGTGGAAATTGGCAGCTCTGGCCAGGCTTTTTTCTAAAAATAACTGAGTAAATGTCATGAGAATGGCAACTTCTTGCACTGGGATGATTTGTTTTCTTACAGAGGACACAGAGGTGATGTCTATCATTAAGGATGAGAGGGTGGACTTGATGAAATATACAGTGTAGTGATGAAAAGCACAGAAGGTTAAAGAGACAGCCACTGCATCTAAACCACTTTGATTAAATAATATATAGTTACATTAAAGAACAGGTATTGATCACACTGTGAGCTGAGTGTGTGTTTGGCAACCTCTATGCTCCTAATGAATATCCTTGTTCTTTTCCTGTTCTGCTTTTCAGTACCGCCTCAGATCGCCACAAAGCCACGAGACCAGATTGCAACCCAAGGGAGGAGCATCACTTTCCAGTGTGGCACCACAGGAAACCCTCCACCTGCCATTTTCTGGCAGAAAGAGGGCAGCCAGGTAAGAGGCTGGAGCATGGAACAAAAGGTCCTGAATACGTCACAGTACACACAGTACTTCCCTGGTAAAGAAAGTTCTTCTGAGCGTTTCATAGATATGTAGATTATTAAGCCTCTGGGTGTTATTTTTGTGCGGCGGAGTGGATTTATTTTTGGAGAAGGGAAGGGGTCCAAATCTCACCTACACTATACTGTCCTGTTTATGATAACAATCAAAAATTCACAGCTACTTTGTTTAAAGGCGAGAATGACTCACTGCAACATGAACAGGTTTTGTCTGATTCAATCATACGTTTTTCTGACACCTTTTAGAGTACATTTGGCTGAGATATCTGAGTGGAGACAAAGTGTTGGAAGCCATCACCGTACTGCGTTGGCGAGAAATGTTTCTCCCACTTGCATCCACGCCATGTAAGAGAATGAGAGGTGAAAAAGAGACAAAGAAAAAAAGAAAAAAAGAGGTAGCGGCTGAGTCACAGGGAGTACACCAGGTGTGGAAATGCTTCTTCAAGGCAAACCCAGAGAACAACACTGTCCTGCTTCTATGCTGTTCCCAACCAGAAATAGCCTGTTGCCCAACAACAGCTGGGATCCCTGACAAAGAGATGTTTTAGTTCAAGAGCAAACAGGAAGTCTGGCCACTGATTTTATGAATAAGCATCTCTGCTGGATGGTCAGGACATGGCTTTGCTGTTTGTGGAGCCTTTTGCTGTATTTGGAGGATTATCTGTAGCTTTATAACCTTGCTCTCTCCACTGAAGTCTAAGCCTCTTAGAGGAATGAAATGGATGGCTGAATGGTTGTGTGTGCATCCCTCCCCCTTGTTCACATTCATCTCACTTTCACAAACAGAATGGCAGAACTATTCAAAATGTGTTGTGGGGAATTATCACAATAAAGAAGAAAACTGTTTATTTCCTTTACCCATTTTAGTTTAGGCTCAGAAGATGATTTAAATTAGTACATAAAAAAATGAAAGTGTTACAGAGCTCAATCAGTTACGACTGGTAATGTGTCTGTGCAGAGAAATCTGTTGAGCCCAGAACTCCCTTCTATCACTTCCTTAAATTAAATTAATTGATGTGTTTATCTTTTTAAAATAGTGAAATAACACATTTGGATTTTGGGCTTTTAGATAAGCTACTAATTTAGGGTTGGAAAATTTTTAATTATTATGTTGTCGGAATGTATATTTTACTCACAACAGTTAACCAATATCAAAATATGATGCCTTTTTTCTCTGCTTTGTGTTCAGATGTTGCTGTTCCCTGGCCAGCCGCCCTCACAGTCTGGCCGCTACTCAGTGTCCATGAATGGAGAGCTGACCATTACGGACGTTCACCCTGAGGACTCGGGTTTCTACATCTGCCAGGCTATCAGTGTGGCAGGAAGTGTGCTGACCAAGGCTCTGCTGGAGGTGGAAGGAGGTGAGAGTCACAGTCATGGCTAAGCTTTACGCTTTATTCTCTACTGCCAGCTAATGAGCGGAAATAGTAATCACTTTGTAGGGGCACAACAATGAGGCTTGCAGACCAGCGCTGTTAGGGACCACATACTGGATGAGCAATGGGGATCATGCTAATGCTCTCCTCAGGCAGACAGCTTGTAAACAGCAGATTTAAGTCTCTTCTCTCTTGGTGCAGCATATTGTTTTGTGTCAACTAAGCATTGCAGGTTTTTGCACCTTATTCACCACGCAATGTTTTCAGCTTATCTTTCTCAAGACATCAGAATGACTGTTTTTGTCACTCTAATTAGAGGATAAATGACACACCTAACATAATATTCTGCCCTCTAGGCCCCTCAGGCCGCGTCCCACCCATCATACGCCAAGGCCCGGCCAATCAGACCGTATCTCAAGGTTCGACGGTACAGCTGCACTGCAGAGTAATCGCTGGGTCCTCTGTCAAGATATCCTGGGAGAAGGATGGGCAGACACTTCAGGGAAATAAGCCTCACCTGACCTTGATGGAAAATGGCACATTGCAAATTACAAACATAAAGGTGTGTGCATGTGTGTGGAAGTCAGTTATTGGAAAGAGCATAAAAAAGACTAAAAGGTATTTGCTCTTAAATAGGTACAGTTTACTTGCACCTGACCTTCTTTTACTTTCTCTGCATACCACATAGACAGTCTTTATTTTTTTTATATCTCATTTTAAATTCCACCTTTGTTTGTGAAATTAAGGAGGGACTCCATTTTAAAGACCAATCTCCAAGACATCTCTCTAGTGTGATTATGTGCTCATGTGGTGTGTAATTGTAATGTTAATGAATTTGCTTGTTTATAAATGCTAATGTGTTCTGGATTGATGAAGGGAGCAGTCAGTGGCTCCTTTGTGCTATAACCCCTCCTGGAGGTCAGCAAGAGCGTCATTTCCCTGATAGAATGCTAAATCATCAAACTGTTTTTTAATTAAAACTCCTGCATGGGTTGTGCCTATTTACCTCGTCTGTCATCCCGTTTCCCGGCTGTGCCTCGCTCATCAGTGGATGCTCAGCAAACTTGCAGCATTAAGCTTTGGTCCAGTGCACCAAAGAGGCAGAGGAAATCTGCCATGCCAATGTGCTCAATGGAACAGAAGACGTGCATTAGTGTGACATGGAGGGGGACGACAAGGGAAAACAGGGGAAACAGAGACGACGAGCGAGGAACTAAAAATATTTAGCCTGCCGTTGCCCCGACTGCTATCAATATTTCAGCAGTATAGTCATCATCTAAAGAAGTTCACCTGCCCACACGCTGCGCTGTCTGTCAGCCAGAGGTCAACACTGCAGTGGATGATCTCATATGGTCTGATGAGAGACTCTGTGCCAGAACAAGGCCTGAGTTAACACCAGGTCTGGCATATCCACTTTATAATATCAGCAGAAGGGAAGGTACTGAGTGGTGCAGTGCCTTTGTGGCTTGAAGCAATGAGCCTCCAGCATCAGCTTTGCCCAAGGTTATTATTACTCACCACTGTTTCAATGCCAGTAAACACAAACTGTTTAGTGTGCTTATTTGACCTACCATATATTTAATTTTAACAACTTATGTATAATTGACTGATGGCGTGCATGTTCTAGCAATATTAATATTGCTCTAGTGAACTTTGCTTCAAAACAAAAATTAGTCATAGTCTAAACGAACCCACGGTGCTTTGCCTCCTCAGCACCCCAAATACCCCAAATGATCATCAATAGGAAATCCAAGGTGTTTTTCTGTGGAGGAAAAGTCCCTATATAGTGGGAAATTATTTGGCATGTACCCCGGAAAATGCACAAAATGGGATTTCTCTTCACCCCATTTAATACATACAAGCTTTTTTAAAATCTGTGAGTGGTGTCCTGCAAACATTAACAAAGTTGCCATCTCTTCAGGACTCTGACTTTGGGATGTACACATGCGTAGTATCCAGCCCCACCGGGGAGTCAAGCTGGAGCGGGATGTTGACTGTCAGAGGTAATGTCACCTTGTTCCATTTCATACTCCCACAAAGAGACCAACGCATTTTACCAGTGTTCCTCCTCAGACTTCAGCCTGTAACACAAGTTTTCTTTTGTTCATTCTTAGAGAAAGGCGTTTCTACTTTGTCCAGAGTTTCTGAGTTCATCCAGCTTCCTGGGCCTCCGCAGAAGCCTGTTGTAACAGAGGTGACCAAAAACACGGTCACTCTCACCTGGCAGTCAAACCCACATGAAGGGGGCGCTGCTGTAACCTCCTACATCATTGAAGCCTTCAGGTAAAATGAAATACAGCAAACTAATAGCAAAAACACTTAAATACAGGCTAGTATAGGCTACATGATTAAACATCACATTACTACAATTCAAATAAAATTTCATTAAGCCACTCTTTTTTAAACTAAAATGTGACAGTAAATAAGTGACAAATCTGAAAAGGATGGGATAATACATAATATACAGTCTAAGTGATAGATACTAAAATATGAAGCTAAAATAAATTTACGATATTCTAACATCTCGGCTTGGAAAAAAAGAAGAGCTTTTACAAAACTCTGAATTTTAAAAGTTTAATTTCCAAACTGTACCTTTTTTTTTTTGTATTCCAGTCATACTCAATATTGCTTGAGAGAAAAATATTTGCCCTTTACCCCTGGTATACTAAAATGTGTTATTATCAATGCTATTTCAGCAGCAACTGTTTTAGTCTTTTAGTAAACTTTTTTATTTAAAGTCATTTCGTAGTTTACTCTTTTAAGCCTGAGGGAGATGCACTTTAGTGAAGCCCTGTGAGGAAACTGCTACTGTTGCTGCCTCAGTGTGAAGCTGCAGCAACCCAGAAGAGAGCCATTGCAGCGCTAACAAACCAACCACAGGCTTAAGCAAGACAGACAGTGAGTGAGCCAGGAGACAATTATTGCAGTGGTCATTTGGCCATCTCTATTTTGTCCTGGGGCAAGGGAAGGGAGGAAGATGGCCCAGTTGGAGAGTTCTTTCGTTACACAAGTAGAAAAATGAGTGCAAGACAAGTGTAATAAAACAACTGCAGTTATATACACACAAGTTTTCTAGAAAAAAAGTTACCAGTGTGATGGACTTATATATAGAGCTGAGCATTTTGAGACTGTGTGCTCCCACACCACCTAAACATTAGTTTTTAACCCTTTGTCCTTTGTAGTGGACATCTTACTAACCACCATTTTAAATACATTAGGGACCAGAAGCTAAGGGAGATTCAGATTTATGTGCTTTATGCTGTATTTATGGTGCTCTATGTGATGTGACAAAAATAAAACAGCTTTAGGTGACTGTCAATTGCAGAATCAAGATATGTTCATAATAAGTTTATATGAGTATTCAAAACATTCTTGTGCGTTCTTAAGTCAAGTCAAAATTCTTGATGAAGGTTGTTCATCGTTGTGGGAAGGTTGATGTTTGTTTTCATCTGCTTTAATGTTCCTGAAAGGAAAATCATGTTGAAAAGAAATCAATATGAAAAATGAATTCTTTCTCATAACATTACATCATTACATTCTGTATCAAACATGGCCGAATGTCCATTACAAGGGACAGTTGATAAAAAATAAATAAACACTGTGTTTGAAAAAAACAACAACATTGCAACATGATTCATTCAACCACAATACTTCAAGAATCATAATAATAATTAAAAAAAAAAGCAAAACCCTTTTCCTCTGGGTCTCACTAGTAGCCTATTTTGTGTTTAACTGTTTAACCTAACTGTTTGATGCCTAAACATAAAATAGAATTATGACACGTTGTTGAATTGACATCTCAAAATGAAAAGCTCTTTAAATTACAGAGCCTAATGTTAATGGCAAAAATGTAACGTCAGGGGATCATGTTTATGTAGGGGCGCAGTGGCTCAGTGGCAGAGCGGTCGTCCTATAACCCGAAGGTTTGAGTCCCGCTCTCCTCACAGTTCATACTGTCGTTGTGTCCATGGGCAAGACACTTAACCCACCTTGTTTGTCTGAATGTGTGAGAATGTTTAGTGATGGTCTGTAGGCGCAAAATGGCAGCCACTTCTCTGTCAGTTTGCCCCAAGGCAACTGTGGTTACAGATGTAGCTTACCACAATCAGTGTGTGACTGTGGAGTGAATAAATAATGGGTATGTAAAGCGTCTTTGGGTATCTTGAAAAGTGCATTATTATTATTATGTGAAAGGTGATCCATGGAAAATTACCAGCTGTCAGTGTAAATGTACTTCTAAAGTTTGGTATCTCCTCTCTTGGCACAGCATTAATCTGTGCTATTCTCACTTGACCTTTTGAGGAGCCATTGTTATAACTCTCTACAATAAAGTGAGGAATTAATGTGTCTGTGTTTTGTCTTGAAGATAAAACAGACCGTATATTTTTAATGCCAAGAAAGTCTGGGATTTAAATAGCCCAGTTAGCCTAATTGTTACTTACTTCAGTGGATGTAAAGAGGTTGTTCTGTGCTTCTTACTGGCAATTAAACTGGATATATGTCACATTTGGAGAAAGAATTTCACCTTTAAGGTTAAGAAATTCTATGATGTACTTTATTTTTGTTTCCTCAATTCTCGTCAGATTGGCTCTATAAAATCCCTGGGAAAAAAGCAGTAGTTTATTACAGTATGTACTAATACTACTAGTACTAGTAGTAGTACTACCTTTCTACATTAGCTTCTCTTGGTCCTGCTCACTACTCAACACCAAATATCTCAGTTGTTTACAGAATAAATAACTACTTCAAATGGGTTTAATCAAAGGTTACATTACATGGTCAGAAGCAGCAGTGCTTTGCTAAGCAGTTGCCAGGCAACAACAAACTTACTGCATTCAGCTAGTTTATGGGTTGATACAAACAGGCCAAAAGTCAGGTGTATCTGTCCTGGGATGTTTAACATTAAAATATGTGATTATCTCTGTAAGCTTTAAAGTAAGAATGTATGATCCCAAAACCTTGCTATGCGCATTGTTTGGATGATGTGCCTTGGATTTTGCTGTTTATTCTCAGCTTCATTTTGTGATTTCTTTTTCACAGCCAATCAGTGGGCAGCACCTGGCAGACAGTTGCGGACCATGTGAAGCAGGAACGGCACACAGTACTTGGACTCTTCCCCAACACAGTCTACCTCTTCATCGTGCGTGCAGTCAACTCCTATGGCCTCAGTGACCCCAGCCCCATCTCAGAGCCTGTCAGGACGCAGGGCAAGTTACATAAGAACTGTTGCAAACTATATCCTGGTTTGAATTTCGTAGTGCACTTTGTAGCCTTATCTTTTCTTTCTTATTTTAGAAGAAGCAGATAGTGAGTGTGCTGCTGAAAGATTATGTGCTGTCTACAGTTTTGAAAAAAAATAATAAAATGATTTGCATGTGCAGTCTCAAAACTAATTGCTTTCTCAGTGTGATGCTCTTGTGCCCTGAGCAATGTTGAATTTCATCAAAGAGTTTTCCTTTCCTCTTTTTTGCTGAATTGCTGCTATTCAGCTGTTTAAATTGAAATCTTTGTTGTTTCAGACGGGAGTCCGACAGAACAGGGTGTGGACCACAGGCAGGTGCAGCGGGAGTTAGGGGAGGTGTCTGTCTACCTGCAGAAGCCTGTGGTGCTCTCTCCAAACAGTGCCAGGATTTCTTGGACTGTGAGTTTAATACTTGGCTTAGAAAAACATATACTTCTGAAACTTGGCTTGCACTTGAAGGACACGCTAATCTCCAAACATTAACTTCAAAAACTTCCTCAAAGCATACATGACTCAAACAATTTCAGCACAAGTGCAACCTGTCATCACTCATGTAAACTATGCATTGCCTTTCAGGTTGCCCATCAGTCCCGGTACATTCAGGGTTATCGGATATTTTACCGCACCATTGGCAGCTCCTGGCTTGTTCAGGATGTAGAGGCTACATCGGAACATAGTGCCTCCTTAGTGGATCTTCATGCCAATACAGATTATGAAGTGAAGATACGGCCTTACTTTAATGAGTTACAAGGTCATGACAGCCTCATGATTTTACTGCGTACACCAGAGGAGGGTAAGAAACACTTTTACATCTCACTGTGAATTATACCATTTTTGGATTTGTTAGAATGAGTTGCAAATATAAAATGAATACAGTATTGGCTTAAATTTGAAAAGACCCTACTATTTTTGCTTGAAGCCTTTCTCCACTCAACAGATCAGACTAGGTGTAGTGTAAGAACAAAGTTTTTAATCAGTCATTTTAAGACATAGATGAGAAATCCCGAGGCTAATCTGTATTTCTTGTTTGTTTGTCTCTAGTTCTAAGTGGCCCACCAAAGGCTGTGTCAGTGGTTCAGCTCACAAACAGCTCAAGCATCAGCGTTTCCTGGGAGCCGCCATCACATAATGTTCAAAATGGCATTATTCGGGAGTACAAGGTGAGATTATGACCTCCTTTGCTTTTTAATCCATCTTTTCTACAACATAATTCTGATTTAAAAACATTTCTATCTGTGCCTCATATTCAAACATTACTCAGTTCTGTACCCGTTTGTTGTTTACATAAGGCTGATTTAATTAACAACTTGTAAAAGTGTCTGTTTTGTTGCCAGTACATGCACTGCTGCCAAACACACTCAGATAGTTAGTGTCATCCAAATCTGGACTAAAGGCTGACTGTCCTTATCGGCTGTTTGTGTTTGTGAAGAAACAACAAGTTCTGATTGTCTTAGCGTGAGCACAGCACTGATTACTAATCATGGAGCAGCTATTCCAGAAGAAAAAAAAAAAAACACACACAAAAATGGAACATGTAGTTCTGTTGTTTTAATTTGCTTTCCCATCTGCGCGAGTCATGTGGAGAGTAATGACAAAGAGGAACAAGTCTGATCAAGGATTCTACTTTGTTCTTTTAATAAACATCTAATTTGCAGCAACAATTTATACTGGAGGCAATGACAAAAAAAATCCCATATCCAAACTAATGATTTGGCGTTAGAGACCATATGCTTTTACAACAAACAAACAGACAGGGCCAATTGATTACATAATAAACTAAAGGAAATCAGCACATATTCAAATACAGTATACAGTACCAAAGGTATACTAAAGAAAGGTTAACTGCACATAAAATCCCAGACTGAATATTTGAATATTATGTTGATTCTCCATTCTGTCTTCCTACTTTTCTCTCAAATCTGCTGTTTCATCCTCTGCAGTCTTCCATCAGATTAAAAAAACCCAGAGATGAAAAATGTTATCACTTTGGGATAATGTCCTCCATTGTTTGAGATTCAAGCATTAATAGTGTGTTTATCTGCTTTTGATCAGGTCTGGTGTGTGAGTGACAGCCTGGAGCCAGACAAACAGATAAACCGGACAGTAGACGGAGCTGTGCTGTCTATCCTGCTGACAGGCCTCCTGCCCGACGTCCACTACACAGTTGTGGTGGCTGCTGTCACTGGGCTCGGTGTGGGCGCTCAAAGCTCCCCGGTCAGCCTGCTTCTCAGTGAGTCACTCAAACTGTTAGCGACAATTACACAGTGAAATATGGCTAATGCGCTCTCAGCATGTATAGCTTACTATTGTATTTTTTCAATGTAAAACATTCATTAGGCTTTGTGGGTGGCTTTAAGTAAAGTTAATACACATTTTATTGTCACCGGAGGGATATTCATTTGCTGCACTTTGTGTCTAAAATAAGCGGGAATCCCATTAAGATGTCTGGGCAACCCCTGAGCACTACCCCACACTCCTGCTGGTCTGCTTTTGATGCCAGATATGTTTACCAGATTTAGTTGGGTTTATATATTTTTTTTAAACATTTGATGCATTGCACTATTCTTCACATGGTAGCCTCTTGACAACATTGCGAGTTAGAATAGGTGTTAGCTGAGTGTAACTTCATCCTTTTATCATGCCTCTACCTCACTTTTTACTGCAATTGCTCTCTGTCATCTTACATAATCTAAAGATGCTTTTTGTTTTCACATGAGTCACAATGGCAGCAATCTTCTGTGTTTTTGCAGCATTGCAGGGCTCCATTGATGTTACCTTTTTATTATGTCATCTTTCTAGCTCTGCCAGTAGACAAGGCTTCTACTGTGAAGAAAAGCACCACTTTCAGTTTATCAGAGCAGATCACAAGTGTTCTCTGCCAGCCGGCATTCATCGCGGGTCTGGGTGTGGCTGCGTGGCTAGTGCTAATGGGCTTCAGTGGTTGGCTGTATTGTCGACACCACAGAAGGAAACAGCTTGGGCACTATAGCACCTCTTTTGCTTACACACCAGCAGGTAAGGGAAGTTACAGTAGGGGGGGGGGATTATTAGTATGACTTACCAACAAGGAGTGAACAGTGGGACATCAAGAAGGTACCTGTTCACCTGCATAAATTTAAAAATACAAGCTGAAAAGCTATTAATAAGTTTTAAGTGTAGAGAGAAAAGCTACAGATTTATAGTTCAATAAAGAGTGTGAAAAAAAATACACAAAAGCATTAGGAACATCTCAAGCCGTGATGAATGTTTTTAATTTAAACTTTATATTTAACTTGGTGTTTTTGCAGAGCCGCAGATAGACTTCACAAATTGAGTTAATTAAAATATATCTATCCCCTCGGGGCATCTCTCATGTCTGGTAAAAAACATAATCCACTGGAGACAGCCTGCATTATCCTTCATGTAAAGAGTAACCTCTGCATTTATTTTTGATAACGCCCTTTGGCACACTGCACACTGCACACATTATTTATTTCTGAGATGTGCATATTTGTAAATAGCCCAAAGCATAGCCTAATACCTTAAAACACACAGAACATGAAACATAATTTACATACTAATATTTCACTCCTGCCGCCACATCTCTAATCACAGCATTGACAGTTGTAGTTCTGAAATCGTGTGTGGCTTTTGTTACAACCTCATTAATGTAGCTGGCATAGACGTCATTACTTTTCATCCATTTCTTAATCATATTACGTGTGCATTGATTTGGCTTAAAGGCAGTCTGTATAGATCTTGTTTATTATCTTACAGTGTGTCAGCTCAATTGTGGATATGCGTCAGAAAATATCAATTCTCACTCTGCTGCACAAACTGTAGGCTCATTTAGGCTTAAGCATAATTTGAGAATCTTACACAGATTTGAGCAGAAAATAGGCAGAGGGTGAGAGATTAGTGTTTCAATATACGGCTAAACATTACACACTTTTTCATTTGCAGTTGGCTTCGCTCACAGTGAGGGCCCAAGCGTCATCAATGGAGGGTAAGCTGCACATTTTATTTGCTTCACTTGCCCTGTAAAGGTTTGGCTGTAAAACCAAGTTGAGATAATCTCCAAAACGTCTTCTTCAAATCTCCAGGCCAGGCTTGTTGGGATCTAATATGGGAAACTATCCCTGGCTGGCTGACTCCTGGCCTACTCCGAATCTCATCCACAACAGCAAAGAGTCTGTGAACTGCTGCTCGGGCAAATTGGACTCAGACAGATACTATAACAGTAAGAGCTGGGAATTTCAAACCATCAAATAGCTTTTGTTACAGATTGTTTTGAAGTAATGTGTTTGTTTGCAGGTATTATGAAGTACGCTAACCAATCAGAGAAGCGCAGCACGGCCTCCAATGACAGTCCCATCTACAGCACCATTAACACGGCAGCGGACGATGACCTTTTGGCATATTATGACACCTACTCCAGCAAATCCTACACTCAGGGTCCAGACCCATACAGCAGCAACCCAGCTCTTTACAACAAGGTGCACATGGACCTGGATCAGTGGACCATCCAGTCTGGTCAGTCTGGATCGGAGTATGCCAAGCTCCAGTATTCCAAGAAGAGCAGCGGTGAGAATAAGTCATGTTATTGCTTATTAAATGCAACATCCACTGAATACTGTGTTCAGTTTTTGAGTCAGTTCTAAAACTAATGTGCCATGAAGGGTGAGTATTATTCTTACAGCAGCAGAGATACCCTCCGGACAAACTGTACATTAATAATTACCTTCACACTTAAGTTGTGCTCCCTCATAAAACAAAACTTATTACTGTATGTTATCTCATATTTATCAACATATTTTACTCTCCTTTCCCTTGGCATAGTTAAAGAACGTGAGGATCTTGATGGACTGTGTATTGCTATGCTTTCAAATTGATAATGTAATCCAGTTAAGGAGAAGTAGTGGCATCAGCATAAATGGTATCTGTACAGCACTTTTGAACTTCCGATTGTACAGCAAATTTCCATTATTATTAACGTTATATATATATATATATATATATATATATATATATATATATAGTGATGTGATAGGGTCAATATAGAAATTATTTTGTGGTCTTAAGAAATAACATGCAAGATCAATTTGTATGTTGTTACTTAAAAATGTGTAGATCTGTGATGAATGACAAAAATATGCAAAGTGCTCACGATGACTCAGCTGATTCAATTTCATTTTTCACAAAGGATTTTGGAATTAAAAATGTGGTCAACTAAAAAGATGCCCTTGGGGGCTTATCTTTAAGGCATATTAATCATTCAAAGTTGGTCATGTTTCTTTAGATAAACTGATAAAGCAGAGGTCAACAGGCTTGACTTCGAAGTCGGTCCCTCTAACCTGGGTGGACGTCCTGTCTCTGCCTCTTCCTGCCACTAAGGACAGCAGCTGCACAAAGACAGAACACGAGTTGGAGCGGGACAGGTAAAGCTTATAGCGGAGTTCCTTTTCTCTTTTGTTTGTAACTGCTAACAAATTCCCCTTCCTCTGAGAGCACTTTTACTGTCAAGTCTTCATTTAGTGATTATTATTAGCATCAAGGCACTCCCTAAATGACACAGAGAGTTAAGGCTGACAGATATCAAACCTTCCCTGTAACTCTGGGCTGTCAAACTAAACTTGAGTGAAGTTTTGAGTCTGGGAACTTAGTGAATTAACAACAGTCATGTCTGCGGGCGCTGTAAAGATTGAGCTCTGGGGTTATTGAGGGGAGCGGCTCATCTAACTAACTCTGACAGATGAGATTGCGGACATAACAGGGTGGGATCTGAGGGCTGTTCTGACTGTGCCTTGTCTTTTGTAATGACATTAGCTTCCATTTGACAGTGATTTAAATTAGTACTTTGTAGTTTTAGTGACGTGTCCATCGTTAAATTAACTATGACAGTTCTCCACAAAACATAGACGTTCTCCATGTTTATTTTTGCATATATTTTTATGCTTTGCTATATGTAACTTTATTGTAATTGTATGATTTATACATTAAAATATTCATTTATATTTCCAATGTGGTGTATTTTTTAAGCCCTGAGGAGGATGAAGACTGGTGTCCCCCACTGCCCGCCAGAACCTACTTGATGGATGCCTCTAAAGAAGAACTCCCTAGCCCACAGTCCACGCAAGAGGAGCAGTCCTACAAGTCAATACTCCTGCCCTCTCCCCAGAAAGACCACCACAAGCCTAACCATAGTTCACACCTCCAGAACTTTGACATCTTGTCTCGACAGTGCCCTAGCTCCCAGATCTCGCAGTCTAACCCTGATCTGTTTACAAACAACAAGGAGGGAGATGTCAGAAACAACTACCACACAAGCCACTGGGCGGACGCTTTTAACATTGATAGTTTTGGCAAAGGTCAGTTTGAGATTGAGGATTTAGTGTAACACCTTTATCTTTGGGAATAATTCTCCAAAAGTCCACAAATGCCAGTACATAGTTTCATGTATTATTTACTTCTTGATGATGATCTAACAGCGAGTATATGTGCATGAAAATCAAATTGGATCTTCACAGAGTGCTGTTCAATATTCCTCAGTTTTCTGGGAATGATTTAAGTGTTGTTTCTTGTCCTCCAGAGTTGACTTGCCTAGCCGTGGCACACAGACCCAGGAGTAAGAAGAAGCCGCCTAGAGAGCTCCGGAGAGAGCAACATGGACAAGCAGGTATGACACAGCCAATCTTACAAATCGATGCCTTTTCAGAATGAGTCGGCTTTATTGCTGCTCTGTTGACACGCAGGTCTCCCCCCTCATCCTGCCCCTCCCATCGTTGAAGACTCCCTAAAGCTGTTAGCAGAAGTTCTGAGCCACAGCCGAACAGACAGTAGCGACAGGAGAGACAGCAGCGACATGTCCACTCTTCAGAAGAGGGCAGGGCATTTATCACCTCCACAGAGAGGGCCTGCAAAGTGGGCATCACAAGGTGTGTACTGTATTATACTGTACTCACACTTTAATAACATTAGTACAAGCTCAGGTTAGTTTGTCCACTTTCAAAGCATTAGTGCATTTTGTTATGATTAGTATTAATGACAGCTGAGATATATGTTTTATTGAGATGCTAGTCTCTAAATTTCATTTGCTCATTGTAATGACGCAGGCTTTTAGAAGCAGATATGTTTTCTGTCTTCTCCATGGGATATAAATATCTCATTCATTTTAATGTGTTTGTCCTGCGCAGATGAGAATGTAAATCCATACGCACAGTCGAGCTTCCTGCCCAAAGTGCAAATGTCTGGCTACGGTTCTTTGGGTGGTGCAGTCCTTCCACGCCCCTCCACAACCGGACAGAGGAGAGATAAGGTACGTTCACACACACCTGCCAAAATCCCATTGTTAAAAAGATATCTAAAGCAGACCTCTACATATCCTAGCTGCTTTGGTTGTGAGATGGGCACAACCTGGACAACAGCTTGGTAATTGTATCAATAACATTTAGCGACAGACATTGAATCTCATATTGATTCCTGTGAGTAATTTAGAGCCACTGGTTAACCTATAAATGCATGTCTTAGAGCAGTGGGAGGAAGCCGATGTGCCCAGAGAGAACTCACATTAGCACTAGCAGGCATTATATATAATGTGTCACTGTAGGACAATAAGAAATATATCTCACAACTCATCTGGCATGAGGTTTCAAAAGCTTTGCTGCTGCCTGTAGAGCTGTTGCACCTGGCCGATTACTGACCAATTAGTGCTGTGTTGTGTTTGTTTTCAGAACCTCATGTAGAGGAGGCACATAACGTGACATGACATCTTCCTCATTGTGAACTATCAGTCTGTTGCCATGGTATCTGAGAAACACAAGGCAAAAAGGAAAGTATTAAGGCTTGCCATCTGCCTTTCCACTATCTTCTCCTGTTTTTATTTATTTATTTAAAAAAAAAAAGTATTTAATCTTTATTTTTGGTGATTTGTTTTCTTTATGTATATAGGAAAATTTACATTTTTTATAGATGTGATCAGATTTATTGTTAAAATGGGGATGAAAGAACACAATATTTTTAAACAAATAAAACACGTATTGTACAGCATATTACTGAATGTATCATCCGGTGACCGATGTTGCGTTTGAGTTACTGTGAAAGGTGTGAGGCAGGACATTGTGGTGTGGGTTTGTAGGTATGAGTGTGCATGTGTAGTCTATGTACTTTGTATCCTACATCTCAGTGTGCTTGTGTACTGTGCAAAACCCGTAGATCAACAGTGTGTCAGCTTTTTTTTTTTAATGACCAATAAAATATTTGTTACAAATTGTCTCCTGCCATTTTTGAATTTCAGTTAAAAATCCTTTTTACAGTATTTACTCTATTTTATGTGGTGCTATTTTATGGTGCATGTGTCTGTTGTTGTTTTTATAACCAGACTATTACATGGAAGTCAATGTGGCGCCAGTTCATCGAACCCTCCTCACTCATAATCCTTGACCATGCCATGCTTGGGCTGTCAATTTTGGGTGCTAGGATTTTCCTAGTGTGAGCGTGCCCTGGATGTGCTCCAACAGCTAATCAAAAGTGCCATCTTGTGGCAATGATGGAAACATGCACCCAGGCATTGTTTAATTTTAATTCATTCATTTTCAACTCTTTAGTTTTACTGAGTGGTGTTGACTGTAGCATATTTCAAACGAGCTGAAGCCCAAGGTAGAGAAGAACACAAGGATTTTACTAAAACAGCAGGACTCACTGTAAATATGTGCTCTAATGCAATCCGAAGCAGTGGAGTCATTTTTCTGTTCACTTATAAATATAAAATCTATGCCAAACCAGCAGTTCAGGACTTTTTGTGCTGATGTTTGTCAGTGTGTGTGTATGCTGATTCACATCCCCCACAAAAGAAGGAAAGGCCCAGCACTCGCTGTAAGATGTCACAACAAAGATAAATCGCTTTTTACTGCAGCTTCCTCTCCTAAAGGGAACACTCTGTTAGCCACCTACTTGCCAGCTCATCACTCTGTGCTCTTCTCAGTTAACCTTGTGCATGTTGTTCTGATCCATTTGGCGGAGCTCAGTGGTAAATGTAAACTTTTCCTTGTGCCAAGTTAAAGTTTATCCATCTGCTGATAATAAGGATTTCAATAACCATGAACTAATCAACAACTGATTACATGTCAAATAAACAATTTGTATTTTAGCAATTGATTGATGTGAAGTGTCACCCTATGACTTTGTGCCTCATGACAGACAAAAAATATTTTATTTGAAGCAAACACATGTAATTTATTTAAAATAACTTCTGAAAATTACTTTGGATTGATCTGTGGACTTTGCCAGCCATGACTAAAGTGTGCATGGTTGCACAGCATTCTGAATTAAAACCCCTGTGTCATCAGTGTTCCTGAGATGTGCACAGTGGTTTTGTATTTTCAGCAGATTCCCTAAAACACAAAACTCATCCTCTGTGATTGGTTGTGGCTCAACATGCTCTATTGTCCCATCGGCCCCTTGTCCGCTTGGTTTCCTATGCACAAACAAAACTTTCCTGCTACCCTGGGCAATATTGGGCTCCTCTGTGCTTTGACAACCAAATATTGGAATCTTTGATTTTTTTTTTCTGAGTTAAAAATAGTAAGGTAGGTCACAAAAGAAGAAACTATTTTAAAATAAACAAATATATGTAGTTATCTATTGTATTATTCTTCAACGTACTGTATAAGCTTTTTTGAACTGTTCTAACATGGGACATTTTCAGTGTATGGAAAAATACAATGTGTAAAAGAATAGTGCACCTTTGCTTAATTCAGAGAAAGATGTAATTAAGTAACTTGTGTGTTAATAAATTAGCTCCAGTTTTGATTCCAAACGTGACTAATGCCTATGTGATGGCTCTCTGTGACGGTCAGGATGTACAGCTTCATGGGAGGTGGGTTGTTCTGTGCCGGGGTAGGCAACATTCTCCTGATTGTCTCCACGGCAACAGACTACTGGATGCAGTACCGGCACTCAAGTAATTACATGCACCAGGGTCTGTGGCGATACTGTGTGCCCGGGAAATGCATGACACACACAGACAGCATCGGTAAGCGCATGACTCATGGAAGACACAGCGAGATTTACAGACAGTCCATGAACTCAACATCAAATGACACGTCAACATCAACTTTTGTTTAGACACTTTTACTTTAAACAGTACTTGCATACAGACATAGGCACCTGCCTCTGCCAGACAAAATGGACAGTGGTATTTTAGGACAAATACACTCCTTGACGTGTGTGAGATGAGATTATTTTAGTAGCCTGGTGTCCTTCTTGTCCACAGCTTATTGGGATGCCACTCGGGCCTTCATGATTCTGTCCCTGTTGGCTTGCTTCATTGGCATTGTGATTGGTATCATGGCCTTCATTCATTACTCCTCCTTTGACAGCTTTGACAAGACATTTGCAGCTGGCATCCTCTTCTTCATCTCCAGTAAGTCTCTCTCATAGCTGCTTTTCTGATCCATGTTGTTTAACAGTTGAATGTGCATGAGTTGTTCTTGTGTGTAGGCTTCTTTGTGCTGCTGGCGATGGCAGTATACACAGGAGTGACAGTGAACTATTATGGTAAACGCTATGGCAGCTGGCGTTTCTCCTGGTCATACATAATGGGCTGGGTGGCAGTGGTGCTCACATTCTTCTCAGGTAATGCCATAATCTGCTGCCCCGCATGTTGTCCTTATTTTTGGGAAAAAATAAATAGCTGCCTCTGTGTTTGTCTCTTGTAGGTATCTTCTACATGTGTGCTTACCGAATGCACGAATGCCCAAGAAACTCAAACTCACGCTGAATAGCCAAGCACTTAATCATGCAAAAATACTACAACTGGTACTGTTGGCCTTGAGAAGCAAATATCCTTATAGAAGCTATGTCAACAAAATATTTAAAAGCAAAATAAAAATGACAAATAATTATATGTTGTCAGATTTTTTCTCCATGTTGTATATCAGGGCCAGGGCCTCTGTGGCTACAGAGAGCTCAGCTTGCCACCTCCACAGAGTGAATGTGTGCTTGTGTGTGTGAATGGATGAATGGAAGCATGACATAAAGTGCTTTGGGTGCAAAAAAAGCACTATATAAATGCATGTCATTTACCATTTATAAAGTATTGATTATATCTAGCTGCAAAATAAATATACAATGTATTTGTCATCTTTTCAATTTAGTATTTTTAGTTTTAAAAAATTGCTTTATTAAATGTTGATTTTTGTACTTAGCTACTATTGTGTCCATGAGCCATGTGTTCAAATCTGTGCTTGATCGTGGGTTCTTGAATGTTCTCTAATATTTTACTAACTTACTGACTGTAATGTTATGTCCAATGTGTCTTACACTGTCCTCAGAAACTCTAATATTTTCACATTTTTATTGTATTTTCTTTACATTATAAAGGGTAAGGGCTTTATTTAGTGTTGTAGTGGAACCAAAGGATAGTGCTTCAACAAGGTTAATGTTCTTGTTAATTTCTTTCCCATTAAAGTAGAAGTGCAGTAACTTCTTAATCCTGGGAATGCAAATTGACCCTCCCACCAAGATAAGTTCATCGATTTTAGCCATGTCCATCTTGGCATCTTTTAGAGCCTTTTTTACAGAACTAGTATAAATTTAGTTCCTCAAAGCGGGCCCTGATAATAAGCAATATTAGCAACAGCAGCAGTGTGTTCATTAATAATACAAACAACATTAAGACCAGACATTGATCCCTGCATCTTTTGTAGCTTGGCACTGAGATCTGTCATTAAAGATTGCCGGCAGTCACTACAGTATCTATTACAAGTATCTTAAACAAGATTTTGTTTTTATCAGATTTCATACAGTGACAAAGTGAAAAGGATACCAAAAGCATATACAATTTATATAACAATAATATAAATATAAACACATAGCTACGAACATGGTTTTCCATTAAATCCTACATCCAAGCATGCATATTATACATGCCTAAGATATCCCTCTTCAGGTTCTTTCATTTTCAGTAGCACCATATAAAATCTTATATTCCACTCACACTTTGCACCGTAATGACGGTGAACGGCCAGTGTTTCATGTCTGACTGGACAACACTGATCAATACGATGCTGTGAGTAAGAAGGATAAAGGTATATAGTCTACCACCACACCACCACAAAATCAGTGTGTACAATAGATGCTTAGTTTAAGTAAGTTCCCCACTTGGAGACTCTTGGAATATTGATAAATTAAACTGAGGAACATTAAATTACTGGACACATTCAGTAAACAGTGGCTGCTGGACAATTAAAAATGCAAATCCTGAAATATTTACGGACAACTTGGAAAACACTGCTCAAAACAACAATAGACTCTGAATCATGGGAGGAAATCCTGCTGCTGCCTTCTAGAATATCAGTCTGTAATTGATATAGAGAAATGCAATATAATTTTTTACACGTTTACATCTCTCCTGAGATACAGCACATACATTCTCTGTGGCCAAGAAAGAAATACTAATAAACTGGAAATCAAAGAAAGCAATTCAACTTTCAAACTGGAACAATGTAATCATCTAATACATATCTCTGGAACATCTCTACACATCAAGGACATCATATATATATATATTTCACATCAACAACAATAAATGTTACAAAATGACACACTGTAACCTAACACAGTACATACAATGACATTTTAATCTCTTAATTGGTTAGAGGCTGGGTTTGCTTAAATAATCCCAAAGCTGATATCCTGTCAGGAATAGAAAACAGGCACACACAAAGCACTGCTCTCGATCTTTGTGACATTTATGGGTCAAATGGCTATGAGCAAAGTATTTATTTGCTCATAGAGAAAAGTTGATGCAAAGGTGAGACTCAAGAGATGTATCTATTACCATCTGGTGATTTCTGATTCTTAAATGCATAGCAGCCATATTTAAAGTGTTAGTTGCTACCATCCTGTTTTAGGTTCATCCAGTTTTATGGGCCTATTGCAGACACAGGGAGAAGAAATTAATTTGTAACCACACCTTAAACACAGGTAAAAGGGCCTACTAAACAAAAGTATCAGGAACACTACCTGTTGGCTAATACTCGTTTAAAGAAAAGGTCTAAATGTCACATATTCATGTCAACACAAATGCAGGCTTTCTCAAAGAAATAGGTCACAGATCATCAACAGGCCTGAGATTGGATTACATTTACAGTATTTATGGTATTGTCCTAAAGTGATCCAAAATAATGGCACACCTCCTGCTTGAATATGTCATGATACTGCTCAGGTGTTTTCTGTGTGTCTCTCTGTTGCATGGTGTAATTACAACCAAAAGTGTAGACTGAAAGAACATATTGTATAGCTAAACTTACCATTTAATACCTGCTAAAAGTGTATTATAAAAGGAAGGAAGCGATAATGTCACAGGTAGATAGAGTTACAGCACTGTACAATTAGAGTGCTCACATAAGTCTGTCACACATGGGAAACCCCTTTAAGCTAAACTAGCCTACTAATACAGGCTATACTGATCCACAACTCTGTGAATGTGAAAGTAAAACAGTCAAAGGGCTATACTATATGATTGTTGCCATGTTTTGTAGCTTATTGCCCCTGAGCCCCCTTTGTTGGAATCATGAGCAGTGTCTTTTTTGCACCCTGAGATCTGAGACAAAAAACCCTTGTATAACAATTTACAGCATGCCCTTGTTCCTGCATACGCTCCATGAGTCACATTAACAGGGGGTCATTGTTGGGATCTATAGGATGTTTATGATAAAGCCTGGTAAATAGATAGGTAAAGAGATCCACCGTTTAATGTTTGTTGTAGAGGCCTACTAATTTTTAAAGTCAGCAAATGGTGTATAAAGTATTGTATTGAAGTGTTTTAACTTTACTCACAACAAACAGCCCCACATTCTAATTTTAGACAAATTCTATACATCACCAAGAAAAATGGTAACTGAGAAGCATTCACTAGAAAAGTCTGTATTTATTTGAGGAACCGTAAACTCTGATGATGTTTTTCTAATAATATAACACATGCTTCTACAAATATAATGCATTGAACATTTATTTATGTACGTAACACCAGCCCTGCGACTAACTGGCCACTGTCCAGGGTGTACCGCTTAAGGCCCAAAGCTGCTGGGATAGGCTCCAGTCACCCGCAACCCCCAATGGGATTAAGCGGTAGAAAATGAATGAATGAATGTAACACCAACACAAAAACACTTATCTAACTTCTTATTTAATTTTTTCACTCTAGTAGGTTCTCCATTACTTGATGCAAGATATGAAAGGCCACTTCTTGGAATTTATGTTTTGGGAAACAAAGCTAACTATAGCTTGCAACATTTGAATGACATGAATTTATTTTTATTTATTTATTTATTTTTTAACCTTTATTTAACCAGGATAGTCCCATATGAATGCACACATATGTATTAATTCAAATTACAAAAATACATTATACTAGTAGATTGTTTGTCTTATGAAACCTCTAGGGTGCTTTGTGGCCACCTAGGTACCCATCAATAAAACCCTTTTTAAAACTATGGCATAATATAAGGGCTATATTTTGCATCTATACCATTATATACTTGAGAGACTATAGCTCAAGCCCAGAAACTGGTTTGAGGAAGGCTTAAGAAACTGTGAATACATACCACCAATGCCTTTGCTGTTAATTAACCAGTAGCTCTGGTTCATGGTTAATGTCAGCAGGTCAAAGTCAGTCACTGTGTTTTTGTTGGTAAGTCCTGACCCAAATACACCACAGGCCTGTTTGGCTCCATGCTTTTCCCAAGGGTGACCACATTGACAGTGTTTAGGTCCAGATTTTGATTTAATGGATTCTGTAACATTGAGGACATGGCGTTCAGACAAATGCCTATATAATGAACAAAAGAGATTAAAAGTGGCATTTAACA
The DNA here is from genome assembly GCA_024416835.2 of Perccottus glenii. Taxonomy (NCBI): domain Eukaryota; kingdom Metazoa; phylum Chordata; class Actinopteri; order Gobiiformes; family Odontobutidae; genus Perccottus; species Perccottus glenii. Next base: position 16,210,109 of record CM044550.2, read on the forward strand.
CTGGATACAGCTATAGTAATCTATCAGGCACCTTTTTAATGCTGTATCCTCCTGCTGCATTGTGGTCCAGCTCTTCTGGGACCTCGGTAACTCAGGCTTTCTTTGTGTCATGATGCTTCACAAAGACCCAGGATTTCTCTCGGTTAGGTGTGTCTTTTATTTGCAAACTTTACAAAACAGGCACTGAACATTTCTATTTACAGTTTACACCCCGAGGCCATAACAAAAACAGATCCATTACAAACGTTGCGTTTAGAAAAAAAATACTGAAGCGTTTGTGTTATAAAAGATTTTTTTTCTTTTTTTAATGAAAGATTTAGATAAGATCAGCAATCTAGCTCTTATGACATTGTACATTATGGGTTCCTTAGCAACACACTCTTCCCAAGAACAAATATTGAGGAGTTTTCCGTTGCATAACATCATTTCCAGAAAAGTTTGATAAAAAGTGTCTCTATTTTTGCAATGTCTATATGGATTATTAATAAATGCACTAATAAATATATTCATTATATTCCTCATACACATTTAAAAACAATAAAAGAGCTACTTAAGTAAGTGACTGTATTTCAGGTAATCTCAAAACAGACAGAAACTGTTTAAAAAGTGGCTTAACAAACACAGAATTATTAAGACCACTCAGTTACACCAATATTTTTAGAAAGTATATTTATGATGAAGGTTTAATCTTAATTTAAGTTAATATTTTCAGCCACCTTTGGTTTTGAAAAGATACAGCTCATGTTACAGTATTGTCAGAGCAGACCCCTCCCCACCTGACGCTTCAAGGTATTGTATAAATACAGAGCTCTAAGGCTCATCATCACACAACTCAAAATGAAGTCTTACTGGTGAGTTCCTTTTTATACTTATTTTGATGTTTTAGACTCAAGACTGACTATGACAAACAAAATTGTAATGATGCTCAAAGAAAATGTTGGTAATTTCTGACAATTTGTGTATTTTGACACTTGTTACTGTTTTAGACTATATTCTCATGTTGCCTCTTCACAGGTTAAATCTCGGAGAAATGAAGGCTTTCATCTTCATGTGTCAGCTGCTTCTAATTATAAGGACTGGCGCTCAATCTCTTCCACAACAATGTATCCTTAGTCCTACAAACAGACCTCCAGGTTTGTCTTACATTAGGTTATATTTGTTAGCGAGGTATTTTTGATTCACTGTAATATTCTCTTTCCTTCTTGTTGTGTCTGACAGTAAACTCTGACATAACTGTGAGCTGTGGGACTGAGTTCATGGACCTGAGCATCTACATTTGTCCTATTTACAATGCCAATTTCAACGAGTCTGATGATCCTCAACAGTCAGTCCTCCAAAGAATGTCAAGGAGTTCCTGACTTTACTGTCGACCCACCAGTGTTAAGATTTCAGATTCTCTATAAACGAAGCCTCTCTGACATCCTGCAATAATGCATTTAAGGTATTCCTATAAATGCCATTAAGTATTGTTCTTTCTATAACCTACAAGATAAGTGGTCTTGACATTGTGACTTTCAACAGATCATTGATCGAGCTGGGACCGGGCAGTTTTCTCAGTTCTCCAATGTGCAGTATGTGAACATCTCGGGTCTTGTTGTGTCAATGGACCCCGCCCCAGGTATGATTACCTATCGTCCACAGATCACCTACATGTATTCATGCCTCTACCCACTGCAATATGTCCTCAACAACACTCAGCTGGCTGTGTGAGTATGGCCGTCTACACGCTAAATTGTAGATCAAGATGACATCATGAAAGTTGTATGACCAAAGTATTCGTTACAGTTCTGGAGTGGAACTCGCCATCAATGACAACAACGGAAGTTTTATCAGTACACTGAAGATGGGTCTCTTCAAGGTAAGGCTTTCTTCAGTTTTGGATATACAGTATATTAATGGATGAAAGACTGGCCTGGCAAAACTGACTGATATTTTCTCTGTTAACAGAATACAAACTACAATGAAACACTTCTAATCCCACAAACAGGGCTTGACCTAAAAACCAAGATTTATGTTGGAGTTACAGCTACTAATCTGACCCAGAAGTAATAGCTCCTTTTGTTTTGTTTTTATTTAGGACCCATGAACCCTAAAAACAGATTGATGCTTGTTTTTGTCTGTAAAGGTTTAACGTGCTGGTGGACCGGTGCTTTGCAACAACAACCCCATTTGTAAACACTGCTGCGGATCTTATGACCTTTTTGTTGGGTGAGTCACATACAAGACTGCAGTATCTTACTCCCTTACTACTTCTTATTATCTATGTATAGTTGTGTGATCTATATCTCTTCTAAAACAGATGTTCCCGTGACCCTCAAACAAAGATAGACCAGAATGGAGTATCTCAGGCTGCACGCTTCTCATTCGAGGCTTTTCGATTTGTGCAGCACAAAAATCTGACAATTTCTACATTCTACCTGCACTGCATCACCAGGCTTTGTAACGTGACTGCGTGCTCCACCATGTTGCCTGTGAGTAACAGTTTGGTGTCATAACCTAAGAGCTCATCATAAACTTTTGTTAGACAAGTTATTTTATTTTTATTTTTTTTAAACATGTTTTTTTCCTCCTGAACAGAATTGTGGACCTGCAGCAAAAAGGAGACGTAGAGAGACCGCAAATGGAGCATCTGGTACCACAATCACCTCACCACCCATTCTTGTTGGCTCCCAGACCAGTGGTGCGTATTCAGACAAATATTGCACTAAATGAATAGAACATTATCAAAATAAACATGACACAAATCTGACAACGCTAGAATTATCAAAGCTTGCTATGAATTACCACTGTGACTACTTTTCTACTCTCTACATTTCCACTCTAAAAAAAACAACCACGGTTATTATCATTGTGTTGTATTTCTGCAGATCCTCAATTTGCCGCATCTAATAAAGGTAAAGATTTAAACATATTATTTGTGTCGCTTCATGCTCTACATCGTACCCAGCAAGTAAGAACTCTTTCTGTCTTTCAAAACAGGTGTGTCACAGGAAAACAGCTACAGCAGCCCAGTGGTGGCTGTTATAATTTGTGTCACCCTCCTCTCTGTCCTCCTGGCCATTATGGGGGCTTACATAACCTGGAACGTCAGGAATAAACGCCTTCTCTTGCAGTAATGTAACCTGACTGAAGGTGGTGTGCCTTCAGCTCTCCTCCAAAGTGCTTCCATTGCACATTTTAACCAAAGCTACAGGGATAATAAGGAACAATAATCATTACCATCATGCTGTCATATTTGTAACTTTCCATATTACTAAATTGGCTGGTTAAGTTAGTCTATACGTATTTAGAAGTGCAATTTGATCTTTTTCTCAATCTATCAACCGCATGGATAATAGGTGTTTTACAATGGCATGTTTTTGTTTATTTGCATGTTTTTTAATCTTTTAGAAATGTGTATAGTCCATTGTTTTGGTTTAATCTGCAATAAAGCAAAAAAAAATAAATGTTTGTGTTTTATTTTATATGTCTTAAGTTTAAAGGTTATTCTCAAAACAAATCATTACTAATGTCAACCTTGAGGTGGTGCTAAATGAACACAGTAGTTCATAGCCTGTGCATGCTTTCTTGAGGGCAATGTGTTAATTTGAAGACAGACAGTGGCATCCATTTCAAAGTCATTTTTATTCTATAATGATTAAATACAGTCAAGGCGCCACATAAGCAGTCAAATTTTCATCACTGTCAAAATAAGTGAAGGAAGGTTGTTGGAAGATGTAGCTACTTGCATTTCTAAATATTTTTTTTACATATATGAGGTGCATCAGTAAACATTCTCAGTGTTTTTGTACTCGAAAGCAAAAATAAAGGTCAGAAAAAGGTGAAGATTACACTAAAGGTGAAGTCATACATGTCAAAGATGAGCATTGGTGACATAATAAATATGACTTCAAACATTTTAAATTAATTTTACTTTAATGTGTAATTGTTAATAAATAAGCATATATTTTGTTGATTAGCAATGCTCTCCCACAAATGAATAAAGTAAGGATTATTTTGTATTTTTGAATGAGTGTGTAAATTGTATTTTATCTCAAAAATATACTATTTGAAAGTTGTTTTTGTGGGGTGGAGCCAACGTAAGGGAAGAATGTCCTCAACCCATTCATTTGGAGAAACAATCATGCGCTCCCACAGAGCCACTTCATAAGGAGTGGAGTCCATCCAGTCCACCAGAGCTCCGTAACTTCTGCCTATGATGAAAAATACAAACACTAGTTATAACCTTATTATTATGACATAGTTCTAGCTGTAGAACTCTAAATATATCTACAGGTAAAAGGTATTTGTTCTTTGAAGCAGTACATTTATCAACAATAGACAATAAAATACAGACTTAGAAACATATCACAAAATCAGTGTTTTTCCTAAATTAGGTTGTGACGTCATTCTATTTTTCCAGAGATCTGATACCTTCAAATCTTTTGTGTTGGGTTCTTTATAAAAAATTGAAAGAAATTCTATGGGATTAGCTATTCACTGTTGCTTTAGTGGCTTCTACTTAAGTCTGTGTTTGTCTGTAAATACCTTTAATTTTAATAATGCCACTATGGAAGATTATGCAGTTGGTTTCGTACCTGTTCCGGCTCCAAGCCTTAAGCCACCTAAAAGATTGCTGGCCAGTCTGTCTCTGTCCAGAACTGTGAGCTCCACACAGGCCTCTGTCAGATCAGGCTCTCTGATGCCATCATAGACCATGGTGTGGTTAAACGCTGGATCCACTGTGCCACGCAAAACGCGTGTCTTTTGACGGCCCTTTTTGCTTGTGTCTGGCAGCACAAAGCTTGGATTACAAGAAAACACATACATCAGTATAACAGGAGGTCGTTCATGTTGACATGTTGAAAGTGTTGCTGTACATACCACTTAACGTAGGGGTCAATGGTGGCTCTGATCAGAGGCAAGTTCTTGCATTCTTTGACCCAAATGTGAATCTCTCCACTGTTTGGAGGTGCTTTAGCTAAACATTTAAAAAGAAAATCACATCAATGACTTTATTTCACGTTCACTAGTTTGCTGAAGAGGTAAGTTTAAATTGTGACATAAAATTTGTGCAAACCATCACTGCGGCTGATCTGTGGCATGAAACGAATGGCAAGTCTCATTTCTCCTCGACTGTAAGAGGGCCCCAGAGTGGGACCTGTCTGAAATGATAAGAGAAAACACTCTTTCAGAAGTCCATGGTATCTTGTTCCAGCTTTTGGAAATCACACACAATATTCAAATGGATTGTAAAAGCCTACAAGCATTTGATTAATATTGTGTTGCTATTCATGATTATTTCTATTAACCCTTATTATTGGTGTTATCATGGAAATCACTTGCTATTGCCCTTTTCATGCTTTTCTTTGTAAATATACTGTAAATATACTGTAAAGATATCTATTTTAGGCTCTCCAAATATTGAATGTAACTTTCTATAGTACATGTGAACAGTATAAGTATTTAGGTAAAATGTGTACGCACTATCAAATTTTAATAACAAAACCTCACTCTTTTCAAACTTTGAAGGTGTGAGATTAAAGTCGTTTTAAGGATTTACTCCAAGCACTCATGGGAAAGCTGTAAAATGTTACATAAACAGTACAACCAAAAATGACACTCTTAAATTCCTTTGTACACAGATTATTCTACACGATTCCCTTGCATGTGATATAACCAGCTCTAAGAAATTTGCAGTCGGACCACATACTTTGAAAGCCTCTGTTATTTGATGAGTCAATAAAATAAAGCAGCTTGTCTAGTGTGTACTTGAGCGTGCGTCTCATTCTTACCCGGGCCTTTAGAGCAGAGTAGTTCATCTGGGTGTGGTCAAAGTCCCACTTAGAGAGATCGACGTCTATCTCACCCAGAAAACTGTTCTTGCCAAATGTGTCATGATGCCAAACAGAGAGAATGAGAGTCTGGGTTCTGATGTACTCCATGCGAACTCGATACTGGATGGAGAAAAACAAAGGGGATGCTTTTGTTTATTGATTGCAAAACACTGGAAGCATTATGTACATTGTGGGAAAATGCATGTGCCAAGTGTTGCTAAAAATACTTAAATGCTTACTCTGAGGATTTCATTGAAAGTTGGATTTAGTGTCTTCTTTTTTACAGATGTTTTTCTCTTTCCAAGATTAGCTTTATCTGGAACCAGGTAACTTTTGACATACCTTGAAAAACACAAGAAAAATCTTAAAAAGGCTTTAGTATTGGATTTTAAATAGTAAAATTTCTTGACCAGCAATTCAGTGAGGCATATTAGGCAGCAAATAAAACCTTGGTCCTTGAAGTTAATGACTTAAAAGCATACATTTAACAAGCTAGGCAAGGCATGGCATTTTAAGTTTACAAAGGACACTTTGCAGTACAGCAGTCAAATCTTTAGTGCTATCTAAACTGATCTTCTCAAAAGCAAATCACGGATCAGAGCGCCCCCTCTTGGGGTCAACAGGAGCCAAGTCTTGACACTGAGCCACAAAGATGTGGAACTCTCTGAGCTTCTGCACATAGTGGATAGAAAACTGGATGCTTCCTTGCACATCCACACTCCCAAAGTCTGCGCTGTACATGGTCATCACGCTTCCACTCAACTAGGCACACAAAAAAAAAAACATTAAACATTGGAATTATAATTGTGATCCTAGCTTGAGATTAGCTGACATCAGTCTATGTTTTACCTCCTTCTGTAAAAAGGACGGAACAGATTTGCTCATCTTCTTCATGTGCTCTAGATCTGAAAACGTAGATGAGGATGGGGATGGCAGAGATGATCCTAAAGACCAAATGAAGCACATGTTAAATAATTAAACCCCCCCCAATATGACTGAACAAGTGTCCGACACCAGGTTTACTATACCATCACTCTGGTCTGCACTCAACTCTTGTCTTCTTTCTTGACCAGCAAGAACAACTCAAATTATTACTTATTACTATTATTGTTATTAATATTGTTCCTTCACTTGAGAATAATATTAGTAATAACTGTGATTTGCTTACGTGGGACAGAGGTTGCTGTGACATCCTCCATACTTTTAGCAAGATTTTTGGGACGTTTTTCTGCTCTCCTTAGTGCACGCCTCACAGGATTGTCATCACTATTTTCACCTGTGCATGGACAAAATATTATTCAGAAATAATGGCAGAACATTCATAGTGCTGCAAGTGTTAAGTTTAAGGACAAAGAACCCAGCCCACAAACTAAACATAGGCAGCTGACTGTAGGTACTCAGTATGTTTACAGAGATTAGCTTTTGCTAACACATATAACAACACGGATCTACAGCAGATAATAAATGCCCATGCAAACAGTATCAGCAAGGTAAAATGCAATAGGCTGTAAAATAAAGTGATTTGATATAATTATGTACTCTAAATTGTTTACATATTGTTACATACTTTGATCAATACTACTTTATTGTTAAATCTATCTCTGTAACAATTATTCATATTTTCTGACATTTATCTTATCTCATGGAGACATCATTATAAAAACAAAAACACATGCTAAAAAGTTGCAACTTGTTTGAAGCAGCACAACAAAGGAATTCCAAGTGCTTTGTGACTCATGACTGGATGACTTTGGCTTATTTGGATGAAAATTAATTTAAATACATCACATGCAAATGGTTTTGTGATGTTATGCTTCAAATAAACAACACGCAGCTACTGTTATATAAGATACAAAGGGAAGCAAGATATCTCACTGTTTGAACTGGGTCTTGATTTGGACCAGCATTCAGAAGCACTGCTCACTGATGACTCTTGGCCAGTGTCGGAGCTGCTGTGGGTAGGCCACAGGGGGCGCTGGCATGTCTTGCTTCTTTTCTGCTGCACATCTCCTCGGAGTTTAGTGGAGTGCTGGCCCTCACCGGCTCACTGAAGTCATACTCGTAGTCCGATTTGCCCTCTAACCCTTTGTCCTGTACAGCTGGGACCAGGGAGGTGTGGACGCTCATCTTATCGGTCATACCTAAGTAATGCCTGTAGTCTCTAGGAACAAATGCCCGTGCACGGGGTGTCAGGGTTTCAGTTTCTTCTGAGTCTCTCCTGGGACCTGCACCCTTTTCGGTATTCACCCTCTGCTTCCTGCTTTGAGAGTGGACAGAGCTTACATCCAACTGAAGTTGATCTGTTTCATCAGGTGTGCTCAATGAAAACATGCTGGTGGCTCTGCGGAATGAATTTATATGACGGCTGGAATTGCTAAAACTGTCCTTCCTGCTTTTAGGTGATCGGGGGTCTTTACTAGAGTCTTTAGAGCTCCTCTGGACCTCGCGGGAACCAGCCTCAGGTGTGGTGTTATTATTTGAGACGTTGGCTTTGCTCTCTTCTGCTCTTGATACTATCTGTCTGTCCAAGGGCGACTTTGGTCGATTGTAAGGTGGAGGGGATGATTTCACCATGGCAGGTCTTGAGCTTGTTTTCTCGACAGGTGAGCGCACTAGGCTGATTTCTGGGTCGCCAAATTTTGTCCCCTGAGATGGTTGCTCCTTCCGTTTAAGGTTTCTACTTTTGTCTAATGCAAATGACACCTTGGGATCTGATGTGGTCTCATCCCAGAACTCACGCAGCGTTTTGAACTGTTTTCGGCCAAGATTTGGGGATAAGTGTTGGTGATGTCTGGTTGTGTTTTCATCCTCACTGTCAGAATCCTTTCCGACAAACTGCAGATCAAACTCAGATTTGGCAAATCGTTTGTTAAGTTTTGTATTACCAGTTACTTTACCCGCTGCACGTGCTTTAGGCTTTCCAGTATAAAGTCCAGATTTGGTTCTCTCCTGTTCCCAGAATGATTTGAGATGCTTGATCCTCTCTTTATCTATCACTGTGTCTTCCTGCTTGACACCATGTCTGTGTAAAATAGGGCTCTTATCTTTATTGGACAAGTCCTCTCTTCTTTTAGGAGGCATGTCAGGGTTTGAACTTCTATCTTCACTATTTCTCCTATTCATGTCCTCACTTGACCTGCGTAGTTGTGTCTTGGGGCTAATTTGTCCACTTTGCTTGAGGTGTGTGTTTGGAGAGAAAACAAGCTTACCAGATTCCACAGTGTCCTGTGCCTGCAGTAGAGACTCAGATGTTCTCTTGCCCAGGTCTGCTGGTAGTTTGGTTTCAGGTGACTGGGGAAGACCATCAGTTTGTGAGCCAAATGATTCTGGACCTATTCTGGACTGGACCAGTGTTTCTGGCTGCATTTCTAGTCCGGCTAAACTGAATAACTCGTTAGTGTCCTTGTGATGATTGGTATCTAAATGCATACAGTTAGTGTCCTTTTGTGGCAGCTGATCTTTGTCTTCCTTATGATTTGTGGCATGTGTGTATGTCCCTGTCCCATTGGGTATTCTCACAGCAGTTTGTGTATCAGTGGCTCTCTGGGATTTCTCCTCATCTTTGTTGGCCTTTGGTGTTGTGTCACTGGGTGTGCTTGATTTGCTGATAAGTATTTTGTGGCCTGTGTTGCTTTTTTCCCAGAAAGACTTCAGATGAGAAATATTAGATGGTTCATCGTTGCTATCTTTTGCTCCATCTGGCCGCATATTTTCCCAAGTCTCTTTCTTCACCACTTCGTGTGATTGTTCTCCATTTCCTTTTATCAGCTCTTTAGCTTCACTAACATGCGGCTGTGAGCGATTTCTTTTTATTTCAACTGTGGCCTTTGACCTGTCACTGATGGGGTCTGATTCTTTAATTGGTGGATGTTCACATTTTACTTCAACAGAGCTATCAATGACTTTTTCATCTTCAGTATTCAGCCAGTCACTACTGTCATTGCTGCGGCTAAACCAGTCCAGCACTTTTGCAATGGAATGATCCTCATCCCCAGTTGGGGAACTTGTTTGAGTGTACAGCTTGAATGCATGCTTCTGTCTGCCTTTAGCTTGTACTTGTTGTTCAGACTTGTCAATGAGTTTCAGATCATAAGATATTGGAGGGTCTGAAAAGAAGATGAAAGTAGTTATAAACAGACATTGTTTCATTTAATAGCAACATTGAGTTTCACTTTTAATGTGTATCTGATTGGAGTTATGCACAGATATAGTAAGTGTAGCATTGCTTCTACTTCCTTTTTAAATTGGCACTACCAGTTCCCACTGATACAGCTCTGAAACATACCAACAACGCTTTGGGTCTGACTGAGTTGGTCCTGTCTAATTGCTGAGTCCACACTGCTAATGTTCTCTGGTTCTGAATTGTGAGTGCTGTTGCGCAGGGTTTCCACGGCAGCAGGCTGCCTTTGTGACTGATTGTCTTGTCTATCTGCAGCTTCTCCTACTTTTGTGATGTATGAGCTCTCTCTGAAATTACACAGATAGTGAATTGCATGATGAAGATAAGAGAGTTTAATTAAAGGTTTTTGGTATAAAGAATGTGTGTTTTCTTCTTACTGGTTTCTCTGTAGTCTTGATTCTTCTCTGTTCAAACTGGAATTAGAGAAAACCTGAGATGTATCCACAACTTGTTTGAGTGACATTGCATCTGCACTTGGGTGGACAGATTCTTGACAAGAGCTCATTTCATCTCGAGGCTTCATGCAGGACGGATTAGAGCTCCCACTTAAACCACGCTGCAGGCTGCGTCTCGGGGCAGGGACAAGTGCTGCTGGACGTGTCTGAGTTTCCAGGTCTTGGCCAGTACCTGGCTGTCTGGATAGGAATGTTCTCTTTTTGGGCACAGGCCTGAAGCCTGCCGAGGAGCCTGAAGTGACAGATTCACCTGAAGTTTGGCTGTTTTCCGTACGAAGTTGGGACCTCAGTGGCTCTAATGGGAACACAGTAGAAACAATGGTTCACCCAATTAATTAATTCATGATGATAATCTGAAAAAATCTGACACACAAACCTGTTCCTGATGACTGTTGCTCTGTGCTGGGTGGCATGTCCTCAGTATCATCAGGTGGATCGACCACAAGAAGAGAGGCACGGTTGAAAGGGTTGTGTCGTAACTATGAATAAAAGGCTTTTTATATTAAAGCGGCAGTGTTATAAACCATTATACAACATACAAGCACATATTTGTAGACATATATGCTTACCATTCTTGGAGAGCGGACTGCCAGATTTAGACTTTCTTTTTCTGCATGACTGAAGGAAAGTCCAAATTGAAGTTTACACTTAAATGATGAAGATATTTTACTGTAACAATACAGCAGCATTTCTTGGTGAAGTATGTTGTAATGTGCATGACTGAGGCTTACTGACACATGAAAAGGTCTGATTGCAAAGGGAAGAATGTTTAAGGAGTAAAACAAAACTTTTGACATGAACTGAGAATGATAAAAACTGCAAAACGCAGACTTGTAAACTACAAGTCGAAAGTTGCATTTATTTGAATGTTAAGAGTTGTGTGGATTTGGTTTAGTTATATGACCTAGACAAATATGCTGTACTGTAGTAAAAGGTTGCATAAGAAGGTCATATACTGTATGAACCCTTTGTGTGTTTTTTAAAGCATTACAAATGTTATAATCAAATTTCAATCCAACACTGTTATTGGGGCCACACAACCCAGACACATGCTTACACATCTAATAAAACTTCACTAAATATCCACCACCCTGACATAATAGCTTTCTTCACTTTACTGTTATTATACTTTTAACATTTTGGAGTTCAACACAGCAGCCTGTTCACACCTCCTACTGCCGAGTAGTGAGCAGGATGCTGTTGTTCATTAATAAAACAGCCATGTTCTGAGTTAGCACCACCTTTCTTTACACAGACTGAGTCACGGGACACTACACACTTACAGCAAATAAATGCCGCTTCTAACTGAACAAGGTATTCATGTCATGTGAGTCGTAAACAAAGGATAAGCAAGGAAATGTAAAAAAAATTAAAATGAAATGCTCTAATAAAAAGGAGCACTCTGTTTACTTAAAAGGCTAAAGGAGCTGGATAACTGCTGCATCTGTGTTTGAACCTTTCTCTGACTATCACTTTGATAAAAACAGTCTGTCAAAGTAAAGCAGTAATAAAATAGAAATACTATACTTTATCTCCTGTGGCTGCAGTGCATCCCAGGTTCTTGCAGGTTTTGGAGGAAGGACAGTGTCTGACCCTTGACTGCTGGGAGACTTTGATCTATTAAGTCTCAGAGATCCATCTGTAACAAAAAAGTAGTAGCAGGACTAAAGCTGTTACCTTTAAGTAATTGTACAGTAGACAACAGTTGTTTGGCATCACACCTGAAGCAGATTTCTTCTGTTTCATGGAGGCCAAGATCATTTCTGAGCCATGGATCTTGTCCATGTGTCTGCGAGACTTGGCTTCATAAAACCAGTCTCCAGTGAAGTACTTCAGATTGTTGTGTGGCTGGGCATCATTGGTAAGAATTGTCTCCAGTTTTCTGAAGGAAAAATACAAAAAGGAATGTAATGTATAATAGCAGTTGACTACAATTAAAGCTTTTTGATACTGAGATTTCACAGCATCTGCTGCTAAGTTATTTCATTGAGGCTATTTAATGCAACCACATGGCACTTGATACACTTGATGTCAAGAGGTTTTAAGTGCTTGGAATTCTTCATTGACTCAACTGCAAGTACAAGCCCCACTCACTATATACTGAGGTGAAATGAAAGTAGTACATTTTATAGATTAGAGAGGAATTCTTTGTTAACGAACCAAAACTGTGTCAACAGTTATAGGCTACATGAACCCAAGGGTAGCCACAGCTAAATTAAAATACAAGAGGTTTTGTCTCTTCATTCAGCTCTTTATTTCAGTTTAAACTTGGTTAAAGACAAAAAATGAGTTTGTATAAGGTTCATTACATTAATAACTTTCTTCTTTAGATGCTCTATGTTGTACTGGATTTCATCTGAAGCATAAAAAGTAGAAAATATTTCTGTCATGTTCAAATTTAATTACATTTAAAATGACCATTCCAACTCATCCCCCTTTGGACCAAGAGTTAATAGTCATGTGAAAAAAGGGTAGCACATTATTACAGGCTATTGCCTTAATCCTTTTACACTGACACCGCACGCATTCAGGCTCACACTGATGAAAATACTAAACTAAATTTCATTAAATAAAGATTGCTCCATGACATTTTTTTACTTTTAAAAATTTCAAAATAAATTAGGTTTTGTTTGTTGAAGATAAAGCTCCTCTGACTGCCACTCATTTGACAGCTCAGATCATATATGTCTGTAAACATGCCCTGGACATACGGGCTACTCTAAAGATATTTTCCCCCTCTTATTTGTTCAAACCTCCTGAAGCAAAGGTGAACCTAGTATCTGTTATCATTGTGCATCTGAAGACAGCTGTTTTAATCTGTCTGAGCAGCATGATCCTCTCTCATGTGTGGAGTTCAACTTGGCCCTAATTTGATTGCACATCTCACATTGAGGTTTCTAAGCATTGAAGGCAACGTCTGAATCCAGCCAAGCTGTTATTGTGTTATTCTATTAAAGCAAGAGAAGTATCGTCTTGAACAACATGTTTACTGTCCAACGGCCACAAAGACCTCCTCTTACAAAATAGCCTGTGGATGATTTGGAAAAACGTATTAAAGCAATGAAATGACATTAGCTCAATAACATGACATTAACTTAATGTTGCAACCATATCGACTTTAGACACTGTCCAAATTTTCAAAGCAAACTCTTCACACAACAAACAAAATCATTGTACAATTATGTTTTTGTATATTTTTTGTTAAAAGCAGGGCTATTAAATACCGGACTCTTTCCTCTTCGGCCTTTTTCAGCTGGGCGTCCCTCTGCAGCACCGTCATGATGGCGACCTGCTCCTCCTCAGTCAGGTGACTCAGGTCAATCATGCTTGTGGTTTCTCTCAGCAGGCAGATGAGGACAAAAATACAATAAACACCTGTCACTACTAGACAGACAAACAATCAAACAATCAAAAATCTTTTGATTTTATTTTACTTTTATTGGCTAGGACAGAAGACAGTCAGGGTGAGACAGAGTAAATATGGTATATATGTACAGCTCTGGAAAAAATTAAGAGACCACTGCAAGTATGGAAACCATTCCAATCCAATGTCTGTTGAATCCCAACACAGGCACACCTCATTTTACTGAATGAGGTGCTGATTAGGTGATCACCTGAACCAAATCTTATTTATAGGAAAAAGTATAAAAAAAACACTTCTGTACTCATCACCGGTCATCATCAATGCTCTAAATTACAATATTTTTATTTGGAATTTGAGAAAAATGTTGTCAGTAGTTTATAGAACAAACAAAAATGTAAATTTTACCCAAACACATACCCATAAATGGTAAAACCAGAGAAACTGATCATTTTGAAGTGGTCTCTTAATTTTTTCCAGAGCTGTATATATATATATATATATATGGTATGTAATGGCCTTAGTGAGCTTGTTTTTTTTTAGAAGAGCATAAGCCAATAGAGCAACAGAGCCTAATACATTTGAATTCTGACATGTTTATGAAAAAAGAAATAAAACATTTGCATAAAAGACTTTTACGGTGATGACTAAATACGCTATATTATTTTTACATATTTTTTTTAACTTGTTGATATTTATAACATTGACAAGAATTGTCAAAAAAGTCTCACATGCTGATAAATCAATAAATAAGCTGCAGTAGGCCAACTGTATGAGTGGGGTAGGCTACATCCTAAATTGTGTTTTAAAGTTGTTTCTTAAGGATAGATTTAGAAATAGTTCAGAGTGTGAGACACTACTTTGTCATGAGGCTATACTCCTCCTTAAAAATAAATATTGATAAACTTAACAGCTTAAGGAGATGGTGTTCAGGCATCTTTTAGTGACAAGAAATACTAAAAAATGTTGCTTACCTTAACTCTACCTTCTCCTTGAGTCCCATCCCATTGTGGAGATAAAAGGGTGATATAGTGAACGCTTTTATCTCCTCACTTGCTGTGCCGTTGAAGACAGTGGGCAAGTCTCGGACGGACCAGAAGTTGAAGGGCGGTCTCTCTCTCCCGCAGACAGCTCAGTCCACTCAGTCCATCTCTCAGTGGGACACTTTGAGAAGTCTTTTCTCTGCTTCTCTTTTATTCATTCGCGTTTAAAGACGAGATTGAACGACACGAAATGAAGCGTGAAGTCTGTTAAATTGATGAGTGGAATGATGTAGTGGCGAGCGGCTACCAGCAGGTGTCCTCAGTCTCCTCAGGTTGTCTGTTTGACAAAGGGGTGTGTGGACAGCCCTGTCCTGTCTCGGAGAACAGGAGCTAAGTCAAATAGCCTATCCGCCTTTGCTGTGGGCGAGGCCACACGACTTCAGTTCACAAAAAAAAATACACTTTTAATTAGAGTGATTTCTGACGTTTATAAAACCATCCTTAAAAACTAAAACATCCCATACCACCACCACGATGACCGTCTGACGAAAACACTGGAAAGTGTTTGGGACGGTGGCCAGGTTTAAGGAGTAGGCCTACTGTCCAGAATAATATGCTCCTCATGTAGGCCATCTAACTGCCTCATTTAGATTCACATGCAAACTGGCCTTATAATAGTAATAAACCATAATATATTATCATCATCATAATTAACTTATTAATAAATAATACATAATTCAACAAATTAACAATGCCAGGCTAAATTACCCGGAAAATGCTGATTTTAATAATAGGTGCCAATAAGACATTGAATGCTTTCACCAAGTGCTTTTTACACATAAACGATATCTCTTGTAGGCTATAGTAGTGGATAATAGTATAGGATTCACTGACACTTTGGTTTCACATTATGATATAGCCTACACTAATTAAATATTTACAAATGAATTTTGAAATTACTGTTACAGTATAGTAACAGTAATTTCAACTTGAATATACTACTGTCAATCAGAATCTGTGTATATATCGAACTGTATCTGTGTGAGTTCAAACTAAATGTGTATTTGTGAAGAATTAAAAAAAAAACGTTAAATGTTTGTGGAAGCTGCTCTTTATTTGTAAAAGAAAGACTTTGTCTGCTACACGTTTAATTACACAAAGAACATATCTGCGGAGACAAACGCAGAAAATATCCTGAAATAAACTTAGGTAGAGTCAAATTTGATTGAATTGCTTTCATATTTCATACATCTTTCACTTTGCATTCAAAGAACAGTTTTATATACAAAGAGCACCGATCAACAGTGCTTCTCAAATCCACTCTGGATCTTTTATACAATTAATTTACATCTAACCAATGACCCTTTTCTGTCACAACAAGCACACTGTGTCCTCTCACTTCACTGAGGAACTATAGCGTGGAAAGATGTGTGCAACATGAAGACAACTCTTTCACATTCAGAGAAAAGGCAGCCTTGAAAATTGTCAGTGAGTCAATGACATGCCAAGTTTAAAGCAAATGGAGCCCACCTCCAAATGCAACACCTCCTATTTGTGGATGAAGTGCTGTTCAATTAGACCAAAAACTGTTCCACTGCAAAAACCCTAGGCACAGAATTGACTACATACTGTACCGACTCATATTCTAACCCTTGCACAGTACGTACAATGGAGATTGTGAAATCTTTCATCTAGTAAAATTTTACATAACACAAAACTCAGAATATTTAGTGCTCTATCATTCCGCTTAATAGGTGTACTTTAATTATATAAAAGCTATTTTTACTCTACCCGTCAATGATAGTCTGAGATCATTGTTTAATGCTGAAGCACTCCCACAAGTGTTCAGTGTAGAGTTTACAATATTTTCCCCAGTCAGTAATCATAAATAAATACAAACAACACACAAGGAATGTCTACTGAGACACAGTAAAAAAGACAAAAACTAAACAGGTGTAAACGCCAGTAGCATCACTACTTAGTGACAGTTAAAAAACTGTAGGGAATGGATGACTGATGAATGGATCAAGAAAGAAAGGACCCTGCTCTTTTTTCCTCTTCCACTGCCTCTTTTCCCTCTCAGATGAGCATCACACAGTTTACATCCAACAACAGCATTTCCAAATACATAACATCAATGTTTCTCAGCACCCATAACTATCTTTACAGATTACACTGTAAAATGGATAAGACATCCAATTAGGGGGGTTAGACAGCAGCATTGCTTGACATCTTGGACAAGTTGCAGAAGAATGGGTGTGAGCTATTGGCAAACGTCATTTGGACATGATTACCATGGATTCGGACAGCCATTGCACCATTGTGTTCCTGACATGTCTGTATTTGGGCATGTGTTAATGTTTCTCCAAAGGTTTAGTCTGCAACGAGGACAGCTTTGCTGCTAAGTGCTTCACCTTCTGAGAAACACTTCCTTCAAATTACATGAACTGCATCTGCAAAAAGGGTAACAGCCACTGTTACTAAGAATAATAAACACTTAAGTAAAATACATTGTAGCTTATAGTTTATCAAGCATGAGTAAAAGCATGTAGCAGAACTATATGCATGAGCAATAAAATCCTATTTAGGTGAGCAATGAAAACAAGCAAACTATGAAAGCAGTAAAGTACAGTTAAACAAAAATTGATTAAAATACTAAGAGCATTTAATCAAATGGAAAAGTATGTATGTGGCAAGACCTTAATAAGAGATAACAGGATATAAACAATGTTCATGCAATGCAGCTACAAGCAAAGAGCATGCTGTACCTAAACAGATCCTCTACAAGAAATCCTTGAGAGAGAGGTGTGCAAACGGGTCCTGTCCAGGGGCTCGGAGAGGACTCTGGCTGGAAGGACTAGAGGCTGCGGAGGGCTAATTCAGGAAGAAATACAGGAAGTATAGTACATGAGGAGAACTAAGAGTCAGCACAGAGACTGAAGGAGGAATGAGATTAGTTTGGAGAAGCTGTGATATATGAGACAAGGGTTAATAAAAGGCAGTTTTGAAAAAAACGGAGTCATAACGAGGGAGTTGATTCACAGTTTGTCCCTTGCTTCTCAGAGAGTGAAGGGCCCATTGTTCAAACTGTCATCAACACAGTATTCACACTTGCGACACAGCTTACAGTGACTAATTATGGTGCACATCACCGCACAATGAATTTACTCAGCCTGAAAACTGATTACAAAGTAATGACTGACATCACAGCACTGGTTTTACAGTAGTTAGATTACTGTACACCCACCTGAGCACTAGACACAGAGCCAAAAGGGTTGGGAGGCCGCATTACAGGTTGGTTGTACATCATTGTAGGTGGATTCATGATCCCCATGGAGCCCATTTGTGGAGGCTGTAGCATGACACACACAAATCATTTTGTCTGATATGTTTGCTCTGCTGAAGCCAATGTGACTTAAGCCAACACTCTGATTCTAATTCTACTTCTTGCCTAGATACATACCATGCCATATCCAATCATGCTTGTAGGTGTGGTGGCAGGAAAGGACATGACTGAAGATGGCTGTAGACACAAATAATTAATTAATGTATAGTTTACCTTCAACAACAATGTACAGACTCAATGCTGCCGGTATTCCACAAAAGATAGAGTAAAAGAGGCTGAAACAATAAGCACAAGAGCATGAATTATGTGTGAATCACCATGGAAACAGGGTTCCAGGTTGTGGATGGCGCCGCTTTGGGCTGCCAGTTTGTGCCACCGGTCATCCTCTTCTCTCCAGGCTGGCTCCAGTGGATGTCACTGCACATTAAGACAGTGGATGTTATCATCAGCCTGTAACTGCCCTTAAGTGTAGCTGCTTGTCAGTCTATTCATGATACATTTCAAACTTACTTTTTCATTGTGCCATTTCCAATACCCAGATCTAAAATGAGAAAATATATATATATTTTTTACATTGAAGTACTTAAAGAAGTTCAGCTCAAAAAATTGCATAAAAACGTACTGCCGACAAGGTTGGCTAATGAAGAGTCAAGGTCATCTGAGACCAGCTTCTCTGGCTGCTGATTGGACAGCTGGCAGGAGCCGGCAAGAGTCGGTTTCAAGATGCCCCCAGTAATATCTAAGAAAAAACAGAAGTCTGACTCAGAGAAGATGAAACCAGAGATCATAAGATTTTTTGCACTATTATTTCCCAAATGGACAATATCATTTTCTTATTTGTATGATACTGTGCTATAGAAATGATTAAATAAAACAGCAAACATAGAATGGGCACATGTTACTACAAAGAGTTAGTTACAGTCGGATTTGTTATCATTTTCAGTTTAAAGTGAAATAAAAAAAAAAATACTGTTAAGTACTTTAAGTTATTCGTTTTTTTGGAACCAGTACAGCCTTGAAAATGTAAAAAATAGTGAGAGTCTGGAGCAGATGTAGCTTTATGTGCAATTGTATCAGCATGCACTTAGTTTTATGAGAAGAACTTAAACAACAATTCTCTTCAAACAATGCCGAATCTGTTGCAAAGTCCACTGGGCATCCCTGGAATGCCTTAAGATATCACCTCCTACTTTTTTTAAACATGTCATGTTTGACTTTTTAAGCTGATTAGCAACTGTTTGGACAATAATTGTGTGCATGGCCTGCCTTTGATTGTTCATCTGCAAACCAAAGTTAACATCCACCTTACTTAAACATGTCAACTAAAGGCCTATGTAAATACAAGAGTCTCACCATCATTGGCTTTTGCTCCGAAAACAGACTCAAAGTCCACGTTCAGGCCCCCTTCTGGCTGTTGTGGAGGGGCCTGTGGTGTTGAGTATCCTTAGGAAAGTTTTTAAAAGACTTATTAGGAAATGATATTGTTTCAAATGGAAACAAAATGTTGCTTTGACGGTCTATCACCATTAGGATAATGGAACAGCATAGGTTTCTTTACAGGATATAAAACCTATATGGATTTACTGCTGTATGTGCTGGCGAGAGCCTTAAGTACTCTACCTCTGAATAGACCTGCTACAGTAGAGGGCTCAGTGGGGAAAGGAGCCTGGTGTGGGAGGTGCTGGGCAATGGACACTGGACCACAGAAGGAGTCTTATACACAACACGAAGCAGGGAGCAGGACAAAGAGAAAGACCAAAAAGAAAAGGTATTTTAAAGCCCAAAGAAATACAGATTGGAAATGAAAGCAAACCAGGCAGAAAGTATGCAGCTATTATGTGTTGGATTTTTTTCAATTACAAATGTGTAAAGAAACAAAGAAAAAAGGGGACCATTAAAAAGGATTTGGTATTAATTGTGCGGTAATTATAAAAAATAAGGCCAATTGGTGTTGAACAGGAGCCTATGTTTGTCAAAAGCATACCTGAGACGGAGTGCTCTATCCGCACTGTGCGTTTGTTATTGGCTGAAACTGTGGAGTTTGTGTCAATAAAGGGATTGTAACGATCTGGGAAATCAAAAATAGTGTTGGTAAAAGAACAAAAATATTTCAAAGTAATTGTCTATGGCATTATTATAAATGAAAGGGGGCTATTAAGCTAGCCTATTCTGCACAACCTAGGCATAAAGGCAGCATAGAGCAGCACTGACACTTCTAGTTGTAGTAAAACGTACTCTGATTATACTAAAAACAACACACTTTAAGTTTAATATGACAATAATGACAGGAAAAAAGATTATCAAGGCACTCATCGACACTGAAGGTAAAACAGAAAATATACCATGCAGCTAGTCATGCTAACAAGTCACTACAGAGAAATGAGTGAGAAGACTTTAGAGAAACAAAATGAGCAATTACCACAAAACATTTCATGACCAGATGTCCTAGAGGAAAAGCTAATACCGTCTGAAGACACAACAGGTAAGTGAGTAGCATCAACAACGTGTTTTGAGAGGAAAGGGTTAAGGTTTGGCATGGATTCATCTCCAGCTTCAGCAGAGGTGAATGGATCTAGACAGGCAGAGAGAAGAAAGAAAGACAGAGTGGAGAGGAGAAGGTGGGCATCAGAGTCACAAAACAAGAGCAGGAGAGCATGCAGAACAGTAGACCAGAAACAAAGCACTGAGGCAGGACTAGGGAGCCTCCTACCAGCCCACGCTGTTGCCGCTGGTAGCCCTGTGGAGCCTGACTGGGCAGAGGGCTGGAAGGACGATTGCAGGTGGAAGAGGTCACTCTCCATCTTCACTGCGCTGTACAAGGCAAAAGAAATATAAGGCTGCGTCACAAATCTATTGTCCTCATAAGATCAAAAGATTACTGGAACTGTGAAACCGTTTAGGTTTTCTAGCTGCCAGACTCACACTTAAACTTCATTTTAGGAGTTCAAAGAAAGTGGTTAACATTGGGTCTCACCTTGAGATCCACAAATGCCCTAACCATTAAGTTGTGCACTACATTTACAGAAAAACAAACAAATATGGCACACATTTTACAATATCTCAATTTAGAACATATAAATCTAACATAAGTAAATGCATAAATGATGGTCTGTTTGTAGGAATTAACATAAAAGACACAGCTGTTCATGGTTTTATGCTCGCTTAAAGTAAAACCACATTTAGATAATTTCATAGTTGTAATCTAACATTTCTTATTTCTTATTTATTAATTCATTCACTGCAAATTCTGGAAGATGGTATGTTTGATAAGCCTTACCCATTAGAGCAGCTGGGTGTAGAGAACAAGTCAATTGCTGGTGCTGTGCTGATAGTGCCCCCAGTGGTGGAGACAGGTGATGTATCAGTCGTAGGAAAGGAGGGCCTTTTTGAAAGCTCCTTCAGCCTTTGTTCCTGAATGAAAGAGGAAGTCTATTCAGACCAAAATGTGACCAAAGCTCTGAGAAGGTGTCAGTTTGGCGCATTTTTTTAATAGCCCAGATACCTTCAGAGCCTTGAGTCTTGCCTGTTCCTCTTCAAGTGCCGCCTGCTTCTCTCGCTCATCCACTTTAGTGAAAGACATCCCAGTGCTTGCCAATGACGAGACAGCATTTGATAGAGTACTAGCCCTGCAGAGAAGAAAGATTCATACTGAACACAACCCCAATGATGCTGGGGTGATACTAACAACTGTCCATTCAACAAGTGAAACCTTTTTAAGTTTCATAGACTAGACGAGAGGGATCCGCTTACCTGCTGGCTGCAGTGGAGTCTTTGACCTTTTTTCCTTCTAAAGAAGCCAAGTGCTGCTCCAGGGCTTCCAGGAGGCTACTTGGTGCCTGTTATGACAGAGATTATATTTTCTTTATGTTCCAGGTGCACCATTGTCTGTATGCATATTACAACTATATCAACAGTGGTAGGTAGGCAAGTTTTAACAGAATACCCACACAAAATCACAGCCAATTATTCAGCTGAATGGTAGCTATAATTTTGTGTAAAACGTAGTACACAATATTCTCTGTTAGTTACCCACCACTGGTTAATGACTGCAGCCAGAAAAGCTACATTAAGATGAGTATATCATCTCAGTGGGATGACACATTGCATGACAGCACTTTCAACAACCTGCCTATTGTTGAACAGATAGTGTCTAAACACAAAGGGGCAGCCATTTTTACATGTAGATGAACTACACTGGTTTACAACCTCAAGATGACCAAAGTGAACCAAATTTACCACAGCAAGTGTTTTTTCCTCAACTGATTTCAACACGATGTGGGACGGAGACAGAGAGCAGAGGCATGCAAAAAGACATCACTGAAGCAAGTCACAGACATAAAAGTAGAGTGAAATGATAGTACTTACACAAACTGTGAACTAAAGTGGAAAGATAAAAGGGAGAATAAAGAATATAAAAGGTAGTGACAGTCAAAGGGTAATGCAGTTTAGCGGTGATCAAAGGGGGTAACATTCTTAATATGAGCCCAAAGAGCCAAAGACAGTGGAATGTGACATTATTAATGAAAAACCAAAACTATCATCTAACTGTCACCGAGGAGTAACTGCAGCTACAGTGATCTAACAACTTTATTTACTGTAAGAAGACTGAATAAAAGAAAGGTGAAGGCGAGTAAGAGGAAACTGTCGACTACATGCAATCAAGATTCCATGCATAGGTTTGGATTTAGAAATACATATGTTTTGTGTATAATATGATCTTTTTCCAGGACAGGTGATAATGCAGGAACAATTTGTTTTGAGAAATATCCTGCTTATTTTTGTTTTAGAGGTCACAGTCTGATATGTGTGCTTACCTGTGAAAGGTCAGGGATGTCACCTCGATCAATGCCTACTTGCTGTTAAAAGACAGAGATCATTACAATTGAGTTTCAAAAGGAAAACAAAGCTTATATCCTCAACAATGGATATAATCTGAGATGTCAAAAATTGCATATACATTAAATAGAAGGATAAATATATTTACCTCTGCTACTTTAAGGAATTCAGATATTCGGGTCATTCGAGTAAGGAACTTCTTATAAATATCCAGGCCTTCTTTACACTGAGTTTTCTTCATGTCAAAGTATTTCTCTGTTTAGATCAAAACAATAGATTGTTGTGGGTTTTATTAAAAAAAATACAAAGGTTAAAGTGAAACCAGCCTTAAAGGCCTTACCAAGCAGGTTGATGATGCCTTCATTATAAGCTGCAAAGAGCCTGATGGAGTCTTTGAAGAGGAGCATGAAGGCTGCATTAATAACACCATTAGTCAGCTCGTTGGCATTGACCTAAGGAAAAGCAATCAGTCCAATTTTACATTTACCCTTACAGTTTCTGTGCAGCAAAATCAAAACCTAGTATCTAACTCTGGTGAGCCTCAGAGAAATCTTTATTATTTCTAGAGCATAAGAGCTACAGGAGGCTACACTCACATTGAAATCGAGGAGGGCATCCATTTGGTTCTGAATAATGGGGATAGTCTTGAGCAGCTTCTCTGTATTCATGGACCTCATGACACCATCCACTCTGTAAAAACACATGGGGTGTTGAAGCAGAAAAAGGGCATTGAGGAGAGTAAGTAAGCTCATAAAAATAATGAACAGAGTTAACGGAAACTTCCGTTGCACAATTTTTTTCATACCTAAATAAGAACTGTATTACTTCAGCCAAGGAGGTAATGTTAATGTTTGTCTGTCCATCAACTCACTATGCTTTTGAAAATTAATACTTTGTAGATCAGAAACAAGCTAGTTACATTTTGGAGCTGAAGCAGCAATGGGGTGGATTCAGGAATATTTTCCTTGATTTATTATCACAGAATGACAATGGCTTAGTGCAGTTTGCACTTTAGTTACATACATACAAACAAAATGCTTACCCCCGCTTAACTTTTGTGAAGTCAAAGGCAACCTGTCTGTATGAAACAGCTTTCTCATTCAGGTACCGACTATACCGCCTGATGAATGTGGACATGTCATATCCTGTGAAAAAAAGCAGAATCATAACGTTTTTTATTTTTTATTTATAAGATCTACAAAGACCTAAAGCTAATAAAAAAAAAGGCCAGTATTACCTTGTAACCCACTTTTGTCCAAAAAATTACTGAGATTGAATAGTGTATTCCTGGAAGCCAGATACTGCACAAAACGCTACAGAAAGAAGGTGAAATGCTTTAGGTCACTCTGTGATGGTTCTACTGTTAAGTCTAAGTTAGATTTTATTTACCTCATTGCCATAGACCATGAGATGGTGTGTGGTGATTAGCGACTTGAAGACAACCACCCAGCTGGTGTTAGTGGTCCTCTCAAACAGTGAGTCAGCCAGCTGAGGAATGTTCACGTTCATCTCGTTGGTGCAGTGGATCAAATCTAAAATACAAAAGAAATATTCATGAGGTACTAATCCGTAAAACCATTATTACATCCTTTCCATTTCAACCCCTCCATTATTACAGGTAAATGATTGATTGTTAAAGTGTACAAAAAGAAGGTTTAGAACCCCTTAATACATCATACAGATGTGTTAAATGTTTGGTAAAACAGAAACAACCTGTTGTATATATGATATACTATTTGTATTTGAGTAATTAAAAGTACAGCTAAAAGACAAGCCCATTTTTAGGTCAGAACCTAAAACAGGCTACTGTGTGTCATTCCCATGTCCTCCAAAGCCGTGTCACATGTTTTGATATGTTTAACTTAAAAAATGAAAGGAGTACAGTCCCTAAACTCTGAAACATGCATAATCACACGTAACTCTTATTTTTAAAAGGACATTTCCAGATAGAGAACCCAACTGGAACTTAAAACAAGAGCATACAATCTGTACAATCTGACCAAAAATAGTTCTACTCCAAGGACAAAGCAGTGCTAAATGTATGTCATAGCAGTGTAAAACATCACAGATAGATGGTTAACCTGGCTAGTAAAAATGTAATTGATCACCCACAATACTTTCACTTGCTATGCTGTAAGATTTTGGGTAAAACCATGTAGCATCCAAATATTTTCAAAACTGTATGTAAAAAAAAAAAAAAAAAAGAAGACTTTTGCTTTAGACTAAAACAACAGCAACATTATTCTTTGCTATAGAGGTTGAACTGTATATATAAAAAAAAAAAAAATAAATAAAACTGTTTAAGATTGACTTTGCCACAAAGGCTATTAAGCTGATATGTTAATAAGTCCATTTATTGGACAATAAACCCATTAGTGCTCAGGACCCTGCCATTCACAGCTCTGATCAGACTCGCAGGATAACTTTCTATATTCTGTCTCTAAGTAGGACATAACGTTCTAGAGATGGAGAATTTATGATGGGTGTTTGAACTGGCCAAAGAGGCCGACGAGTGGTTTGAATGAGACGAGGAGATGACAGACCAAAGGATGAGGATGTTGTTGGATTTAAACTGGAGACTCTTGTTTCAGTGGCTCTCATTGTCTCTATACTTAGTCAGATATATATTGTCACTACATAATGGAGAATGAAACATAAAAGATAATTGCCTCTATCATCGGCCTGGAGCATAAAGATAACATTCGGCCGACAAACAAGACTCTCTCTAGACACTGCTGCTGTGCTCACCTCATCCATACTGTCAACTCCACCATAAGCCTTACACTATTTTACCACAAAAAGGCTAATACATCACTCACATTGTACTGCTGATGGAGCTAACCTCTGGGGTGTTAATCTCGCTGTTTAATAATCACCACAATTAAAAGACTAAGCCCGATAAAAATGGAGTGCTCCGCTTCTTCCACAAACTACAATAAACTTGGAGCCTCTTTTTCCTGTTATTATATTCTCTTGGTGATGCAGCTTCATGAAACCACTTTCATTACTGGCATCATGCATTTGTGAGCGCAGATCAATATGAAGAATATCTACAATGCATCTAGGTACAAACAGGCAGTCACTACTTACATCTTTATACCTGAGATTGTACAGCAGTAGCTGGTACCTGAGGTAAGAGGATAGTGCTCATCTTCAATGAAAAACAACCTATAGCATCCTTTTACCTTACAAACCTCAGCCCAACACTAGAGGACTTGCCCTTAAGTGTCTTAAACATCATGACCCCAGCATGTAGCATCTGGTGATACTCAACTAGAGCCAGAGTAAATCAAAGACTTGCACTGCTGCAGGTGCAAGATGGTAGGAATGTAAGCTTTGTGTGAATTTTAATGTAGTACCCACTGCTGTTTCCAACCGAAACAAATAGTATTATTTAAAGATGTTATTATGCATAAAAGTCCCTGTCATGCAAGAGGAATAAAAGAAAAACAGACCATAGCTTTGCAGATTAACAGCAGACAGCTAGCAAACAAGCCATTATAAAGACTCATTTAGCAGTCAAAGTTTAACTATTACACATTACAGATGTAAATGTATTAGTCAGCTTCACGGTGGTTTTTCTCCCCAAATATGATATGTACACAGTAATATAGTAGCTGTTTCATTTGACTGACAGAGCTAGCAGTAGCATGTAGCCCATCTGAGGCTTTGAGGCCTGGCAGATTACCATCGCCATAACTGGGCCACTTCAGGCGTTTTTTCTGTGAGCCAGCGGGGATTTAAACCATTTGTTGTTAAATACTCACAATCCAAGTGTTTCTTTTTTGGGCCCATTACTTCGTGTGTAGTGGCCTTGCATACTGTTTTGGACACAGCGGATCCCGTTACACTGTGTTGGGCTGCAGTGATCCGGTCCGTAATGCTCTGCCCCGACATCTTCGCTCACTCACAATAAAAACAAAGACTTTAAAAATGCAATCGTCGTCGTTGTTTTGTCGTGTTGGAGCTTAATGGGCTAAAAAACATTAACCAGAGTTGTCCACCTCCTCCGCAGCCTTGTCAGACCTCCTGTCTCCACCTTGGTTGGTTTGGAAATCAGGACCCGGCTATGACAGACGCGCACCAGGCGAGGGCGGAATAAAGGCAATCTGGCATCAACAAAAACTAAATGTGATCGTCTTGTGCCCCCTATCCGGTCAGACTGGAGGGCTGCGGTGACTGCAGACCCCACTCCCGTCTGATTGTGCGGTTCTCATCCCGAAGAAACGCAGCGGTCCCCTGGATGCCTTCTTCCTGCCTCCGCTCCTCCTCCTCCTCCTGCCGACGCTCGCCTCTGAAACTCGATGAAGAAAAACACACAGGAGGGAAATGGCGGCCCTGGACAATGCTCACAACACCGCCCGCAGACTCTGAGGCTGATTACAGCCGGCTGCTCACTCAAAGCATTGTGTGGTGCAGGTGTTAAGCAGCTGACCGCAGACCAGCGCTGAGGGCGAGGCCTGACCGGGCAGAGCCACACAGGACTGCTCAGTGATGGAGCACACGATTAAACCACATAGGCATAAACTTAGCAGGCTTGACAGGGAAGAAAACCTGCACATGCCTCGAAACTGTCAGTACTGGCTCCTTTTAGAAAGAGATGGGAACGAAAGACCTTTAGAGTGTGGCTCTATGTAGGCTATAAGACTGAGGCCATATGCCCCGAACTAAAATAGGCCTACTAAAAATAGTGGAGGTGGTATTCATCAGGAAATAGCCTATAACATAAGCTATAATTTTTTTTGCAGCATATAAAATTCTACCTACTGCATCTATAAATAATAAAAGTGGGGTTCTTTATAAACTTTTTTGGCAAAATCATATTTATAGGCTGATATTTGACTGTGCAGACTGTGTTGACTGACACTTTGGGAGCGCAGTGGCTCAGTGGTAGAGCAGTCGTCCTATAACCAGAAGGTTGGTGGTTCAATTCCCGCTCTCCCCTGTTCAAACTGTCGTTGTGTCCTTGGGCAAGACACTTAACCCACCTTGCCTTCAGTGTCCATAGCACTGCTGTGATTGTAGAAGTGTGTTTGGTGGTGGTTGGAGAAGGCTGTGAGTGCCGTTTGTATGGCAGCCCCCCTCTCTGTCTGCCCCAGGTGTGAATGTGTGTGAATGTGTGTTGAGTGGAAGCACGATGTAAAGTTCTTTGGGTTCCCGGGAAGGGTGCACAAAAGTGCTATATAAATGCATGCCATTTACCATTTTACTTCTAGAAAAAAGGAGTAGGCCTAGTTGGTAATCTTGAGGCTAAAATCTGCAGTAGGCTGTTTTTCAAAAAGATGACCAATGTGGATATAAATGTCTCAGCATAATCACAGCTCCAAAAGGTAAAATCTGAAAATAATAAACAATATGACATAAATTCTAGAGTTAATTCAAAAGTCAGGATATGATTCACTGATGAGCACTAGTGGAGGGAGGGCCAGGTTGCACTTTTGAATTTTTCTGGAGTCTGGAGCCTAAATAATCATAATAAAGCCTATACCTTCTTAATGATCCTAACATATCTTTTAACCATTATTGTTTATCAGATTCTGCGTCCATTTAGGATTAGTCTAGCCTCTAGCTCTCTGTGCTGTGTCGCATGAAGCACAGGGGGGCAGCACAGTGCTATCATAATCAGATGTATCTCTCGCCTGGATTAATAACCTGAACACCTTTGACTGATGCCAATTTTTAGTTGTTTAGGAACAATTCAGATTTTTTTTATCAAGAGAAATAGATCTAAATTAGTAAGTTAAGTAATGCTTTTTAATTCCCACAAAGATATCCTTTGTCTGCATTACAACCATCCATCAAGCATTGTTGCTGAGAAAGCCTATTTTGAAATGTGCTCATTCTTCTCAAAAGATTATTATATAAGGTTTATTTATCATGTAGGCTATACAAAACATTTCGGTTTCAAAAAAAAAAAAAAGGTTCAGTTTCCAATGAGGGTCACGCATTTGAATAGATGTGCTTTTAATGCCGTTCTGCTGTGTCAAGTTACATGCATACAGTTACAAGATTTATTTTCATACTTGGAATTTCTTTTAGTCTCCATCAGCAGAAAAACAACAACCCTTGACTTGAAGTAAAATGTTTTTTTAAAATCTAGAGGTTTCTGGTTAGTGAGGATAAAATGACAGGCATAGTCTTTGATAAAGGATTCAATTTCCGTTCAAAATGGAGCGTACGATTACAGGCACGCTCTCACGGGTTTTGTTGTGCAGCCCAGATTGTGTGATTGAGATGTCTGTTGGTTGAGTCTGGATGTTGTTGTTGATCAGATAGAGATGTCTGTATCAGATCATCTAAGAGGCGACTGGTCCTGAGCCATTAAAAGTCTCTCAGGCACACGACCTGTTGGAAACGTTTACAATGCTCAGGAGATGACAGGTAAGACCGAATGCAAAAATTCTAATGTGATCCAAAAGCAGGAAACATCTGATTAAAAAATTAGAAAGACAAATTTGAAAAATGTTGATGCTTTATACAGTATATTATGTGAAATAAAACAGTGTTACAAACTTTGCTGTCAGTAAGTTATTCAAGGGAGAAACAGGACTGCTGGGTGGGATTTGTAAAATAAGTAATGGATTTGCCATATGTTTTCATTTCAGGAGTATGTGGCCATTCGATCCTGTTTGCTTTGAATGGCACTTGTCGCCTTGTAAGCACCTTCAGATTTGATTTCATCTCTACCTCATACACCTGCATTTCCCTGGGCTCAGCAGACCTTTGCCACAGCCTGCACGTCTTCAGTCCAGATCTGACAGACACGTGAGGAAACAGGAACAGGATGACTCAAAACTGTAACGCAAAAGGGATGTGTGACATTGACATGAGGTGAATGGTATTGGGGGAGGGAACAATATTCAAAGAAAAGATTCAAGTGATACAAGAATATAACGTGGATGGGCTCAAACACAACATGCAAGGTCAAACAATATGTTCAGTAATGTAAATGCATTTCATTGAGAAAGTGCAGATAGGGTCATACACAGTCTATTGTGTTGTGTATATTACTGTGTGTTAGATAAAGTATACTATAAGTTATGGCTGACCTTATGTGACATGTAAATGGTGTAAAAGAAAGTGCTTTGTACTTTTGAGGTTTGGAAGATTGTCAAAACTCTGCGTTGATGCATTTGTGTTGTGTAATGTAATCTGTCTGCCCTGCTTTTAGTAAAGAATTACTCCAGCAACTTAGTAAGACAAGACACAATAAATATTAATTATTTATTAAATAATTTATATAACATGATGATAGTTTAAAACGATACATGGGTCTTTAATTAATGGCCTTTGCTATGTTTTCTAAAGCCGATGCAAAGTACAAGATGTAAAGGTGATTTATGATTCAGCAGATTTACACAATGACAGTTATATCTGAATTGTCATAGCTCTGTTTCTTCCCCTATTTTCTTTCCTCCTGAAAACCTGTCACAAGCCATTTGAGGTGAACATGTTACAATTGCTTAGACAATAAAATGAGTATAGTATTTACTGTATAAACTATTACTTATCCACATAAAGCTGAATCAATGTGTACTTTTGTTTTGACTAAATTATTACAAATTAACACAACTTGTACTTTTAAGTTAGTTAAACAAAAAAGAATGGACCATCTTTATAAGGTACACTAAAAAACGTCAAGAACATTGCATTTATGACTGGTTACTTTTGTAAAGTAAAACAAGGGTGAAAAAGTCAACATGAGGCATGCTAAAGTGTAAAAACAACCTAAAACCCTACTTCTGCTTTCTGCAACACTAAACAAACCTTGCTGTTTATACCAGCATCAAATGCCTTGACTCTAGGTGACGCCTTATGCATCACAATTACCTACATGAAGCCCTGCATCAGACTGTGAGTTGACTTTTTATGTTGATGTGAATGTGGGCCACAGCACCAGTCGATGACAGCTTAATTCCCAGGATGAGCCCCCTGCTGAGGCTGACAGACTGATCAGGCTGAAGAGAGACGAGTGGGAAACCTCCGAGTGCGCTCAGGTTTCTGGGCCCTGTCAAAAGATTTGTCCAAACCATTCACATCTGATGGAGTTTCCCATGTGCGGCACTGGAGCGGGTTTTGTTAAACCGTTTGGATAATGAGTCCCTCTATCTCTCTCATCTGTGCACACACAACAGATACTCATGAGGCGGACGGTCTGATTGGGTGTCCAGAATTTAGGCTCATCCCAAAACCGGGGGTAAAGAGGGGTTCCAACCTATTATAATGGATGAGTCAGGAAACAGGTAAACAATAGTGGAAAAAATTCAAAGAGGGTGTAGGAAGAGGGGTGTGTGTTGAAATGAGCTGGAAAGAGGGGTGACCTCAGTTTAAAAGGGTTTAAAAGTTTGGGTAATCGAGGTTTGGGGCCAACATGAGTGAGTGAGGCAACACAGAGCAGAGAGAGCAGGATAAAGAAGGATTAGGGGACCTGGAAGGTTGTACTGCTTTGATAGAGGTCAGAGGCAGCCATAGTTGAGGAAGCAGCTGGCGAAAGGGAATATTGTCTTTGAACATCTAATTTGAAGATAAGTGCTGTTTTTAGCGCCCCTCTCGTAACTGAGGAATGTGGTTAAGGCAATGTTGACCGTGTAAAGATGACAGCGGTCAAACCTCTCTCAGGTGCCGAGATGACACCACTGTGCTTTATCTTTCTGCTGATGAGTAAAGGCGCTTCAGTGTCTACACAGTTTAATGGATACAACTGCGACGCCAACTTCCATAGCAGGTTCCCGGGTGAGATGCATCCAGATAGTGTGCCTCTGTTATGAGCTATTGCATATAAGAGATTACCTCTGTCAGAAATGGAAAGGCATAATTTTCTCAGCTGGAGCGCTTACCTGCACACAATATGTAGCTGTTCCTGTAATAAGCACGCAGTTTAGAAAAATGAAACCAAATCTTTGTTTTGCTTCAGCTCAGTAAAATCACTTCTACTCATTTGATATTTCTGTTGGCTGATTATAATATTATATTAAAACAAGTGGCTTTGTAATGCTTTTAGTGTTGAGTATAGGACATTCAAACAAACTTTTCAACCTCTTGTTCACAGGGGAGGGGGACATTGATGTGTACTGCGGGGTTCAAACCATCACCTTAAAGATCAACTTTTGTCCCGTGCTGTTTTCTGGCTACACTGACGCAGATCTGGCCCTCAATGGTCATCACAATGACGGCCATTGCGGAGGCTTCATTAACAACAACACTTTGCCCACAACACTTCTGTTCAGCATCAGTCTGAGCACGCTTGAGGCCTGCGGCAACAGCCTGCTGGTAAAGACGCAACATCTTAATACAGTCAATGAGCAGTTCCATCATTTGTATAGTCAGCCGACTGACAAACTAAGCTCTTTCTCTAAACAGGTCTCCAATGCCTATGGGGTCAATGCTTATGGAAACATGTCTCTTGTGCAAATTGGGAGCGTTTCTGGATATATTGACACTCCTGACCCTCCGACTATAATCAGCTACCTGCCTGGTTTGATGTATAAATTCAGCTGCAGCTATCCACTGGAGTACCTGGTCAATAACTCACAGCTGGCTTCGTAAGTCAAGACTAAAATGTCCATTTACTGTGTGCAGTGGACCTTCAAGGAAACACACATATTTGTTTGTCTGTCATTAAGTTAATTATATTAAGAGCTGTGTTAATTATGTTCTAACTGAAAGAACAGGAAAGGGCCTCTTTCTTATGTGCTTCTTAGAAACATTCGTCATCTGACTGATGAATTGAACGCTAAGGTTAAAAAAACATTGGATTAATCTTTCTTTTCAATGAAACTCTTATACACCCACACACTAAAATGCAAATAAACAAGGTGGGACAAATGTGATGCATCTTTTCACAGCTCTTCTGCTACAGTATCCATCAAGGACGGCAACGGCACATTTGTGAGCACTCTGAGCTTGATCTTGTACAATGTAAGTAGAAATTATATCAGTTCATAAACTGTTAAAATGACATATCTGCATAGGGTCTAAACCCAAAGGTGGGTCACTGTAGATGTATATTTGGGGCACAAAAACATTTCTATTGGCGTAATTGCAAAACTCCAGAAGCAAGTTTGTGACAATCCATGTTAAATAGAAAATAGCTGCTTTCTTGTCTGAAGCAGCAAAACAACAGAAAAGAAGAATAAAAATGGTGGCACAAATAAATAAAACAGCATTGTCCAATATGGAATTGAGTTGCCATACAATCTCCAACAGATGCATTTTGGGTTGCAGATGATCTGGCTTTTAAAAGCATGGAGAACACTGGATTTAATTAAATTATTAGATTAGTTCAAATTAACTGGAATTGCCGTTGTAATACATCATATATAGTTATGAGTAGTTTTGTTTACAGAAACTCCACTAATGCTTTTAGGGACAACATGCAGAACATGATATACACACGTGTACACACTACAGCAGAGTGGTCAAAGAATAAATCAACTTCACTCTGACAATCAACATCTGTGGCATGTTGTCAAAACATCTAAACATTAAGTTTCTATATAAATAAAACAGAAATATTTACAATGTTACTTTTGGTACATTTTGCAAGTTTGCATCTTTTATTTTCCTACACAGGATTCAACATACACTCACCCTCTATCTATTCCCATGGCTGGGCTGGCTTTGAAGACCAGAGTCTTTGCTGCTGTAAAAGCTACAAACTTAGACAGAAGGTAAGCATACTTGTTATACTGTAGATTGATGCCAAACTATTGCTACTTGTCTTCTTCGAACATACAGTATACAAATAGAATAGATATTTTTAAACTGGTACAGTACTTTTCCTCTACTTTAGTCCTTACCTCTGAGCTTTGAGGCCATTATGCCATTATGTTATTATAGTGAAGGCGCCAGTGTGCAGCAGAAAAAGGCAGAGCTGTGTTTTCCCATGTGTAGTTATAGCCCCATCCTTCATCCAATCTTATAATTTTGTCCCTTTGCAGATGGAACGTCTTCATGGACTACTGTTACACAACCCCCTCAGGGAATCCTAATGATGAACTGCGCTATGACCTTTTCTTTGGGTAATCTTGCCTTTCCCCCTGAAGATCTGGACTTTGATAAGGCACAAAAGGGACCCATTACCTATTCAGGCTTTGCTCTGTTAATTTTGCTTTGTATCTTGCGTTTTTACATGAACATGCCATTTTCTGTGTTTATGATCAGCCAATATAGTATTTATAATGTTCTTGTGATTACAGCTGCTACAAAGACCCACAGACAACTGTTTTTGAGAATGGGAGAAGTCAGCTGGGACGCTTTTCCTTTGAGGTGTTCCGATTCATCAAACACAGACACCAGAGGATGTCCACTGTGTTTTTACACTGTGTCACTAAGCTGTGCAGAACGGACGACTGCATTATGCTCATTCCAGTAAGCAGTAACATATGTTTATGTGAAACTCTGTGTGGTCAGGTATCAATGAGGGATATGATGTGTTAGCAGATCTGTGGGAAACGGCGCAGGAGGGATGCAGAGCACATTCAACTTCACTCATTACCAACGTCTGGAAATACAGTCATTACAGCAGGACCAATCATTACCAGAAGCGGTATGTAATAATAATAATCATATAATAATAAGTCTTTGACTTAACTCTTTAATGTTGGCCTGACACTATTCATACTGTAAGCTATAAAATTATTCCAATCTAACATTTTTTGTTTTAGAGGAAACTCCTGCCAACAACTCCCAACTTGGTAAGTTTATTTCAGTTTTACACAGATCACAGAAAGGTTTAGCATCACTTCGGGGGTCGTCATAAAATTTCTCTACTTTTAGTGTCTACGTTTAATTTGATTTATTTAGCTATTTTTGGTACTAATAGTTTGGGTTTGAAACAGAATAAAAAATGTGTTTTTGCAAATAAAATAATAGTATTGTATTTGGCCACTCCCTAAGATATGCTTATGTCTGGGTTTCCTGTTTGCTCTTAAATAGCTAAAACTAAACTAAAAATGTGTTTTTTCTTAATGCAAAATGAGTATGTTTCTGTTAATAATAATGTCTAATGTTTTCCTGTAGCCTCTGCCGACATCCTGCAGCTGAACCCACTGACCAGTGCCCTCATCTCAGGTGTGGTCATTCTGGCTGGCGTCAGTCTGGGCTTTTTCCTCTTTTCCATCCGCCTCCTGCAGAAGTCCCGCTTCCCTCCTGTTTCATCCTCAGGTGTTTTAAACCCCAACTTGAAATGAAAACATGGCTCATCATGTCTTTGTGCTGAATGCCAAGTGTGTGTGCATTTGATTAAATGTGTTTACCATATACGTTTTGTGTGTTGATTGCTTCTAATACCTCATTCTTATTAGAAATTACTCAGCTATAAACAGTGTTAATTTAAGTCATACATCAAATAGTGCACATTTTATTGCTGGAAAAGAAACAGCTAAAGCTCTACATTTGTCAAATAAATGTTTTAGAGAAATGAATGTGGCATGTTTTCACACATTTAAGCATCCTAAAACCATTCTCACTTTTGATGTCTTGATGGTGGCCTGAGACAATTGTGATTGGATCTCTGTGGGACAGGAATGCGTTTCGGCTCACAATGCTATGGCGCTGATGTCATGTCTGCACTGCTTTTACTAGGTTAACGTATTTAATTACACTATCCTCACATGAGCATTTATATAACCTTAGTGGCTCACCCGGTACACTGTGTACACAGTAGTGCATACAGTAATTCTTCCACTGATCATGATGATACACATACAACAGTTTACTTACTTTGCCCTAAACCTTCTCTTTACCTTTGAACATTTTCAAATGTCATAGTTTTGGGAGAGTCCAATCTCCAGGAAGATGAGCATACTACTCTCTGCCAGGGCCGGTTTGATAACCAACAGAATTAATCTTCCAGATTGGTTGTATTGATTCTTCTCTTTCAAAGCCCTATATAAATGTCTTTGCGGCAGCTGCATTTCACGTGTCTGACTGTGTGGATGTTTTGTGACCTGTGGCGCTATGCAGCATTCACTCCTCTTTATCACTCTAATCCCAGATTTCAACAGCCATTTTGTGGAGTATTCAGTGCCTGCCATGAACGCTGATAACTGAAATAAAAGGAATAAATGGTATCAGTGGTCTCAGTTTACGATTAGTGATAACTGATTAAACCCTCCTCTCATAATAGAAATGAGGCAGGGCTTTGGCCATCCAGAGAAAGCCTTTCTCTGTGTGTAGAAGTGTACTGCAGGCCACTTGTGTGCTCTTAGCATGTTAAAGTGTGCATATGATTACTAATTTATACTATACGTCCTTAGTGGTGGTTTCACACATTGGACAAAAGCAGACTTCTACTTTCCTGTTTTTTCCTTCCCAGGTGGCTCACCTGACAAGATGATGTTTCCAACTGTCTGTCACTCATTTTCTACAAAAAACAAATGGACTGTAACGCCAGGGATATAAAACGTTGTGCGTCACTTCACAAGTTTGTCTGAAGTTCTCAGTAATAACATCACACTCAGATGAAAACCTCTTATAAAAGATCCTTTGTACTAATTAATTCAAGGTACCATTAAATCAACTCAACAGCTCTATAAACAAGTCCTCCTTTCTCCCATTGTGTGTGAGGTCCCAAGTGAGTAAAACACATATCGTACTTTAGTTTCATGACAAGTAACAAAGAGTTATGGGCATTGTTAAGGCATGTGACTTTGAAGATGACTGTGTCTGGTTTCATCTTTCGGTCCGGGTAAAGATCCATAGCACCTTAGCTGGAAAAGTGAATTGTTCAAGCATACTGATGCAGCCCCAAGTGGCAATGACCCTGTTTCTATCCAATCCTTAAACAGTATTGTGCCCTAAACAGCTATGTGCTATATAAAACAGCCCTTAGCTCACTGATCTCAAACCAGCAAAGAGACAGAGGAGGTAAGGTCCCAGACAGCTGTGCAACATCAGTCAGACTCCTCCTCACACTGGATTTAACATCTTTTTATTTAACCCATTGGACTTACATCTTTGCATTGCACTGGATTTGTAGAACTTTTTGTAACTGACATCTGTCTGTTTGCTTCAGCATTTCTCAGAGGACAGAGCTGTGAGATGGCTTTATTCATCTTACTTATCCTGACCTGTGTGAGTACTGTGGGCCTAACAGCCCTCACCCTCAGTGATTGTGGATCAAATTTCAGACGGCCAGGTAACAAACACGCAGCCTTAAACTTACATGAATTATACAGAAGGCAATGCATAGAGGAAGAAGTTCAAGTGTGTAATTCAAATCAAATTGAAATGTTTGATTCTTGTCAAGTAAGAATGTGAAAGGCTTGTAACAGAAGGTTTCACACTAACATAATCTGACATAGCTGTAATTATTATGGTAAATGGTTAATTTTATTCAATTATTTCATGATGTTTTCTTTAGCATACACCGATATCTCGGTGGTGTGTCGTACAACTGTTATTGACCTGGCTATTCAGATCTGTCCTGTCATCTACACTGGCTACAATGAGAGTTTACTGATCTTAAACCGTATCTGGGACGACGTGAACTGTCAGGGCACACTGGACACCTCAGTGACCCTACCAGTGGTCAGATTCAGCTTCCCAATCAGGGAAGGGAGCGCCTGTGGGAGCAACTTCATGGTAAGTTTAAAGTTAAGAACCAAAAGTAAAATATACAAGTTGAATAGACGTCTGACTCAGACAGACAGCTGAGAGAACCAAAACCTACAATAATATCTCTGCTTTCTGGGATTAATCAGAAATTTGAAAAGCTTTTCTTCTGTGACCATCTTATTTCATCAGTGCTGCGTATTGCGTGAAGTACCATTTATTTTTAACTAGTTATTTAATGCTCATCCTCTCTGCTAAATATTTCTTCAGACCACAAGCTCAGGAACAGGAGTATTCTCAGACTTCTCCAATATCCAGACTGTTAATGTCAGCGGGGTGGTTCAATCCTTTGACCCAACCATTGGGACTGTCACCTACAATGCAGAGCTTAAGTATTACTATTCCTGTGCATACCCACTGGAGTATCTCATTAACAACACCCGTGTGGATGTGTAAGTTCACAACTTTGTTTATTTTTTACGCAAGACCCACAAGACATTTGTTTATATGTGATCACATTCCCTCAGGTCATCAACCTCCATTGCTCTAAAGGCCAAAAATGGGAGTTTGATCAGCACTCTCAGCATGGCCTTGTACAAGGTGCCACCCCTACACTACTGCTTCTTATATACGTAGCCTCATTTCCACTGCCCTGTAATTTGAGAACATTGATTTTATGTAACCCTCTTGCATAATAGTAAGTTAACTTGTCTCCCTTTCCAAGGATGGGAGCTACAGCAGGCCTCTTGTTATGCCACCCCTGGGTGTTGAGCTGAAAACAAACATCTATGTGGAGGTGGTCGCCTCCAATCTAACAGCCCAGTAAGTGCCTTTACCAGTTCATCACAGCTGCAGTTGTCAGCATCAGATCCTAATGTTGCATCAGAGCTAAAACCAATGGTCAGATAGTAAATACATGTACATTTAGAGATTTCAGGTTGAGAGAGACTGTCATAGTAATAATTCCACCTGTGACCTGGATTCTCTGACTCTGTGCTGGGGACCTCATTGTCTGTTCACAGATACTTAGTGCTTTTGGACCGGTGCTACGCCTCGGTGTCCCCGTACCCCACCAACTCCACCTTCTTCAACCTCTTTGTCTTGTAAGTCTGCATAAAACCCACCATGACAAAAGTTAGACAGCAGAAGGTATCTCACTTTCAGTCCAGTTCATAGCCCAGTGTAACTTGAAATCTTGACACATACTTTTTTTTCTTTAATGTAACAAAGATGCTAGCTGGAAATGAAAAGGAATTACTAACTTTTTATTATTTCTTTTTTATTATTACACTACCTACATGTATTCATTTACCTAATGGGAGACTTTTTTTATGAAAAGGTGCTCCATAGATCAGCTGACCACTGTGCTGGAGAACGGTAAGAGCCAAAAAGCCCGCTTCTTCTTCAAAGCTTTCCGCTTTATTGAGCAGCAGAATGAGACTGTTTCCACCTACTATCTCCACTGCATCACTCGTCTGTGTGAACGCAACACCTGCAGCTACTTTAAGGTACAAGGCACCATGAGCATTTCAAGCAGAAATGTTTTATTCAAGTTCCATTCTTGGCTCATGACTTTTCATCTATTCTCAGCAATGCAATAACAGGGGTAGGAGGGACGTGGCATTCACTGTTGTCCCGGAGAGCATCACTGAGCCGTCTGTTCTCACAGTAGCCATCAAGGCCAAGTCAGAGGATTGTAGGTTTATTGTGTATCTCTATCATTATTGTGAACAGCATTCCACTCAGAGATCTATAAAGCTTTAAAGATATTGTACAAAAATCTTTACAAGGAACTATACAGAACAGAAAAAAATGAATAAGGATAAAGGCATTATTGAAGATGATCCAAGTTGTAAAAGTTCTTTGTTTTTACGTTTGCCATGCGCAAACCACTTTAACCACTTTTCTTTCTTCTCGTCTCTTGTATAGCTGCTCTGTCCTTGAATGATGGTAAGCATGCCTTTCATTCTTCACAGATTTACTAACATGACGGCTTCAGATAGGATTTAAACTAATTAATATTCTCTGAATGAAGTGCATTTAACTCGTACTGTTGTCTTGTGCTACCAATGCACTTTCCTTTGTGCACAGACCTGTCCATGGACCAGCCTCACGACAAGGGCACATTTGTCAGCCTGGGGTTTGCAGTGGCAGTCCTCATTGTTGTAGGACTGGCATCCATTTTACTGGCAGCAGCATTGTACCGCAAGTTGAAGCGGTTAAGTTAGTGGCAGTCTGTGATGTAAATGAGCTAAGGTCAGCACAGGTTAAAATGCTATGATGACTTTGAAGATGATGCTCACATTCACCGGTGGAGGAATACAATAACTTTTGAACGTTGCTGTGCTCAAGCAAACTACTGTATTGATCCAAGCACTTAATGTTTCCTTTCAAGCCTTCACAGTCTATTACGAGTTATCAAAGATGACTGCAAAAATGCATTTGCTGAAAGGATAGAGAAGACAAAGGGAGAAATTTATGCACTTACATGGAATTGAACAAAACTAGTATCAATATACCCAGACACATTCATTTATCACACACTATAGCAATCAGGCCTACACTCTTAATTTTTATACAACTTTGTGTATTAATTGTAAACATGTGGACCATTTACCTTGTTGTGTTCATATTTAGATGTATCTTTTATAAACGGCAGAACATTTTGTGTAAACCACAGCTGACTCAGTTCACTTTGTTGCTGTGATTATGCTTATTTAGGTAGAAAAGCATGTCTAATTAATGGCTTGATAGACTGAAAGGTTTTTACTTTGCGTGGCTTCATAAGTTACAGCTACCACAAAAAGAAGAAGGGGTATCTGTATTGCGTCATTTATTAGCAGCATCTGCTTTTGGAATGTGCTGTGATGAGTTTGTAATAACATTATGCAATACAAGGGCAACTATATTTCAAGTCAATGATTTTATTATGGATGCCATGCATGCTTTTTTTACCATTACTCACCTGTTGACCACAGCTCTTTTTTACAGTCTTGTGCTCACATTAAATTGATCCTAAAGAACTTAGGCTTAAGTAGTCAAATTTCATTGCACACAAAGAGGGTTTTATTCAGTTTGATAAAAGAGAAACAATTTAATAGATTTTGAAAAATGGAGAAAAGAAAAAAGTGGGGTTATTTAATATGAAAGTGCATCTTGGATTAGTTTGATATTTGAATTTTGCTTTGAATGAAATACAATGTTGTTGTTTTTTTAATGATCTTCCACTAGAGGGTGTCTAATCACTATTTTTAATGGTATTCAACTCAGTGGTGTCCACATCAATAAAAAGTTAAACCTTTAATGAAGCCCATCCTGTCAAAGGAATCCAATAGTTGTACCGACAGCTGAGGAAACATAATAGAAGTGCAGATTTCCTTCTTTCAATGCACCACACATTCCAGTGCCTTGTGAGACTATAGTATCCAGCTCCATGAACTTCAGATGTGCTCATTTAAAAAGGCACAATCAATACAATCTGAGTGACCCGGTCAGTTGTCTTCTCTGTCACGCCATTAAAAGAACAAGCAGCAAATCTGTGCACTTGACGAACGATCTAATTACCACTCCCTATATTGTAAAGTAGGCCATGACAAAGTCTATGATGCCCCACTTTGAAGCATGAGGGGATAAATCTGCTGAGCTTGAAAGAAGTGCTCCATTAGGGCTTCAGTAACTGTATGTTCCATATAAATGTGCTTTTTATGACTTCCCTGTAATTTAATTAAACCAACAGGGATAAACGCATGCTCTGTCTGTCTCTAATGGTGTGAACATTAACCTTTGCATCCAGCTGCTTTACCCTCTAAAATGTTAATAGCCATGGGGGAACTGGAGAAAAGAGCAGCAGAGACATTTTTTTATTTTTATTTTTTGCTTCTAACAGTGCATTTTGTATTATTTTTGCACCTTTATAGAAAGTAGTGTGACTTAATTTATTTCATTGTCATGCAAAAACTAGATTTCTTTTACACTAGAAGAGAAATCACCATCTGCAAGAAGAAAATCTAATTGCACTCATCTTTTTCCATGATTGGCTTCAGAGTTTTTTTCATTTTGTCCTCAGCTGAAAGAGTAATTGCCTGTCATTTTTTTCCTCTAATTAAAATGCATATGAATCTGTCTGTGGGCTATACATAAGGTTTAGAACAGCATAATCATAAAATATTGATGGAGCAGCTGTAATTCAGGGCGGGTGGGTAAACACAAAGACGATGGGAATATGGTGACTTTCAAAAAGCCCTGCCAGAGTCATGCTAACGGCCTGGTGAAGCAAAAAATGAGGAAGCACTGCAGGATAATGACAAAAGTATGACTGCTGGACTTCAGAACAAACAGAATATAATGTCAAGTTCATGTCTTCTGTAAAGAAGATGTACCGATGTGTACATACCTTTTTATTGATTGTATAACTCTATTATATTGTATGACTGTATGACTGTATTAATAAACATGTTACAGAACACAGGGCAAAAGCATAGACACTTTTCTGATTTGTTTGTGCAAAATAATTAAAAATGTTCTTTTTTGTGTGCAGAGAATGTTCCCAACATGAGATGTGAACAGAAAGCAGCTCTGACAGATTGCAGACAGCAGATGTTGTGCTTATACAATATTAATACAACACTTGCCCAAGTGTGGTTCGGTGTAGCTCAGTCAGACAGTCTGGGCAATCGAGTGATGACTGTCAGTGAATAAAGGGGAATGTAGGACACAGTAGAAATAAGCCTTAAGGGGATGACGTGGCATAAATATAGCAAACTATGGCTTGATTGACCAAAGCTCTATAAAGAAGTGGTATTTCTCATCTTTGAAGAGAGAGAAAACATTTAAAAGGAAAAGTTTTCCTCCCAAATGAAATGCTACAATATAATTATATGGATAATGTGGTTGAGTTTTAACTGTGAGTCACTTTCAACACTAAAAATAAAAATGTTTTTGATATATGTTTCACTTCTTAATACGAACACTCTTTTTGAAGATCATGAGACAAAAAACGTTTTGTTTAGATGTTTGTTTTCATAGAAGAAAAAATAGTGTCAAAGTTTTAAATGGCTTTGGCCAAGTCAGCAAATTCAAGAGAAATATAATAAACTGTACAAAAATGTGTTGCTCAGCTGCTAAATAAAGGACCTGTCATAGGAACATCTGTCCCTGATTTTTTAATGCATGGGGTGCAATAGCAGGAGTGGCTGCAGGTCTTTCCTGTTGGCTGAGCTTTTGGAGGTAAACATTATAAAAAGCAGCTAAAATGTCAAATCTTCCAAAAGAAAGAATAATCTTATTCTGGATGAGTAATCCTTCATACCTGGAGCTCAAATCCTCTCAAAGGACATTGAGATTACCAGATAATGC
This sequence comes from Perccottus glenii, assembly GCA_024416835.2. Classification (NCBI taxonomy): domain Eukaryota; kingdom Metazoa; phylum Chordata; class Actinopteri; order Gobiiformes; family Odontobutidae; genus Perccottus; species Perccottus glenii. Next base: position 16,252,997 of record CM044550.2, read on the forward strand.
ATCTCATACTTTGATAAAGGATAAAGATGTGCAGTCTTTAAGGAAAGAGGAGAGTTGGCCACCCAAGAGTGAAGTATTAAGTGATATCTGGCTCCTATAGCTCTTCTGTCGCCCTGAAAACTGTATGAGTTTTAGTTTAGTCATGTGTAAAACACTCTAAAAAGAAGTGATCCATTATTTTCAGGCTGTAGTATTATAGCTCTTCCTTACATTTGGATTTCCAAATCTTTTTATCTTGAATATATTACCCAAAAAAAGGTCACACTTTGTCCCAATTCGTCTTAACCTATTTGTCAAGCTGTCCATCATCCTTTCAACAGGAGGCTACGTGTTAATGATTGATGCAGCACCTTTTAATGTGATGAATGAATGGCGTGGTGCAGGATGGGACGGGGGTGAGTCACCCACCCTGCTCCCCTCCCCCACCATCACTCACTATGTGGCGCAGACACACGCATGGTGCCCAGCCATAGAGAAACAAAGACGTTCAATTTAAGCCCTATAAATAATGTACAGCTACAGAGGCCCTTAGCTAAAGAAGCCCCTGTAGAGGCCATTGTTGTAAAGAGGCTACAGGGCTTAGACTGAGTTATCTCTAGATCTGAATAGATTTAAGTATCACCTACTTATCTATGGTCGCATGACACCATCTCTGTGAACTCTGAGGCCCCTCTTCAACTGCTTTGTTCAGACTGACCCTAAGATTTTCAGTTTGTAACGGAGGCCCTATAGGAACGGCTCAAACGTCACAAAATGTACAAAACAACACTAGAAATGTGTGAACGTTAAATCTCAGCACTGTATATCTACCTCTTTCTCACTGTGGAAAACGATGGCACGCTTGCATCCAGTTATTACATTGTCCACCAGGGGGACTGTGTGGTTTGTCAGGATCTGGTAAAGGGTTACAAGGGCAGCACCATGAGCTCATAGCTGTCAGACAAGAGTGATCATTTGCTAAGTAGCCCTATTGCCTGTAAACACCTATTTAAAGGGGTATGCATTATTACCATTGTGTCTGAGACGTTTGTTAGTCTTCCATTGCTAATGAGGTCTACTTTCTTATCTTTTTTTCTAATTCTAACTTGTGAAGATGGACATCTTTTTTTGCCTTTCATTAATTCAGCCTACAAGCTACTGTTGTGCCTCTTGACACTCATGTTACGTCAATGCTGCTGCAGTTTCTCACACTGGTAATGAGAATGAGTCAAAAGCTATTTTCCTGAAAAAGAGTGTTGGCTGAGTATGTACAGTATGTGCCTCTTGGACTGTCGCATGATACGTAGTCAGCGCTTAAAGACATTACTGAAGCATGACATCAGCCTGGCATTTGAAGCAATTGTATTATTGGTAAATAAAATGAAAGCTCACATTTTTCTGCATTAAGCCAGTGACATTTGCCTTTGAAGGCCATGACAGTGGAATAGAGAACTGTTTTGTGATCCAGCCACAACTTAATGCTATAACATGAGGTTAGTCTTAAAGGTGAGTTGCTTGTGGGTAACACATCTTATGAAAGTCTTTCTAAACTGACGTCAATCTGAACTAACCAAGGCAGATGGGCTGCTTTAGAGCTGTCTCTTGCTGTGGCTGTCTTTGAGGCTATGTCCACACGAAGCCAGTGCATCCCCTATCCGATCTTGAGACGGCGTCCTCTCAAGAAAATATCTGCGTACACACGGCCGGCTGAAAACGATGTAGTATATATGCCCGACCAGTATGGGGCGCTGTAATTCTGCCACAGATATACACTATACACGGAGAAGAAGACTTTGAGCATGCGCATAACCTTGCGCGCTGCAGAAGAAGACGAAGACCTAAATATTTCTTTTCTAATAAAAACAAGTTCTCAAATTGTTGCAGTCATATATTTAGAGTGTAGTAATTGGTGCCCTCATGTTTGTTGTTTGCTCTTCAATATACGGACTGAGTTCTGAGTGCTTTGGACATGCGGACATTCTCTCTCCATTCATTTTCTCCTGGTTGCTCTCCTGGTTCTCTTTCGCGGTGGATCTAAGAGCATGTGGCGTATGGTGTTGTCCATTATCGCTTGTTGCTCACCACAACTGCATAGAAGCAATAGATTTTGCTGTAATAAAGCTTAGTAGGCTTAGTAGCTGCACGAACTCAACCATGTAGTCCGCCATTGTTGTTGTTACGTGTGACGAGGCCGACACGTGATGCGATGACATCATCGTTTTCACAAAATATACGGATTGGCAGTACACACACAAAGGGTGTCACCTAGGTGTTGTCGAAAGATTTATCCACTTTAGAACCCTGTTTCAAAAAATAGCGGATTCAGTCTCCCAAAACACCGGACCCGTGTGGACGAAAGGCCAATACGATACAAAATGTATATGGATACAGTGATTTTTGTCTCCGTGTGGACAGCCCCTGAGTCTGTCAGGGAGAATCATATGATCAGTGGTGTCAAAATCGCACAAAGGTCTTAAAGGATCAAGCTGAATGTGTTTTATCTGCTGCCGGTTCTTAAAGGAAGGTTGTTCGGTGCTTTCACAGAGGCAACTTGAAAGCAGAGCTGGAACATTTCTAAAAGATGATTTTGCTCCTGAATGCAATCAGCTGATTGGCAATTAACTTTTCAAGGACCATAACCGGAGCAGCCTCCATGTCTCCCTGAAGAGTGTATGAAGAGCTTCACATAGGCCGGAGTATTACTAACCTAGAATAAACCTTGAATAGTTATGACCTGAAGCTGGGTCTGGTGTACATTGTGTCTTTGTGCCCTTTTTTGTCACAAGTGATTATCAATCTAATAATTATGCAAATAGTAATCTTTATATTTATATTATACATCTGTATTTAAATGCAAACAACAGCATTTATTTATTTCCACAGATAAAGAGAAGGTCCTGTTTTCATTCAAGTGAGTAGTGTCGGGGTCGGCTGGTGGTGATATTTGGTGGATGGTTAATAAACAGAGTCACATTTGGGACATTAAGTTATAGCAACATTATGCTTTGTCAAACAAAATTGTACTCATCATGACTAATAACACTTATACATACATTTATAACTTTCAGAATTGAAATGTTGTGAATGTTAGCTTCCACTAAATACTGCAATGTTTTATCACTTAACTAAAGACTGAGGCAAAAATAATGTTCATTACAATAGAGACTGGAAACAGAAGGTTTTTGTTAAGTAAATGCAAAAATAATGCTAATGCTAAAAATAGCATATAAAAAATAAAAGTGATGTGGAGGTTAGGAGATAAGAAAATATCTTGCTCTTCCTTTCTTAAAAGTGCAGGGAAGTTCTCTGTTACTTTGTAAGTCTCTAGGTTTTAATCAAATTCAAGTCTCTGTGGACACATTTAGCCCCAATAGTTGGTATTTCACCAAATGAGGAAGCTGATGGGTGCTTGTCATTGTGCTTAAAAAAAAAAAAAGCCCTTTTTCTTGTTTTGTGGAACTTTAGACATATTGGTTACATCAAAACTATAAACACTATGTTCTATAATCTTTCACAAAATATATAAACATTAAAAATATACATCTTACATCTGAAAATATATCTAGTAAAAGATTAACAATACATTGAAAAGCCTACATGACAAGAGGAGTTAGCCCACCTAGCCCATTCATACCAGCCGCTCCTTGAAAACAGCCTCAAGTTTGTCTTTGGTGGTGTTTATGCCTAAAAGACTAAAAGAGAACGACAAATACTGCTGTAAACAATACTGCTAAACATTAGCACAGCAACATACGTATACAATGTATTCTGGAGGTACCTCCTGGAGACTTAGCTACTGCACGAGCTAACACACCTGTTCACATTTCAGAATCTGTCCTGTTGAACCCTGTTTTAAACCCTACACCATCATTGTGTACAAAGGCCACAGCACTTCCACAAACAACTGAAGCCATTCATACAACACAAATGCCCTTTGACATTACGAGCTGAGCTCACCAGCTTTAGCCCCAGTCTGTGGCCACTGGGGAACCACTGGGGATCATGGTTCATAATTCATAGAAGGAGCCAGACGTCCTCAGGCAGAAAGCTCAGTGGGACAGAGGAGACTGGGCTAAAAGCAGAATGAGGCAGCCATAACGCTTTGGATCTCCAACAGTGTGTGATTTTTTTTTAGCGCAGTGTGAATGTGTGTAGTTAGCTTAATCAAATGTGCACAGAGTCACAGTCACTGCCCTGGTGAGATTAAACAGAAAATATAAACCAAGTGCAATAAATAAATAAATAAATAAATAAATCTCCACTTCCATAGCTCAGTGATTAAGCAGGATGAGCCAGTCAACTTTGGGAAATATGGGATGGGATGCATTTAACAGTTTTGATAAATCCCTTAAGTGAAGCGGTGAGGACTCCCATTTCAGAGAAGAACTGCATTTTTATGATTTAAGAAAAAGTCTATTTGAGCATTTTAATTGTCTTATTTCCCCTCTACACAATTTGCTCAAATTGATCCGTGGGTAGTTGTTGCTAGGTTTTACACGACACTGAAGGCTGGGACCACAGTTAACAAATTATATGTTACTGTGTTGTCTCCCCTTAGAAATTTACTTTACCATTTATTATTTAATTTCAGTTTAGGCATTTTTTATTTATTACTGACAGACTAGGACAGAGTGTTGTGACTTGTCAGGGTTTGTCTGGACAATGAGTTAAACCCAAGGATTATGCAGATTTAATGGTTTTAATACATCAGCTACATCAACATACAACTTGAAGCTATTATCTCTTGAGATTTGTTTTCTGTTCAACTAATTGCAGGCATTGTTAAAAGGAAATGGGCCTTTAATTTTGGGAGTGCAGCACAAGCAAAGGATAGTATTTTAAAGAATGTATAAAAAATAACTTAAAAAAGCACAGAGCAGTTACTACAGATCTTCAATTGTGGATTTCCTTTGTTTTGAATAGACCCCAGTTATAACTATCAATTATCAATTATATCCCCTGATGGAACATAATTATACGTCTTAACACAATGTTGACATTTGTATTTTCCATCTAAGAAAGAAAAAAATAGAAAAATGTCCAGGGCTACTCCACCACAGAGCTGCTCAGCACCAAGGCCCCAGCAGCACCAGCAAAAGCAAAGGTATGGGGCTCACACCTCCAAGAACTGTCCCAATGTGGAATGCAGCAGACAGGTCACATAATTTAGGGGGAAAAGCTCCATGACAAGTTTGTGCCAGTTCAATTTGGTGAGAGGTTTATCACTGATCCAAGGCAAGAAAATGTTCTTATATGGAGCAAATATAAGGATGTCTGATAATCTGTTAGAGCCTGAACCAACATTACTGTCTCTAAAACCCAAGAGCAAAAACACAGGATCCAGATCCAAAGTCACTCCAAATATTTTCCTCGTGTCTCCCAGAATGTCTGTTCAATATGATTGGATTTTAAGACAGGACCAAACACAGTGAGTAAAAGTCCCTTCCACAAACAGATATTCTTTTAGTTCCCATTTATCCTCATCAGTATCTACACCTACTTCCGTTTGCCATGTTTACGTCACATTTAATACAACCAGTGCATCCATCTGATTCAGCACATTATAAATAAAAGTAATTGTCTTTTTAGCGGGGCATAATGTGGGGTCAGAAATATGTGTTTCCTTAAATATGAAGTCTTAGACTAGATAATGATACCTGAAGAAGTGGCTGATGGGAAGTTTATCTTTACACTAGATCTGTTCAAATGAGCACAAGGAAGACCCCACAAACAAATCACACATTTTCCTGACCCCTTGGCGTGTCCAGACATTGTAACCCACAGCAGTCATGTCAGGATTGCGCTGCACTGGGGAGAGTAAGGTGGTTAAAAGAGATTTTCTCTCCAGCTTTTGCACCACAAAGAATGCCTTAAAAGTGTTGGTAATTATGGGGTTATTATAACACAAACTCCTTAGTGTCACAACTATAATGTAGAGTCAATCACATGATAGCTATACATGAGATAATGTACTTATTTTCACATCATATTAAAATATTTATTTCATCAACAGACAAGGTTAAATACTGTTTCCTTCAATAACACTTTGTGCAACCAGTCTAATGAATAAATAAATATATTCAAATATCTGACACCACCTTTGGAGAGCTGAGCAAAAAGATAAATTGCCTTTTAAGCTGTTAATTTGTTTTCTCTGTCAGCATTTCTTTAAAATATTTCCTCATTTTTCTCTCTGATGGAGTGCAAGAGAGTGATTTCTCACTTAAGGGTGCAAACATTCATTGATTTTCCTTCCCGTGACATCAGCATCTATCTGCTTTTGTCTTTGCCTCAGATCGTTTCTTTGTTCAGTTGAGTGGTAAAAGTTGTACATTTGAATTCATTGATGCTAATTATATGGATGCAAAAGCAGATGCAGTTTCTCTTTGTAGTTTTCCCTTTATGTGGTATGTTTAACTTCTGCCCCCTTTGTATCTGTTTATTTTGACTGTACTAGCACACACATGCATACTCATATGCATTTTGTATAATTATGGGTTTCTGACTTCTGCTTTGTTTGGGGTTTTCTTTTCATCTTTTTGTTATATGTGCCCTGTCTCGGTGAATACGTTTCGGATTTTGCAAAAATAAACATTGGACACTCTGTTTGAAGTCTTTTTTATTATTATTGAGAAGTTTTGACATCCTGAATATACAAAGTTGTTTTGTTTTTTTAACATTTTCCAGTAAAACAAACTCTACACAAGCATTTGACTGAGGCTTTTTTATGCTGTATCTGTACAATATTTCTGAAGTTGTATAAATTCCCACACTTTAAATGAATAACATACAAACAGCACTCACAGTGGTGTTAGTGAGTGGCAACAGTGAAACCACCAACAAAAGCTAATGCATCACATCAACGTTCCACCCCTGCCCGCCATTAATCACATTCATTCATAAATAATAACTTCCTCTTCTTACAGTAATGCAACATATATGTATACAGCAACTATCATAAAGAATGTCAACAGCCATGATACAACACTTAAGTGGTTTGCACTCTCTAGAAAGCAATAAATCAACTTCACAATGTCAGAAGAAGGATAAAAGTGGTGTATGACCTGACTTTAGTGCAAGAAATGTGTTGTCATAAAGTTTTAGGTATGATTTTCTTATATTAAAACTCATCTTTGAGTTTACTCACTTTATGTGTTTATTTGGGGACTGTTTTAGATCTCTAGCTGGAAGCTAAATGATTAAGTATGTGCATCACTTCCTCCTGTTCTATAAACCTTTTTAAAATGCTGAAATAGTACAGGGTCCCTGTGGGAGTTTGAGAGGAGGGAACCCATAGCGCAGCAGCTTCAGTGCACAGAGAGCCGCTCCCATGACACATTTGCACTGAGAAGGGGATTTATCCTGTTTGGGGGAAGCAAGATCTGAGATCTCAGCATCTGCACTCCAGCTTGGCAAACTGAGCGCTAGAGGCAAGGCACATCAGCACCGTTTGATTAAAGATTTATACCCTTTCAGACATGTTTTCTCTCATTTTGAGCAAATCTTATCTCCTGCATTTTGCTGAGAGCAATTTAAGGTGAAGGAAAGGCTCCTGTCTCGATTGTTTTGCTGCAGTTTCTTTTAACTGTGAATTTTCACTGAACACATTCAGTGCCGCTGAGTCAGATTTGCAATAAAAAAGAAATGTATTATGGAAATGTTGGAAGTATTTACATTTTTAGAGAGTGGTTTACACAATGTTGTATCATCTGCACTAAATGCTTGAGTGGACTGGATATGAACTCTATTCACTATCCTTTCCAAACAAATGTTAAAAAGCTTTCATTCAGACCAATTTGCATTTGAATTGGGGATGGCACAGCCCTGTCTGTCTGTGCACAGTGCACAGTTGTAGCTTTGGGATATGTGCATTTTTCCTGGATGTCACTCAAGAAACACACATTTTTAATCAAGCTCATTTTGTGTGAAGAACATCCCCAAACACTAGGTTGTATTCTGAGACTGTAACACATTTAAAAACAAGCCGAATAGACAGACATCTGAATATCAGGCAGCACTAGCATTTTATAATTCTTGTGGATCTTTAAAAAAAAAAAAACAGTGCATGGCATTTAAAGAAATACCTCAAACATCTGCAACACCTAGACTGAAAGACATCGTCATCACTTTTTTTCTAAGGATAATTATATTTCTGACATTGCTTGTTTATTGTTTAATAAATAAACAACAATTAAATCTCGTAACTCAAAAGTCATGGCCCACACATGTAAGACATGAACAAAGATCTGGTTCTGATGACAGGATGATTTTGAATGTTATTGGCAACTGAGGTGCCTTGATTGAGTTTGCACCAGTAATATATTTTCTACAATATCCAGTTATTAGTGGTTATGTGCCTAGGTCAAATTCTGTCTTTACATAATGCATTTTTCTTGGAAGCGTTTGTGCACTGCATGAAATACAGCAAATAATGTGTAATTTAGTGATACTGGATACGCAGCATCCCCATGCTGTGTTTTGAATGAGAGGCGTTAACTTTCATTTTCACTCAACAAGAAAAACAAGTTATTTTTCCTGTGAATGCGGTGAGAGTCAGAGCAAACAACAGGCTACTAAACATAATTAAAGATGATCAAAACAAGGGCAGGTACATCAAAGACAAAATAAAAAGTAAAATTATAGCTCGGCATCACAAAATACCAGTGTCATATGTGAGAGGAGTAATTATGCTTTAAGGCATTTGCTTGGTATCCACCTGAGTGGGCTGTTTGCTGCTGAGGATGTCAGGCTGTCTGTGCCCTGCAGCCTTAGACTACGCCAGTGACTTTTAATTGGTCTCTCTGTCACTTTATCAGAATGCACAGCCCGCTCTCAGCCCTTTAATTCTCCCACGGTTTGCAGTACTAAAGGTCTGAGAAGTTGCACTTTTTAAATCAATTCATCAAATGTAAACGAGCAAGCAAGTGATGAACATATCACCAAAAGGATTCAATTGGATGTCATCAAAATAACTAACTAATTAAAAAAGCAACTTTAATAACAGACTACATTATATTTCTGACATTGCTTGTTTATTGTTTAATAAATAAACAACAATTAAATCTCGTAACTCAAAAGTTATGGCCCACACATGTAAGACATGAACAAAGATCTGGTTCTGATGACAGGATGATTTTGAATGTTATTGGGAACTGAGGTGCCTTGATTGAGTTTGCACCAGTAATATATTTTCTACAATATCCAGTTATTAGTGGTTATGTGCCTAGGTCAAATTCTGTCTTTACATAATGCATTTTTCTTGGAAGCGTTTGTGCACTGCATGAAATACAGCAAATAATGTGTAATTTAGTGATACTGGATACGCAGCATCCCCATGCTGTGTTTTGAATGAGAGGCGTTAACTTTCATTTTCACTCAACAAGAAAAACAAGTTATTTTTCCTGTGAATGCGGTGAGAGTCAGAGCAAACTCACTAGGCTACTAAACATAATTAAAGATGATCAAAACAAGGGCAGGTACATCAAAGACAAAATAAAAAGTAAAATTATAGCTCGGCATCACAAAATACCAGTGTCATATGTGAGAGGAGTAATTATGCTTTAAGGCGTTTGCTTGGTATCCACCTGAGTGGGCTGTTTGCTGCTGAGGATGTCAGGCTGTCTGTGCCCTGCAGCCTTAGACTACGCCAGTGACTTTTAATTGGTCTCTCTGTCACTTTATCAGAATGCACAGCCCGCTCTCAGCCCTTTAATTCTCCCACGGTTTGCAGTACTAAAGGTCTGAGAAGTTGCACTTTTTAAATCAATTCATCAAATGTAAACGAGCAAGCAAGTGATGAACATATCACCAAAAGGATTCAATTGGATGTCATCAAAATAACTAACTAATTACAAAAGCAACTTTAATAACAGACTACATTATATCATTTTACTGTGATTTGTTGTGTGCAGTTGAGCTGAGCAACAATAAATGTGAAAGCCATGGAAGTGATTCATTACTTTGAAACCTTGATGCAGTTGCTCACAAGCCCAGTATTGTTGCTCGGGGGCCTCTGGAAATAGAGTTCCCTCTCTGAATTAGTGACGATAGCAGTTGTCAGGATTGACCTTTGACCTTTGTGAAGGAATGTGGCCAGTGTTTGCAAGGGCGTCTTGTCTGCAGGGACACCAGCGCCAAAAAGCCTTGAGGGGCCACAGTGGATTTGACCAAGATATCCTTATCTATATTGTAGTATCTAGTCTCCTGTTTGTATTACATAAAGAGGAATAAACAATAATGCTTGTGTTGGGATTCACAAGACATTTTCAGAATCACAATTCTTTTGTTTATCCCGAGGGCAAATAGCTTTTATTGCAAACATGCCAGTTTCCCACCCAAAAAAAAAAAAAAAGATATACGTGTATAAATATATATATATATATATATATATGTATATATATGACACTGAAAAAAAGTGGTGTGGCTGTTTCATGATGCACAATAAGGAGGCACTTGAAGAAAAATGAGCTGCATGGTCGAGAAAGCCATTACTACGCAAATGCCACAAAGCATCCCACTTACAATACAAACAGCTCAGAGACAAGCCTCCAAACTTCTGGAACAAAGTCCTTTGGAGTAATGAGACCAAAATTTAACTTTTTGGCCACAATCATAAATATTACATTCCGGGATGGAGTCAACAAGGCCTATGATGAAAGGTACATCATTCCTACTGTGAAACATGGAGGTGGATCGCTGATGTTTTGGGGATGTGTGAACTACAAAGGCACAGGAAAAGATGAATGCAGCATGTTATCAGAAAATACTGGAGGAAAATTTGCACTCATCAGCTCGGAAGCTGCGCATGGGATGTACTTGGACGTTCCAACATGACAACGATCCACAGCACAAGGCCAAGTCGACCTGTCATTGGCTACAGCAGCAAAAAGTGAAGGTTCTGGACTGGCCATCTCAGTCTCCTAACCTCAATATCATTGGGGAGATCTCAGATTTGCAGTTCATGCAAGACATCCCAAGAATTTACAGAAACTGGGGGCGATTTGCCAAAAAGAATGGGAAAATACCATCTGAGAAAATAAAGAGCCTCATCCACAACTTCCACAAAAGACTTCAAGCTTAAAGTTGGCGATACACAGAACTGGAGGTATGTAAGCTTTTGATCAGGGTCATTTGGGTAGTTTCTGTTGTCATTATGATTTAAAATGATTTATGATTTTATGATTTAAAAAGAGTAAACACAATTGTTTGACAATGAATGGCGTCACCCAACCACTAACTATAAGTGAAAGAAATGTTTTTGTGTTATCATTCATATTCTCTGAAAAATGGCTCCATAAAAATCACAAATTGTGCCACAAACTTATGAGCACAACTGTAGCTATCCCCTGCCACTGGTTCCACAGTCCCGTTTTCTACTTTGTATACACATCACCTCAAATGTCCACATGGGAATGGTTAAGTAATTATATTGTGTTTATCTTCTAACTTTCACAATAAAATGGTTGTGCATTAAGTTGGGCTCCCACAACAATGAGGAACAGATTGACAACTGTATCTGTGTCTCAGCAGATATAGAATTCTAATATTAGCTACAGCCCAGAAACATTCACCTGTGCTGAATGTTTAATGTGATTTTTAATAGAAGCCTTTCTGCTAATTACTGCTATTACGGACAAAATAGCAGAGAGGGCAAAAGCAGAAACAATGTATTATTACAATGTATTATCAACTAAATAAAGTGATAGGAAATTATGACTGACACGGCCGGTCTTCAATATAGAAAATGCCAGATTATTTGAAAAAATAGCACAATTCTCTCTGATTGAGACAGACCTGTAGCTGCATTATAAAACTGTTGCATTAGAAAATAACAGGTTTGGTTACAATGCACAGATTAAAAGAGATGCTGTGCAGTCCACATATCACACAAGATTAATGTTGTTGTCTTCCCAGTGGTTGTCACAGCTGTGGAAAGGCGAACAAAATGTGACTGCTTTGTGTAGAGAGGATTTAAAGAGGTTGTCTAATTAGAGATAGAGATAGGCAGTTCCCACTCATTATCAATCTAGACAGACACTCGAACATGAAAACAGGCCTGACATCAGTGAGTAATTGCATTAGCCCTCACCTCTATCTGCAGCATGCACAACAACTATAAGCAGTGGGATGACACATTAGCGAGAGGCGAGGCAGACCGTAGTTGCACGTATACTGTGATGCTGCTGCTAAAATGTTTCAACATGCACTTTGCGGTCATTCTTATTCAAAGTGCTTTCCTTTCAGGCACATTTGTTTCCCATTTATTAAAAAGGATGGACTCTATAAAAGTAATCTATTCATCATCTGGAATCGGCATCTACAATTATAATACAGTATGTGTTTGCAAAGCTACGTGCAAGTCCATTTCAAATGATGTTGCAAAAAACAGCCAACATGTCAGCTGTCAACTGTGCCTCATTAGATGTAAAAACATTAAAACGATGCTAAAGCTTAAACAGTTAGAGATTAAAATAGGAGGCTGTGATGGATTAGTTGTCACAGGGAAGCGTCTAATCTCTGTGGGAAGAATTTAATAGCACACTAAAGTAAGTGGAAAATAATGGCTGACTTTTTAGATAGGAAATCAATTTACAATGTGATGGTTGACTTGTAATTCAAAATGGACAGGAGCCCTGACTAATGGGACGGAGAATACTGAATGAATACAATACTTCAAAAGGGCTTTAGAAAAGTATGGTGTCCAGATGAGTGTTATAAGCTGTGATACTAGCAGGTGGACAGAAACTAGTCGTTTGCAGTGTGCTTGCTTTGAGGCGTGGTGGGTTCATGGGAGGTGCGAGAAGCCCATTAGCCAAAACAGCCAGCGAGCCTCACTAGGGACACCTAATCTTATTTCACTTTGCAAATGCATTTGCTCCCACTTAATTGCTGCAGGGGGTGGTTTTCTGGGCAGATCAAAATACAAATTTAACCCACTGTTTAGATACTCTGACCCTTCACAGATTTTAGGGTCAAGCTTGTCAATTACAGCCAAACAAATCAAATTATCTGAAAATGTTAGAGTTCCCCAAAGCAGTGAGATATTTACTTATCACATCTTTGAAGGGCAGCAAATTTTTCATGGATATCAGAAAGTATTATCCATCAACCACCTTTTAAAATAGCAGTGTGGTATATTTTTTTAACAGAAGGAATGATGGCTCTGATATTTGCACGGTTGAGTCAGACGCTGTGGAAAGTTTCTGTGCTGTGCATGATAAGGTGCTGCGCTTGATTCAGCCTGACAGCGGCCCGACAAGCTAATAATGGCTCATGGAGATACTTAGCTCGCCACAAAATGTTTTCCATTCTAGTTATAAAAGAGCTATTCTCCAAATGCACCAGAGCATGCATCAGTTTGATGGCAATGTTTATTTTATGAGTCCGTGGACGTTAAAGGGGGAAAAGACTTTCAGACTAACTTCAGATATAGTTTACTGTCGTCAGATCATCGCACTACGGAGAAAACAAAAACACACAATTTAGCACATGTAAAAACGTTCATCTGTGTGTGAAGGAAAGATGCAGAATGACATCCAAATCAACTTTATAGGAACCACAAGCTAAATAACGTTTACTGCTAATTGCTCTATTATTTGCCCCATCTGAAAAGTCATAAAAATCACAAAGGTCTGGCCTAAGCAGGTTGTAGAAGAATGGCAAAACTAGTGAATCACCATAATTTTTGCAAAGAGTAATTGTTTAGAATGAGCCAATAATAAAGCAGCTTCTAAATGTCCCATGGGTTCACAGATACAGCAGCCATTTCCCCCAAAATCAGACAAACAGGATTCACAGTTAGAGTTAAGTGCACCTCTAATGCTTTGTTGGTATCTGAATATAAATTAGGAGAAAGCCATCACAAAGCTGATTAGTCCGCTCATTGCTACAAATTGATTGGCTGTGTGCAGGAATGGCTTGACCTCTCTATATTGCACAAAGAAAAAAATGCTGAAATGTCATTATAATAGGCCCATAAGCCAACACAACCCCAGGCAGTTTAACTTATTTGAATGCAAACACGTGGCACTAAACATGGGCTGTGTATACAAGGCCAGATATAAAATAGGGGATGTAATTCAGTAGCAGTACCCAGGGGCAAGTTTTGGGGTCATTTGCATTTATTCAAACACTTCTCAAACGTAACAATGGCAAACACCGTGCCTTTCTGTCTTTCCAACAACAGCAGCGGCGGCTCTGCACCACCCAGCTCTTTCTCGCTCTTCCTCTTCACTCTCACAGTGGAGCTTTTGCATTGTCATGGACACGGTATGAGGCAGAGGGACACCGACTGGGATCAGGCCTCATTGTTATGGTAACATGTGTTTGTTTGGAGGTTTGGGGTAAATGTAGGTGTGGCTAATGGCCTCTAAGGTCTCAGAGGTCTCCGCTGATCATAAATGCCTCGGATTTCGCCTCTAGGCACAGGAGATAATGTCAACAAGTACTACTGCCCACTGCCCTGCTAATGGTGCTCCAAAATCCCTCCACATTCCACAGTTAGACAGCTTTAATGGACGCCCTACTGCAGTGAGTTTAAACAGTCCTAATGAGTTCTAGTTGGGACTGTTGGGGGATCTTGATAGGATCTACAGTGTATTGTTTGAAACAATGGGCTGGGTTTATTATTGGTGCCTGGTGACACTTGTAAGATGCTTCTTTCACATGCTGTAAACAAACTATGAGTCAGTAGGTGAACAAAGCTGATAGGTGTGGTGCCTTCTGAAACAACAGCTAGGATTTTAAACAATTAACAACATTATTTCACAGTGCAATGTAATCCCATATTCAGTGCAGTTTGTTTTCATTTTATAACTTTGCCTAGAAAATAACTATTTGGATGTTTTGATTTTCATATCAAATGTTGTATAGAATCTGCTGCAATCCTGCAACATTTTATTTGCTTTGTTTTAACTTCAGACCTGTGTAAATTCAAGAATAGAACACCTACAATGAGGCAAAAACTCTGTATGTGTACCAAATATGTTTCTGTTTGTGAGCGACTGTCGCCTACTGGGATCTGCTCTGGGGTTGTGAGCACTGGTGCATTCAGAAATCTGACAACTTATCAGAATAAAAAGACATGTCCTGTTCTATGTTGGAGAGTAGCATTCATTTTGAAACAGAGATGTAAATATCAAAAGTTTGAAACTATCTAGAGACAGATTAATGAACGTTATTCTTAACAAGTGCCTTATTTATGCCATGCCAAAGTGAACTCCATCAATAGAGACAATTGAGTAGATAAAAAAAAGTGTCGAGCACCAGCTGTGAGGCACAGATTTAAGCTAATAAAACTGGCGCAAAAGAAAAGACGGTAGGACACAAGTGCTCAGCAGCTCGTAAAAGCTCTGACTGGAGAATACAGCAGGTGATCGTTCTGAGTCATCACATTTGCATCTGCTTTCTGACTTGTGTTCCTGGGTTAAAGCCATGCATTTGCATCCCTGTTATTCAAACGCTCATATATCCTATATATCTTTGTAAATGTAAAAAGGTTATATGTTTTTTTTTTTTTTTTGTAAGATTCAAGAACAACACAGGAGACTTTTTACAGCACACGATGTGGTTCTTTTGGAAATAAAACTGGTGCTTAGCTACCTTGTGTATAATGTAATGTCATCTGCTACATGAAGGGCGGGCTTAGAGGAGTGTTGTGAAAGAGTGAAACATATCTGCAAAATGTGCTTAGTTTGAGACAGTGTGAGAAGAGGCTCTACTTTAAACGGAGGGCATCTTCAGGGAATTATATGGCGCTGATTCTCAGTTAATGTGAAAATATAAAACTTGACTTTACGCAAAATAATGGCTTAAAGCTAATGACATATCCATCTTACACTGTTGTAATAGCTGAATTCTTTTTGGTTTATCAAACTGACATTATGGAGCGTTGCCGTTGACTGATTATAAAATGACCACTTATCTAGTGTAAATGTAATATTATTTATAAAAAAACTAAATGCATGACCCAAAGTGCTGAAGAGAACAGGATTATTGTAATGTATGTAAATCTTTGAGACACAAAATAAGGTTTCTGAGAAAGCCTCTCCACGCCTCTTTCAGATGAAATGCCATTAGCTTTTTCACTCCCCGACATCCCAAACACAACTTTATCGTTCTTATTTGCCTATTGGTTGATATTTTGTTTTATATTCTTGACTTGACCTTTTCACTCCCATCCATCAATAGATAGCATCTCGCTTTGGCTGCTACTTGGGTTTTAAAGATTAGCAGCGGGACAGAATGTCAGCCTGTTTTCTCCACTTTAATGTCACCAAAAGCAAAAGAGCAGCAGTTAACAAAAGTGCCAAAGTCTGTGCTGCATATTGCATTTGTAACTGCATTGTTTGTTCAAATCTTGCAGGTGTACCACCAATTTCATCAATGAAGCCAATTTATGAAAAAAACAACTTTCAATCTTGTGAGAGAAATGAACATCACTGACAGGTGACAGATGTTGGGTTTCTTTGAGGCTGCTTGACATCTTTATGAAAAAAAAAAGTGCTACCTGTCTGTTGCCACTGGATTGCAGTTATGTATTCAATTCCAGGTAATTTGGGAGATCAGACAGGTTGGCTTGGTTATATCACACATTTGCAGCTGCAGTGGCGAATGCACAGAAACAGGCTGCACATTTCACCTGTGAAACAGTGCAATGTGTTTCCTCCTTCTCAGACCTCGGAGTAATTGAAGTTACCACAAAGCATGCTTTTGTATCCCCAATGAGCTCAGCAGGTGCTTTTCTTCAGGAGCCAGTTTTCCACCACAGTAACAAACAATGATGTCCTCAAAATGATGTCTATCCCAAATTTAAATCCACCAAATAATTATTATAAAAAACCTATTGCTTTTGATTTCTCTGTGGGGGAAATAAGCTTCCTCATCTATCTAAAATATTTATTTTAGTACACTTTCTTGCAGTACATGACACAACATATAACGTAAAGAGTGAGAACAGTGTGTACAGCTGTCCACTATATGTAACTGCCAAAACAAACTGCCAGCCTTTTAACTTCCACATTGTTCTGCATTAATCCGAGTAAAACAACACTGCTGTAATTAGCTGGATACTTCAACTACTCTTTACACTCTCTCTTTCTCTTAGTAGTCAAGATGGTGGAGTGTCAACAGTGTTAATTGTTGCACACACAAACTTATTCAACTGTTTACCACTCCACATATCATCTGCACACACAAATACTCAACATTGAACTGCCAGACAAACAACACTAACATCTAAATGTCAGGATGCAGCCATCATCTGATTGTTAATGCAAATTGTGGTTCTGTAAGTCAGTAAATTGATCAATAATCACAAAATTAAAACCAGCAGGGTCTCTTCTCTCCAGTGGACAAACTATTATTTTCTAGTGTCATCATCAAATCAGTTGCTGGCCTGTTGAGATAGCTTCTTTTCACCAGTAACTAGCGAAGTAAAGCAACAATACTTTCTTAAAAAGGCATTTGTCTCAGTGAATTTGTCTTGACATGCTGCAAGTCACAGAATACAAGATTAAGTGGGTAGAGAATAAAACCTGCATGCTTAGTCACAGAGCATTTTTGAGACAATGTGCTTTGATAGCATTGCAAAGGTCAATAATGGTCAAGTCCCACTTATTTAGGGAGGATTTTTGTCCTAGTCCTGTGAACTCTGTGTCCCTGTCCTCTGTGAACAGTACTGTCATGTACAACTGTCATGTATTCATTGGACTCTGTATGCACTTGTGATTGTGTATCTTGTGTGCATCAAAATTTGGTCTTGACTTCCTGTTCTCTGCTCGCAGACACAGAATTTGACCTATATTTGATCTTGGTTCTTGTTTACACTTGTTCCTTTTACACTTTTAAAACATTATTGATATGTATTTAACTTTTACATCATTCTTAAGTATTTTATTTCTAATTTTTTTTTTTTTTTTTAAGTCTCTTTTCACACAGTGTCCTTGTGGATTTGTGTCTTTATTGGTCCGCGAAGTTTCACTTAATCTTCCGCATTCACTACAATAGACAGCACAAAATACCCACTAAATGAAAGATCCTTGCTTTCTGTGTGGGGCATGGCCAAATGGCAATTATAAGGTTTGTCATAGTTGACACACGGCAATCCAAATGAAACAGATAACAGCAGTGGCTACTAGCACCTCACGCCTCGAGCTTTATGCTTTAAAAGATTGTGCAGTGCGAGTTGAAGGACATGGAAACAGTGTACATTAGTCAGTCCCAGTCTTGAGTATGACAAAGACAGACTGCCATGGCAACAGGACATACTTTAGGCCAATAATGTGCTTCTTTACCACATGTTTTACCAATTAAAAAATATTAATACAAGTAAATAGTGCTGTGTACTAATGAAGCAAAGCCACAAAATCCTCGAAAACTATTCCTTTAAAACTCTGCTTAGTATTTTACTATATTTGGTGAACAATTCAGCCCACAGCTCAGGAATTAATTTGCACTGCTCTTATCAACCCCAGGTCAAGAGGGAGCATATAGCTATTTTCAGCTCTGATAAACGCTGCATACTCTACTTGACAGCACTAAATGGCTGAAACATACACTAAACTCAGCATCTCCCTCCAGAATTGGCAGTAAGAAAAACTGTGCTAAAACAAAAGACAATAGTCAATGTGCATTTAACAGGCTGTCATACATCATACAGTTTCAACGAATCATAAGAAAACTGAATGCACAAAAGCTATAAATGAACAGAAACATGCAACTTGCAAATCATTCTGTTTGACTCTTGCTCCATCTTTAATATGAGACATTATAGATCTATTTAGATTTTTGCTTTGCTGATAGCCTTGCAACACAAAGCTATAGCATTTACATCTTCAATTAGTCCTACAGATGTGATTGTGAAGCAGCTCCTATTGATTGGCGTTAATATAATAAAAGTATAGAATGTATGAGGTGCTCAAACAAAGAGATCCAGCCTCAGATTCTTTGTGTAAATGTGAGGATTAGTTGGGGGGAAAGTTAAGCTCTAAAGAGAACAATATCAATCGATACGCAGCTGACTCCTCACAGAAAGAGAGGTTACTCTGCATCGACGACTGGCAGCTCACACACTCTATCAGATTAACTAATGAAGCAATTATTGATCCAAAATGGGGCGGTTGGCCGGCAACAGATCGGCCATTAAGTGGATCTTCCCCTCTCTTGGTCATGCTCAAAATGCCACCGTCACTGTTTGTGACTTGACACTTTTTGCTGATGTTTGGTGTGGAGCAGACTAATCACTTGTAACTCGCAGGAGCAGCTGTGAAGGAGCTGATACTTCTGCACAATTGGAGAGATTTTCAATTCTGGACAAATTAACCTATCCTAATTGGGCTTCTTCAGATTTGCAGAAATCAAAGAAAGAAACACAACTGACTGGAGCATATAGCAAATTGGTCTGATCCTTTTATCCTGTATTCTGCGCTGGTTCCCAGTGTAGCGCATTAATACTGACAAACTGTATTCCTTTCCCAACTTGAAATGCACCTACAGTAATTAGAGTAGATCTGGGACAGAAGTGGGTGGGGTTAGGAGGAGGATGTGTTGTCTGCGGCATCTTCAGCTGTCAAAAATGCACTATATACTTTTATAGCCCCAGTTCATAGCATAACACAATGTTGTTTGTGTGAGCTGTGTCATAGGATGCCTCACAACATGTCAAAATAGGAGTGCTGGTTCTTTTATCAAATAAAAGACAGCAGGAGCTGGGACAGTTTTACCGATATGACATGATATATTGTAATTCATTATTCCGTGTGTAATCTCATTCATCAGTCATGGGGACTGGCTGAAAACACTCTTCTGTGAATACAATATCAACCTTGACTTCAGAGGCATTTAATCCACTGGAAACAAGAGAATGGACTTGAATATGAACATGTTATGGTGTTGTTTTTTATTCAGTCCTTGACCACATCTCTCCGAAACTCCTAATTATGACCAAGACGTTATTGTTTAGTAATTGAACATAATGCTACAGGAACATGAGTCAGTCTCATTCACTTTCGCCCACTCAGAAAAGGGAAAATAGTTTTCTTTGTGCACTGAGGCAAGAAAAATATTGCTTTGCGGTTAACTTCTAATCAAATTGCATAAGGTTTCCACAGCTTGTGCCCTCACTCCATTTGGACATGCCATTACACAGACCCACATGAATTTCACACTCAGAGCGAGGGATACTTGTTCCCCCAATAAATTGACAGCTAAACTAAAGAAATATTTTGTGATCAGACAAGCATTAATATGTAGTGTTTATTTACTGCAAGCATGGTTTTAATGACATTGTACATGAACTGATTTGTTTTGGAGTTATTGTGGACATTTTTAAACCCCACAAAACAGCTGACCTTATACTGAAGCAGATATGCCTTTAACTATACATTAGTTCTCATTATAGTCATCACACCACTATTAAATATAGTATTTCTGCATTTGTGATCAGTGAATTCATTAAAAGAGATGAACAGAGCTTTCAATAATTAATAATAGCTATTATAATATTAAAAAAAATGCCTGATTATAATTAACTAATAACATATTAAACAGCACTCACTAAAACCTTTGTTCCTTCCTAAAAATGTAAAGCTCTGAAGGAAATAAGCCAAGCCTATTGTTCTTAAAACTACATTTTAGAGGATATGCCACTTTCAACCATAGTAGGCATTTATGTAAATTATCAGAAAAGGCCAACAGGAGACTTTTTTTGTTCACTGCATTTTGCTTTGTAGATTTAGATTGAAAATAATGTCACTGGTTTACACTTTAACAAATTGTTAGATGTGAAAATAGGATAGTAATGAATATGTAGACGTACTTTTAAGTAGGCTAACTAAGAGGGAGTAATACCCTACAATACATGAAGCACTTCTGCTGCTGTTTGGTGTTCTGCATCAAGTGTACTTCAAAATCTCCACCGAGAGTGCGTGCTGCTTGTTGGATATAGAGAGTGAAAGAACGGGACTGGGAGGAGTGGGTATGAGAGAGACTGGGGGCTGAATTGAAAAGAGGTTTGGAAAAGAGGGGGGAGGTGGGGGGTGAAAAGCGAGAAAGAGGGGGGTATCCGTGGGCGGAGCCGCAGACAGTATCCCCCCGCCCTCCACTGGTTTCTGTGCCTCTCACAATTACCTGTTCTCCACAACTGATGCCAGCGACTTGGGCGAGCACATGCTGCACATTGGAGCCAAAACTCAAGTGAGCTGCCTTTAGAAACACACCCCACCGGACACACGAGGACCATTATAACCCTCACGCACACACACCAAAAAACTCCCAGTGCTTTCAACGCAGGTTTGAGCAGAGCCGAGGATTTGTAAAAACTCACCAGGATGCACTTGTTGTCCGCCGGCTGCCTGTGTGCCTTTCTGTTCACGGCACTTCTCCACCAAGGTAAGCTATTGTTTGGCGGTTTTACGCGCGCGGTGCGTATCCTAATGCCGGATGTATGGAGCTAAAGTCGCAGGTGTCTCAAGCAGGTGCTAAACTTCATCTCACTCAGACTGTTTCTATTCACTACTTAGATCGGTGTTTCCGAAGTGTTTAGAATGGTTGTTGTTCTTTTTTATGAAGAGTGTGTGAGTTGAATACACTTTACTTAGGCATGTTTTTTTTTACTGTAAATTGTAGTAGGCTATCACTTTTAAAGCACAATTAGGCCTACTTTTATTTGACCTGTTCTTATGTCTGAACTAAACTCTATTTGACTTCAATATAGTATTTCTCGTCCCTACTAGTTTATAACACATGTTTGGTTCCTAAAATGTTTTCCATGCTTTTACACTTGCCATTCATTCATTGTTCCTTCACTGTGGAAGGCCTACTTGTGCCACTGTTTGTATTGTCCAAAAAATGGGAGAGGCTCAGAGGTAGCCCGACACCCCTCACCCCCACACACACACACACACCCTCCCTTCACATGTGCTTGTGATATGATGTCACCGTGATGCCCCCATTTGTTGTCATGTTGCCTCGTGTTGGTTATGCTTTCCAAGCTGTTTACATGATATTTGCCTGTTGTGGTTCTTCAGTCTAAGGCCCATGCAAATCCCAGTGTTTTGTTACCACTCCTGAATAGAATATTCCTTACTTTTTGCCTTTGTGAGTTTTTAGACCACGTTTCCTGTCTCTTTCTTATGTGCTTCTTGTGTGCCACTACAGGCCAACATGTAGCAGTACCATGTGTTCACATCTATCAGCCAGGCCATTAAGCTGCTCAGATTGTTCCCTGTTGCTGTATTGCCGTCCACCTCCTCACACCACAGTGATGCCTGTTGTAAATGAACACGCATGCAGCACGTATCAGTCAGCCTCAGGTAGTTTGTTTGAGAGGAACCCAATAGTCCATTCAGGGTTCTTTTATAGCATTGTTCCACTACACTGTTGTGTGCTTATTGTGTTTCGTGCACTTTATGGTTGCTTATATTGCTGTGACTTTAGTGGATATGTTTTTAAGCACTGGCCACAACATGTATGAGTTTTCTCAAAGCCACCACAGTCCTCTCATGATTCCTGCTGAAGCCAGTATTATCTGTTTAAAAAGTTTTGACAGCAATATCCAGTTTTTTTTTTTTTACAGTAAACGGTACTGTATGTTGAGTTTGAGCAATACAATAAAATAATATTAATATAAGTAAAAAAAACAAACTTGATTACTTTTTCAAATGAAAAAGCAAACACACCTGGGGTTTCAGCCGTACAATGTAGAGCTGAAACAAAGGAGTCCTGAATAACTCTAGGAACAAATAGTCTAGAAAGATGCATCTGTTTTTTGTTCGCCCACTTGTCTCCACCCTTCCCCCACCCACAGCCCCTCCTCAGCAGACAGCCCTGCTCGCTATCACAGCTGGTATTACTTGTCAAGCAAGTGGAGCTCTCCCTTAGCTAATGGAGTAATCTTTTAGTAGGGTCACCCAATTTCACCTGGGCTACATCACTCTCCCGACTCTCATCTCTAAATAGGTTATGTCGAGGCTTGTCTCAGCAGTGTTGTGATGTTAAAACGCAGGAAACAGCTGCCTTAATTGTCTCTTTGCTTGATTTAGATTTTGGCTAACTGTGGCAGCTCAGTTGGTGCACGTCTTGTCTTGTTTATTGGTGGTTTTCATCCTGATGTTTGAAGACTACCTGTGGATGTTTCTCCATTTAAAACAAGATTTCTTTGTGACTTGCAAAGTATTGTTCCCATTCATGCAAAATTTAGTTGCTTTCATGAGAAATGGGCCAACTGAGACAAATCATGGCTTTGAATAAAAACACTGCAGATGTGCTTTACATATTTGTGATTGAACATTGGGCCGTGTGGATTAATGATGATAATTTTTCAATTAAAATGTATTTTTTTCTTTTTAAAAGCTCACATTCAGAACTTACTAAGATGGCCTCAAATGTCCAAAACATTGCAAAACTTTTCTTATATCTTTTATTTTTTTTTTTACAATTCTGCATGAGTACACTTGTATTTGTGATGTGTTCCTGCTAAGATAGAGCTTGGAACTGAGCGGAAAGTCCATTGTTTGCTCAAAGAACCGCAAAACAACAGAAAAACAAGAAAGAAACAGATGTTCAATATGATGAATTTATATCACTATCGCCCACTAATTATGTGGTCCTTAGGCACTGATGAGAACGTAGAAACAAAACCAGGATGTGCGGAGCATTCAGATGAGTCTCAGGTGAAATGAAACAGGAAGACGGGTAGTTTCCATGGGCCACTCACACAGGCACAGTGCTTCTGTAAATTAAAGTAGCATTAGAGTGGGTAGCCCTGTGTTAACACTCCTCAGGGGTGCCGAATTCCTAACAGTGCCATTCATAGCCCCCAAGTGAGGACCACGGTTAATTATCTATAATGGCAACTTTCGTTTTGAAGTGTTTTTTTGTCTTTTAATTTGTGACAAATTTGTAGTCATTGAAGCAGCTAATTCAATTTCTCTCAAAACTTGGACTGAGGTTGGAATCAACTATAAACCCGAGGAGAAAGCAGTAGGCAGATGCATCCACCACTCCCTGGAGAGTTGATGCTCGTAACATATGCGTCTGTACCATATGGTATAGTAAGTGGGCTCTGCTACACAAAGATCTGTAATTGAAAACCCCAAAAAGATTTATGAATTCACATCCTAAAAGAAACTAACACAAAGGACACTATCAGCAATGTTTTAATGTATTGAACATTAAAAAGTTGCATTTGATTTTACCAGTTTTTGTTTGCTCAGCAGTCTTTATACTGTGTCTTAGTTTGGAGACTAGCTCACACACTTGTGCACAGCCTCCTCCCCCCAGAACAGGTGGAGCAGTGTTGGTTTTAGGGCCGGGCTAATGTCCTTTTATGATGCCACAACTGTGTGTGCAGTTGTCGAAAGAAAAGCAGTTTGTTCACATCACTCAGGCATCTATATCTGTGATACTTGGTCAGATTACAACCTACACTCCACAACTTTCAGCACAGATTGTCCAAAAGTCCCTTCTGTAAAAAGATTTTGATTTGATGTAGTGTGACTATACATTTTATAGCTACCACACAGGTTTTCCCCCCACTTTTCCATAAATGAACTTACCAAGCCAAAACACTTGTACGGGAACAGCAACAACCACTCGTGGGGGAAAAAAGCAATCACTCGCAGGCAGTTACTCAGTGAGAGAAAAGGCCTTTTGTTCTCTGCTGGCAGTTTTACACTCAGAATTATCAGTAAAATAGCAGCAAGTGGATCTTAATTACATTTTGTTGACTGGCTCGCCCCACTTTAGTTGGAAAGTGTGAGATATAGTCATCTTTTTATAATCTCAGCTGAAATTGAATCTTCAGCTTTCCATTTTGTTTAATTTCTGGTCAGGTTTTTAAAGGCTGCCTGAATTTATCACCATCATTACGTTTTAGACATAGTTTTAACATTTGAATGTTAGAATTTAAACCGTATTTTTTACCAAAAAGAACAGAAGTTTTTTTTTTTCTTACTCTTCCTGCCTTTCTGTGCAAAGTAATGGCTTACTTTTTAGGAAGAGGACCCTGAGCTATTGTTTCAGGCAGAAAGAAACAACAGGAGAGACTTGACTGTGCAGCAGTGCTTCTTTCTTTATGCAGGAATACCCCCATTGTAATGCATGAAGGTATCCTTGGTTTTGGTGAATGACCAACGGCACACTGAAATTGGGCTGCCCTTGTTTCAGGGACAAAAAGTGAGGTTGTTCCTATGTTTTGTCATTGAGGCAGCCCCCAGCTTTCACTGGATTCCTGGGGACTCCTGCCGACTGTATTGTGAAGCTGGCTCTTTTTAAACAAATGGGACCATGATAGCGACTTCTTGCTCCCGCTTGTCTCTTTGTCATTAATATGGAAGAGCATACACCCCTCTGAGGAGGCACAGCGTAGCTGCCGCCTGTCCCCACTCTTCACATGTGCAACCTGAATGGGGGAGCATCTCCCCTCCATATGAAAAGCCCTGGGCCACACCCATCTTTACAAGGCTTCGGATCTTTGTTCGCCTTCTCCATTAGGCTTCAATTTAATTAATTATTTGAAAAGCTTCAAGCTTTCAGATTAAACTTCTACTTATACTTATACAAAGTTAAGTGTGAGCACACTCGCACTTAATGTAGTATAAGTATTTAGACCAAAGAACAAGGATAAATATTTCGGGTAGTGAGTTTGAAAATTGAATCTGAATCAAAACTGTCTTTAGCACCTGTTCAATTGATACATTAATCTTAAAGTCTGACACGTTTATAGCAATATTTCTGATGAATACTCACAATTTGAGGACTGTATCATTTTCACAGATGAAAATACAGTGTTGTGTCTTACCGCTTTTGCTTGTCTTTGAACTGTTTGCAGTGGTAGGTCTGAGAAGGAGGGCTGTTATAGTTCCCTCATCAAGGAGTTCATTCATTTTACTTTCCTTAATAATTCCTGGTTAAGATGGTGCCCACAGCAGTAAGTGACACCATTAGGCACTTCGTGGCCTATTGTGAAATTATTATAACTTTTAGAAGCCACTTTTGAATCCACACAACAGTTTTGTGTCTGTGTTTGACCTTACCATTCACATTCCTCGCCATTTTAGAAGCTATTTCTTTGTGTCAGCCTCATGTCCACTCTCTTCCCTCACAGTCTGCAGCAGTTGCGGCATGTGGTGCCTCGAGCGATCTTTGATTACTGCAGCTTCGGTTGAACTTGCAGGAGACAGGAGCGTTCATTCAAGGAGACTTTTCACTCACTGTGGACATCAAAAGTTTTTTCAGACTATCTTTGGTCATACTAGTAACTATAGCAGGCAGCACTATGAATAAGAAAATATTATGGTAATATTTTAGTAGTTTGTTGCTTTTATCCCTTGAATACAAAGACAGCTTATGACCACTGCCTCTTATGTTGTAGAAAATGTATTTGCTGTTGTTAACGGGACAAATGGAATCCATTTAATGTGATTTAACCTAAAGTATTGTATAAATCTCCTTTTCATATAACAGGACATTTTTTTCAACCGGTCTAAACATTTGAGCCTTTTATGCTGCCTGAGGGCACATACTTTTAAATGTACAACATCTTGTTACTTGAGACAAAATGTTAGCTATCTGCTCCAACAGGTCGTGTTATATCTTATTCCAAGTCACCTTATTGTGAGACAAATGCTGCATTAGTGGCAACAGCTACTATATGTTCATCTGTTTTTTTTCCAATGTTAGTTTTTATTCAAACATTAAAGCACTGGGTTTTTTGAACGGAAATGAACTCTACAGTATTTTATGATACTTTGTTCAGCTAAGTATGACACTTTTCCTCTGCCAGATCCTTGTCTCTTAATTGGATGCAGTACTTAATTTTCTAATGGAAAATCTTTAGAGGTCAAGTGGCCGTGTGTTCCTGGGGAAAATTTAAAAGCATTACACGCCCTACTTGAGCAATTTTAACTTTAACATGTGTACTTCAGTTGTCTTTGAAAAAAAAAAAGAATCTTTTTTTTTTTTCAAAGACAAAAAAAAAAAAAGAAGCACACTGCAGCCACAAAAAAAAAAGAAACTTTTTTTTGTGGCTGCAGTGTGGATCCTTAATAGGAAAGTCTCACACATCTTCACTACAGCAGGACCCTGTCTGAAAAACACATTATTACCATGTCTGGCAAGTCTATAGCACAAGGATGTTGTTAAATGAGCTTTGCTGAGTTTAATTTTGAGTAATGAATATGTCAAGACCCATTAAACTTTCATTCATTTTCCCTCCACACATTGTGGAGACAGAAGCATTCTTTCTTCCTTAATGGGAAGTCAAATAGCCAAAAATGAGACAATGAGAAATGAACCTGGTGCATTTAAGGTGAATTAGCCTGTTTAATGTGCTCTTTCCAAGGAAATCCCTCGCTTACTGTGGGACGCAAGTTTTAACATGCTCATGAAGCCAACTTCAAATAAATCAAGACCTCCTCTCTGCAACAGTTGTAATTACATAAAATGTTGGCCCAAAACCACCAGATGTAACAGCTATTGGACATGTTTAAATTTCAAACATGTCCAATACTATCACACATGCTTTTTGTGAAGCCATCTTTGAGCTTATATTGATGTTGCTTCATGCACATGGCCAAACCAAAAGGACTCTAATATTAAGTGAGTAATTGTGGTGTAGCAGCAGACCATCCCCATGTCAATGCTGAACAATCAAGGAGATTGTTTTATTCACAATCTCTTTAGGCCAAATTTGAGATTTTACATTGTTGTTGCTGACTTTTTGTCAGCTTTTCTGTGAAGTGAGGTTGTTTCTTTGCTGTTGCTACCAGACCCGTTGGGCATTTTATTCTAAAAATAGGCTTTTCTGTAAAAGAGTAGAAGTAGAAGGGCTGCAGCGTAGGTTCTGCTTCGGGGGGCAGATGGCCAAAAGCACTTGCCTTGATATATAGTCTCCTCTTGTCATGTTGGGAGAAGGAAATGAAATGGCCAGTACTAATGAAATTATTATATCTTAAAGGACCCCTGCATTAGAAGTGACACTGACATATGCTGAATTACATAAAGCCTGAGTGGTTATCTCAGTGGGAGTAAACAAAGACAGATATTATCTCCTTAGGAGCTTTGTAAAAACATGTCTATTTGTTGAAACCAGGTCCCGACTGGTGTTATGGGATTTTTTTTTTTAAGCAATTACAGTGGAGTTTACACCAGAAAAATCACATTTCCACTTTTCCCACCATATTAATCGGTCAGTCCTGATGTCTTAGAAAGACTCATGGGGTGTGACAGCCCATGTTCATTTTACAGTAGTATATTAAAGGAGATGCTGGACTTTGTACCCACAGATTTGATGTGCAAGCTGATATTTAATCCCTTGTGTGTATTGTCTGCATTCCATGTATTCCATGGGGCCCTGGTTAGCCGTTACAACCAGAGGCCTGAGCCAGGAAACAAGTTCAAATCGTCATGCCCTCTTTATACCAGCAAGGCTGTGTGGCTGATTGGGATTGGCAGCACTACCTGTTTTGTTTCACAGTGAAGGGTTGGAAGGTCAGCTATGTCATTATGAGTGCAGCATACACATCTCTTTGCTCAGCTAATGTGAAAGTATCAGGCTGGCAGTGGCAATTACCTGAGATGAAAGCTACACAAGCCATCTGCTGAACAAATGAAAATATGTACCTGTTAATATTTTTGTTTACAGCATTTCTCATCGTGCATTATTTGAACAAGGAAAATAAGTGTAAATGTAGACAACAAAATAGCGCAAAGTTCCATCAATCATCTGATTTGGTGTATAGAAATATAACTCAGTGCATCTAATGAAGCTCTTTACAATCAATAAGTGGAAGTTCTTGTAGAAAAGTGGGGCTGATTCTGGACTGAAGGTTTGGTCTCCATCCCGTTTCCATTTAGCTTCATTGCTGATTAGGTTGTGGCAGTATGACCAACTTTGATTGGTATCCTCAGGCACCACTGGTAACCATAATGTACTCCAGTCATACGCAAATATAATAGCAAACACAACTGCTGCCAGGGGACCTATGCAATGTTCAAAGGCTTTACTGCTGTGGGGGGCAGGGGCAGGGTGGATCCACTTTTACAACAAAGGGGCAGGAAGTAC
This sequence comes from Perccottus glenii, assembly GCA_024416835.2. Classification (NCBI taxonomy): domain Eukaryota; kingdom Metazoa; phylum Chordata; class Actinopteri; order Gobiiformes; family Odontobutidae; genus Perccottus; species Perccottus glenii. The sequence goes on from CM044550.2 coordinate 16,282,038, forward strand.
TTGTGGTTGAGTCTGAACAGGCAGGGACTTGAACAAAAATCTGACTGAAAAATGTCATCTGCAATTGAATTTATTGGGTTATTTTTCAACATGAGTCTGATTTCTTGTCCTCTTTTAGAGACTTTTCACGTACAATATTTAAACTCAGATCTTTTGTCAGACCAGAATTTATTATTTTTAATTTGGCATCCTATCATGACTTCAGTTTTGAGGACCTAAAATTAAAATGGATTATAAAACAGTCAAGATATGATCTGTGGAGGAAAAACCCTGGAAGTCTGCCCTGTTCCACTCGACTCCGCTGCTCCAGGCAAAGCAGGCTGCCAGGTTAATGTCCCGTATGTAAAAAAAGCAGTGCCTCCTGTCTGATGTGATCGAAGAGTCCCAGTGAATGCGCTTTGATGTCATAAAGGCTGTTTTGAATGTGATAGGAATATTTTAGAGCTGCCTATTAGCACATCTGGTGGTAGAAAGGGAGAAATGAAAACCTGGCAATGACTTTAAAAATCAGTCAAAACTCCTTCGAGATTCAACCATTTGGAGAGTAACACCCCATGATGATAGGAGTATTATAGACCTGCCTCTCACTGACTGCTGATGTAAATGGCTGTATAATTTTAATCACACACGTAATATTGTCTTCTATGACAAATTGTATATGTAGTTTTTATACATTTGCCAATTCTATTTTGAGATAAATGTTTTTATGTTTTATGTTTTTGCCAAAAACAATTGTCAAAGTTTTTAGGCAAGTGAAATATTGATCAATCTTTATTCAATTAAAACCCTTTTGCTGGACACCAACCCAATTAGGCCTTGAAGCAGAAATTCAATAACTCACATTCCAGCCAAACAAAAATGGAAGGCTCATTGGCACTTAGAAAGTCATTCTGAAATTAGGCTGTTTGTCAATTGTCTGCACTGGCTGAATTAAGAGTTAATGGAGTTCAGCCGTTATCCTACGCAGATAAATATAGATTATCTGCATCCCTTTGCAACAGAGAACCTAAGTCTGTTCACAACTCTAATTTGTCTCTATAGATGTGACCTTGCTCCATTTCAAGTTGAATGTCTGCAAGAAGTAAGGTTGCTTGTTTTTGTACATAAAATGTCCCGGCTTTCAAAACAAGTTTTCACTGCTGATTGACCTGTCAAAATGGATGCTTCATTTGAAGGCAATTTAAATTAACACAAACTCCACTGCTCTAATTAAAACCGGCTTTATCAATACAGCCGAGGGATTCAACATAAAATTGCCCAGTTTTTCTTTTTTAAATAACAAGAAATGTTTTGATAATCCCATTTAGGGCTGAAACGATTCCTCGAGTAACTCGAGTAACTCGAGTAACTCGATTACAAAAAATTCCTCTGCCTCGAAGCTTCTTTTAATTTATTTTAAAGCTCACATCAGTTTGTTTCGCAATGATTTTTTTTATGTGACACAACGCGTTTCTGTCACCCACAAAGCGGAAGGAGTTTAGCGGTGTTTTGATTTGAGGGTGCGGGCACGAGCTGCAAAATGGAAGGGAGCGATAACAATGGCGATGAGCAAAGAAGAAACAAACAGAGAAAACAACTCAAATTGTCCAAGGTTTGGGTTTCATATTAAAACGTAAAGAGAACAGCGTGGCGTGTGTCCATTGCAAGATCGAGCTAGCATACCACAACAGCACGAGGTCCATGCTGCAGCAGCAACAGAAAACATCCACTCTACTCAGAGACCGGAGGACCGTCACCCTGGACAAGGTAAATTCAATCCAGCATTAAATGTGATTGCTAGTCAAGATGAAGGCTGTTTAATGAAGTATGTTAACTATGTAATGGACAACTCACGACGGGCAGTACAATTATGTGAAAATATACTGCACGCAGATTATTTAACAGCAGTTTATACCACGGCTACCAAAGAACTTAATTTACTGCCAAAAAAAAGTTGTGATTGGCTTTTACGATTAAAATATACTACTATACTTGGTTATATCATTGACAGTTTTTAAATATACATTTAAATTTATTTTACACACTCAAAGCATTATTCCATGATTGTATATCGAACATAGCATCTTGCTTGTTATCGCATATCACATTTCTTTTTCAATATCGAGCAGCCATAATACAAAATATTCTATTAATTCTAATAAGTATTTAGTTTGAATGCCAAGAATAGGATTTATAAATGCACAGCCATGAAATTGCTGTATAATAATGATATTATAACTTACTTAGTAATAAATATCAATAATTCTCTTTTCACCTCTTTTTCAGTAAATCATCACAACTTCGTATGAACAGATATGTGCAGACAGCTACTTCATGTTCCACTGAGCAAGCAGCTGGGTTTTCAGAGAGCATTCAAAGAAGAAGACTTGTGTTCAGAACTTTTAGTAAACTTTTAGTTCTGAAAGTTAAGTTGCATGACTTAAAGGCAGTGTTTTTGTATTATTATTATTATTAATTTAATGAATGCCTTAGTTTTGATACTTTAAAAATTATTTGTTTTTGCATCTCAGAAAATGCTTTGCTAAAACCCCAAATGAATGGCACTTCATTTTCATTGTTCACAGAAGTACAGACAGAGAAACAATGGATAATAACTAAATGTTTATTTTTGATGTATGCATTGCATTCTATGCATTTGATAAAATAAATAATATTTTTCTAAAAAAAAAAAGGAAACTGTTCTTTTTAAGAGACCTAAGAGTCTTATTTTCTCTTGCATATTTAATATTGCACTTTAATTAAGTAAAATACATTTTATCCAATTACTCGATTAATCGATTACATTTTCGGTAGAATACTCGATTACTAAAATATTCGATAGCTACAGCCCTAATCCCATTTACACATAAACAAGGGATTTTCGCGCTTTCAGATTGTGAATAAGTTTTAATTTGAGAGGAAAGAAAGAGAATGTGAAACAGGATCATGGAACAGTCATTTAAGTCATTCATATTTCTGGGAAACTGGTGAGATCAGCTTTACTGGAAACAGTGACTGAAGCCACCGGCCAGGTTCTGCGTTCTGAGTCGCATTAGAAAGGGTCAATATGAAGGAAGGAAGCAGTGTGGCTGTGCTTTGTTAATGGCCTTGTGCTGCTTTTAAGGGTACGTCGTTAATGGTTGAAGATGGTGGATGTTTAGTGTCATAAGCCTAGAGTTGTCCCCTGATCTGCCCACAGGCATCTCTAAACCACTTCTCCCCTCTGGTCCCCTGGCCCACACACCCCTCAAATACATAATTCACAACATAATGGACATGATTTCTGAGTGCACTTACCACCCGATCACTCCAGCCGGCTGCCGCCTTAAGAGCTGTCCCTCCGCCCTTGCAGCTCATCTGCTGATGCAATTTATGGAATTTTTTTAAAAGAGGTTTTACGGATGCTCATGTGGTCGAGTGTGCAGAAGGGAACATTTTAAAGACTAATGATCATGCCACAAGATCAATTTCAAGGAAACCTTACGGCAAGTCATTTACAGTGATAATCACCCTCCTGTAATATGCTTTTATCTTTCCCATCTGTCTCTGCACAGACAAAATGTAACAAAATGGCTGTGTGTGCTCTTTAGGATGTGACCAGTCAAACAGGCGACAGTGGACCATGTCCCACAACAGTGTAATCTTCTATACACAAATATGTCTTACTCTGCAGTGGACTATGGCTTTTGTGTTATTACTGAACCAATAAAAGTCTTCTCTTCTGAAGCGTAACTGAACAATTTAAACTGCATTAATGAAGTACTTTCCTTTGATTGGGTGTCTGCTTTTTGGAGCAAGATATTAATTTGAAAGAAAGAATTCGAACATCATTTATTCACAACTCTTGACAGTGCTTCCCTTTTAAGATCTCATATTGAACTCAATTGCTGAATCAAAGGGAAAAATACAAGAGGTTCTTGAATTCGTTGGAAATCCTGTTGCATGCTCTGAAATTTCCACTTTCTGTTGTGTTTTTCACTGGAGTAGATGTAGACAAAGCTAAAGAAAATATGTTTTACCTATTACCTTATAGTTGCCAGGGAATAGACTCCATATTGAGATATCCGTGCCATTGAATTCATGAATGTTAACAGCATTTTGGTATCTCAAAGCACAGATGTACGTGAAATGGGCCTGAATGCAGCACGGCCACAGGACATCCTGATGAGCGCTCACCTCACTCCTTCCTTTGAGCTTATTATTCTGTGCCTAGGCTATTGTTCTCACTCCACCTACACCATTAACCCACAGTGGAGCCGCCAGTGTTTAAACCATGTTCTTTGGGAATTGTCAATTGGCCTTCAGGGGTTTTCTGTAAATCACAAAGCAAGTTAAATGCACGGAAATAAAACAAGTATAGCTTCAAGTTCTAAATTCACTACTGCAGTGAAGTCATGCGAGAGATGACAGACAAGAAACAAATCTGGATTTCCGTACATATGTTTAACAAAACCATATTTTGTTGTCATGGTATAATTCTATATCTTGATAATTCAATAATGATAATAAAATCATCTACTGTACATTATTTGAGGCTCCTGATGTAATTTATTGAACAAATAAAACAAGTTGCATGACCTTTTTTATTAAGCCAACAACCCTATAAGAAGAAACAAAATAATATTACACACGGCAATCTCAAGTGAATTCATAAAAATGAAATCTAATGCCTCATCTTAGGAAACATTGAAGTAAGTCTGTAAAGGCTTTAGAAAGACTTCAGGGATTTTTTCTTTGCACAAGCCAAAACAATATTTCCTCAGTCTAAAGCCCTCGTTATTTTCTTTGTCCCCTTGTCTCGATCTGTGACGGGAGGCGGAAACAGAAAGCTGATCCCCCCGCAGCAGCACTGTGCAGGTACTCGGGCCTCCCCGGGACATGTCTGCACTTGGAGAAAATGGAGCCAACGTTTCAGTCAGCGGCTAACAATGGGAGCTCGACAGGTGGGACGGCGGCAATACATTAGCTCTGTTCCCGCCTGCTGCCGTCTGTAGGTGTCTTTTGACCACACATGAAGCGCCAAATGAACATTGTTTTCTTGCCTGAGGGGGAGAGGGGGAGCGCTATCCAGGCCGTTGGTTTCTTTTGAAAATGAGGCGATTTATCTCACTGAGAAGCTGTATTTCTGTGACAGGAGCATTAATGTTATTCCAGTGTAACTTTAGCATTATATTTTGTAAAGGTTTCTATAGATGCAGCATTGGGTATTTTGTTTCCAGTCCAGTGTTTTAATAAATGTGCTCATTGTGCAGTGTGGGTTGCAAAAGAGGGACCATTATACCTATCACAGCATCACTAATAATACTGTTTGCTCATACTCAACAACATAATTCTCCATTTGACATCCGGCCTCCTCCTCAGCAAAACACAGGCTTGTTTTGCCCGAGGTAACAAACATGGCTCTGCTTATTCCACACTGGCAAGAAATGTGACTTTGTTTGGTTTTAGTATTTATTCATTTATTTATTTGGGCTGTCATATGGCAGAGTAGTCTTTGAGAACAACGCCATCCAGTTGAGGTTAACAACAGGATTATTATCAACTGATTTATTCATGGATTTAATTAACAAACTGATTTGCAGAATTAACTGAAATGAGAGATTTTGAAGTTTAAGTGTTAGTGTTTGCTTAGTGTTTAGTCTATTTCCATTGGTGTAGTATTTATGTAATGTTCAGGTAATGTTAGTGGAAAAAAATGCAGATAGATCTGAGACCTTTAAATATTACTAGGTTTGAATGAATGGGGAATCTGTAAATGCAGAAAAATACAGCTTTTTTTTCTAAACAAACACTCAAAAATAATCAGAGAAAAAAACATGATGAAAAAACAAGATCATGTTTTTCCCCAGAAAATAATTTTCATGACTATGCATCAGTTGAGTGGTGTATAAATGTCACCATATCACATATAATTATCTAATAAAACTAATGCATTGTCTGTTATAAAACCCGGATAATAAATAATGAAAGAATAGATGCCTTATTAAAAACATGACTCGGGTGGTCTCCTGCTGGACTGTGGGAAACATTCAGAAAATGAAACCTTTTGTCCCAACTCCTCAAATGGAGTTTCTTCTCAGATGGGTTCCCTCTAAAAGGCCATTAGGCACATTGGAAGGTCAAAATGATGCAGGGCAATATCTTAAGGCTGCCTGGAAGCATTCTGTCCCCAAAACAGATGGTGTGGCTTAAAATGAGGCTTGGAAAACGACTGTGAATCTTCAATTCAGTGCATCAGGCCATTTACCACAATGTGCGCTTTGTCTACCCCCAAGTACTTTAGAACAAACCTGCAGCTGTCATTCTGTTACTCTAGCCTTTTTATATTTACTTTTATTTCAGGTTAACTTTACAAAAAGGATTACTACAACATATTTTGCATTATTCACAGGTTGAAAATCTTTGTTGTTCGGGTCATCACTCAGGTACTTTAGTAGCTTTAGCCCGGCAGCCCTTCTGAAAGTAAAAGCAAATGTCTTTAATGTTATGCTATAAAGACACTGACGGGCAATTACATTAGGCAGCAGAGAGTAAAATTACAGAGCAGACATTGTTGACAACTACAATGTGTTTTCCTGTGCTTGAAGCTTGAATGTACAACTACACAAATATCTACTTGTGCGTGAAAAGGGATGTTGTGTGCAAGTGTGCTGTCACTCATTCATCAATGACATGATTACACTCCTTCCCTCGAGAGAGCAAGGATGTTCCTGTTTTGGAAAAAATGAATAAAAAATTCTTCTCTCAGGTTGCTGGAACACTTCCACCTTGAACAGATACAGTAACAGAATTTACATTCAGCTCTTTGCTTGTTATTGTCAGGAAGACACCAGCCTGAGTGCATACAGATTGAAAAAGTTGACAAAACAGCCGCCTATGGAGCTTGTTTATTAATATATGCTACAAGGATGCTAAGGGGACTTTTATCCAGCACCCACACAACTTTCCATATGACAGCCTTGACAGCAAATAATGAGAAAATAACCCTATTAAATGCCTCTTTCTTTCTCCGCCTATTTTCAGGTATGAGATGTGGCTAATCATAATTGACTACTTGTTAAGTTGCGATAGGACAAGAGACATGGTGTCACAGAAGGTTAGCTTTTCTTTGATTTCTTGCTCCTTAGCTCCGAGCACCATTAACTATTAGAATCTTGCTTTTCCTCAACTATTATTGATCTAGTTGAAGTGGTTCTGTCTGCCCCCCCACCACTGAAGCACTTCTGAAGCCATCAGGTCTTTGTGGACATGTGCCATGGGATCGCTATTCACTGCACAATCCTCATTTCAGCACTTAATAGAGTGCCTCTTTCGGCTGGATGTTGCTCTGAAAGACAACACACACACACGTAGAGATGGGAGGGCATGAAGAAGCAAAATAAGGATATGGAGACTTACTGCAGGGAGGTAGCTGATTTCCCAGGTGAGCTGTCGTCACCTGCCTCTTCTCTGGGATAGAGGCACCTTAATCACGAACATGAAAGTACTTCTTGTGGGGTGACTGACCTCTTCTCTCCGTCAGTTTCCTGTCTATTACTTAAGTTACTGAGGAATGTGTTCAAGCCTGCTTTCAGATGGTCAGAAAATGTTCCTGTTCTATATTACTATAAAGCCTCGCAACACATTGTGTGCACTTGCTCACTGTTTCTGTGTCAATGACAAGTCTCAGAGTTGGTGCTCACTTTGGTTGCTAGGATTACCTTATCTCTGTGAGCAGAAGCAGCCTTGTCTTCTGTAACTCAACACGTGCGATTCGTTCTCATTGTGTAATGTCGATAAAGCCTACTGCTTAATCAAGACCCTTTAAGGTTCTCACAGAAGCTAAACACAGCCTTATTTGAATATTAAATATGTCTATTTGAATTTGAAATGTAAAGTGATAACCTTTCCTACAATGCAGTGTGTCAGAGTGGAAGGCTTTGCACACGTCTCTCCTGAAAACATTGAGTTACAGCTCAGGGGAAAACACGTGACACTTGGGTGCCAATGAATTTGTGTAAAGATTTGTATGCCTCCTCAAACAAAGTATTCAAACAAACCCAGTAGCAAAATGCGTGGAAAATAATATAGATGTGCAAAACATTTATGTCAGCTAAAAACATTTAACAATGAAGCAGAGCTCAGGATGGACAGACTTGTGTGTATCCATGTCCAGTTTACAGAGTAACTCCCCTCTCTTAATAGTCCTTTTCAGTTTCACTTAGCATGTGCATCTTTCTGCCTGGCCCAAAACCTTTATGTCTAGATGAAGCTCAGCATGAAAGTAGTTTCAATAGATCTACATCTGAAAGAATAAAAGAAAAACAATGTGTGAGAGTACTACAATGCAAATCACAGTCCAGTGAACTGCCCGTTTACTACACAGCACTGATAGATAAAGAATATGTGCCTTTTTTACTCTGATCCATTCTCAACTTTATCAAATGCAATTGTAAACTTACAGTAGTGATGCACAAAGGGAATCACTTACATATGAGTTTATTATGAATCAGCTGCTAATCCTTGTAATTTATTGTAATTAATACAGAAAGAGCAGATTGTAGGTGTTTCAAATTGTGGACAAAGCTAGCAGTCAATGCAGAAAATGCGCTTAATTGTGCTTTAGTTGGAAAGTGCCTTGCTTATTCCTTTGTTTGTTGAAGGATTTCTAGTGAAACTGTCAGCAGCTGAAAGACACCGAGGTTTGTTTTGTCCTGTGCTGTCAGTAATAAATGTCGCCGAGCCTTATTTAAATGCAGGGATTGTATCTAAGGGGGTGAAATGCTGTTTTATCTGTGTTTTCTCAAATAGCGGCTTGTTGTCAGTGGGTTTCACTGCTTTGATGTTTATAAGCTATCCTGTCTTCCTGGATAGAGCTGTAAAGACTGATTATAGTCATTGGATGCAGTGGATGCACCTCACACACTGCTGTCTGTATATCCATGGCTTTTTGATTCTTACTCACAGGAAGATGGCTAAAAAAAATCTAACTCAATTTAAACCGCAATCTATAATGAACATAATAATAATTGAGTCTAGTGATACTATCCTGGCTTTTAGAGGGGCACTAATGAGTATCTTGTGCCAACATAAAAAGAAAGTAAAGGGTAGGGTAGACATACTCTGTTTTTAAACATTATTAGATTGTGGATTAGTTCCTCTTGAGGTATTATAGACGCCGGTTAGCTTATGTCAGCGTCTGCCCTATACAGATGTCAAAAAGATGAATGACAAGTGTTTCAGTGTCAGGAGGGCAGGGATTGAAAAACAAAGCGCTATCTACTGGCAAAATGTTTGATAGTCACAGAAAGAACAAAACTTTGAATGAAGCTTTGTGCTCCTTTTGACCTTGCAACTGTTCAAATATGGCTGTTATTGTAGACAATGGTAACCATGGCCAAATAATTTTACTTTGATCAAACAGAATCAAATGGGTTATAAAGTTATAAAGTAAATAAAGGTATGATGGAAAAGTGGAGCAAAAATTATATTAAAGTTTATTGTCTATTACCTGGTCAGTGCCCCATGTTCTCTATGACATGCATTTAAAAACTAAGCACTTTGTTTCCTCAAAACCCTCTGGCTCTCACTCTTCATTGATATCCTTACTAGAACATAGTCTCCATGGCAATGCTTCCCGCTCTCCCCACAGTTCAATACTGTTGTTGTGTCCTTGGGCAAGACACTTAACCCACCTTGCCTCCAGTGGCTGTAACACTGGTGAATAGAAGCTTCATGTAAGTCGCGTTGAATGAAAGCATCAACTAAAAATGTAAAATGTAACACTGGTGTAAGTCGCTTTGGATAAAAGTGTCTGCTAGATGACTAAATGTAAACGTTAATTAGCAGAGGTCTTTATAGCTGCAGTTCTTAGAGCAGCTCTAAGTGGTATTGATTAATAGGTGTCAGTCAAACATGTACAGAAAGGGACTTCTTTGAAGAACTCAAAGTAACGATTTTCCATTTTCACTCAGGATTGTCATGCTGTTTTGAACTGACCAAAGTCTGCAAAAGTAACCGATACAAGTGATGACGTGTTTATTTTTTCTTCTCCTTTTACAGTGAGCAGTTTGGACACGGTTGTCGGTCTTTATGGGGAAACACTAGAGATCCCGTGCAACAAAGGAGCTGTTAAATCAGAGGATGTTCTCATCACTAAATGGAAATATGTAAGTCACAGTGGAGGTCAATAGATTCATGGTGGAGTGCGTCTGACACCCACTTATTATGTCTGAGCCACGCCCAGTCTGAGTGCACACGCTGTGCATTAGAGCATTCATCTGTCCCTTCATATGACATCTCATCAGCAGTACACTTTTATTTGAACTGGAAGCCAAGCCAATTGTGACAAACATATAACAAGTGCACTCTGCTTTGTTGCACAGGACAAAGGTGAGGGGCTCTCAGGAGACCTGTTGGTCAAACAAATAAACCAGAATGTCTCAGTAAGTGCTGGTGATGAATACAGGCATCGTGTTAGCATGGCATCAAATTCCAGCCTGCTGCTGTCTGCGGCCAAGCTGAGTGACCAGAGGATCTTCACCTGCATGATTGTGGCTGGTGCAGATATTATGGAATACTCAGTCAATGTGGTCATTTTCAGTGAGTACCACTTATATGAAGTCAACCCTAATGATTTTATTGTCAAGTAGTCTTCATTAACATATTGTTTTTTATTGCAGTGGCGCCTTTAGGTCTCGAGATTTCTGAAAAAGCAGAGGAACTGGAGATTGGCAAGCTAACTAAGGTGAGGTGTTTTAATGATGAACATCTATGCTTATGCCGACAAAATTTTGAGCACTAAGAAGAAGAAAGCCTACACTTGAGCTAAGGTGTCTTGAGGCATAACAAAGGCCATGCTACTACAGTAATGAGTTCTTTGAAGTGATTCTCATGAATTAGTAAACAGCAGAACCTTACCAAGTGTAATTAAAATACCCACAGGATCTGAAAAGCCTTAAAATGCTTTAGGCATTTTAAGGAAATGTCTGAAAAAAATAATAATCAATATTTTGCCATTTAAAACTATTTCCTTTCTAGAGTGTGTTGATCATTTTAAAGGTTGTATTTTCCTTGTTTGACAGTTAGGGAAATGTGTTGCACGAGATGCCAGTCCAGCAGTAAATATCACATGGCTCAAGAACAATAAACCTCTGCTGGCTGATGGAAAAGGTATTCTGTCTTTAAATTCTACAAAAGAACTAATTAAACTGTTTACAAATGGCATTTAAAGATATAACAAGCACATTTTATTCTCTGTACTTGCGATTGTCGATTGTTCTATCAAGTTTTTAACCTTTTGTCCAGGGATCTCCATCCAGGAGTCAGTCCAGGTGGACTCAGTGACAGGCCTTTCAACTACTATCTCTATTTTGGAGTACTCTGCTGAGAAGGAGGACACGGACGCCCAGTTCAGTTGCAGCACTGAGCACGCACAGGGTGCAAAGCTCACCTCCTCCTCAGAGAGCTTTACCATCACCTGTAAGTCTGCAGCAAATCGCATGCCTTTCGGAGTTTTATTTAACTTCAGTATAATTCCTGTACTGTTTGGTTATTACTGCAATATGAATTCTAAAAGCTCTTTTCTTCATTGTATTAATGTTCACAAGTTGTTGCCCTTTAGCTAATGTCATTCACTTTTTATTTAAAGAATGAGATGTAGATTCCTAAATTAACAATAAATGGTGAAGCCATAAAAGAGAAGCTTTTTCTTGAATGGATAAGAGACATTGGTATGCATTATTTGACTGAATAGCAAATGGGATGATTAAAATGTCTTCTTCTCAGATATAAATTGATCCCATACAAATGTGAAGTTGGAGAAGTGTGTCTCTAGGTGCACTAGGTGTCTCTGGAAGCCCTACAAACAGCTGTTGGGGGCACATGCTCCTCGTGATCCTCTGTTTGAATGTCATGTATTTTGTGCACAGATTCGACAGAGAACATCGTGCTTCAGGTCATTGCTCCTGAGCCTCTTGTAGAAGGTAACGATGTGACTTTGAAGTGTGAAGCAGATGGTAACCCAGCTCCCACCAGCTTTAAATTCCATCTTAAGGTAGAAACTCTCTTTTTTTAAATTATGCTTGTATTAAATTGACTTTCTACAATAATAAAGTTGGAATGTTTCTGTCTTTGAAGGGAGACCTGGTGCAAGTGGACAATGAAAACACATACACCATTAAAAATGTCTCACGTAACACCTCTGGTGAATACAAATGCTCTCTCATTGACAATCCAACAATGGAAGCCTCCAAGGACATCACAGTCAACTGTAAGAGACCAATAGATTCCTCTGCTGCATAGCTGTAGAAATAGAAATGCCTGTATTCAGTGTGTCATTTTTAGTGGTCTTATTTAGTCCAAAAGGGAAAAGTATTTGAGAAAAGTAAGTTCTCCCTTTGACAGGCTTGCTGTCTTTACTCTGTTCAGAGAAGTGTTGTGTCAACCTTGGTGCCTCTAATAAGCTGCATCTGCAGTACTGTGAAAGCTAGGCTGTATAGTTAATAGCAAAGTTTCTACCCTTCTGAAGCCTCTGAACAATATTTCTCCATCCTCCATCTCTTTTAGACCTAGACATCAATTTAAGTTCCTCGGGGAAAGTGACGAAGACTGTAGGTGAAACCCTGACAGTAACTCTTCGGGTTGATGCTTCTGGCAAATCAAAGGTCTCCTGGGCAAAGGTAAAAGACCTTTCTTGCCAATGCATCCTACTCAATAAATGAAACACCTCAAAACAGTGCTAATATTATTTTGATTTTAATAGGATAATGTTAGACTGGTCAAAGAGCCTGACTTTACCAAGCTGACCTATTCTGACTCTGGACTTTACGAGTATGAGGTGACAATGGGGCCAATCCACAAAAAGGCTTCATTTGAGCTGGTTGTCCAAGGTATGTGCTTTCAAATTTTCCAGTTAAAACCATTCTTGCTAGATCCTTTTTCTTTTGCTACATCCAAAAAGTTGTCTTGGTTTTCAGGGGTTCCTGTGATCAAAGATCTGACCAAAAAGCTCAGTGAAGATGGGCAACACGAAGTTTTAACCTGTGTGGCTGAAGGTTCCCCTAAACCAGCTGTTTCCTGGAGCGTCAATGGCACCTCAGTATGTTTAATTTATAATTCAATGTATATTTCTATAATTTGAACAGATGGCAATTTTTTTTTTTTTACTTATCAACTGTGTGACTTCTTAAACCTAAAAATATTATGTAAAGTGGTTGGTAGTTAGATAACTTACTGAGCTGTCAGCACTGCAGCAGTAGGCTAGAGCTTCTTTTCAGTGTCAGACTTGTTGCAACACAATCAGAAGAATCTTTTAATGATGTTCTTCACAAGAATTTATCCTAACAATCTAGTTACACAAAATGGACCCCAAGTTGTCTGAGCAACACATCATTCTGAGTGGCAAGAATATTATTTTTCTTTTCTAAAGGAGTCATTCCTTTTTTGATAAATCAATTCACGCTCTGAAAAGACTTCATGGTCATAAAATTGTCTTTTATTTGGCCCGCAACAACCAAATGCAATACAATGTTGTGTCTACAGAATGACACAGTCACGCAATAGTTATCAACTTTAACCATTGGGGATCTTACAGCTCAGACATTGTAGTTAAGGAGGGTAAGTGTTTAATTAGAACTCCGAATGAAAAGAGGACTAAATTACAGTGCATTCAGGAAATAGCACACATTTTAGTCTGTTTATTCTCCCTTTTGTGCATCGTGAAAAGCCTTGCGGTTATAGATATTTATACATTTACTGCATACTCATGTTTATGTAAAAGATGTAAAAGGGTGTTGGCAGTTTGTCTTTGTGTCTGGGAGTTTTTCTCAGAGACTCTCATGTCTATACCCCGAAAGCTCATGGTCTTTGTCATGGAGCCACAAACTGATCCAATATCGCCTCCTAGTGTTTAATATATGTGTCTGCAGCTTTTTACTCCACAAATAACAAATCCAAGTCCTATAAATACTAACAGTGTGTGTTCTTCCTTTTACTTAGTTCAACGAGAGCCTTGACAAGGGAAGTTCACATATAAGATCACAGTTGTGCCTACTGCAAATCTAACTGTCTCCTGTACAGTCTCCAATACATTTGGCATGGACAACAGGGTTATAAATGTGTCATCCCGTAAGTACACATGAAAGTCAATCCTTTGTCTATACAACATATTTCCAACATGTGAAAACATTTATTCCGCCTTTATTGATGTGGTTTTTACTTTGGCACTAACCACTTCATCATCATCATCATACTTCAAAAAGCTTTACTCTAGATGACTACATGTTTGTTGTGTTCCAGTACACTTTATTTTACTTTGTGCATGCATTAAGCCTTGCACTCACCCGTTTCAGTATTAACACTATCTGCTTTCTCATATTCTTTATCCTGCTTTCTCCAATTCTTTTATCCTGCTTTCTCCAATTCAGTTTGTTCAGTGTCTTTACGTTGGGATGCTGGGTCTAACCTGTTTCCTCTACTTGCATGCAGTAGTGTAGAAGTACAAGTACAACTCTTTCCTCCTTTCTAGATTTCTCCTGTAAAACCAGTCTATCTGGACTTGCATGTTGCTTTTTATTTTAATTTTGGTTGGACGTTAATTTTTATTTTATATCTGATTTCAGTTTTTGAGGAGGTGAGAATGGATAAACAAGGTAAGTTGTAGTTCTTGCTTGTTAGAAACAGTGGGAGAGTGGAGTGAGGAGAATAAAGTACTCTTTGCTAAAAGGAGTTAAAAAAATCAAAAGTTTGGATAGTATTTATAATAATTGACGGGCATATGCAATGGTGCAGGAGGCATGGTGCTACCAGCATCCTAACAGAGTGCCAGCATTGTTCATAACACCCTTGACTTTTAAATTACCCATACACGGCATTAACATAACAATTCATAACTACATGCAGCGTGTACGTGTCCATTCATCAATGTCTTTATTGTAAACAGCAAACTTATGAAGGCTCAAGTTTTCTAATGTAAAATGTCTAATTGTCTTAATTCTTTCTTTTACAGATCAGTCGGAGGATAATGACCAAACCAAACTGGTTGTTGGGATTGTAGTGGGTCTCCTCGTCGCCACTCTAGTTTTAGGCCTGGCTTCCTGGGTTTACATGAAGAAATCCAAGTATGTCGTAGAATCAATGTAAAAGCAATGACCGTATAATAATATATGGACGTTTTCCGCCCATTGGTTCCCTTTTCAGCGATATTGTCGTTATGACAGGGCAATAAAAGGGCGGTAACATCCAGGCTTTTTGGCTTTTCCTGCATAGTAAAACAATAGTTTTCAGATAGCATAAACGGACGTAGTAATCAAAATTTCAAATTGGCATATTCAGTAAGCACGTTATTATTCCATACAGGCAAGGAAGCTGGAAAACAGGAGAAAAAGAAAATGGTTCTTCCGAAGAAGAAAAAAAACTAGAAGAGAAAGTCGAGGAGAACAGTCAAAAAGCTGAGGTGTAAAGAAAATACAACCAACCTTTGGAAATGTGAAAGGTACATAAATGCACATTTGAGTCACAGTAATTAGAATTAAAACAATGTATAATTGCTGTTTATTAATATTTTTATTAAATATATTGTTTTGTTTTGTTTTTTTAGTGAGAAGATGGGACTTTGCACATTTCCCTTCACCACTGCTTAGGGGGAAAAAAATACTGTACATTGGGATGAAGACAGTTTGGATTTGGTTTCAGGGAGCATTTTACTAAAAAGCATATCCAAACTCCCCCAGGATCCCCACCCTCTAACCCCTGTCCCCCACCCATTCTTAAAAAAATTGAATGGATACTGTATGTGACATACATTAACTTGTCTGCACTACTGATCAATGTGTAAACCGTTGACTATTAGGATATATGTTAGAATGAAATGTTTGCAAAAATGTGAAAATGCAGATCTTTCTTTTCTGGTTTTGTTAGTTGATGCAAGTAATGTTAAAGTTAGACCAGATGCCTTTGCTGTAAGGAGGTTTGGTTGTTGACTCTTTGCCTTTTTGAGACATAACAAGTACTGAGAGGCAACATAGAGCTATTTGTCCATTTGTTTCATGTCATCACAGTGAAATGTTCCTCTGCCTTCAACAGCTCAACAGTCAAATTAACGTGTTTACTTGAGCATTTTTATTTTTTTAAGGCACCATTACATTGAGGATAAAAAAAATTCTGTTGAAAGGGCTATGGGTATATTCTTATACTTGACTTGGTTAGTTATAGATGGAATTATGATTTACATAATATAATGTTGGAAGTAGAGGATGTGCCACAGCTTACTGATGTAGCACATTTCATTTTGTCGTCATTTTTCAGATGTACACTCATTTGACACTATTTGCAAGTAGGTAGCTGACTGAGAAAACAGAACGCATCCTTTTAAAACCCTACTTTTGGGTCCACAAATAGTTTACATAAAGTAATTTAATAGTTTCTTATTTTCCCCAATAAAAGTACCAGGGACTGTTGAAAAGCTCTGTTAGTGTTTGCTTTCTTTTGGAGAACTACTTGTAGTAGCTTCCTTTTGTGAGTATTTGTGCACTAGGATTCATGCTTTATGTAGAATACAATGAAATATGTTCAGCTGTACATGTCATTATTTGGTCCTTTAACAAGCATTCACACAATTAGAAAATATATCACAACAGGATGTATTGTGAAGTATGTGATATTTGTTTTCTTCTAGCTATTTATATTGTACATGATTCATTTCCTTGTAGGCAAACACCACTTGTCACAAAATTTCAGCTTGGAGTTCAATACTAGGCAGACTTGCCAAAAAGTTGTGATTGACCAAGTCTCTCAGCGTATGGTTGAGTAGTTTCAGCATGTGATCATTTTGGACTCTCAAGCTGCTGTTAGTTGACTACCATCAAATTGGAAGAATGACCAAAGAAAGTGATCATTGCCATGCAAGTACTGTAAATATCTGTTTGTTTTTGTACTTTTGTTTAAAATAAAGTGTACATTTTGAAAAACTATGTTGATTGTTGTGACTTTATGTGGCCTTTTTGGTCACTGACTATCTGACAGCAATCATAATCTAAGCATCATTTTTATCATTTTTTTATTCATGCAGTTAAATTTCAAACATTTGTCAATTCTAGGTAACAGTTTTACTTTTAGTCAGTAACTGATTGTATAAACACAAATGATTTGTAATTTAAAATGTTTTTGGTGCTTGTTATTTAAGTAGATTGTTTAACTATTTTATCGCTTGTGAAAGAAAATAAAAGGGTCACATGCTGTGTATAAGGAGACATTATAAAAATAAAAAACTTTATAAATTGAACTGATACAATTGGTGACTGTGTAAAAGTAGGCTACTGATCTTATGTTAGACTAAGCTATGTTCTAAACCTACTTTAATTACAATAAGAACGTGTACATGAATAGTATTGTGGTTTTGTACTGCCATCATGTGGCCAATGGTGACTGTGCAGGCTCTAGTGGTCGGATACAGAAAGTGAGGCCTGCTCTCGCCCTTTGATACACAAGGGCCTGGTTCCTACACTAATAACATGGGTCTAAAATGACCATATTAGAATCAATACAATAATGCCAGAATTCTACTTGATATATTATTTTGGTCCACCTCAGATGAAAATGAAACCATGTGTCTCAATGAGACTAACCTGTATAAAAAATGGAATAATAAAATAATTAAGTAAATTCACAATTACAATACCAGAACAAAACGTATTATTATTTACTTTTAAACATGTAAAATATTTGAAACAAAAAAAAAAAACATTTACAAATGTAGTTGTTATCATCATTGTTAAAATGTGTCTGAAGGCTGCAGTGAAGACAATGATTTCCCATTGGTTATTTTAGACCCATGTATGTGTAAACTTGGATTAGTCATATAAAAAGATTTTTTTCCTAAAACCTAAAAAAGATCAGTTGAAGATTTGAATGAAATAATTTAATAGACATGCTTTTGAGGAATCCCTATAATATAAAATATAAATCTAAAATCTTAAAAGGGTAGTTCAGTATATTTAAATGCGGTTTGATAAGATACTACTGGATAATAATTTATTCCCTAAAGAAGATTGCAGGAGCACCACCACAGAGACTAAACCATGTAGGCTAGAAATGGGAAACACATTGAGGCTACTTATATAGCCCACAAAGGAGACTTCTACAATATACTGGAGCTGAAAAAGGGCCCATATTTTGGTTTAGACAGCCACATTGAGGCGCTTGTTCCTGGAAGTGCTAAATTCTGGGAATCTGTTAAAGAAGAATATAATAGTGTAATAGTATAATAATGTTAGTTGATATTTACTATGTAACTTGGATTAAGGCTATTTTTTTTACTTTTAGAAGACTATTTGTTGTTTTGCCAATCATTGCCCGCCCTCCTGGGAATGTATTGACAATTTCTTTACATGTGTAATTAATGTGATTCACATATGGCCAGTGCATGGATTTGAGTTTCCAAATTTACAGAAATAAAATAAACACTATAGATTTAGAAAGAACTGTGTCATTGATTCTCATGTTGGATGCTATATTGTGTACATTATTTAGACATGGTCATGAAAAATAGATATCTTTTCCATTCTTTTGTATTCCCTGTGTGTTTGTGTGTATAATGACATGTGTGCTGTTGTTCGGCAAACCACAGAGATGTATGTTTCACACTCTGTTACAAAAAGTCTGTCTCACTTTGGTCAAAGCAGAGAAACACCATGACTTACCAATAGAGCTTTATGATGTTTATAAAATGGCATATAATGGATGTATACACTAAACAAACATAATACTAATGTTGTATGTAATTTTATCATTGCAGGCCTATAAGAAAAGAGCAAACAACTGTCAATATCTGCCAGGTGCTGTAGAACAATAAACACCAAAGCCAAGTCGTGGGCCTCCAGAGTATTACAGGAAGAACAAATCTTCCCTGTTAAACCTGTTTGACTTGTAGAGCCACAAGGTTACTAGCTGAAAAACCGTTGCAATCAAAATTTGAATAATTGACTCTCTAGTCCTGTTTGTCAACTTACAGATAGCCCACAACTTGCATACAATGGCAATGTGTATTTTAACTTAATGTAGGTTTTGCTTTTCTTTTCTTCAGGGAAGTTTATGTTAATCTCATTTATTGCCTAACGTTTTAGGATTTGCTCCCACTAAAGGACTAAGAGTGATACTGCACTGCTGCAACATTACAGGTCCATAAATATTGGGACATCGACACAATTCTAATCTTTTTGGCTCTATTCACCACTACAATGGATTTGAAATTAAACAAACAAGGTGTGATTTAACTGCAAACTTTTAGCTTTAATTTGAGGTTATTTACATCCAAATCAGGTGAACGGTTTATGAATTACAACAGTTTGCATATGTGCCTTCCACTTTTAAAGGGACCGAAAGTAATGGGACAATTGGCTGCTCAGCTGTTCCATGGCCAGGTGTGTGTTATTCCCTCATTATCCCATTTACAAGGAGCTGATAAAAGGCTCAGAGTTCATTTCAAGTGTGCTATGCATTTGCATTTGGAAACTGTTGCTGTCAGCTCTCAATATGAGATCCAAAGAGCAGTCACTATCAGTGAAGCAAGCCATCATCAGGTTTAAAATAAAATAAAATAAAAAACATCAGAGAGATAGCAAAAACTTTAGGTGTGGCCAAATCAACTGTTTGGAACATCCTTAAAAGGAAAGAACGCAGCGGTGAGCTCAGCAACACCAAAAGACCCGGAACACCACGGAAAACAACTGTGGTGGATGACCGAGGAATTCTTTCCCTGGTGAAGAAAACACCCTTCACAACAGTTGGCCAGATCAAGAACACTCTCCAGGAGGTAGGTGTGTTAAAGTCAACAATCAAGAGAAGACTTCACCAGAGTGAATACAGAGGGTTCACCACAAAATGTAAACTATTGGAGAGCCTCAAAAACAGGAAGGCCAGATTAGAGTTTGCCAAACAACATCTATAAAAGCCTTCACAGTTCTGGAACAACATCCTATGGACCGATGAGACCAAGATCAACTTGTCTCAGAGTGATGGGAAGAAAAGAGTCTGGAGAAGGAAAGGAACTGCTCATGATCCAAAGCATACCACCTCATCAGTGAAGTGGTGGTGGTGGTAGTGTCATGGCGTGGGCATGTATGGCTGCCAATGGAACTGGTTCTCTTGTATATATTGATGATGTGACTGCTAACAAAAGCAGCAGGATGAATTCTGAAGTGTTTCGGGCAATTTTATCTGCTCATATTCAGCCAAAGGCTTCAGAACTTATTGGACGGCGCTTCACAGTGCAAATGATCTCACAAGATGGTAGTGATGGTAGTAAACTGGTTACACTGCCATGGGTTTTTTCCCTTTTTATGACAGGGAACTATCATATGACTTTGGGGATATAGAATTTAATGTTTTCTAGGTCATGTGCTTAATGTTAAATTGTTAAATTGTTTTGCAATAATATTATTATATTATAATGACTGTTCTAAAGAAGTCATGGTCTGACCATGAGGAATAGTGTAACACATGACACCATTGTCTGAACACTTTCATAAATGTAATGATATCATTGTCAAAAACAAAAGTAAAGAAGTGTTAATAAATAAATGTTAGTAAATAAATATAAAAGTCCCTATCTTCTTGTTGATGATGCCACGCATGGTCCTTCATCCACTCACTCAACTATACACGAGTTAATTTAAAAAAGTTGATTTTTCTCTGAAGAGTCATATCCCTTGACCAAAAATGTCTAGTATTTTGCATTAGGCTATAGGCTATATTTGCTGCGTTGGCCTCCTCATGACGTCAGTAGTTTAACAATAATAGCCTTGAGCCGTGTAATAGGCTAAATTTTTATAGGTCTTTTTAGCCGAGACAAACTTAAAATTAAGATGAACACGCAATAGTGTATTACTCAAATTTTAACTTGGCAATTGATAATATTTTTTTTATTTAAGATGGTAGCCTGAGAGACGATTGTAAAACTCGTTGGATTATAGGACAGCGATAGAGTTAACATATATGCGCCTTGTAACTCCGGCCTGTTAGATTTATTCGTCATTGGTACATCCGGGAACATTTTTTTTGATTGACAGTTGCCATGGCAACAAGCTAGAGCATCGCCATTTTGTCAGGAGGGTTTTTTTCCCCCAGCTCAGTCTTTTCAAATGTTCTCCCTTCCCGCCGGAATAATGCTGTCAGTGGATATAGATTTTACGTTTTTGGATAACGAAATGAGTCTTGTGGATCGGATTAAGAAGATCAAGAGGCCAACGTTTTAACACAGTTGAAATTATTAGGCGGCGCCGCTCTAACTCAGTTGTCCGTGTCTGTGGTCCGCCGGGCCGGTTCACTGCGCAGGTTTGGACCGCGCGCCATTTTGTGAAAATTGACACAAAATTCTTGACCAAAATTATCAGAGGACACGGTTTCTATTCCACATTTTGACTACTCTGAATTTGATCGTGTTATCAATTGTATCGAAGCGACTAGCGTTTAATGTGCGGAGGCAGCGTTAAATCATAATTTGGTATATCGTTTATTTAGCGGTGGCTAGAATTGTTAGCTTGAGGCTAGCCACAGAAGCTACAGCCTTAGCCTAGGCTGGTAGCTAATGTTAGCCGCGTTCATAGGTTAGCTGGTGAGTTATTCGTGGTAGTTAGCATGTTATTAGTCATCAGCTGATAGTAACATTTGTCAAACTCGCTTCGATCACTGACGTTGTCCATCAAAGCTGCAGACATGAAGACCCTATTAAACCCGACTGGCAAATAATTTTTGGGTTTGCCGGTGAGAGGACTGGATTAAAATTACTCGCTAAACCGAGAGCAGGGAGGGGAGAGTCTCAAGCTGGATAAGTTTCCTCATCATACAGGTTATTGGACTTTAAATGAAGATCGTGCCATCAGAGGTGAGCATTTATAAAACATATTTTTTCAAGTCTGTCGTTAATTCATCAGCAAAAGCTTTCACATTTGTGTTTTACATATAATGTCTAACAATGATAGACGCCACAGTGAAGTTGGTAGCTTGTGGGCTGGCGGCTAGCTCACATTTTATGGCGTTGCCATCTCCACTGATATAGTTACTTAAAGTCAGTGCGTCAGGGGACTATTTTTATGCCGAACGTTTAAGCAGCTGGTTGTAAACTCGAAAAAATGCAATGGGCTGTGGGATTTGTCTGTAAGGGTGTCATGCTGGCACGGGTTACAGCTAACACGACCCAGCTATATCGGACATTGTCATTGTAGGATGGACGCACAATTGACAATGTAAACTGCAGCCTCTGTCTTAAAAACAATAGTGTTTGAGAGTTAAATGGTATAAATACCTTCTTGCTAACCTTTGCTACGGGTTGGTAGCTCATTCGGCTAAACCTGGCTAATGGTTAAGGCTGACTTGTTGAAGCTGAATGGGCCCCACAACCCGCTGGCTGAACAGCACACAGCGTCACTAGCTAAGGTTAACGCTGGATTGGTGAGAGATGTATGCTCGCTTGTCCCGCAGTTTTCAGTGAACGACAACAGCCTTAGCCTTAGTTAGGGAGCTAAGGGTAACGTGGGGCTTGTCAATTAAAGAAGAATTAGAGATATACGCGGACGAGAGAAGACGCATTAACCCTGAATATGCTTTCTAAATCGAAACCATGACGAGATCTACCCCATCATCTGTAAGTACAGCGTCTTTATAAAGGGGTAGGCTTGCAATTGTTGTGGATGTGTTACCTTTGCGCTGATTTGGAGTGGATCGAATCATTTGGGTGTGATAAGGTGACACAGATGTGTGTTGCGAGAAGTATTTAACCATCACTTGTTTTATACGACACTGCTATGAATAGCAGGCTAGCTCCAGCCTTTATATTTACACCTAAATAGGCCCGTAGATACCGTGGAAAGGAACTGTTCATATGCCAGTACTGAAAATGAAAAAATTATACTAAACATTTAGACATTACAGAGCTACAAGTGTGCTTGAAGAAATGTTCTGTAGTCTGGTTAATTTGACATGATGATGATAATAATAATAATAATAACAACAACAGTAATAATAATTTAAATATAAATTAATACAATGTGATTAAATTATTATTTTAACCAGTCTCAATAATACTTGCAATATACTTTCTTGTTTGTTGTGTTAATTTAGTGGTCCATGTCTCTAAGTAAACTATTTGAACACAGCTTTGGATCTTTTGTTTAAAGTTCTTGTCTAAAATGGAACCTCTTTTTGCAACTAGCAATTTGCTTCTCTCCATTTTAATTTGATTTCAGAATTGCTTTAGAGCATTTTTTTTTTACCTCAGACAAGATTTGATGTGTTCCTTCTTTACTTGGACTTGTGTATTATCAACAAAAGTTCAAGGAGTATAAAGTTAAGATCTGCCATAGATACTTTATGATAATAATCTTTTTTATTCTTTGTAGTGTGTTGTGGTTTGCTGCTGGACTCTCTTCCCAGGATGATATGAAATTTAGCAGGAGACGATGCATCCAGGTTAGCTGCCATATATTAAGCCTTAACTTAGATGTGATATTCTTGTGTATGTAGACATATTGCTTAAAAAATATATAAATAAACATTAAAACAAAAATGTAAAGTTACTTTGACGTAAATGCTCAACATAAAGGTCTTCACATGTCTATGCACTTAAATATAATAAATATAATGTACAATAAAATGCATTCAAAATCAATGTTAGCTGGGCACAAAACAAAATATTTATTATTAAATTTAAATGTATAAAAAATAAAATACAGTGCTGCTATTCTCGAAACACGGCCATTGCTTGTGCTCCTATCATCTTACAGCTTCTCTTATTTCTGTCTGTGGATGTGTATTTTTTCCTTATCCAAAGCTGGGTCAGCTTTCTAACGCTTTCAGATGGAGTGCAGGTTTTGGGCTGTGCAGCTATTTTGCTGTCAAGCTCTTGTGTTGAAAGCAGCGTCTAAGTGTGCCAAAGTTCAATTTTATTTCTTGTTTATTTCTTGTTTTCTCATTGGAAAATGGGAGCAGCTCTGCCCTGGCAACAAAAGTAGGCTATTTGCATACTGCGTTGTGATTGGTCTGTGCATTGATGGGCTTGCCAAATCACGCTGTATCTCTGTGGTGATAGGCTATGCTAATTAGGTGCTGTTGCTGGGATTCTGAATAGTGGTTACTGTGTAGCACTGGTGAATTGTGTTGTCTGGTGAGAGATGCTGATAGCTGAACATGCTATTTAATAATTTTTTGATTCCTTCTGGCTTAAAATGAAGGATGATTCACTGTACAGTGTGGAGATGCTTTACCTTCACCCCTTTTCACTGTTAAATCTGCAGTTTTGCTCCTTTTTCTTCACAAAGGTTAATATGTTACTGCTATATTATATATCGTGATTATCCTATTCTGTATTTTTGTGTCTTTTTGTGTTTTTCAAAAGGCACTATGTAATAAGATAGGGATTTCTTTAAACAACTAATCTAAGCATGCTGTTTTTCCTCCACCTCTTATGATCATTTTATGTTTATTGTGTACTAATGAATTTGATCATAGTTTAAATAATGCACATAAATATTATATAAATATTTGCATAAAGACATAATATGTTGGGAAAATATCTAAGTTTAATTTGTGTAAGATTGTAATAAATCTGAATCTGCCAAATAATAGGTAGCTCTTTTTTAAAGTAAATCTTCAATTTAAATAGAAAAGACACCAGGTTTGCATAAAATCAATCCAGTGTTTGCTGTTTAATAGTTTAAAAATACAACTCATGGTACTTTTCCTTTCTCAAAGGAGGAGAGACTTCAGCATGCAAACCTTCGTCCGTCCGGCTTGCGCCCTCTTTTTCTTTACACACTGCTGGTCTTCAGATGGCTGCTCCAATGCCCCATACGCACCAGCAGTACAGTGACCGCCACCAGCCTAGCACTGACCAATCTGTTACGGTCTTACCGTACAGCGACCAGACACCACAGCTCACTGCCAATCAGGTACATTCATCTGCAGAACAGGCAGCACCTACTCTAGTGTCTTTGGTATAAAGTTTGTAACACTGTAATACTACGATTATCTACAATTTAATTTGCTGTAGCTGATTTGTAATTTTTTTTATTAACACGTGAATGTTATTTTTATATTGATGGTTTTGAATTAATAAACTACCCATAGCCATACTTTATTGGTTTCCTAAATGTATATGACTTCTTGGCTTTTCAGAGGCACATGCCCCAGTGCTTTCGTGACCCAACTTCAGCTCCCCTGAGGAAGCTCTCCATTGACCTTATCAAAACATACAAACACATCAATGAGGTTAGTTGAACTTTTCTTAAATGAAAGTATGCATCTCTTTTTGTATGTTATACAAAATATTTATTTAAAAAAATTTATAAACCCATTTTGTTTTGTAAAATTTTTAGAAAGAAAATTTAAGATACATTTATGATCTGCTGTTGTGTGATGTGATTGTTTTTATTATAATTTTTTTTTTTTATAGGTGTATTATGCAAAAAAGAAGCGACGGCACCAACAGGGTCAGGGTGAAGACTCCAGTCACAAAAAGGAGAGAAAAGTCTTCAATGATGGCTATGACGATGATAACTATGACTACATCGTCAAGAATGGGGAGAAATGGATGGACCGCTATGAGATTGATTCCTTGATAGGAAAAGGATCATTCGGACAGGTTCTTAATTTTCAACCCATAATAATGTTCATTTGATTTTCCTTTTAATATAATGCTCACTGTTTTTTATTAATAACTATTGAAATATAGTAAACATTGTTTTGCCATTTCAGGTTGTAAAGGCATATGATCGTGCAGAGCAGGAATGGGTTGCCATTAAGATCATTAAGAACAAGAAAGCTTTCCTTAATCAAGCCCAGATTGAAGTGCGCCTCCTTGAGCTCATGAACAAACATGATACCGAGATGAAATACTACATTGGTGAATATGTTTTAAACTTGGTGTATATTTTGACCCACACTACATTTAACTAGATTTTTTATTTTGTGTAAAATTGTGTACAATTTAATTATTGTCATTATTTCCTAGTTCATCTAAAGCGGCACTTCATGTTTCGGAACCACCTCTGCCTAGTGTTTGAGATGCTTTCCTATAACCTCTACGACCTGCTCCGAAATACCAACTTCCGCGGTGTTTCGCTCAATCTCACCCGGAAGTTTGCCCAGCAGCTATGCACAGCGCTGCTCTTCCTGGCCACGCCTGAGCTCAGCATCATCCACTGTGACCTGAAGCCAGAGAACATCCTCCTCTGCAACCCCAAGAGGAGTGCCATCAAAATAGTGGACTTTGGCAGCTCATGCCAACTAGGACAAAGGGTATGTGTATCTGCAGTCAGTAATAAAACAATTCAAATTAGTGTATTATTTTTCTGACAGAGCATTGCTTCTTTTTTTTTTTTTTTTTTGCAGATATACCAGTATATCCAGAGTCGCTTCTACCGTTCACCAGAGGTGCTGCTTGGAATGCCCTATGACTTGGCCATTGACATGTGGTCCTTGGGTTGCATCTTAGTGGAGATGCACACGGGAGAACCCCTTTTCAGTGGAGCTAATGAGGTAAACGGCTAATGGCATGTAGTAGATCACCTCACAAAGAACAAACATTGATATTAACAATATACCATAACAACTCATGCAAGTTTTGTTGTCTAACTTCTTACAAACTTGTATCAGATTTTGATGGCCATAAATAATGTAATTATTATTTTAAAAATTGTTTCCATATATTTTTTAATACTTTATCAAAATGCTGTAGAAATGGTATTGATGGCCTCCCCAGTAACAAGTAAATGACTGACAAACTAATTTGAACCAAAACTTTTCTTTTCTAGGTGGACCAGATGAACAAAATAGTCGAGGTTCTTGGCATCCCTCCTAATCACATAATGGACCTAGCCCCGAAAGCCAGGAAGTTCTTTGAGAAACTTTCAGATGGAACATGGAGTGTTAAGAAGACCAAAGACGGCAAAAGGGTGAGCACTGTTGTGCTGTACTTGTGGTTAAAACCCACTGATCTGTGGAATAAACATCTTCTTTTTTTCTCAGTACAAGCCTCCAGCCTCAAGGAAGCTCCACTCCATCCTCGGTGTGGAGA
Source organism: Perccottus glenii (assembly GCA_024416835.2). Lineage (NCBI taxonomy): Eukaryota > Metazoa > Chordata > Actinopteri > Gobiiformes > Odontobutidae > Perccottus > Perccottus glenii. The sequence continues at coordinate 16,309,063 of CM044550.2, forward strand.
CAGGGGGTCCAGGTGGCAGACGAGCAGGGGAGTCTGGCCATGCTGTCGCTGACTACTTGAAGTTCAAGGACCTGATCCTCCGGATGCTGGACTATGACCCTAAGAGCCGTATCCAGCCCTACTATGCCCTGCAGCACAGCTTCTTCAAGAAGACTGCGGATGAGGGGACCAATACAAGCAGCAGCGTGTCTACAAGCCCCGCATTAGAGCAATCCCAGTCTTCAGGAACCACCTCAAGCACCTCCTCAAGTTCAGGTAACTGCTTTTTCTCTTCCCTTTTGTTTCACACAGTTTTATTGTTTTAACTGGACTGTAAAATGTTTTTTGTCATTAAATCTAGTCGAGTAAATTTATTATTAGTAATATTTGACCCACCCTGATCTTGATGAATTTGGAACGGTTGTAGAACTGACTTTTTCACGTTTTTTATTTAGGTGGATCATCTGGGACAAGTACGAGTGGCAGAGCACGATCAGACCCTACCCATCACCACTTGCACAGTGGAGGACACTTTGGCACGGCCCTGCCTGCTATAGATGGTGACACCCTCTGCCCACAGGTCAGCCCTAGTGGAGTCCCCACAAATATTGAACATACTAGTTCTTTGTTGTTTGCACCATGTTTGCACTACATGGGTGTCTAATAAAGCTTTACTTGTGTTTAACTGGAATGTTTTAAATTATTCTCTCGGCTTTAGTTCTGTGTTTAAGTACATTTAGGAAATAAGTTGGGTTCTTTTTATTAATGTGCAATATATTTAGGTGGAACTAATAACGAGTGTTGAGTTGTCTTGTTTTCCTGTCTTGCCAGGCGAGGCAGCCTTACCCGCCCCCGCTGGTGTGGGGAGGTGGGGTTGGACCGGAGTCTGTCACCGGTGAGACCCATCCAGTCCAGGAGACCACCTTCCACGTCCCCCCTCAGCACCCGAAGGCTCTGCACCCCCACTCACACACTCATCACCACCACGGGCCGATGATGGCTACGCGACCACGTCCACGCCACTACACGTCCCCAACACACAGCTCCTCGACACAGGACTCCATGGAGGTGGTGCACGGCCATCTGTCCATGACCTCCCTGTCTTCCTCTGCCTCCTCTTCCTCCACATCATCCTCTTCCACTGGGAACCATGGCAACCAGGCCTACCAGCTCCGCCATTTACCCGCGGGAGCTCTTGACTTTGGTCAGAACGGTGGGCTGAGCATGGGGCTAGGTGCCTTCTCGAACCCACGGCAGGAGACTGGCATGGCAGCGCACCCTGCATTCTCCATGGGAACGAACACAGGGCCTGCCCACTATTTAGCGGAGGGCCACCTGGGCATGAGGCAGGGCATGGACCGAGAGGAGTCTCCAATGACTGGAGTATGTGTGCAGCAGAGTTCAATGGCCAGCTCGTGACTGCACTGACATTTGGCTGTGTGTTCCCCCTGTGCGTCATTTTTAAGGTGGTGTTTTTTACTACAAGGTGTGTTGAGAACAAAAGCTGCTCACGTCAGAAGGGAGATATCACTGAACCGCTACTACAGAGAAAAACCTTTGTTAAAAAGTATATATGTAATTTTCATCAGTTTTTCTTTTGCAATCATTAGGCACAAAATAATACTGCGGAATAACCATAGTGAGATTGAGACATCCATCTTACATTTCACCAATTTCATGTAACCACCAAGTAATCACCATATGGTATTATGTGGCAAAATCTTCTATAGAGCATTTCAGAGCAAAGGTTCAAGCTGTTCTGCAGGTAGTTGTTGGTGATAAAATGCCTGGCGTCCTCTTTCGGTTCCAACCGTGGACTGCCTGACATTACTGTTCCACTGGTTCTTAATTAATTTGTCCTTTTTAAGTGAAATTTCACAGAAGCTGCTTGTAAATCCTGTAGCTTGACAATGAGGGTGTTGCAGTGATATTTCTTGTATTGGTCTTGGTATTGTGTAACTCTTTTTTAAGGGGAGCACATAACAGTGGAATTCCTACAGCGCGTGCTGGCCGGATGGTGGCGAGACCCCGCAGGTTCATACTGACACCCTCGAGGTCAAAGGAGAGGGAAGCACCACCCTCAAAGCCTAGAGGCCCTGTGGTCCTGCGACCGGGCCGGGCAAAGACGAGAGCAGCGTTGGGAGCGGGAGACGTAAGGATCCAGCCCAGTGAACGGAAAACAGTCAGTGGCTGGTTCTTAGATAACCCTTTGGCCTTATGACTCATGGACTTGGAATGGGATGGAGCTGGACATTTTGATTTGAATTAAGATGGCTTTTCTCTATTTTTCTCTCCAGACAGCCCTTAATTCTTTAAGGAAATTAAAACAACATAGAAAAGGTAAATAAGAATGGTAATTTGAGGCCTTTCTCAACAAAGATTTCTTCTTCAGCAGGGCCCCTCATAACAGGGTCTTATTGTACACAACAACCTCCTAAACATTACTTCCTTAAAAATCTTACTCACTGGTTAAGGATTTTGCAGTGGAAAGAACTATCTATTCCAGAGTCTACCCTTTTCTGTTTTGTTATTTTCCCCTTTTGCATGTAGTTCCTCATCAGAACCACCTGCACAAGTCTCTCCATCCAAAACATGGAAACTGAAGAAAAAAATGAGTTAAGTGACTGCCTTTTTTCTCCTCAAATTATGCTGTGAATTTTACAAGAATTTATTTTCCCTTTGGATATGTTTTTATACCAAAGCAGTTGTTTTATAGCATATAGGTGTCTGTAACCAATAATGTAGCAGTTCACCACTTTGACGCAAAGTTTATCAAGATCTTATTTTAACGTCAATACAAACAGCTGCAATATATTACTTTAGCAAAACTGAAGACCGTTGTTGAGACCGTTGGCTATTGTGTATTCTGGCCATAATTGTTTGCAACATTTTACCAAAACTGTTTCCATATTAATTGGTAGATTATTTTGGGAGTCTTTTAAATCTTTGGTATGTTAGAGAATTTGGTAGTTACTCTGCAGGCTCCGGAGTAGCAACATAGAAGCTGATGGTTTAAAAAAACAAAACAAAGGAGACTAATGCGTTCTATTTCTGTGTTGTCGTTTTTCTTTTGCCCCCGTCATACTATTTCAAAGGGTTGTGCTGCCTTTCATACATCATTTGGTCAACTTGGCTACTTAATGCTAAGAAGTAAGACATTGTCTTGGCATGGTATGGATAATTGTGGCAAATCAGTTTGTGTTACATTGCATTGCTCTGAAATGGTAGGGCATATCCCTACGATTGTTGTCCTATTCCAAGGAAAAGGGAAGTCCGTCAGCCCACAGTCAACAAGCTTTTCCCAGGCCCATGCATGTCCTTAAAACATTAGTCAGTAACCAGATGTTTTTGTTATATCAGGGATTTTCAAGTGCTTTCTGTCTTCTGTTGCTCATTTAACTAACTTTGAAATAAAGAAAATACTGCCCACCGCTACTTTTCAAATTAAGGGCAGGCCACACGTCATGCTGTTGTCATTTTGAAGGAGAACCTATCCATTCTAAGAAATCATGCTTGGTCTTTCCACAAACACAAATGTAAAGCTACCTATATTGAGATTGGGGTTTATCTGGATGTCAAGGTTAATTGCAAATTTGCAATCATTTTTTCATACCCCACACAATTTGAGACATTTAGAAAAGGGCCAGTGGTTTTAATACTGGCTCTCATACTGGTACTAAACATTCCAAAAAATAAAGAAGACTGAAAAAAAAAAAAAAAACTGACTGCAGTGACTAGTAAGTGTGCGCCTGTTTCAAATCATGCTGATTGACCTCTTATTTAGAGCAGTTGTCATGAAATGCAGCCCCTTTTTAATAGTTGAAATAGAATTTATGTATATATTTATATTTTTTTAATAAAGGAAGTATAGAACTCACTACCTTGCTCCTGCTGGTATGTTGATTATGTTTGTCAATTTGGTGACCATTCAGTGGGCAGGAACTCCTGTTTTCTTAGTGGCAAAACCTTGCCTTTTGGCAAAGGTACTTGACTACATCAGGACAACACTATGAGGTAGGGTTTGAATCAAACAGGGAAAGCTAGATCTTCAAACCTTAATAATTTCACAGGGTATATTGTAAGTGCATGTACATCACAAACCTTACTTTTTGGTTATATGAAAAGCACATGGTTGAAAAAAGGTTCCATCTTTCATAAGCCTGTTGAGTTTGTGGGTTCCTCACAAACATACTTGTTGACATATCGGAACACCCAATAGAAGTTGAAATCCTTATTTAATTTCAAGTTTCCCTTTCATTTTTTATTTCACATATTCTCACTTTTGTTGTACATGCAACATGCACTATAGAATTGAACAGCATGGGGGAAAGGATAAGTCCATGTATCCACAGATTGTAAGATCTAGTCAAGACTTTGCTGTGTTTATGACAATGCCCTTTGTATTATATTAAGACAGTCTTATGTATGATATATAAAAAGAAGTTAATTGAATTGTTTTGCGTGTCTTTATTCTTGCCTCAATATGAACCAAGCATGATTTGTTGCTTACACATTCGCCATTACGGGTGAGAGATGTGTAGTACGACATTTATAAAAGTAGATCTGGTTTCCATTGTCGTCTCGGCTCGTTGGTCTAGGGGTATGATTCTCGCTTCGGGTGCGAGAGGTCCCGGGTTCAACTCCCGGACGAGCCCATTGATGTTTTGTGTAATACGGAGACATTAGTGTTTAGAAGTAATCTGTACACCGTCTGGGTTTAGGGTATACTATATAGTTATTCAATCAATGGGTGCAACCAACCAGCAAATACAACATCATGGTTGCTTGGTGTGCTCCCAGGCTGGTGTGCAACGCAGAACCAGGCAAGGGTGCACCTATACAATAACATTGCAAATAAGCGTGTGTAACATATTGTGAGACTGTGGCTTTTTCCTACATTTCTATGAACTTCACCTTTTCTCTGTCGGTTGAACAAAATATGGGCTCGTCCGGGATTTGAACCCGGGACCTCTCGCACCCTAAGCGAGAATCATACCCCTAGACCAACGAGCCACGCAGGAAAAATGCGGGAAAGACGTCTGATGAAAGGCAACATGTTTCCGTGTTTCTTGTGGTGTTACGTTTGATCGAAGTTGTTCTGTTCTTATTCAGACAAAACAAGGTTAGCTACAGCAAGATGAATCTTAAAAATACCAACAGATCAATATTTGACCGTACTCATTACTTAAAAAAAAGATGTTAGTAGGACGAAAAACTATAGGCAGAAAAAGATAAAATACTTTACTGCAAATGCACTTAATTGCCAATGAGCTAAATCACAAGCAAGGCAAAAGATGAACGTTGCAGCCACTTCCGGGTTTGTGTTAAAGAAGAAGAGCGTAGCGCCTTTTTTATTGGTGAATAGCATGTAGCTTAAACAGCCAATCATATACTACTATGAGTTTGAGTGACAGATTGGTCACTGACCAATCCCAGGACACAGAGGAGGAACTATATCCTGCTAAGCGATCTCCAACCGTTTAGAACACGGTTAATCAAGTGTTGTATTTAGGCGCCTTTATTTTCTCAGTTGCCTCTTAGCGGTCATATTACCAATTCGTCGTGCTTTATTTTACTGACGTTAGCTTTAGTTTTCTCAAAGAAGCATAACTTTCGTCCGGTATAGTTAGCCACGCTAACCTGCTAGCCTAAAACATGCCCAATTTTTGCGCGGCCCCAAATTGTACAAGGAAGAGCACCGAGTCAGATTTAGCATTTTTTCGATTTCCACGGGATCCCGAGAGGTAAGAGTACAGCCACAGAACAGTACACTGCACTACACGGCGTATTAAGAAAAAAAAGGCGTTTTCTGCTACATCACAATTATTCGTTGTAATCCTTATGAAGTAACTAGAATGTTTTGTTCGTTCTAGATGCAGACTCTGGGTAGAAAACTGTCGCAGGGCAGATCTTGAGGCTAAAACATCAGACCAGCTTAACAAGCACTACCGACTGTGTGCTAAACACTTCGATCCGGCAATGGTGTACAAAACGGTAAGTAACATACATTATCTCACTGCTTGGCAGAACTTGCATGCACGTACAACATTTAAATACATATTACTGTTATGCTTGTGTACAAAAACTCATGTTGTCAATTTTATTTCAGAGCCCATATAGGACTGTTCTGAAGGATACAGCCATTCCTACAATATTTGATCTGACAAGCCACCTTAAAAATCCTAATACGATGAGACATCGCAAGCGGATTAAAGAATTGGTAAGGAATTGATTTGTGTAAGCTAGTTTTATGTCATATCTCGAGCTATTCATTACACAGCTAGTTTGCATACTGTTGAGCTAATGATTGTCAATGGTGTTTGATTTCAGACTGAAGAAGACATAAGAAAGATTAAAGAAAGACGTTGTATGTTTTTAAGAATTCAATTTGATATTACAATACTGAATTTATTCCTATGCAAAGGCTCTATTGTTTTTTTTTTTTTGTTTTGGTTTTATACAGTGGCATCTTCTATCGATCAGCTTGCAAAGAAAGACCCAGTCACTGAGGATACCAACAATGATGAACCTCAACTTTCAGTAGAAGAGAAGGAGTATCGTGACTATCTTAGATCATTGTTTGAGATTGTGCTCATGTTGGGAAAACAGAGTATCCCTTTAGAGACTGAACAGGTGTCTGAGCCTAAACGCAACAACTTCCAGGCCCTTCTAGATTTACGCTTAAATGCTGGAGATGAAGTTTTGCGAAAACGTTTTCAGACCACAGCAGTGAACACGGAATATCTCTCTGCAATACAGCAGAATCAGCTCCTGGATGTTTGTGAAAATACTGTTAGAGAGGAGGTGCTTATGGAGGTCAGAGAGAGCCGCTTCTTTTCCCTCGTCACAGGAGACCTTGTTAATTTCACAAGTGAAAATTACTTGCCTGTATTTTTGAGATTTGTTAATCAGAACAACATCCTGCGAGAGGAATTTTTAGACTTTGTGTCGTTTGAAGGCGATGAGTCTGCTCTTGTGGAGAGGCTAGAGGCCCAGTTGACTGACCGCTGGGGGCTCAGCATGGAGGACTGCCGTGGCCAAGCTCATAAAGCCACAGGGTCTGTATCTACAAAGATGAAGGCAGTAGCTGTGTTACTCATGGAAAAGTATCCTCTGGCATTACATATGCCCTGCTCCAGTACTGCACTGAATATCCACTTGGCTCATAGTTTACCTTTTCCTAATGTTCAGATTCTCATGGAAACTTTGAGAAGGATCAGTGCTCTTTTTAAGACTCCCTTCACTCAAGATGAACTTAATAAAGCCATCTCCACTTACTACCAAAAGCATGAGAAGGCAGCAGCATTATTACAAACTTGTGTCTCTGACTGGACAGAGCAGCACAATGTTTTTGATGTGCTCTTAGAAATGTTGGCGCCACTTGTGCTCAGCATTGAAAGCATTATGGATAACACTGACAGAAAGTTTGCTGCTAATGTGACAGAAGATGTGTATGCAATTGCTGAGATTCTGGCGGATTTTGAGATTATAGTAACTATTGTCATCTTAAAGAATGTCCTTACATTCACCAGAGCCTTTGGTAGGAATCTTCAAGGAGAAACACTTGATGTGTTCTGTGCTGCCAACAGCCTTACTGCTGTCCTACATTCATTAAATGAGGTAAACGATAACATTGATGTATACCATGAATTCTGGTATGAAGAGGCACTCAATGTGGCCGGTGTTTTGGGTGTCCAAGAAAAGATCCCTCGACTGTTCCTTCGAAAACAGACTGGGGAAATACAAGCAGAGTCCTATTACAAGGAGTATGTGACAGTACCTGTTATCTGCAGCATCATGCAAGAGGTAGAGGACATGTTTTCTGAAAACAATCTGAAGGCTCTGAAATGCCTCTCACTTGTACCAGCTATCATGGGCCAGATGAAGTTTAACACAATGGAAGAGAGCTACGCAGAAGTTTACCGCGGTGACCTCCCCAGCCCAGACACACTCACGGCAGAGCTGCACTGCTGGAGGATAAAATGGAAGCATCGAGGCAAAGAGGTGCCTTTGCCTGCCACTATTCATGAAACCCTTCAGCTTCCAGATGTCAAATTCTTTCCCAATGTCAACACCTTCCTCAAGGTGCTGTCCACATTACCAGTGCTTAAGTTGGAGGACAACAAAACTAATACAGCAAGTGAGCGTCTGCAGACCTATTTTAGCAGCATTCCTTTATCAAAATGGAACAAAGGTCTGGCCATGCTTAACATTAATACACATGTCAAATATGACCTGGATGTTATGGTGGATAAATACTGCAGACTGTACCCAGAAGATGAACCTGATGCAGAGTCTGAAGAAGTGGCTGAGGAAGATGGAGCCACAAAATCATGAGCTGTCTCATTAAGTTCAGATTGACAACAAACAAATCTAATGTGTCAAGCACCACCTGTCTGTTTTTAATATTCTTATTTTAATCAGATGTAAAATGATCAAATTAACTCAGAAAGTTCCTGTGGCTGTATATTGTTATATTGAGAGGCAGATCACATGACACGCACACACACACTGAAAACAGTTTAGGGACTGTGCCTCTAAAATTGGTGTGTGGCCTGTGAAGCTTTGTAAATGTTGAATCAAGGCCTGTGTTTTTCTACTTTCTGTAAGCTTTTTTTATTATTTCAATGTTGCATATTACTTAGTCGTTAGCATTTAGCAAATCCTGCGACAATGAGCCCAGTGGCTGCTGGTGCACTGATTCTTTTGGTGGTCAGTGAAGTAGGCAGTCCACAAGAGGGAGCCTTTACACTATTATTTACACATTATTGTGTGGGCAGTAAAAGATGGATGTAAAGAGTGACATTTCTGATACATGTGTTTATTACCATCATTGAGCTGTTACAATAGGTTAATATTGAAGTTGAACACAAGTAGCATTGTAGCTAAAAGAAAGGAAAAGTTGTTAAACCCCAAGATTTTGTAATTCTGTGTTTAAGCTGATAGACTATGTGATAAATCTTTGAACGTTTGCAGAATATTATAAATTTTAGGTTCATGTACAAATGCTTTTCATTGATTGGTTAAATAAAAGTATTTTCTAACCACAAGTGATTGAGCTTGATCAAAAGTGGGCTATATAGGTTTGAAAATCTATTGTTGGTTTTCTGATAAAGTCTGCGGTCCTTGAATCATGGCAGCAAGAGAGTTAAGGCCATCCCTCTGCGTGGCCAGACGCTGACACGCTCAGGTGAGAGTTCACGGTGCAAGCTCACTGTCCAGACCCCATGCATTTGAAGGCATCACGCAAACGTGGGTGGGGTCGTTTTGATGCGCAACCAGACACAAATGTGCACTTCACCTCAAACACTAAAGTGCATTTAAACGCAACTCGACTGCTTTGTGTGAGACGATCTTGTGCGTATCGTAAGTAAGACTTTCTTGCTTTATACATAGCCTAGTTTATGTGTTTATTATGGCATGGCCATGCATTACGCGTGCTTGCTGCATCAATCGTTATTGGAGCGAGCTGGACAAAGGGGACATCGCGGTGCCTTTGGTTTTCACCAAATATTCGGATGTGGCCGAGGTGCAGCATGTGGCCCACCATCCACAGCCCCGGCAGACCCGGGCCGCTGCTATTGCCATAGAAACCCAGCCTTATCCCGGGGAGCAGGAGCAGGCTGCAAAGGCACCGCCTGCCAAAGATGGCTCTACTGCGTCCGTCATGCACCAAGACTTCAAGGCGTGGAAAGTGCGTCCCGAGCCCAGCTGCAAACCCAGAAACGAGTACCATCCCTCAACGGGCCCGTTTAACAATGAAACGCAGTACCAGAAGGACTACAAACCGTGGCCTATACCCAAAAAACACGACCACCCCTGGATACCCAAAACCGCGGAGATGGACAGCGGGCCCGAGAAGAGTGAGATAGAGGAAAAGACGCATGAAAAGGACAAGAAAGGAGCGAAGAGGCAGCAGTCCGAGGAGAGGAAAGCTGTGGAGAAAACTGAGAGCCAGGTGTGTGCAGAAGTGAGCGCCGAACAGAAGAAGAGCAGAGCGGCGGCAGACGCACTCAATAGGCAAATCAAAGAGGTCATGTCCACCTCCAGTAGCTACAGGTAGGCCTACAACATCCCTTTCATGGTTTATAGTTCATGTTCCATCATTTACTCGGCATATCTTATTTTTGATTCCGTTTAATGCCCTTTTTCAGCCTTCCAATATAATCTCTTAAACTCCTCCTTATTATTGTATTCTAAGAATCTCTAGTTTCATTCCCCTACTCATGATCACCACAGATAAAGGCTGCATCATTGATTAGTTCAGTGTTATCTTGTCTCAGAGTACTTCCTAATCAATGATGGACCCTATGAATTCAGTAAAAGGGTCTCAATCCAATTGCCTGCTTTATCTCTGTTGCTTTATGCACAGGGGTTCTAAATTAGGTTCGAGTGAATAAAATAAAAGCAAGGAAACAGGACCTTTATATCTGGTTTTAATAAATTCAACACAGTCCCAGGTCAGTATAACAAACAACTTATTGTTGTTAATATTGTATCCTATATAGTTTTGCCAGTGAAGATCAGGTTTTAGTGAAATAAAAAGGTGAACTGAAATACAAGTAACCTACTTATTATTAGGAATAAAAAACTATCAATACTTATGTTTTGTGCTATGACATGTTCAGTCTGCATCATTGTGCACATGTTGCCATTGACTTAACATCCTGTTTATGGAATATATTTTAAGTTGTTGTACAGTGAGTACTCAATCCTATATCTTTATTATATCATATATCCTTTATATGTTCTTAGGACAGAGTTTAAGGCATACAAAGATGTAAACTTGTGAAGCCCATCAAAGCTCCATCTCAGTATAAGCTTCCAGTGGAGGAGACCAATCTGGAAACCAGCTACAGCGCTACATTTAAAGGGGAGCAGGTCAAGGCTCAGCCCACTGACAACAAGCAGCTGGATCGCCGAAGGATACGTAGCCTCTACAATGAACCCAGCAAGGTGAGGCTTAATAGACTGATAGAGGCCAAAAACTTGATTACTTTTGGAAGTGGGTCAATACTACAACATAAGGAGGTCTTTCCACATCTCATGTAGCACACTATTAGAAATAATATGTTCATAAATCAGCCCCATTTAGTGTAAAGCATTAAAGAGCTGTAACAATCACTGAAGCTGAATCGCTGTGTGGCGGTGTGTTCACGTGGCCAATCCCTGTCTCATTCTTGTAGGACTGCTCAGAGAGTGATCTGCTGTAGTCAGGTGTGTTTTCTGTTTCTTCTAAAGGCATGGAGACTGAGTCTGACACAGCACAAAATGTGCATACTAACACTATGCACTTGGATGTGCCAATTTTGCCATTAGAGGCCAAATACGATTTTCTTATACAAATACACTCACCACTGTTTGTCCATTTCTCAGCCCAACCCATCCACCACCTTTCACTTTCACAGAGTATGGTATCAAAATAGTCTGTTTTGCTATAAAAGAGTGTGGTTTTATGAGTGAAAGAAAGATTAGTTATTTTATTAACAATAATACATATTTAATCAGATCTGAACTGAAAGCTCTATCCTGGTGTGGGTGGTGCAAAATGCACTCAATCAGTGGATACAGTGAATCAGTATCATTTTAAACACTGCCAAACTCTGGACATGTCTAGAGCATTGTATGGTAATAATCATGAATTTTATGCTAAGCACTGAGACTGTGTACCACACAGCTTTCATAATGTATGGTTTGGTTATAGAAAAAGAAGAACCTAATGCATCATTACTATAATGGAGTGTTTTTTTTTCAGAGGAAGTTATACTTTAACATCTATAAAGTTAATGCTTTGTTCTTTAGAAAAACATGCTATTATTACAACAAGCATTGTATAGCTCAACCAGTGCTAACCAGAGTTTAGATTTTATGCAGGGTTATCATAAGTGTCTAAGCACATAAATGTGAATGTGTGAGCTTTGGAGCTTATATTCAAGATACAATATTCACCAAGAATACAAGTTAGTCTGCTAAATGCAATGGGTTAAGAAAAAGAACGTATTTTATTGTGGAATAATTACTAATACATTTCACTAAAAAGTCTATTTCCTCTGCTACATAATAACTTAAATTTCTAACAAACATAGACGCTACATTTGTACCTTGTATATTGTGAAAGGGTTATTTCAGAAAAATCTGCACAAACCACTAAATGCACAAATTCACCTTGTGTGCTGTTTTGATTTCTTTGGTCTCCATTGCACTAACCTCATTTGCTAAGTAAATGGAAATATCACCAATGTTATAGGTGGTATTTTCTTTTTTTTAGTGTATTATAATTAAGCATGTTGAAATTATGTTTAAGAATGAAATGCTCTGAAAAAATTTAGCTTTCTTCCATATATCTACATACAATTATTAAAACCTTTTTCATGTCTACCCAGTGTAGGTGGCTCCACGGCCCGCGGTTTGTGGTTAAGCTAAGTTCATAGCTGCTAACCAGTCATTTACCATTCCATAATTAAGAAAGTAATTTAGCATGAATAAGTATTAGGATTATAAGGATTTAACACACAAATGTTGTGTATTTTAAAACTATTTTTTTACCTTTTTACTCCTTTTAGGTGGACAAGCCAGTTCAACGTAATAAACCAAAAAAGACACCGACAACAACAGGAAAGATGGTGAAAAAGGCTAAAGAAAAGCAGATTGCTAGTTCCCTGTCAGCCAAGAAGAAAACAGGCCCTGCAGAACCCAAACCCGATGGAGTAGTGACAAAGAAGAGCAAGGAGATAAGCAATAGACTGGCTGAGACAAAGCATTAGGTCTTTAAACTAACTGCATTGTCATAGCTCTATGGGCAAATCTCCTTCTTTTGCTTTGTTTAGCCATTATTATTTTGCTGCCTTGTCATTTACTGTCACTTTACAATGAGCTTTTCTCTAATGCAAATACTTTCCTGTACTGAGTGTCTGTGTAAGAGCGCGGGATCCCTTGTTTTGTGGTGCACACAGTGGCTTTACATTTTGAGCACATACTTTGCACATTTTTCCTGAGTTCTTGCTTGACCTCAAACTGAAAAGAGCCATCAGTATACATGCAGCATGTGTACGAAAGGCATGTCACTTGTTTCAATCAATGCCTCCTGACAACAATTAAAACAATATAAAAAAGCTAAAAAAAATAAAATAAATGAGGATTTTCATGCAAAAAAAACAAATCTGTTTTAAGGTTTTGTTTTTCAGTGCCTCTGCTGTGGTCCTGGTTTTCAATTCATTGTTCTGGACAATATCTGGTTTCTTCAATTTGGTTGCTAAGACACCAAATGAATTGTAATATAATTGCTACAGCTTGCATGCAAGAGCCCATCTTTGGTTACATAAAGGCATCATTTTAGCAGACTTCACCCTACAGCTACACTCTAGCTTGTAATTTGAGTCAGTAGACATTACTGTACGGTGGCCATGACCTTCAGATATTATGCATGTGTAGTAGTAGTAGATCCTGGTCAAACCTAATAGAACACACTAAAGTAAATCATAGTTTAGTGGCTTTAGCTAAAAAAAAAAAAACACTCCAGCAACAGGACCTACAAATATGTGACTTAATTAGTTATAATGACGTGGTAGTGTACCCCACCCACATCTTGTCCTGTTGGCTCAAGCTAAACTGAATAAAGTCATTATAGCATATCAACCTAAAGAAAAAAAAAACTTATTGGATGTATATTTATGTCACATGAATAGGCTCCCAGTGTTGAGGAACCAGGACTTGGAATTTCAGGTTTAAAAATGCTGCTGTATAAACTAAAACAAATTTTTATCACCATCACAGCCTTCCCTTGTAGTTGTAATCTCTGCAGTGCCCTGTGAGACACAAGTGAATACAAGTCCAGTTTGAGGTTGTTTTGGATGAGAGTTTTCATGGTCCAGCCTGTAACATGTTCAACCTGGTGCTATATAATGTAACGTACTGTCTGGTGTGAGCTGTGTCGCGCCAAAGTGAAACGATGATATGACAAGGCCATACCACTGCAAACATTCTGATTGTGTGCTTGTATTCTCAGCTTGCTCTGAATGAATTAAAAATGATGATAGAGAACTATGTGTTGTAAGTTACTGTGCACAAAAGGAACATAAATTATTAACAAATGCAGTGCTTTGAGTAAAGATCATACAAACCAAACATTGCTGTGAAATCTATGGGTGATGCTGCAACGATGATGGTCGTTTTCCTTTTAGTCTAGAATTAGTCACCCTGCCACAGACTGTATCAATTATTTAGTTGTTCGGAGCCCTTGCATTTGCAGAGTGGTATGAAATATTGAGTAACAGCCAGTGATGGCACAGTAGCAGCACGAACAAGATTTTGATATATGACAATCACCAATGAAGAGGTTAGATTAGGACTGGGGTTGTTCAGACAGTCTTTGTAACAATAGATTATAAAATTAGCTTTTAGCAAGTGGGACCGGAAATGCATGAATGGACTAAGTTTATTTTTATTCTGCATTAGTACACACCTCAAAAATTTTAGCACAAACTAGTACCGTGAGCAAATGTTACATATAAAGACCTTGCTCACTGTCAAACATGAGATCTGCTATAAGATTGTGCACTATATATATTTTGTTTCTGCCCTGTGCAAAAGCCTATTCCTTGGTGCAAGACAGAACTGCATTTCTTAAGTCACATTATTTTCTGTTGTTTCTCATGCGAGAGCTCCAGCAGAGGGCAACACTGTTATATTTAAGTTGTTCCAATTTTCATTAGGATTATTGTGGAGAGCTGTTGATCAGTAAGACAGCCTATGACCTTATGTGTGGCTCCGAGAAAGCAGACAAAAACTGGAGATGAACTTTGAGCCATGATTGACTAAGGGCTATACAAACAAGAATGAACAAAGAAGCTTGCTTAAATTTAGACAGAAGACAATGTGTTTTTAGAATTACCGCTACCTCCACATTGAGAAGGGATAGGCAGGCCTATGTGTGGAACAAAGGCCTTTTCACTGCTGTTTCACTGTGTAATTAATGAACAATTTTCAATAGAAATCTTGCAAACTATCCCTTTAAATTTGGGATTAAAAGGTTTTCAAAACCAACAGCGAGTCAGATGTTTGCAATTGAATTTTACAATCCTAAAACTGGGAGAGGAACTGTAATTGATTCATTGATGGACACATGTTGTTATTACACAGTCTGAACAGGAATATGGGTCAAACTGAGAAATAACAGCAGTCAATGGTGGATGTATCCGTGCAGTCAACAGAGGGCAGTAATGCGTTCTTTGAGCGGTTCTGAGAGGTAGGTCACTTCCGCTTTGACAGGAAATAAACAATATCACTCGATCGGTGAGGAGGGAAGGAGAGGCTTTGAGGGCTGCCCCTAAAGGATTGTTGTGTAAGAAAACCAACTTAAATGCACCCATTACATCCAGAAAACACAATAATGGAAGTTTGTAGGTCCTTTTTAAGATGTGAAAATGTAATATCGCAAATTAGCTAAACTGTTTCCGCTGTTAGAGAAAAGTCCGACCATAAGTAGTAGACTTCAAAATGACAGGTTCAGACAGTTTAATGGGTTGAACGTCTGTTAGTTTTGAAACAAGATAAACGTTTACTTTACTGTTGCCCAAAGAGCCTTCATGGTTTCCTTCTTGATAACTTTTAAATATGGTCACTTGTGTTTTCTGGACATTGTTTTGTCAAAGTAGATTGACACAAACTAAGCTAACCACTGCGAACAAAGCTGCAGTTTGTGTTTTGTGTAACGTGCGGATTGACTGGAGATATGGTTAATAGGCAATAAATGATTTGACAGGAGACATATTTATTTATTACTCCAACACATTGTCTTTCTTCACATAACGTGCACCTAAATGTCGTAAAACCTATTTAATAAACAACACAGAACAGTAACAAAAAGTGGCTTACAATTGTTTATCTGAATTTAGTTTGGACAGCAGCAGGTTGAGTCGCCGGGTAGTCCACCATCATGATGTCCACAAAAAGACTAGAAAGGTTTGAAGTGATGTGTGAGTGGGCTTCCTGCGGCTTTAGGGGGCGGACTATGGAGGAGCTGAGTGATCACATGTCCCAGCATTTAAAGGACTACCTGGGAGACAAAGATGCTTTGGAGGAGCTTGGTGAGTCTGTTTCTTTATTATCATGTTTAGACCTTATAGCATAATATGAGTGTGTCTTATGTATATATATATGTTTGTTCTTTGTGCAGATGAATATGCTTGCCTGTGGAACGGGTGCGAGTTCCTCTCGATGGGTAGTCCACTGGAGCTGGAGATCCATGCTTACTTCCACAACTACCACAGTAAGCTCAAATATGTCGGTTCCCAGCTGCTCAACCGCCATGACCTGCCCATCTGCAACCAAGGTGTTCACAGCAACAACCTGGTCCCTGAAGGATCAGAGGGATATGTTTGCCAGTGGGAACATTGTGATGTATGCACTTTTGATCTCCCTCAACTTTTGTAATACTCTTTCAAACATATTTCATAATAGAATAACTTGGCCTTACAGAGCACATTTAACAATCCTGAGTGGTTTTACCGACATGTGGACAATCACGTTGAAAGTGCTGAACCACAGTCTCTCTCTGAGCCACAACAACAACAAGCTCTGTTTTGCCACTGGACAGGTTAGTCATAGCTTCAACATGTTATTCTTGATGTAACTGTACAATGTAACTGTACCCGTGATGACAATACTTGAGTTACATTTACATTTAAGTCATTTAGCAGACGCTTTTATCCAAAGCGACTTACAAGTGAGGAGTTGATTATTATAAATGACTGAACTTTAACCTAAATCATTTTTGTTACAGGATGTGATGCTTTCTTCAAGATTAAGTATCGTCTTAGGGAACACATGCGCAGTCACACTCAGGAGAAACTTGTGGCTTGTCCCACTTGCGGCAGCATGTTCTCGAGCAACACAAAGTTGTTTGACCACCTCCACAGACAGGCCAGGCCAATTGGTGAGGAATCCAGCACATGTCTAGTTATGATTATGGAATATTCTTTTGTTGGATAGAACAAATTTCTACTTCTATTCTTGTTTCAACAGACTCACTTGTCTGTGAACATTGTGGAAAAGCTTTTTCCAATGAGAGGCTTTTAAGAGACCATGTCCGCCAACATGGTAAATACAATTTACTGCTCTTTTGCTCTTTGACATTTATGCTGTGGACATATTGAAGTGATGTTACTTGTGTCTATGTGTTTCTTTTTCAGTGAATCAGGTGAAGTGTCCATTCTGTGACATGACTTGCACCACTTTGGCAGCTCTGAAAATACACATCAGGTTTCGTCACTGTGATGAACGGCCTTTTCCATGTGATTTTTGTGACAAAAGGTATGTATTTGAAAACAATATTTTACTTGATCTAAATAAACAAGCACAAATAGTGCCTATGTCTACTTATTGGGCAAGGAATGTTTATTTTATCTTCGCAGATTTAAAAACCAGCGTGATCTACAGAAGCACACAGAGGTCCATAATGAGGGCTCTGTGTATCACTGTACAGTAGAGGGTTGTGACTATTCCTGCCATACATTCCAGACCATGAACCACCACTTTAAAAGAGTGCACGAGGTTTGTAATAGTACAGCCTTTTCCTTATTAAATATGTTGTCAATTTATTAAACAATTCAGCTGAAAAACTCTGCAGTGAGTATAAAGGAACTGTCTCTGTCTTATATGTCCACAGCGCTTTCTCTTTGTTGCTCTTCTAATGCATATTTTCAGATAAAAAGTGAATAACTACATAATTGTTTTTGTCTGTGCAAATTTAAGGGCATTTAAGACATTTACATTTAAACAGGCTGGGGCCATGTCCAAGTATAAATGCCATATCTGTGATAAGGTCTTCTCTTGGTGCTATACTCTCACACTTCACCTGCGCAAGAAACATGACCTGAAATGGCCTTCTGGACATTCTCGATTCAGGTACAAATAGAATAAAAAATACATCCACTTTTTAAATGGGCATGCATAAAAAAAATTTTTTTTTTACATTTTTATACAGCTTATATTGTATATTCTCTCTCTCCAGATATAAAAAGGACATTGATGGCTTTTTAAAGGTGAACATGGTGCGTTTTGAGACTGTAGAAGTTACAAAAGAGATCATGAAGAACATGGCCAAGAAGCCTCAGAGTCTTCGGAGAAGTCAGAGGACCAGTAGCACCCGTAACAGAAAGGATTCTGCCCCACCAGAGATAGGGTGTAGCTCCCCTATAGGATCCTCTTCACCTTCGTCCTGCTCCTCCTCCTCCTACTCCTCAGAGCTGTCTGGAGCCGACATCTCATCTCAGCCCAGTCCCAGTGACTCTCCTGTGTACTGTGTCATGAACACTGTCCCACACATTGAGGATGAGCCTGGGGCCTTTTCCCAAGAGGACTGTGACACTAGTTGCACATCAGGAGCAGTCCAGGCGCTCACTGAGGTGGCAAGAGGTTTAGGTATGGATGTGGTGTAATTTGTCCAATTACGTAGGTCATAAGATTTTCTTCTAACTGTTGTGCAGTTTCTTTGTTGTGTTGATTTCTAGTATTTTTAAATGTAATTTTTTTTTCTCAAATGCTGTTAATAGAATGTCTTTGCAACAGTTGAGTTTTTTAATGCACTGCAAATGTTTTAAGTTAATGTTGGTGTGAAATATGTGATGAGTTGAAAGCACTAATTAACCTTAATGTTCCTCCTAATATGAAAATATTTTTTAAAATTCTGCACAGAAGTCAGATAAAACACATTTGTAGGCTTTTATTGTTACTTATTTTCATAATAGTTAACAGTTCTATAGTTTTTCCCCAAAAAATGTTAATACAGTTTTTATACAAAAAATAACATTGTCACATATATTTTTTTTCATTTTTGCTAAATTCCTGAGCCAAAGTTTCTGAGACTATCCCAGCAACTTTGTGGCTTAGGCAGGGTACAACCTGGACAATGGCCAGTTAGTCGCAGAGCTGACACTTAGGAACAGACAGCCTCATTCTCATATTCATGCACAACGGACACTTTAGAGTTGCCAATTGACCTATACGGTATTGTTCAAAATAATAGCAGTACAATGTGACTAACCAGAATAATCCAGGTTTTTAGTATATTTTTTATTGCTAAGTGGCAAACAAGTTACCAGTAGGGGCAGTAGATTCTCAGAAAACAAACAAGATCCAGCATTCATTATATGCACGCTCTTAAGACTGTGCAATTGTGTTCAAAAAAATAGCTGTGTCTGCTGTTGACTGTACAAACTCAAAACTATTTTGTACAAACGTTTTTGTTTCTAGGATTTAGCAATCCTGTGAATCACTAAACTAATATTTAGTTGTATGACCACAGTTTTTTAAAACTGCTTCACATTTTTGGCAGTGTGGCACCAACTTGTGGCACCTCAGCTGTTATTCCACTCCAAGATTCTTTAACAACATTCCACAATTCACTCACATTTCTTGGTTTTGCTTCAATGGCTCAGTGGTAGAGCGGTCGTCCTTCAACCAGAAGGTAGGCGGTTCGATTCCTGCTCTCTCCACAGTTCATACTGTCGTTGTGTCCTTGGGTAAGACACTTAACCCACCTTTGCCTCCAGTGGTGTTCCAGCTGAAACACTGGTGACTAGAAGCTTAATGTAAGTCGCTTTGGATAAAAGCGTCTGCTAAATGACTAAATGTAAATGTAGAAACAGCTTCTCGATTGGATTAAGGTCCGTGGATTGGGCTGGCCACACCATAACATAAATTTTGTTGGTTTGGAACCAAGACTTTGCTTGTTTACTGTGTGTTTGGGGTCATTGTCTTGTTGAAACAAACATTTCAAGAGCATGTCCTTTTCAGCATAAGGCAACATGACCTCTTCGAGTATTTTGACAAATGTAAACTGATCCATGATCCTTGGTATGCGATAAATAGGCCTAACACCATAGTAGGAGAAACATGCCCATATCATGATGCTTGCTTCACTGTCTTCACTGTGTACTGTGGCTTGAATTCAGATTTTGGGGTCGTCTCACAAACTGTCTGTGGCCTTTGGACACAAAAAGAATAATTTTACTCTCATCAATCCACAAAATGTTCCTCCATTTCTCTTTAGGCCAGTTGATGTGTTCTTTGGCAAATTATAACCTCTGCACATGCCTTTTTTTAAAACAGAGGGACTTTGCGGAGGATTCTTGAAAATAGATTAGCTTCACACAGACGTCTTCTAACTGTCACAGTACTTACAGGTAACTCCAGACTCTTTGATCATCCTGGAGCTGATCATTGGCTAAGCCTTTGCCATTCTGGTTATTCTTCAATCCATTTTGATGGTTGTCTTCCATTTTCTTCCACATCTCTCTGGTTATGCTCTCCATTTTAAGGCATTGGAGATCATTTTAGCTGAACAGCCTATAATTTTGTGCACCTCTTTATAGGTTTTCCACTACTCCAATCAACTTTTTAATCAAAGTACGCTGTTCTTCTGAACAACGTCTTAAACAACCCATTTTCCTCAGGCTTTCAAATGCACAGAACTTGTGCTGTGCATTTGTGCATTTGCATTTGTGCATTGTGCTCGGTTCAACAAGTGCTGGCTTCATCCTTAAATAGGGGCAACC
This sequence comes from Perccottus glenii, assembly GCA_024416835.2. Lineage (NCBI taxonomy): Eukaryota > Metazoa > Chordata > Actinopteri > Gobiiformes > Odontobutidae > Perccottus > Perccottus glenii. The sequence continues at coordinate 16,329,597 of CM044550.2, forward strand.
TGATTCACACCTGTTTTTTCACAAAATTGATGACCTCAGTGATTAAATTACATTTACATTTATTCATTTAGCTGACCCTTTTATCCAAAGCGACTTACATTGTAATTTTCAGTGTTACAGAACACCACTGGAGGCAAGGTGGGTTAAGTGTCTTGCCCAAGGACACGACGACGTTATGAACTGTGGGGAGAGCGGGAATCGAACCGCCTACCTTCCGGTTGAAGGACAACCGCTTTACCACTGAGCCCCGGATGCCACACTGCTATTTTTTTTTAACTCACCCCTTTAAACTAATTGCCCAATTGCACAGCCTTGAGAGCGTGCATATCATGAATGCTGGGTCTTGTTTGTTTTCTGAGAATCTACTGCACCTACTGCTGCACCTACTGGTAACTTGTTTGCCACTGGGAGAAAGCCGGAGTACCCGGAGAGAACCTATGGTAACATAGGGAGGACATGCAGACTCCTCACAGAAAGGACTGAGTTGGCCGAGGTTTGAACTCACGACCTTCTTGCTGTGAGGCAGGAGCTAACCACTCTGCCATTTAACCAATGAAAGAAAACAAAACGGCAACGACAGCTCTGAAAACGTATCAGATGACCCTTAGATCCCATTATAACCGTAAATGCATTATTGACATGAGAGTCGCTGCTCTATTTCCTGCAAGACAATCTGTGCAGATTAAGGGCTCCAGACAGAAAGTTGGTATAAGCCCAGGTTGAAGTGTTGGACGTAATAGTTTTGCTGATTTTCCTGTAGGAACCCAATCTGTTTGACATTATGCTGCTTGGAAACAGGAGGACAGTAAACAGGTGTAAAGCCAAATGGTTTACACATAGTCACATTCACATTTTGTCTGAAAGGGAGTTCTATTTTCATGTATTTATCCTGTGTTGCACTCTGGTGTTGATACATATCGACTGCTGTGTAAGAAGGAATGAGTCTGGGAGGATGAGTGCCACTCACAGTTGTACATCTATTTCTGTTGGAGTAAAAGACAGACACATCCTGGTTGTTCATATGTTGCACAGGTGTTGTACGTGACCATGAGCCTGTGTTAGTAGAAACCCCCAACTCTGCTTCCTGCTTAAACCTTTTCACTTTACAGAAGCTGGGGTACTCCAAATGCCGTTTTCTGTCATGTGAGCCCCAGGTGTTCAGAGGAGCATCCCTCTGAGTCCATGTCATGTCTGTGACAGTGAGGGATTTTGAACCGCACTCCAGTTGTTTGGGCTGTTCTTTTCCATGTAACAAATTGTTACAGAGCAGCTTTGGATGCTGTTTATCCCATGTGCTCTCAGAGGTGTGAAGGTGAGATAAATAATTGTCATAATGCGTTAGATTTTCAACAGTTTTTCCGTCACTCATGTTACTGAAGTTTCTGCATATGTTCCTTCCACACGGACAGTCTAAAAAATAACCAACCATTTCAATTAACACACATGTCTTTTATCTTTCCAATCTCCAAGACTGTTGGTTACTCACCTACATTACACTGTATGGAAGTGTCCTTCTTGGCTATTAGTTCCTGATGCAGATGCTTGGATCTGAGCTGAACATTCTACAAAAGAAAAGCAAAAATGTGAATCTCTTTTTGGAGAATTGTAACTCTAATTGCAGTGTAAGTAATATTTACCTTTAGCTTCTCTTTGTAATAAATCTGCCACGCAATAGAGGCATGCAGCGATCCCCATCTCCCACGCTTCTGAAATTCATTTTATAAATAGTGAATCGTGAACACCAGTTGTCTTGTCAGTTATTATATTCATCGGACACTGTTATAATATATATGTTGCTTACCAATGACTTGAGGGGCTTTTGAGGAATGATTTTGTGGGAGGAGGTGGTGACAGGAGTGAATGAGTGCATCTTGGTTGATGATGATGCTTGACAATCTGTAACATTGAGTTAAAAAAGAATTACTCAAGTTCTGTGCCACAAAATATCAAAATGAAAGAAAAGATATTTAGCTTTGACAAATGTGTAGATGATCTGAACTAATTGTGGTTGACAAAACAGTGATCAACAAGTTGGGGGCGAAGACTAAAGTAAGGTTCAGGGTAGCACATTAGAAGTATAAGATCACCTATTCTTGGAAAATCCCAGTCGTAGCACAAGCAACCTTTTTCAACCAAAGCAGTTTGTTTTGCAAGTCTCACGCAAATTACGTTATCTCATCAGATTGCATTGAAGAAACTAATCCTATTGTGGCTTCAGTGTGCCAATCCTTTTAATTAATTTCAGATCCATCCGTTCCAAGGACACATAATCAGTAATGCTGTTAGTGCAAGTCTTACTGTTTCCCATTCACTCTCTCTGTTAGAGCTATGAAGCCTGCTCCTCTGCTGTAGATTATCAATCAAGTACATTTTAGGCTTAGTAGATAAAAAAAACATAAGACCTTTTGCAGGCCTAAAAATGAACTTATCTATATTAGGAAAAACTCTTTCTACAGAACTACATTAAAACCACTTAATCTCTGTCTTATAGCGATAACATAATTACCTGTGTTACAAACCCTGTGCTCTTTACAATTCTTCAATGCCAGCTTGCCACAGTATTCCCATAATCCAATAACATAGCTGTTTATTAGAAGCACAACTAAGAGTAAACATGGTGTCAACCGGGACACACAGTAGACTGGTTCAGTCATAATAAAAAAAAAACATTTTACTAGTAGCTGTCAAATATGACTACTTCTTAGATCAGAGCCAACAGTGACCTATGAAACAGAGAAAACATTACCATACCCAGAGTTATTTCTAACTCTTCATCCACAATGAACATAGATGTTAGTTGCATTTAGACTAATCAAGACTTAAATAATTTGAAAGCCACCAAATGACTAAATCATTAATAAATGCCACACTTATGATTAAAGTTGGTGTGAAGGTGTTTTCTTCTCACAAAATCACACGTATGTGATAACTGCCCAGTCCTGGTTGGAAAGTAAAGATGCATTTTCTTTTGTCCTTCGTGGATATTAGTTCCTGATGCAGACTCCCATTGGAGCTGCACTGTCTACACACTAGAAACTCCTCACAGAAGAAAATACTGTATATAAACATGTAAGTACCTTACCTGTGTCAGGAAAACTCTTAACTGGTTAGTATTATATTCTGGTGAATCCCATGCAGCTCTTTTGCTGAGTCAAGATGGTGCCAATGAAAACTGTTTCTTCTAGGGTCCAAATGTCCTCATCTGAACTATGCCAGTGGTGTATGCTGTATTTAGACTGTAGTGTGGATTGTTTCCTGTCGGACTCCAGACTACGCCGGCACCACCTGTCGCTGTGAGCCAGTGTCAGCTGTCTACTGCCCCTCTGCAATTAGTCAGTGTTACTTACCAAAACTGGGAAAGACCATTAACTACTCCTGATGGCTTAAGACAATCCCATCAGCTCACTAAACCCTTCTGATTCACTTTATGAAAAGGCAGCTTATAGGGCAACAGAAGGGTTTTTAAAAAGTGTTGCCAGAGAAAAGGGGAAGAGAATGCTCAAATGCCCAATTAATAAGGAAACAAGACACAAGGCGAGTGTAAGAAACTGGGCTGTCACTATTAACAATACGACTCATAATGGCAAAAGCTACAGAACAAATGTGTCAAAAAGTTTGAAGAAAAGTGTTAAGCCCAAAGCCAATCATTTTATGAACTGTGTAGAAATACAAATGTAGGGGTGTAAAGTACTTTTTTTTTAAAGGGAGTTGCTGCTAAAAATGAACCGTCAACCACATGTTTGCTGCAGATGGACAACGAGGACTGTGAGCCAAAACATTCATGGATAGTCCTGAGCACAAATTACCCGAGAATCATGAACAAGTCAACTCTATATAGCCTTGATTGTTTGGTAAATGCTTCTAAATACTGAAAGGGTTTCTTGAATAGTTTGATTTGGCATGAGAAGACTGTCCTGAATAGTCCCAGACAAACTGGGCTACTCTTTAATTGGATCTCATTAAGTACAACATAAGAGGCTGATGGGATGAGGCTTTGGTATGAAATGTTCTCCTTGACAAGCTAATTCCCCTCTCACTAACCATCCCAATCCTGTTAGAATGGGCAGGGTTCAAGCTTGCTCCGTCAAACAACAGCAGAGGTAACTGACCCAAACACATTTCCTTTCAGCCCTTATAACCTCAAACCCGCCAAATATGACAAGAATTCTCAAACCAGTATGGTCTATGCAAATGCCTTCCTATTTAGAATATATTTTGAATAAGTTGATTTATGAGAAAGGTAAATTGGGATGTCTGTGTTGTGTTCATTGGAGTGTGGATGAGGAAGTATATGACAAACCTTTATCAAATTGACCTACGTATGTGCACCCACTACTGAACATTTTAACAGGCTCTCACAGACATATGTCCATTAAAGTTACACAACTAAAAGTGTTTATCTGCACTCTTCTTTTAAAATCTTGTAAACATGTTTTTATTCCTATAAAGCCCTTTGAGTTACCCAGTGTATGAATTGTGCTATATAAATAAAATGGCCTTGCCTAAGCTCTTTCAAGAAGGGCCTAACCACAAACGGTAAGGTGGACGCACTTTATTCCTAAAACAGAAGCTGCACCATCAGTAGCGGCACACAATTATATGTACACATATACACACACAGTTACCTAAATCTGTTATATAAAATATATAATCTGACAATGTACCTTTTAATTCCTCTTCAGAGCTCATCAAGTTACTGTGCAAGAGACTCTGGAGCTAAAGCAGACGGAGAGGTAAGTCTCATCCACTTGTTGAGTGGGACGTAAATGCCCAAGCCAGCGTACTTCATATTTTACAGCATGGCAATAAAAAGGTCAGCACCCCTTTGAAAAAATAAGATTCTAAAAGCAATCTACAGCAAATTCACTTTAACAAGTTTTTCTGTGTTACTGAGAAAATTACACTTTTCAAACCAATTCCTTTACAGTGAGATGTACACATCCTCTAGGATAGATATATATCTATACATCTATATGTATATAGATATATATATATAAAAGATATTAAGCATTAAAAATTCCACATTTAAAAACTTACAATAAATAATATATGCAGGCATTTCATAAGATAAAATTTCATAGATTGCAATCTACAGTAATTAAAAATTTATTCTCCTTTATGAAACGTTCCATGAGCATCCAAATTGTTCAATGGATCCTTGGCATCTGATTGGTTGATTGGGATCTGTGTTGAGTGCTGATGGAGTGCGTCTCCACGAAATCCACATTTCCACTGAGTGATCCGTCCTCCCAGACATGATCAGATTGATCCTGTGAAACCTCAGAGCACGTTCATGATAAAGTTGTACATCTGTGTGAGCACCACAAAGTGAACAGGCAGACACGAGCGGCGGTCCTGGGTGGCAGGGTCGCACGTCAGCCACGAGAGGGCGTTGTATTGCTCCAGTACAAATCTGTCATGAAGACAACGCATACAATAAATGACAATCTTTTTAATTTACTTTACAAGGAATGTGGCATTTTAGTATTTGAAATTATGCCTATAGTTTACCTGAGCACATCGGAGGTATGGTTAGAGTCCAGAGGATGGGAGTGTTTACTGTGCAGAAGCTCATCTGACTGGACAGAGGACACGTGCAGGTGCAAAGAGGCCTGAGAAAACACCAGGGACCAAGCTGGTTAAAAAGTATACAGTATACAACTATGCACAGCCTTTTGTTTAAAACAAAATCAATCACATCCAAACTAATGTTAAGTAGAAGTAGTACGCAGCTATCATCTAAAAAAGGTGACCCCAAATAAAGTTCAGCTGGGGTGGATGGTGGCAGAGGGGTAAGCTCTCCTGCAAGAATGCGGCGAGATTGGCAGCAGCCTTTCTATTTGTAGTCTGGACGTTGTCCTAATGCTACTGTGGGTTCTCTCCCGACTCTACAGGTTCCTCCTACTCTCCAGCAACATGCAAGTATAGCTGAATAATACAAGTCCAAATTGTTCATAGTGAATGAATGCAAGTGCTGTGGTCAGAGTTGAATTCTTAATCTGAGATTTGTTTTAACATTGCAAGTAAATGGCCACAGTAAAAAAAAAAAATGCCTGCAAATAAATTCAAAATAAACTGTGTGTAGACATTAGATATATTAACAGAAGATAAACAAGTAGCAATATGTAGGTGATCCGTCTGGTGCTTATGTACCTTGAGGAAAAGTGGACACTGATTTTTGGCTTGAGGACAGGCCGACCAGAACCAGTCAGGCAGTGGTCCAGTCTTGGCTGTTGAGACAAAGTAGCCCAGAGCCATTGGCTGCTGCAGGATGTTTAGGGCCTCCTCATGAGACTCCATTCGATCTGCACTTTGACCCTAAAAGACATAATTTCACGTGTAGAAGCCAAAAGTCAACACATTCCAAACATTTAATGCCAGTGTCTCCGATTTTTTTTTTTGATTGGCGTAGATATATTTATAACATTTTTAGATCACTATGGTAACCCTGTGCCATGATACTAGGCTATAAAGCTAGTTGGGATAAATAATCACCTTGCTGCCATCGCCCCCCTGATGGTAGTGGGAACCAGGAGAATGAACAGGAGAAGTGGTGGGAGAGTTGGGAAGAATGTTAATAAGGTCTGGATCCACCATGTCATTATCAAACAGGTCAAAGAAACCCATCCCGTCCGATCCATCTGCACAGACACGTCAAGCAAATTGTTAATAAAATGGAGACTGCTCTGTAGAATTTCTTTTTCATAATCAGAAGCAAACATACCATTAATGGGATTGAAGTTGATTTCAATAGGCTCTGCGGTGTTAGTGTTGACTTGCACCATGGCAGAAGTGGGAAAAACTAAAATGTGTGTACAAGATGTGTCCTGAGGAGTGCTTAGTTGTGATGTCTGCATATTGAGTGTGGTGCTGCGGCCAAATACTGAACCTGTTGACACCGAATCTACAAAGATAACACAGACCAAGTTAACAGTGGGTCCTCAAGAAAAAACAACAGCACTAATTGTACAAATCTTTTATACCTGGCATGATTACAAAGGAACCCTGGGGCTCTATAGCAACCAAACAGGCGCTAAGGATGCTGGGAGTGTCAGCAGCGGAGATGCCACACATTCTACATGTTTCTTTCAGACGTTTACTGAGCGACTGCAAATTCCTTCTGCTCAGCAGAATACTCCAGTCTGGAAGAAGAAAGAATATTTGATAATGCTCTTGTAATCAGTTTTAATTGAAAACGACAGCTCCACATATAATGGCTATTTTTACGAATGTACCTCTCAGCTCGCCATGACCCATTCTGCCAAGCCGTCCAATCACCACTCTCCATGGCAGTGATGTAACCTGCACAAGGCTGAGACACCACTCCCAGAGCTTCTGCAAACCCAGTCGCCTGGCAGAGCCTTTTTTCCTGCGAGCCCTGTGTATAAAACATAGCAAGTGAAATAGCAGGTTGCAGATTATAAAACAAGACCTGTAGGTGAACATACCTGTTGGGTACATCTACACTTATAATGCAGGTCTCCAGCAATTCTCCATGTTGGTCCGTGCAGGAAGCTAAAAGCCAGCGCTGGTCGTGAGATAGACAGTAACCCACAAACAGAACATTGTACTTCTGAGACGCCTCTCCAAATGTTTCCCCTAGCTCTGTCTGCTTATCTTTTACTGGAGCAAGAATAAATGGAGGAGTGTACAAGCGCTGACACTCTGGCCTCTGTAGAAAGAAGAAAAGGTTTGTCTATAAAAAGGAAAATCATAATGATAAAAGACATCGTCAGATTATAGATATAAGAAGTCACTTAAGTTACCTCTGGGTTCTTCAAAGCCATGTCAATGGCAAGACCAGGACCAAACCCTGTCAGGGCCTTGAAGTTAGTGGAGTTGGGCAGAGGCCTTCGACACTGTGTAAACACAGAGAAGCCCAGAGACTTGAGGTGCTGGCTGTAGAGGTGACGCTCTCCACTGTGGACTGGCTGAAGCAGATACTGGCAGGGTACAATCTGTAAGAAAATGAAGGAAAATGGTGTTTAGAAATGGTGTTTAAGACCTAATGTATGTTATTGCCAGGTGTAAATACAAAAACAACTAAAGCTGATCACTTAAAAGTCTAGACAATACCAAAGGATGGCTATTGACCTCATCCATTTTAGCTGTGGATACAGTAATGACTCCATTAGCAGCATCACACCTCTGGTGTTCAGAAATTCCCTTTGGCATGTTGATGTAATCTTGTGTCATTATATCACAGGTGTGACCAAGTCTATTACTGTCTGCTAATGGGTCCCCTGCCCATTTTCACCTCCCACTGTGCCCGCTGTTAACCTACTCTACAGTGGCGGTGAAAGTTCAAAAACACAACACTTCTGTTGTGTTTCAATCAACAATGTTATAAGAGTTGAGCATTTGTCGAGTCCTTAAAAAAAGGAAACTTTCAAAACGTTCAACAATGCCATCCGGAGTTCCTTTTAAAATACCACACTCTCATGCTGTGCAAACATGAAACAAACAACTTTGTTTCTTGAAAAAAAACTGACATCTCTTGGCCTGCTAATGGATATGGGTGAATGTTTACAACTGAATGCAGACAATGGTGGTATTCAGAGAGAGAGAGAGAGAGCCGTGTATGTGGTAGGGGACTTCTACAGTGAGGCAGGACCTGCGTTCCCACACGAGATGGACAGACGGTTCTGGATTAATAACAGACTGTTAGTCATAGATTGTGGTCCACTAATGCGAAGAACCCTTTATAATTATTGCACATTTTAGTCATTCAGTGAGAAAGGCTGTGCTTTATGCATAGAAGCAAAGCAACAATTTTCAAAGACCATGCTACTAAGCAGAAGTAGCTTTTGAATTGTATTTTAACACACAATGCGCAATGGATTTTGAAAAAAATAAATAAATCAGAATATGTACAATACCTGAACAGAAACCGCATTTCTGATGTGAACAGGCAGTAATTGAAGCATCTCCATGTAGCAGCACAACAAGCCCAGAGTATAGGTGCTGGAGTGGACCTCTTTATCTGCATCCTCGTAGCTGAAGGGGTCTACAATATACACTACGATGGCAGGTGGGTAAGATACAGCATGGGAATCCCCGTCTGTTGGCTTTCCCACTTTGTCCCTGTCCATTGTGCTGGCAAGAAGTAAGTATGATGGTCATTATTTATATGGCCTAATACGCAAAACTGTGACAGAATAAATAACATTTATTGTATGGTAATAGGTATTCTAGTAACATTCATAGTCCTTTTTTCAGTAAATCTTAATACAATGAGCTGTATTAAACACCAACTAGTAACTAGGTTTTTAATCAGAGGCCTTCTGTGTCCTACCTCTCTGGTGTCTCTGTGGTTCCTTGAGTCTGGTTGGCAGAGGACCCGTTTTCTGTCCCAGAGTTTTGCTGATTGGACTGGGTTCCATTCTGTGATGTACCACCCTGCAGGCCTGCTGCACCAAATGGGGAATAGGAGCTTGGTTTGCCAGAAGCCATTGCCCCAATTGCCTGTGAGCCAGAGGAGGTGGTGCTGTTGACTTGGTTGGGCTGGGTGGAGCTGGTGCTGGAAGTGCTTATGTTGGTGCTCTGGGGTCCTGAGGAGGTGCTAGAAGAGCTGGTCTGAGGGGTTGGAGTGGCCACAGGAGGACTGCGCTGGGACAACAGAGAGCTATCCAAAGACTGCTCTGACAAGTAAGGAGCTAGAAAAGAAATTGCAAAGAAAATTGGCACTTTATCTTAATTTGACCATATATCTTAGGTTTTATTATGAGTAAGTATTTTACCTAAATCATAGCGGCACACTTGAGCAAAAATCTTAAGCCGATTGAAAGCTTCATTGTTCCCATCTCTAGCAGCCATCTTGAGGAACCAGTCACTAAGGGCTTGCTCTGTCATGCTCCTGCCTTCTGTGGGGCCAACCTTTAATATGCCTTCTGGGTGACTCTTACAGATGGGCCTGTGTTGCCCAAGCTGGCAGGCCTGAAGTGAAGAGAAGAGCAACATGTGAAACAGTGTGAATCATTTCTTTCAAGTTTTTCTGGGACATGTCAATACATGGTTTAATGTAACAGCCAGAAACTTACCTCATAAATAGCACTTAGATCTTTAAAGAAGGTTTTTGCTCCTCTAAGCAGAGCCTCATTTTCTGGGCAGATGACAACATATCCTACATCCCTTTGTGAACCGAAAGGATCGAGCAAAAGCTTCTCCCAGTAGGGTAACCCAAAAGGAGACAGTACCACAAAGTCAAACTCATAACCAACCAAAAAGGTAGGAATGGGTAATGGCTCAGGGGACTCATCTGTACCTGTTTAACAGAATTTTAATATTTATGAGAATGGAGGAAAGCCATGACATCACAAAACAAGTAAAACATTTTTTCAGACATTAAAATAATTCATACACCTACCATATGACCCTCTACCTGCCATCTTGTGGAACTGTTGCCAGGTGAGTGGCCCCTGCACACCCCAGGAGCGCACACTTCTCTTCTTCTGAATGGCATCTTGAAGCACAGGCTGGAGGGACAACAACACCCGCAGGACATCCTGAGAGAATAGCTGGCTTATGTCTGCTGCTTCAGGAGGGGATTAAGAGCAAGTTAGTAAAAAATAGTAACTATACACACACAAACAGGTTAGATTTACACTAGCATTTAAAAGATGAATAATACATACATTTGCATTTTGGCCATTGATGAAGACAGGTGCTCTTTACTAGTGTTTCATCTACTTTGCCTCCTGATGTATTGTCCATAAACTGCCTGCCATGTTCCAATGCCATGTAGCAGTCATTGTAACAGTCTCTCTCTTCAACTCTCAGGAACGATGATGGGGTGGAGCTTGGTTTAGAGTAATTCACACCAGCCAAAGGGGCAAATGGGTTGTTGCACTGGTCCTGCAGTAGCAAAATTAAATCATCAGGAGGCTTCTCCTTCAGACTGCCAGCCTTGTGTATGGAGGAAGCTCGCATCTCTTCGAAACGTCGCTCTGTGTCCCGACCGGAATCTGAACCCCGTCCCACTACGTCCAATTCATCTTCAAGGAACAGTCCGGCTGACTGACCAAAACGTCGATTGGCGACAGCACTAAAGCCACAAGTGCAAGGATACTGGGCCTCACCATTATCTTTGAGGTACACGCCTACATCAGCTCCACGTATATTCATATTACAGACACATACACAGCAACTGTCAAAGTTACAGTCTTTAAAGAGGTTCATGACTGACTCAGACAGTATTAGAGTGACGTAAAGGCTGTGCGCCTCAGGTATGGAGGGTACAGTGGCTGGCTCCACAGAGCTCAGCGGCCGACAGGTGGAAGGTGTCGACGCAGGGGAGTAAAAGTCCGAGTTGTCGTACTTAAGGGAGCCCTGAACACTTGATGGACCACGAGGTGTGCGTGGCGTTCGGGGTGTACGGGGCGTGGGCACAGAGAAACGGGGTGTGGCAGGGGAGGGCTGGATGCCAGGGTTGCTGTTGCTGGGTGGTGCACTGCTAGATACAAGGGGTGTTTGAGTCTGAGGGATGTAGTCTGTCTCCACACTGAAACCATAACAAAACACCATATATTAGAGCTACATTGATTTTTGTTTTTTAAATGAGCTTTATGTCCCTTAAAAAGGATGTTGGTGTTACCCGTCTTTGTGGACATTGACATTTGAAGGCATCAAATCCATTTTTCCTAGAGTCCAACTGGGTGTGTACACACAGTCTTCTGGCACTTTGATAGGTAATAGACAGTGGCTGGGTAGCGTTTTGAGGGGTGCGTACATGGAACAGCCGATGAATGACTGATACGTTTCTGGCTTGTAGACAAAGGAATAGTCCTACACAAAAGTAAAAAATTTGGTAAAACAATAATACATTTACATAACTCTGTGCCATACTCTGCAGGTGCTCGTGGTGCCGTACCTTTATTTCAGATGGCTTTGGGCTGCAGAAACCCTCTTCTACCTCCATCTTGAAATGGTTGTTGAGCTGGCTACCGTCCAACAATGTAAGCCCTGCCCCAGCTTCCAGGCTATCTTTGCTCCCAGAGTTCATGGGAGAGTAACCCTGCTGCTCCAGGGAAGGTGGGGTGGGGAACATCTGGTGGAGATCAACGGAGCCTAAACAAAGGAATCATTATTAAATACCTTTTCAAATTGACATGAACAAGCTTAATCTAAAAATGTTCTTACTTATAGAAGACAGGGGGTCAGAGGCAGTTGCTTTAGTGTCTTTACAGCCAAACTTGTCATCTGTACTCAAACCAGCTCGTTTTGATCCAGGCTGAGCAGAAACAAACATTAGGTATATTACTTTAAAATATGGCAGAAGCAAAAATAGCTGGCAGAGGCAAAAATAGTTTACAAAAGTTTTTCATCTGATTTGAGAGCACATAAACTCACTGTCAATTCATCTTCATCTGAATTAAAGATTTTGTCGAGGTCACTGTATGACACAGTCAAGTCGTTTATATGGATGAGGCTGGTTGGAGCAGTGGGTTTACTGCCTGGTGGACCCTGACCATCTGCACAGAAAGAAAAGACATTAATGACAAAATCCTTCAAAGTAAAATTTATAAGAATGACAAAAGGCTGAGGCATTTTTTTTAATAAACTCTCACCCTCAGTTGAAGTCTCATTTCCTTCATCATTCTAGAAAGAGGATACACAGGATTATCATACTGGTAATTATTTATTGCTATTGGTTAAAGCCTCCTCAGGCACTAGTATTTATCTGTTCATTATTAAGACATATCAGATTTGATCTTTTATCAAGACAAGCGTGTAGAAATTAGATAGGTTTGATGACTGTTGTAACCTTTTAATGAATGATAAATCTCACCTTGTGTTTCTTGCCGCCTTCTCTCTCAGGTCCGGACTTGTCTTTTTTCTCAGTGAAGATGAATTCCTCGTCTCCCTCTACAAAGGCGTATGGATCTTGCTCCTCGCCTTGCTCTTCGTCTCCTGCAGCAGAGGCAAGATGGCTGTTCCGCCTCTGGGCATAAGTCTTCACCAGTTCTTGGGAAACCTTCAGGCGGTGTGTTGATCCTGACATCAACCTAAAAGTAAATTCAGCGTGCATAAATGATATGATAGAGTGCAAGCATGGTAAACATAAACATGCATTTGTTGACAAGTGATTGATGAAGTCAAATACTTACTCTGTGACTGAAACTACATTTTCTGTTCCTCCGCTACCATCATCGCATATTTTGTCAAAAGGTAGCTGCGGGGTATGAATGTTGGAACCCTTCTTCCTGGGGAGGTTGAAATACTTCCAAGGATTGTGAGATGAATCCTCATTAGGATTTATAGCAGAACCAACAAAAACTATGGGTTCAAGCGTGTCATTGTAGGTTGAGGCAAATGGGAAAGGCATAACAATGTTCTGCAGAGGAGGCTCATCCGAGGAGCACTTTTGTGGCAGCAGACATGGCTCTACGGATGGGGGGTAAAAGGGTTGGTGAATGGGCGTTGAAGAGTTTTTCATACCACCTGGAGTCATGTCCCCCTCTACAGGGTCACATGGGTGTGGACTGAGAGGAGGAGGAGGGGGGGATCCAACCACATCTCCAGGGGGCCCATGTGCGTGCAGTGTGGGTGCTTTTGAAGGTACACTGTCGACGTGGTGCAGGCTGGGATACGTGCCCTCCACCTGTGCTCTCAAACACAGCCTCTGGCTCTGCGGCTCAAAGGACAGCTCCTCGCTCACAGAGTTACGATGGTGAAAAGGTGTCTGAGGCCTCTTCTGCTGCTTCTCACCTTTCTCCAGCTTTTCACTCAGTTTATGCTTAGGGGCTGACTGGGTGGGCTGACCAGATAAAGGTGGGTGTCCTGAGGTGCTGCTGGATCGCTGTTTTTGACTCTTGTGTCTGAATTTTAAAAAAAAGCAACAAGTATAAAGACATGGTTTAGCTAAAAAATTCAAACTATTTGAAATCCTCCAAACAAACCTTGAACAGCTGCAGTGTGGCTTGTGCGTTGGCTCCACAAAATTCCAAATTCCAGTTTTATCAGACTCCTCTTCACAGACCCCATTAGTCAATGATGTAAACCTTCTCCTATAAAAACATTTCAGTCAGTCTACAAGTAATACGTAGAGTTTTTTTGTTGTTGAGGATCAGGTCTCTTACTTGTTCCCTGTCCGGTTTATATTGTACTCCTGCCACACAGACTCCACCATCTGGCCAGCCAGTCTACGAGGGATTTTACCCCCATGTAGGCTATTGTTAGAACTGTAGCAATCAGACGCGGAGGAGAGTTTTAGCCACCTCTGTGCTGGTTGGTGATCTGTAAGAAAGGGTAAACTCAGGTAAATTCTATAGCAGATAATTCAGCAATAGCTTTGTAAGTCATGCACTCACTAGTCTGAGCCTCTTCAGGTGAAGTTGGAGGAGTTAGAGTAACTGAGGACATCGAGGGGTCTCTGTGAACAGTCTGGCCCTGAGCACCACACAGGCTACCTAAGGGGTTAGCTGAGGCCTGGGGAACCACCACAGGGAGGTCCAAAATGGGAAGGAGCACTAAGCAGGCAGGATAAACCATCCTCACGCCCGCTGCAGAAAATAAAAGCATGAACAATCAAATAAATCAAAAATAACTTCTGTTCTATACAAATGCATAATTACAAATTATAATTGAGATTGCTTATGCTCATGTTGAGAAGATAAAATTCTCTTTAAGGGTGTTCTTTTACATGAAAGTTCACACACTTGTACATCATGTATCAAAAACAAATGTGGGAAAATTAGTCTAATACTAACCTTTATTCAACAGAGTCAAATAAAAAAAAAATAGCATCGACCAAGTACCACAAGACCTAAGATATGCTATTTGACTTTAGGATGTCTCGGTCTCCTTTTTAAATTATCAGAAATTTTATTCATTGATTTTGTCAGATTTCCCAGTGTAAAACTTGAGTTCAAGAAGCATTATTACTTACCAACAAGGACCTCAACAGCAGCAAGAGAGTCATCCTCCCAGTCTGTCTCTTCCATCTTCTCCTCTTGTAGATCCTTGGGATTGGGGCTGATGGGATAAAACTGCCTCCACTCTTCAATAAGCTTTTGAGTTGGATGGTCTGACATCTTGAATGCCCGGCCCGTTAGCGTTCCGTTTAGGCCATATGGACTTAAGATGACTGGAGTCAAAGGGTACATGTAAGTCTAAAATTATTTAAATATATTTAGAAAATCAATCTTTGCTTTTACCTTGCAATGGGTTGGAGCTTTGCTGTGCAATGCTGAGGTGCTCCTCACTCAGCTGCTGGAGCGGCTGATGTTGAGCAATCTCTACACTTGTGCATACATTGCTGTCGCCATGCACAAAGAAGGTGAATGCGCAGGACAGGTGTTCACTGAATAAAATGATAAAAGACATTGTTGCCAATGTAAAACTTTACAGGGAAATCATGTTATTAGTGCATTTTCATTCACTATAGGTGAAAGAATGACACAGAAAGTGATTGTGGAATACAGGGGTGAAGAGATGCAAGATGCAGCATTCCTTGCAATTTTAAACAGGAACACAACGTACATCTTAACTTTTTGTGCAAACATGTGAGAACATACACTTAGGTTCACTTTAATACACATTTGTATTACAAAAATATTTTACATCTATAAAGGCTCAAAATAAGCATTGTAGTCTATAGTCCGAAAAATGAACACTAAAACAATGCTAATCATTATTCTCTTACTACTTCTGGTATAGGGGCAGCTAAATGTACTAAAATAGTATTTGTTGACACGGTTGCTGTAAAACCACAAAGCACACTCAGCATTTTCCAAAAGGCTACCCTGTCTACCAGCCAAAGAGGACACACGAGCAAGCCCATCAGACTCTACACTTAGAGGTCCTGCTGCTTTTAACATTCACTATGTACACATGTAGACATGTTAGTCTTACACAGAAGCAATCATGTTTTTAAATAACATTTATAGCAATAAAAACTACATATGTCAGAGCGATATGACCTAAGGGCCTGTGCAACTAATAAGTCAGCTGAAATACCAAAGCAAAGAAGATGAGTGAACTTCATCCATTTTTCAGGGAAAAAAAACAATTCTTCAGCAGACTTATTTAGTGATGTAAAAATTGGTTATTGCCTTCATAAATGAGATGAGGAAACAAGGAAAGATAATGTACAGATTAAAAATCCACCGAAATAATGCTTTGCTCAATTAACAAGCTAGGTAACATTTATCTCAACAGAATAATTTCTTCATGGAACAATTATAAGTTTCCAGATGAGTAGACAAGGACAAACAAAAATGAAACTACTGCATACCAAACAAGATAATCATCACTCAATCATTTTTGTTTCCTTCACAGCTGTGCAAATACAACAGTAAATACAGTCCAATTATTTGACAATACAAAGCTCTAGGCAAAAAATAGTTCCAGTGTTCCAGCGGCAGTGTAACAAAGCAGAGAAAACTGCAGAGACCATCATCCTTTAAGTTCAGATACAGAAAGTCCAGTTGGGCCAAAGACTCTTAAAGAAGCACTGACTGCCCCACTACCTCATAACAGCCCAACAGAAGATGAAGAAGGATTTAGTGAGTGAGTGCAGTAGAGCCAAATGTATAATCTCTAGATTGGGCAGGTAACCCACACTGTACATGTCCCGTTGATAAGAGTTGTCATTTTGACTCTTAAGCATCTCTTAGCGCAGCAGTCTGAAAGATGCTTTTATTTCTGAACTAGAGTGTCAGGCAGGGCAGGATCAAGAAAGGTGGGGGCTCATGGGCTACAACTATTCTTGGGGCCCAACAAGAGCAAACCGAATTATGAATCTAAATATTCAAAAAGTACAAACATGTTTGGCCAAGCATTTCAGTGACTCAATTGGTTTAAATATCAGAGTTTCAGTCCTTTCAAACATGACAATGATTACTGTATAATGGACTGATGGTTATCATATTCATTCTTTTCTGTTTAGTCCCGTTAGGGATCACAGGTGACTGGAGCCTATCTCAGAAACCTGACAATGGCCAGTTAGTCACAGGGTTAACACTTAGAAACAGACAACCATTCACTCTCACATTCATTCACCAGAGACACTCAAGAGTTTTCAATTGGCCTATATGTGCATGTCTTTTGGCGGTGGGAAGAAGCCGGAGTACCCGAAGAGAACCCACAGTAACACAGGGAGGACATGTAAACTCCTCACAGAAAGGACGGAGTTTGCCAGTGATGTTTGAGTCGGCCAGGGTTTGAACTTATCGGTTTTGTTATTGCAAACACCCCTACAATATTACAATAAATACTGTACTGTGACATTTTGATATGTTACATCCCTACAATCCTAAAATAGTTTAATAGAGTAAACATTCTATTAGTAGTTACTTTATAATAATATTGTGAATACTGCAATATTACGAATGCATCACAAAATTTGTTAGACTGAGATTTTTCTCGTTAAACATTTTATTTCATGTATAAAAATCTCACTCGAAGCATTGGCTTTTGTCTTTTTCTCATTGAATTACTTATGTTTTGCTGTGCCAGTGTTTCTGGCTCTACTTTGTGCTGGCATGCTGTTCTGAGCATGCTCAGAACGCTCAGCTATGAACCAAATTATTGCGGTATTTTAGCCTGAGTAAGAAAAAATTCTAAACCCTGTGATCCAGTCTGGCTGGGATACTTGCATTTTAAATGTTAGTACCTGGTTGAACCAAGGCAATTATCCAATTTTGCTAGGATAGTGTAAATGTTTGTTGTATGACAGTCAGTTCAGGTTTTTGAAGAATGTACCTTTTATTTAGAGTCTTCTCTTCCTTCTGGTATGGCTTCACAAACCACTTGCCTATGCGCACAAAGCCACGATTCATGAGACACCGCTCCAACAGGTTGTGGATGGCTTTGAACAACAGTGTCCGACACTCATAGGACAGGCCACTCTCCCACTCACCATCCTCCTCACCTGAAACAGGTTAAAGAGCAAATAATGAATATTGTGACTCTGCGTCTTCTACTTTAGACTGAGTACAAAACAAATGCAAATTGATTCAATAATAAGCATTTCTAGGCATAATAAAATTTTTATTTTCTAAAAATTCTAATAACACTGGACGGCAAGTTTTGTATATATATATATATATATATATATATATATATATATATATATATATATATATATATATATATATATATACACCCTGATTTCTAAATACTGTTTGTCACTGACGAATACAACCAAGTATGATGTAAAACAGAGACATGCAGTGAAAAACACAGGACACAGTGGCTCAGATTGTCCTATAACCGGAAGGTTGGCGGTTCGATTCCTGCTCTCCCCGATTCATACTGTTGTTGCGTCCTTGGGCAAGAAACTTAACCCACGTTTCCTCCAGTGCCACAGCTCTGGAGACTGTGTGTCATTGTAGAGGTAAGTTTGGTGGTGGTTGGAGAGGGCAGAGAGCGCCTTGTGTATGGCAGCCGCCATGAGATAGAAATGTGAAAGCAGCATGCACTTACTTGAGAGCTCATTGTGGATAAGTTCAGCAAAACTGGGGTCATCCCCCCACCAGAAAAGCCAGAGCTCTCTGCGACCTGGGGTGTGGTGTCTTCTCCACACACTCAGCACATCTGCAGCCAGGCAGCGGCTGAAGCTGCACAAGATAGGGTCCTCCTCAGTCACAGGGAATAGGATGGGTGAAGATGTGGGTCCTTGCCACACAAAACGTCGCCATTTTATTCCGGTCAAATCAGCCTATGAATAGAAAAGAAATAATGAAAAAGTGACCACTGAACATAAATGTACAGTAGTAAACATTGGTTACTGTATTGGCTAATCAGTGTGTTTTTTGAAATACAAACAATCAGATGGAATATGCTTTTAACAAAACACATACATAAATCATTTATAATAAAAAAAATAATAAAAAAATATATCAACACAGGGGCCTTAAGAGGTTTTGCAATAACTTGTGTAATGTGTGACAACATTACACAGACCTGTGATGTTGATTTATTTACAAATGGTGGCACACGACTAGCATCGATTTAGTTGAAAACAGAATTATACAAAATGTTAGTCTTATTACACTGCCATTATAATTTACAAAAATGTTAGTCAAACTGTCATTTTGGGTCGTGTGCAGCCTTGGTTACCATCATGTAATTTAAGCATTTTAGCAACAGTCCGTCAGCATAACAAGTACAGTATGTGCCATCTGTTTTTAAAGTTAGTTAGATCACGATTTGCAAGTTGCAGGCCCAATGCCTTTACGCCAATCTGCACTGACGTTACAAAGCTTGTTGCCTGATTAGCCAAAATGGCTTTCTGGCCTCTGAGTGTAAGAGCTAAAGCTAGCAGAGTCTTACCAGGCAGAAGAGGTTGGAGTGGCAGTCCTCCAAACTGGCCCCGTTTGGTACAAAGCACGAACTCATCCTTTCACTGCGTGGTGGGGGTCTTAAAATCCATTGTTTCAATCACCATCGAGGCCAATAACTGATCCAGTTATATTGCTGTTAAAGCACTGTTTAGTGCAACTATCCAGTTAAAGCGCCGACCAACTTGGAAGCTAGCTAAAGCTAGCGTTGGCTAAACAGACAACTTCTAACCGGCGCTAGCCGAGGCTAGCCCTATAGCTAAGCTAAGAGGCTCAGATAGCGTCAACTGCGAGCTTCTAGCTGTTCATCAATCCTGTTTGAAATGTATTGTCTGATCAGGGTAGCCACAAGCTTGGTGCTACTGCTACATATCCTCAAAACAGACCACCGATTATAAGAGGTACTGGACAAACTATCATTTCATTAATGAAAGAAAACGTTGTATGCGCGATAAAATATGATTCCAAAAACTAAAAACTTATCCAAAAATCTGGTACCCCTGTTGTGCTAATGCTAATGCAGCTAGCTGGTCTGAAACAATTTCAAAGCAGAGGAACTCTCCCCTCCCCCTGAGCTCTAGCCTAGTAGCACACAAGCTAACATACCAGAGCTCCAGCGCTAGCTGCTAGCTAAATAAAACAATTAGCTACACCGCCCTCCTTCTTACTAAAACCATCTCAGTGTTCAGACATAGTTAAACTACCCTTTAAATGGCCGAAATTCTGAAATCGTCTCAGTACTCATCGTTTACTCTTCTCTCAATGATCCATAGCTCCAGCAGATTTCCATTATTTCAGTTCATGGATTGAATTCTTTAATGGCGGCCAGGAGGACAACTCTGCCTCTCAACTCCTATTGGCCAATTTGTGGTAATGGGGGCGTCATCCGGCTTCAAGTAGCTCCATGACTTCACAGTTTACAAGATGAAAGCTCCAGTGCGTCTGTCATACAGACAGTGGTCAATCACGGTGATGTCTGTTTCTAAACATGTTTCAGTGAGCTAAACCTATTAGCTACTTATTAGACCTACTGCTTCACACCTCCCATTTATATTTGACTAATATATGCAACAATAGAAACCGCGTAGACAGAAGCACTCATTTGCACATATTGAACAAAACTTTTGTAATCGTCTGAAAGTTATTTATTGTGTTTAGCTTTTAAAACAATCATAGGTTATGTGCCATTCAAGTGCTAGCTGCATTGTTCCGTATTTTGGTTAATTTAAATAACAACTTGTATTTTGTCTGTAATTTTGTCTACGATATATGCCATATCCAAACTAAGCCACAGGGCGGAGACTTTACACAAGAAACACTTCTGTTGCTCGTCCCATTGTAGGCGGGGACACGGATGCACCCAGAATGTCAACAACATGCCGCCGCCGGAGACTTTCTCAGAAACAGAAACTAAGATAGAAATGACAGACAGACAACAAAAACATGAGGCGAACCACTCTTCCAAGAACATCGTCTCCTTAATATCTCAATTTGCAGACGAAAATTTAACACTAGTACGGGTACGTTGTTTTGTACACGACTGGCATTTTAGGTTTTGCACGTAGCTTACATTTCGTCAGTAGCATCAGAAACAGACAGCAGACAAGTCTTAACACTGGCCGTTCAGGATCTTTCTACAAATCACTGACACTGTTCATTGTTCTTCTGTCTGGCATCCGGTTGTTCCAGTAGTGGTTAAATAAACGCCTATGTTTTTTTTTACTATAGTACTACTATAGTCAGTAGGCTTAATGTCATTAGTCTACTTTTTGTCTCTAACAGAATTTAAGTACTGCAATAGCAGTGGCTGGTGTGGTTATAATAGCCAGGAGCATAAAACTGGTAAGAGCAACATTTCATTGTATTGTTTATCCAATGGTTCCTGTTTACTAGTAGTTAAAACTATACATTTAACTTAATTTTAGATATTGATAAATAATACTTCTAGTCATTTTGTTACTGCCATCAGAACTGAATGAATTATGTTCCAAAATATATTTTTTTATTTAGTTCTAGCTAACATTTCACTTCCTTAGCTTACCAAATTTCAGGCAGCATCTCAGATTCCTGTCCGTTTTATTGAGAGGAATATCAGCCTCTACGGGAAAGTTCATTCAGTCACAGAGAAAGGTCTTGAAGTGGAGCATGTCCCAATATATTTGCCTGTCATGTCTCCACTGCTCAACAAAAGATATGGTAAGTAAAACAATATTCAGCTGTATGCTCACTGTCTACAAGTCAGTACCTTCAGACATCATAAGGCACCTGTGCTTGAAGTCTGTTTGCTTCATATTGTATATAACCTATATAATTAGCTGCAGATATATAATTAGCTACAGACTACCATCAAGTGAAATAGTTATTGCTTCTTTTTTAATTTTATGTTTTTTATTTTTATATTTGTGTGTGTGCATACTAAAGATTATCTGATGTTTGTGTTTTCTATGTGTTAAATACATTATCTGATGAACATCAAAATGAGCACAACCAAATACTCTTCAGTGTCAGTAGCTTTCACTAATGCACATACTGTATCTCTTAATGTCCCACCACAACATCTCAATCAGATTACAACAACAAACATAATTGTGCAGTCTTGTTTTCTAGTTGTGCCATCATTAAATTAAACATTTTGCATGCACAGGGAGGCCAGTGGGGTCTGAGATGTAGCTCATGGGGGTTTCTCTGAACATTGCACAGTCTGACCTTAATGTGAATTTGCTTGGATATTCATTCCTAACGAGACGGGCAAGTGCTTTTCATTGGCAAATAACCTCTCTCACCGTAAAGCAATGTAAACCAAATTGTTTGAAAAAAAAAAAAACGTAGTTTTTCCACAATTGTGCAGAAACAATTGCTTCTCTAAGACCATTGCTGATGCCTTGCTCTCTAGGCATTGTGATTAATGCTCCAGACCAGCAGACCATTAAAACCTCTGAACCTCAGCACACCAGCTGATCATTAATTTATCAAGGGCTCATGTTTAGCAACACACCTTTCTCTAACTTAAAAAAAAAAAATTCTTTCTTACTTTATTCATGTTTGATTAATTTATGACGATTAATGTTAATCTGACTCATCAGATGGTCTGTCACACAGAACCATCTTTGAGCGCTAAGCCATTGCAAAGGGCAATCACATGAATATCTGGAAGGTGACTGGCTGACCCACAGGCCAGTAGCTTCCTATAATAAGAGAATGATTTACCCAATCAGAGCATTACCATGTTGTTTACGTTAGTAACAGCAATGGTTCATTTATTGTAAAATCTAAAACATACTCATGACTGCCGCTTCTGCTTCACCATTGTGAGTTGTGGTTCAAGGGAAATCACAACATGGATTTCTATGAAAAATCGAACAAGAATCCACCTGCTGTGCAAGGTCAGAATAATCAAATGTGACAAAAAGATGAAAGTCATAAAATGTGCAATGCTTTTTGACTAGAATATACAAAAGGAGTCTAAAAATGTGAGGTTTTAAGACATTTTACTACTCAACCAAAAGACTTCTCTTAAGAGGTAGAATGTTTAGATCCTCAAAACTATGTCCAGATGCTTCTGCCTTTAGACCACTTTGGGATTAAATGAGTGAGAAAAATTGCTCAAACCTCTAGGTTCTATGTAATTTGCTTTTTTTTTTCTCCCTTATTTTAGATAGGCGTACAACTCCATTGCTGGTGAGTCTTGCTGGAGTGGAGCTGACTCCCGAGGGCTGGCAATGGCTACAAAAGAACCTGCTTCCTGCCAAAATGGTCTGGATAAAATTAATTAGCCGGGAGGATGACAAACTTTATTGTTTAGTGTCGCAAAAAAGGGTGAGATTTTATAACGGAGATATACACTACATATCACAAAAGTAGTGGAAAATACCATACAAGCACACCTGTTACAAATGCATTGCCTTGATCACTTCTTTCCAGCAGGGGTTGCTGTGGACCTATTGTATAAATGAGGACATCCTCAGGCTGGGTCTGGCTCGCACTGCTCCTATCCCTGGGCTCCTGCCTGAGTCTGGTCTTCAATGGCGTCTGCACAAGCGGCTGCACAGGGCAGAGGTCAAAGCAGAGAGTAAAGGTCGGGGATTGTGGAAAGAGGAAGGCCTATGGGAACGAGCCTCTAAAGCCTTCAAGGACAACAAAATTGTCAACCTAATGAGAAGAGTTATGAAGAAGACGTAATCAGTGCTATAAAAGACAAGACACAAATCAATTCAATTAAAATGTTTGGCATTTTAGAAAAGTTACAAAAACAGTCAGTCACACATCTTTAGTCAGAAATAAATGGATTTTCTGCCTTGAGGTCTTATTTACCCTTTACCTTAAATCCCATGATGCATTTGAGAACTAAACGTTTTTTCAGTTGGTAGAAAAAAAAAAATCACTTCCTTTACTCCATTAACCAAAGCCTCTGTGTGTGTATTTGTGCTGGACACCCCACTTATGCTGTCCTTAATGGCTGCAGGGGTTCAGTTGCCCCCAAGTTGCTATAGTAACACCAAGTGTGAAACACAAAGTGGACCAAAAGAGAAACCATACATTACAACCACATTCAAACCTCATGGCATCCTAAGCCCCATTTCCATTGGAGCGGTCTGGTTGGGTCAGTACGTAGAATCCTAAGTGGTTGTGAGTGGGGTCTTTAAGTACTTTTAAAGAGGGCTCTTTTGTTGCATTGGGACCATAAAACTTCACCAATTGATGATTTCACAATGTTTGTTCAAGAACAAATCAGTGGATAACATATTGAACAAAAAAGATTAGTTATAAAAAATAGTTGTAACTTCAGTAGATTGAAACACTTGCTGCTAGGTTAATCAGATTCTTAACAAGGGCAAATTTCCTGTTCAACCAGGACCTGACTGATGTGATTGCCCTTAATGTTTGCAGTGCATGTCAAGTGTTGGGATATTACATGTGTGTTTTTACAGCTTTTTAAGTCAGGCCAGAGGCGGAGGTGGTCCATGCTTGCTTGCTTCTGACAGTGATGAGTCCTTTGGGGGTGTGGGTTAAGCTAGTACTCAGGCAGTCCTCCCAATGGGCACAAGGAGATTAGCACAGAGTGGAGGAGGGTCACTGGGGTAGAATGGGATTTTGGGTCCAAACACAATAGAAGGAGAGGAGGAGTCACACTGGAAGGGAAAGGGAGAGGACGAGGGGGTTGATGATTCAGCTAGTCTCCCTTTTGTTGTGCAAGTGACTGTTACGGCTGAAGAGGCCTGTGATTGGTGGGCCTGTTTAAATTGTAAGGTGCATTTCAGGCTGATGGCTGTTGCTGCCAGACTTTGAACTGTCACTGAGAGAAGAGTGGGAAGAAAACCATGGCTGAGACAAAAATCTGTGTCAACGCAGAGACTTTAAGAGGATCATCAAATAGCATTTAGTCAAAAGAATATTTTTATTTGGCAGCATTTTCCTGTCAGATTATATTTGTGCAGCTGTAAATGCATTTGTTGATCATACCATACCACCTTTAAAACACTGTCTAGATACAACATTTTGTTACTTGAAAGATTATTTGAAATATTTTGAATAACAAAGCAAACTTCTCTGTTAGATATATTAAAGTTATATTGCAAACTCTTTAAAATGATAAAAGATCCTGGAAAGTGGTGGAAAAGGATCTTTTAATCATTAAAAAGAAAAAGAGATTTTGGCTTTTCTTTTTATGAGTCAAATGTAAATAAAGCTTTATGTTAAAGGTTAATAAGCCCACTCCTTGAAAGACTGAAGACTTCTTTATGGACTGAATGAATGATTGACCCATTCCTTTGTGTGTTGTGGCTGAAGAAGTCCAGTCTAAATCCAAATCCATTCCAGGTTTTTCCTGTGATCCTAGTATCCCACAGCAGTAGTTATTTGAAAGGGGACCTTGCTTGATGCACTGCTTGCCCACACCACTGAAGTTGTTGGGACACTCACTCTGGAAAAAAAACCACTGGGAGTAACACTGAATGAGTTGTGTGTTGCCATGGATCTAGAGTATCTAAGGAAGAATATTTTGGTTGAAAGTGACAAGACTTTATGAGTAAGCTGGAAACGTGGATCAAAAAGTCGCATGAGAAGTAAGTAATCTTATGAAGCATCCACTATTGACAACATATAACTGACAAAACATCTCTATATAAGTGTTGTATGTTTGTATGAAAAATTCTCCTTGTACTCAGCTGTTGCTCCTCTTTGGTTAGTATGTAAACAGTTGACTGTCACTTTAAGTGTACTGTTGGTAGGATACTGTATACAGTATCTAAGCAGATGTGCACCTGCCATGTTTAACAATAAACTTGCACACTTCATACTGTAATTCTAATTAGTATACACTTTCCTCTGCCAAATGACACTCAAAAATGTGAAAACTTGACACATTTTTTGCACTACTGTTTAATGTGTGAAGAAATTTTCCATTATGTATTTCTCATTTCAACGCTCCATGGTATTGTTTTGCATTTGAGATTTTCAGCAAGGCAGAACAACAAAGGCTTTTATCACACTCAGCCGGTAGCCATCCCCAAAAGAAAGAGATGGGGCACTCCCCCATCCGAGAGCAGGGTCCTTGGGGAGTTTTTGATTTAATTGAGTGGGTCTGTGAAGCTGGCTGATTGTGAAAGACAAAAGGATTTAAAGAGACATTAAACCACCATCACACTGTCCGAAATGCCTCGTAAAGTAGACTTTTCCCACTGCTTACATTACAACTACTCAAAGGCACAAATTAGTAAAGCATATGACAAAACTGATACATGACAAGAGGTCTCCAGTTTGAGGACAGTAAGTCTCTGATAGCTGAGATTTTCTACAAATGGGACATATTTGCGTTCTCCTAGTGTCACTGTAAACAATCACTTGTACGCATCTGTAACGCTGGGCAGCTATTCCTTCACACACCCACGTTCACTGCAGTGTGCATGTGTGAAGGCATGCACAAGCTGAAAAGTGACTTCCTTGTTTTAATGTGGCTGAAGTATTGTGAGGGGTGTATCGGCTTGCTGGTGTAGGGTTGTAGGAGTGGATACATGATTCTTTGTGTGTGCTGTGATCCCTTTTGAATAATAAATAAGTTTCTTAGTGGAAAAAGGGCAGAGAACTTTGTGACTAAATGGACTACTTTGTGCGCATACAGTGGATTTGAATCATTCAAGTGTATTCTAGCATGTTTAATTACTAAGCCAACTATTACTCAGCAGATAAAGAGGTGTTTCAGATCACAATCCTGTAGAAAGTAGAAAGAAATTTAAGTTAAAAAAATAGAAGTGTGACTTTATCCACCACACAATTCCAAGTTAGATGCCCCACAACTCAATCAGAAGCATTTCACCTTTATATTTAGTTGAGCCATGCAAGCTACCAAAAACCTGTGGTTTATCTCCAACATATGCTACATGCATTTACTAGTCCACTCGTTTACTGAGAGCAAAGGAGTGAACCCTTGTCTCCATGTGAAACATGTGTCAAGCCATCAGCATTAAGGGGAAATAGTAGGTAGTTTACCAGCATGTAAGAGTAGCCTTTTTTTGTTTTATGATTGGTAGTTTACCAGCATGCAAGAGTAGCCTTTTTTGGTTTTATGATTGAATAAAAAATCTTTCTTTCTATGATCATAATCAAATAGCAAAGCCTCATTTTAACAATATTGTCATAATAGAGTGCTCTTTTGCATTGTCAATATGGCATGACAGATGCTGCCCTCATTATGGATCTGCTCTTTGACACAGCTATTGTTACCTCTGAGCACACATGAAACCTAAAAAAAAAAACCCAACTTTTCAGTAAAAATTGTAGTTTAATAAAGAATTTTAAAAAGGTAGTGACCTACTCCACCCATATGTTTGAGTATAAATTACCTCTGTGTGAGTTACATATCCACTACAAGGAAACTTTAACAGGGAGAACACCCGTGACCTACTTCCTGTCAGGCTTGAGAAATACTGTCTCAACAGGCGGTCTATCCATGCAGCATTTATTTTTAAGTTAGCTTCTTTTCCAGTCTGCCCAATAGACACAGAACACTTCAATGGGGTGTAGGAGCTTCAACAGATGAGATGGCTACTTATGTTACAAACTGCCAAGACTCAAAATAATGTCACCAACTGTGCAGTGTGTACACATGTGCAATGAGGACATGTCAAACTAACTTGATCACATAATTAATTGTGGCTTTAGTGTTTACAATTAAGATCAAGGCATACAATATCTCCATTGATTGACCTTTTCATCTGTAATAAAGGCTTTGTAATGACAACAAACAGTAATTTAGAAACATTACTGAATAATAAAAGTGTAAGGCCACGCAAAATTATGCTCAGCAGAGAGTTTAAAAGAGCTAAGAGGACACTGAAGGACAAGGTGAAGCATTGTGTAAATCCTGGCATTACTGAACTTAATTGACTGAATTTAAAACATGAAAGCACCTTAAATTAAACATGAGCTATGGGAAATATTTTTGTGGATAGATGAGCTGAAATTGTATTTCAATTTTGGCTGAGTACTAAAGATGATTGTAGGGTTAAGGTCAAAGTTTTTAATTGCTATGGTTACTTCCAAGACCACATACAATACAAAATTAATGCTTTTAGATTTTCTCTGAGTTATGTGTGCCATATTGACATAGCCATGTGAGTGCATGCAGTCTCCCATAAAAAGCACAGAGATCAATCGCTCCTGTTTTAAACAGAGCAAAGCACTTACACCTGAAAGACACTTGACCCACGTTCAGACGGTAACCTTCCAAAAACACTGGCTGGCACCAGGAAAAATGGATGTGGGTTTTAGGGCGAGCTCTAAATCACTGCAAGATAGACAAGCAACAGGTGGGATCAAAACACTGCTGCTGGAAACTCTAAAAAATGATAAAAGATCCTGGGAAATGGTGGAAAATTGAGAATCCGGTAATAATGAGGAAAAATAAAAGCAAATGCTGAGAAAGTTGTTGAGCATCACTAAAAGTTTTTATAAGCCTAGTTTCTACTATAATTTCTATTTTATTTAACATGTACCTACTGTATATATTTATATAAAATATACATTTGAACAAATACAATGTAAAGAAACTTAACAGCAGGATTTAAAACAAGGCGCTATAATATGACAAAATACACAAAGCTTCTTGGACTTTTAAGCATTGTAAGCGTTTACTTTGTCTATGGAATAATGTTTAAAGCAGACGTGGGCAGTGAATGGACCACATGTGGTCCTCTGGTTGTCCATAGCTCAGGTAACTGGTAAATGGGAATCATACTCGCAATACTACTACACATTTGTAGTTTAGACCAGTCAGGTTTTCCTTCCAGCATGCAATTGATAGTTTTTAACAATTATATTGATTCAAATAGGGTCAACCCTATAATTGGTCTCACTGACCACAACTGCTAAGCCCTGGTTTGTAGAATGTTTTTCTTTAGCACGCCATTTCAGATGACAGATTTTTTTCATTTTGGTGTGTTTTTCTTTCAGGACAGTTCTACACCAAAACAGTACCTCATCATCCCTCTCACCATGAGCTCTTGGGTGGTAAACAAGAAAGGAGAGCCTCAGTACCGACGGCACTTTCTGACAAATAACAGTATCTTTCAAGGTAATTGTCACAGTCAAGAAATTGCATAAATATATGTGCTGCACACATCCTCTCAGTGACTCTCTAAACTGTACATTTTGTGAATAGACAGCAGGGGGAGACTCTTCCCCAGTATTTTAATTAAATTAAGATAAATACAAATGTATTTAGTCTCAGGTGTGACATGCAGCACATATTGTATATGGTACTGGTTTAGATTAAAACCAGTGCATTTTCATGTATTTCCCTGGCGCACAAATGAATGGAAGTGTGTTGTTACACTCAGTTTGATCTCATGGGAATAATGAGGTTTTAGGTGTTGCGGCTGCTCACACGCTGCAGACACAACTGCCAGACAAATCCATGACAAATCTTTGATGTGTTGTCTGCCTCTGTGGTTATCACACACAAAGACCACCTGAGCAACAACCTCTTCAACAAGTCAACTCTGTCAAACCTGCACCCGTAACAGTACATGCCTAGGGTAAAGAGTTGACCTAATTTATGCATAGAGTAAACACTGTATCATTCAGAAATATGGAGGCATAATCACATTTGAGCAGTTGTCTGAATGATCTGATTAGTTCTTTGTCATTGTCGACTGATGGCTCCTGATCAGATAAACATAATCCTAAAAGTCATTTTACATTCCACATTCATGCCTTAAGCATTAAACAGACAAACTCAAACCCTTTACAACAGAAGGTAATTTTAAGATAAGAATGTGGAATCTTGATGACATCTTCACAAGGCTTGTCTGTAATCTGTAACCATCCGTAATCCTGTCCTTTCTTGTCAGTGGCCTTTTCTGAAAAGGATGCCTCATTTAACGTTGACCGTTTATTTTCTGCATGACTTTGCTGCTCACTGGCTCTTTTCTCTTCCTTCTTGTTGCTTGTTTTCACTTTTTTGTGAATGAAAGAGTGGGTGATGGTTTGTGTTTGACCACGGTGCATAAATCACTGAGTGTGTTTGGAAGAGGGGGGTACCAGCTGTCTGTGATCAGGCAGGTGTGGAAGAACAGAGGTTTACACTTAAAATCAGAACGCAAACGCTTCAAAGCCACAGGAACTTGTTAATACTTACGCATAAACACTAATTTGAATTGCTATATTTGGGAGGATCTTGAGAGGATTTGCAGCATAGACCTACTCCCAAAAATATATATTGACATTAAGTAGGGAAAAAACAATGAAGCAAAAAATGTTACTAATTTGTAGCATTTAAAGGTGCATTGTGTAAAGATAGTATACAGGTGAACAAAATGGCACACATGCTTTAATAGTGGAAAACATTTTAGTTAAATCTTCTTCATCAACTGGCCAGAGTGGACAAACTGAGCACTGATGGAGGGGAAGCACACATTGTTGCATGATGTTTCAGGGAACTTTTATAAAATGGACATTTGTGATCACCATCCAACCTTTTTTTATTGGGTTTCATCGTAGACAATACCTCTTTCCTGCAGGGTGCCATGGCTGTTCATGTGCTCTTAAAAGGAGGAGTATTAGGTGTGGGATTGCTGTTTTCACTTTTGCCACTAGGTGTCACCAAGTCTAGGTGTCTTCATGTCTTGAACGAGTGTAAAAAATACAGCCTGATAATAATACAAAATAAACAATCGATATGGTTTTCACCTGTTGTCTAGATGTTAAATATTTAAATATGAAGATGTACCATTAGGATTAAAAAAAATATGTAAGAACAGCATTATATATTTTCACTTCCCTTGCCTTAATTTTTGCACAAGCTTCACTGTCAAAAGGACAAAGTCTTGCATTTTTTCCTGGTTTAGTCCTAGCTTAATCCTGGGTTTACTGCTATGTCTAGTTCTGCTTCAGTTCTGGGTTTAGTTCTATTTTTAGTCCAACTATATTATTGGGTTCTGTGATGTATTTAGTCTTGGTTTGGTTTTGTTTACCACTAAGCAGTACTTAGTTTGAGACATTGTTCAAGAAGTGGTGTACATTAATTAACTGCAATCACTTTGTGAAAACGAAAAACCTGTCTAATCCAGAGTAATATTTTCCTGTCGATATAATTCAAAAACATTGCTTTTTTTAATATACAACCAAGAAATTATATTATTATAAACAATTTTAGTTGGCCACCATAACCCCAGGATGAAGCAATCTAAGAACTAAGCAAGATACCCTTACTCTCTAAAAGTGCTGACATCACAAGCCTCACTTATGGGAGGGGGAAATACTGTCCCCATGCTTTGAGCATTTCCAAGTACACACAGAGACATGGCTAAGATTAACACTAGTGTTCAGACAAGTCTTTCTGCTCCTCCAGACAGCACTAATCGATTCGTGGCTCTCTGTGTTTGAACACACACTCTATTGTCTCATGCCATCCTGAATTAAATGGCTTTACTGTCTGTGTGGACCAATGAACCACAATACTCTGGGAACTCCACTTCAGCCAAAGTTTCATTAGAGAAATGACTTAACAAGCGTGCCACTCAAAGACGGATTTATAATTAAGCCAATCTATTAATTGATAAGATCCAGTCTTTTTATATTGCATGGGTCCCAGTGTGTGCACTGCAGAGGACCTTTTATGTTTTGAGTAAGACTGTCGCTTGCTCCAAGGAAGTATTTGCTCAGAGAGAGGGAGAGAAGTGGGTCATAGCGTTGGTATCTTTGCGCATTGGTTATTTTCCTCCAGAGATGGAACCCGAGGAGGGGCTGACTGAAACATGTGAATTTTGCATGTTTTTGTTTGATGTGCAATTTAATAGGAACTTGAATCAGACAGTGGGATAGAAGCTCATGAAATGTCCAATGGGGTAATTTTGGGTTTACTCCAAGGCTTCGCTCTTCTCTCACCTTTTCCACATCAAGCGTAAGCACTCGTTTGTCAATCCGTACTTCATCGAGCGCGTAAAGAATCGGTTTATCTTTACCCCAGCCCATGCGTCTGGCGAAGAGGCGCACTGGAGGCTGCAGTCTTGGGAGCACACATGGGCTGTGGATTCACCAAATACCGCGCAGGGAGACAGTTACACACGGGTTTCAGCTCTCGTGTTTTTGTTTTTGGAAATAAAAAGTGTCAACATGGCGTGCTTCACGTGAAAACGGATTAAGGAAAAAAAATGTAGCATTTTTATGGCAGTCAATGAAACACCCCACAAAGGCAATACAAATTGCCTAAAACAACGGACGGATAATGTGAGACAAACAATTCCTGTAATAAATGGCCGAACTTGAAGTTTGCAGAAATCTCAGTTTGGAAAGGGGTAAGATTTAATTTTAGCTTATTGTCGATTGGTCTTTTTTTTCGTCTTATGTGGAAAGACACACTTTGTTGCATGCATTCCTTCACGGTGCGTATTTTAATGTGCTTTTGCCTTCTTCGAATTGTGTTACATATTGTGGAGGCTATTGATGGAAAATGACAGACTGTGATTACAAATGTGTGAAATATTTGTGATTGCTTAATATGTATTGTCTTCTATAATAAAATAGTGATTTTGACGAAGCATCACTGGCGGGAAACTGTCCTTGGTGCTGAAAATACCCCTTGGAATTAGTCACTAGGGGGCAGAAAAGCAGCTTTAAGACAGTGTATCTGCCCTCAGTCCATGTATACATACCCATGTTGATTTTAAAAACCTCATGAGATGTAAATGTGTTATAGTCACAGTGCAATGCTCTGGTGATGCCTGCCACACTGACAGAGCACAGAGCTTCATCACGTACCAAAGCTTAGTGCAGAGGTGCCTTAGATTGTGTTTGGCATCAGCTGAAAAGAGAGCCTCCAGATGCAGGCTGCAACGCCACACTCACAATGTGACAAAGCCTGAGCTTTGATGGCACAACTGAAGCCCTGGTGGTCCCAGGGCTATTAAGGCGATCTTATTGCTCTCTCTCGTATGCTGTCAAAAATCTGCTTCTTCCCTGGCACTTAGAAAGCAAGGATGTGTCAAATTGTCAGTCCTCACCCCTGCAGCTCACTGGCTTTCTGTCTCCAAGTTTTTGTCAGTTGTGAGTGGGCTGCTATAGCCTTATAGTAGAGAGACACTTTATTCATTTTGGCAACACTTGGGCTCAGAGGATGGCGTGATAAGCTCTTGCTGGGAGAAGAAAACAAGAAAATTACACAGGGAACACAGTTTAGGAGAAGGATGCATGGCTTCTAATCTCCTCAACATGGAGGAAATGGCTTTTCCATGTGAAATGCTGCTCTTTTATGATGTCTTTCCTGTGCTGATGATGATGAATTTCAGCATATTGCTTATCTGTAGCTCCCCTTTTTGTCTCTGCCTCTTCCTCTGTTGCTCCAGGGCAGAGGAGCTAACACACACCAGGGGAGGCAACAGATCTTTCTGTTCCTCTATCATCATTTCATGCTCCCTTCTTCTACGCTGTGCTCTTTACTGTATGCAATTACCTAGAATTTCCATACTGGCCACTGACGTAACAGTTTGGTGCTCCAGCTTTATAGAAACTTGGTTTATCATAAAGCACCAGAAGGCCAAAGTGCATATAGCGGACTCTGTACCTGTCTATGTGTTTGTGAGAGCGCGTGTGGGAAAGGAAAAGCTTGGTCGTTTACTGATGAAGCCCCACTTGTAGGCGTCTCGTGTGTTGTAAATAAGCAGAGCAGACCGACCAAATTATTTAGCTTCTCTAGAACATTCCTATGATGGTTGTGCTCTGCAGGAGAAGATACTCGTTTTACCTGCAGCTGGGATTGTTAGGTTAGAACTACTTCCAGCATAGAGCAGTCGAAATTATCAAATGTGCAGAGAACCCCCACGCTTTTGTTCCTCTCTAACACACTCGCCTCCTTTGATATGGGTATTGAACACCACTTGGGGAGTCCCCCATAGCTTCTTTGCTGAATGCATTATCATGCTGCACTTGTGTTTATTTTTATTCAGAGACAGCTCTTACTATGGGCCTCAGGAACACATTTGTGCGACTGTCATTGCCATGAGTCCTCCTAATTAGACCTAATTAGAAGTTAGTAGCTAGAGATTTTAATTTTTTGGCTCATATGAGTTTGTTTAAACCACAATGACACAGGAAAAGCAAGCAAAAATTAAATTGAGTCAGAGTTCATTCACATCTCACAAAACAAAATTGAATGTATACATATTTGATCATACACCAAGTTTATGGTTTGGTCTTTTTTCATCACCACTCCCTCACTGTTTTGCATACACCTATTCCCTACAGTTTAGTCTGTGAGCCTTTCTCCTGACAGGCCTATGAAGCAGTAAGCCGGGAGTGCTGTGAAGTGTGTGGACAAAAGTCTGATCCACTGCTGGAGGAGAAATGCACCCTGATTCAGCTGCAAGCCATGTTTAGGCTGCTAAACTAACCTTGTGCTGCAGCTGAATACTCACGAGATTTATGAGTTTACAAACTTACAAAAATACATACGTATCGTCCTGCTCCAGGCAAAGTATTTACAGTCCAAACCCAGTGAGATTGGGAACATCTGGCAACATCTGCCAGATGCAAAGTCTTTTTTCCACCCTTATATTGAATAGGACAGGGACTTATTATGTCTATACGCAGTATTGGGGATGCCACTAGTCTCTTTTCTTGCTAAATTGAAGTTAAATCTCAAACAATGTTTAATTTAAAGTGTTCCTTCTTTTGTGTTCAGTGTAATGTCTTTATTCACAAGGGCGGATGTGCCTGTAGCTGTCCCACAGCTTAAATCTGACCCACCATTGTAATGTAAGTTCACTCTTGGAGCAAGTCAATGTGTTTGGGTTTTATCACATGTATTAACAGTTTGTCCCACTGTGGTTTGGGCTGATTTCCTCACTCATTTTACCAGATGTCATCATCCATCTCAGTGCTGTGTGTCTGAATAATTTAATTGAAGCTGTTGAAGCTAAATGTCCTCGGAGAAACTGTGAGAAAGGGTGGAAAGTGGATGATGTAACTGTGAATTTAGCAAAAGCTTTGATGGGTTACATGGGCAGTAAAGCTATGACTAGACTATGATTTACGCTGGTCTGGTTGTGACATACCCCAACTTTTCAAATGTTTGATAGTACAATGGTTCAGTGCAGCATGTAAATATATGGGTCACGAGTGAGTCAGTGTCTTGGAGTCTTTCCCACGTCTGGCATGAATGTAGATCTCAGAACAAGACAATAATCTCATACAAAGTCTGTTGGGTGACCAGTTAATTTAAGACTTTAGCTCATTAAAGTGTGACATACACTGATCAGTCATAACATAATGATCACCACAAGTCCATGATTACAGTAGAAAGTCGTTACTTTTTCATGTTCCTCACAATCAAATAGATTTTTGGAGACTCCATTTGACCTTTGAGATGCAGATCTTAAATCGGCCCCATGAACTGTACTTCAGAAGTTTACAAATATCCACTTCATAATGTAACACAAGCATGTTGTAAATAAAAGATGGTATTGCGTCTGTTTGTTGTTGACA
The DNA here is from genome assembly GCA_024416835.2 of Perccottus glenii. NCBI lineage: Eukaryota > Metazoa > Chordata > Actinopteri > Gobiiformes > Odontobutidae > Perccottus > Perccottus glenii. The sequence goes on from CM044550.2 coordinate 16,364,855, forward strand.
ACCTTCCAAAACCACTTTTCTTTTATTTCATAGTTTGATGTTGCTTATGATCAAGTTTATAATAATGAAATGTTAGTATAAATGGTGTAGCGTGGGTGCGGAGGACAATTTAGTACAAGATGGACAGATGTGCTGCCTCTGCGTTTTTGTGTCTTTCCTTGTTGCCACACACTAATGTCAACTCATTAAATCGTACTTTTGCTGTGGTATTATCTGTTGTTATGTCATAGTTTTTATCCCGGTATTCCGCTATGCTGACCTTAATGAACTCAGAGAGAAGAGACACATCTGCTGCTCTTCATAATCACTCTACAACAATACTAGGAGCTGTTAGGTGCTGCATGCCAGGTCGAGGTGTAGTGCGCTGGCATCAGCACTGACAAAACTGCACATGTGATGAAATACATCAGAGAGAGCAGGAGGAGGGGGGCATATACCAGGAGAAAGCCGCAAATGTGTATTTAGACAGAGTCAGATTAAGCTCAGGTCAGGAGGCAGCACTGAGGAAGATAAGCAGCTGGATTTGGGAGATGTTTGCTGGTTGTTGGGACTGAATCAAAGGTGGACTAACAACATAATCTGAGCTAAGCCACAGGTGAGGCTCAGTGCGCTCCACACTGAACCCGACTCTAGGTGGAACCCTACTTCTTAAACCAAAATGGAGGACATCTGTACTTCAATCCTTGGTCCAACAGCTTTGTCTGGCAAAAAAAATCGCTCTGCTTTTATCTGCAATCCAGCTGAAAAATCCGCTGTTTTAACTGTAGCAACTCTTCTGGCGAGGAACGTTTACCACATTGGCGGTTCTGTAGCTGTACCACAAAAATGCAGGCTTGCACACAGTGGTAAGTTAAGTTTTATTGAAACACTGGAAATTGTATGGACATTTCATTTAGACTAGCCCAAAGCTCTTATGTTGCTGCCTTTCTTCCATGCTGTTTATCATTTCTTTGATTTAGACCTGGACAAACGACTTGCATATTGAACATATCACGTGCAAATGTTATTTATAGCAGCAGAAAATGATCTTATGTTTATGTTTCAGTTTATTACCACTGTTTATTACCACTCTTCATGCTACAATAACTTGGAACCTGCAGGAAAGCATGTTTAAATGAGCCGTTACTTTAATTACATGCACGGGCAGATTTGTTTTTTTTATGCTAATTTGTACATGTTATTGAAATGCCTTCAAAAGGTTTTGCACATAAATGTGTTATTTGATGACCAGTCAAGCAGAACTGAATAAATGTTAAGCACAAAGTCCATATTATTTCCTACAGAGGTCTTGTGCTATACTTGAACTGGCTGGTTAGTGCGGGGAAGCCTTATGTCACATGAATAGTGCATGAAGGTTGAGGCAGATGCTGCTGAATATGAATGTATGTAGTTATGAATACATCATAATCCATACAGTTGTCATCCTTATCAGCGATCTCAGAGCTGGTCATGGATGGAAAACTCATTATAATAGAAATGAAGCTGCCATCGGGGAAATTCTCAGGTTTAGTTACAACGCAGAAAGACAGTTTCAATTGAAGCCCAATATGACAATATGATGTGTTGTATGTTTGCTGTCGCGGCCTGACCTCTATTGTGCTGATCTAAGTGAGGAAAACCTTTGTTCACGACGCCATCAGAGCAGCTCCTCTGTCACTTCCCTTATTAAAATCTGTTTGAATTGCATGGGCCTCAGTGTCGGGACATAACTTTGATGTGTTGTCTCTTTGCTTTGTGCCCATAAAGATGATGGGCTTATTGATACACACGTACAAATAAGAATTGACAAGTAGAATGTTCTATAAAGAGGCTGGCATCTCTCAAACACATTACCAACTGAGATCAGGTCTATACAAATGAAAAAAACACTTTGATGAGTTCAGTTTTTACTTGTGGTATTGGGGTGTATCAAATAACATGTTGTTTATATTGTCAAAAGCCGAACATAACTGTGCCAAGTACTTTGGGAAACCCTCAGTTATGTGCAGTACAGTGTGACTTACAGAATTTGAAGTAAAAGACAGCAATCGGGAGAATATGATTTTTGAAGAAATCTGTTTTTATTTCTGGAGAGCCTCCTACAGTATGTTGCCTCTACAAAACAGGTACACACTCAACAATTCCCTTTTTTTTATTCTTCTTTAAAACATATCTGTCTGCCTCTGTGTCAATGTGTATACTCCGGGGAAACTGTGGGGAAAGAGTCACACAGCACGTATCCACTCTTTGTGGATTTGACACAAATGAGTGCTAGAGAAGTTTGTCTTTACTTGCGTTGGTCTGAGTTATGCCTAAAAAGTTATGCCATTGTATAAAATGAAAGTACTAGACGAAACAAGTGAGTGATGTTTGATCAATTTCTGAGTAAACCTACATTTGACAGTGGCCTTCACTGTAATCCATCTATAATGAAGTGGTGGAGTTGGGAGCTGCCTTTGTCAGGTAAATAATGCACAGCAGCCCATTTTCTTGATTCTGATTGATTCTCTTTGCAGTGTGTGTGCGTTAGATCTACTCTACAACTAGTACATTCTCTGCCCAGTATACCGACTTCTACAGTTTTTATTCTTTTAGTTCTATTCCATGATACCTTTTGCAAAAATCAATGTGTTATTGTCCTGTTTAAAGATTTACATTTAGCTGACCCTTTTATCCAAAGCAACTTACATTAGGCCTGTAATTACCAGTGTTACAGAACACCACTGGAGGCAAGTTGGGTTAAGTGTCTTGCCCAAGGACACAACGACAGAATGAACTGTAGGGAGAGCGAGAATCGAACCGCCTACCTTCTGGTTGAGGGACGACTGCTCTACCACTGAGCCACTGTCTTTCCTCGGGACAAAAAGCCCTTCTAAGTATGTTTAAATATCATGTTTCATGATTCAAGAGGTTTGACTTTAGTTGTCATTGAAGATAATGACTCTCTGCACATTAATCTTAGTGACACGTGTGTGTGCGTGTGTGTGCGTGCGTGCATGTGCGTGCGCGTGCATGCGTGCACGTGCGTGTGTGAGCCTACACTTTGGCTGCATGTTCTCACTCCTCCAAATCGAATTAGGAGAGTTAGATTTTAAACCTTCAAGACATTCATCCTTTTAATGCAGAACATTCAGTTAAACTTTCAGCATTTTTTTGAGGTGATTTTGGTGTAAGATTTCCCTTTAATGATATCTTTGAAGTCTTCAAACATTTTCTCTCTTTGCGATGCCTTAAATGAACTCTGACACAGTTGATGCACCATTGTTCAGAGGCGTGTGAATTCACGAACACGTTTGGGGGACTGCAGACTTGAAAGCTAGCTAAACAGATATTATGTAAGCATCAGGAAAGGTTTATTTCAATAGAACATTTGAAACAGCTTAGTTCATCTTACTCAAGAACTGTTTACTGAATCTGTGCATTTGCAGATTTGTCTTTGAATACATGTTACGTTTCTTATATGTTGTGTTATTAATTGGCAATTAAACTGTTTTAGCTAACCTTTTGTATTATCTGTTGGGCTAATGTTACTGTCTTTATAGAGTAACTGACTATGTTTACATGCACGTAGAGAAAACAAAATTATTGCCTTAGTCCGATTATAATCAAAGTTTTAAACAGCATGTGGCTTGTTGTCGGATGTACATGGCTACTAGTGACGGGAAGTGGCTCTTCTCAAAGATTTGGTTCTTTTAGCTCTGCTCCCAAATGGCCTTTAAGTCAGTTTCACTCAGAGCCTTGGATTTTATCCCAATTTAGCAATTGTGAATTGTGAGCAATTTCTTATTCATTTTTTTCCTAAACACTTTATTTTTATGAATGTTTTTGTTAGAAATAGTATTTATCATTGTAATAACTTTACAACAATTGAACACAATGACACCAAAGTCTGCACTCAGCATTGTGTTCACAAAATTATCTGAAATGAAGATTCAGCTCTCCCTGACAGGTGCCTCTCACAGAAGCCTGCTTTTCTCGTTCGCTACAAAGAATCGGCTTTAAGAGCCGGCTCATTCGCAAACGATACATGCCTGCATGACAAAGTCACACCAGTGATAGTTTTATATATTAGTCACACATGTAAACAGACAGAAAATACAAGAAGAACAATTTTTACAGACTTACTATCTAATTTGTAGACCAACGAGGACACATATATTTACATTTACATGTATTCATTTAGCTCACGCTTTTATCCAAAGCGACTTACGTTAAGCTTCAATTCACCAGTGTTTCAGCTTGAACACCACTGGAGGTAGGGAGGGTTAAGTGTCTTGCCCAAGGACACAACGACAGTATAAACTGTGGGGAGAGCAGGAATTGAACCACCAACTTTCCAGTTGAGCGACAACCGTTCTACCACTGGTCACGCTGCCATTGGATATCCGGTTTGTCGGTTATTGTGTATGCTATCTGTAAACTATTGTTTTATTATGCAGTAAAAGCCGAAAAGCCAGGATGTAACTGCCATTTTATTGCCCCGTCATAATGACAATATCGGTGAATAGGTGACCAATGGGTGGATTACATCCATTTTTTTTACAATCTATGGAGTAAACCTGGACAAGGCGTGAACTCCAGCTGCGACGCTTAATCGAGCTATGAGCATTGTGGGAGCAAGGGCTGCATGTAAACTTACTGACTAACTAGACTCTTAACAGATGGTAATTAGTGTTTGTAAATGGACACAGAATTAATTACTTGACAGCACAGCAGGGTTCTGAGAGAGTGCCTACGGGCAAAACTCCAATGCCTGAATATCACTTTAAATCACTTTACGAGTAATATGCCTTACTTCCTGACGCCTTACCCTCTTTGAAGTGATTATGTAAGCCATTTTGTATGTTCTATATTTCTCTGAAAAGGCACTACACCAAAGTAGGAATATTCAGACACACATATTAGGCACACACTGCACTAAAGGATGAGATTCTCCTCTCCTCCTGTTTCTATGCTGTCCCACTCTGTGCCTCCAGCCGTTGGAAAAAAGGAAAAACTTTTCTCTTTTGAGCAATTGTAGTCTTGGATATTGCCAAGCAGTCATGCAATCAAACACAAAGGCACTTCCAACATCTGACTTGAGTACTTGAGTACCTATTTGAGCTTAAATGACCCATATATTGAACACATACACTGTGCTTTATGTTCACAGCTGAATGTTTTGGGAATGTTTTTATATATTAGGTAAAATATTAAAATATATTAGGCAATGGCAGCAATGTCCAGAGTAGCTCAGGGATCACTAATGGCTCCAAGGAATAAAATAGCCTCTTATTTACTGCAATAAAACAAAAAAGTCAAATTTATTTTATTTGTTAATGTCAAAAGGCTACAGCTATTTAAAGAATACTTTACATTTATTCATTTAGCAGACGCTTTTATCCAAAACGACTTACAAATGAGGAAAACAATGGAAGCAATTATAACAACACATGGTAGCAAAATGCACTTTAGGACTTTAGTGTGTTGCTATTACAGATCAAACTAATATTAATGAGTAAAAGACAACTAAGGAGTGGGTATGATCATTGTGACATTAGTGCAACCTGTAATGCTTTATAACAACACTATACTTTATATAGCAGTGGGATTTGTTGAAAATTGCAATACGACTCGGTCAAGAGTTTACACTGAACCATTAGGTTAAGAAGGTCTTTCAGTAGCAGGCCACTGAAGAGAGTAGGCTTGTGTTTCCACACAGTGGTTTCTCTGTGTTGGTTTGGACCCTGACCCAGACTCACATCAGCTGTGGCTGCTCAGCTATGTTGCACCACACTGTGACTGTTCTTACTGCTTCCTGAGACAAGTCTCAGAGAGTAGGCACCTGTTACCTTTGTGTCTTTATATAGTGCCCCTCTGATCCCAGTGTGTGTGTATATTCTCTGCAGTGGAGCGATGCATGAGTGTGATGCAGTCCGGGACACAGATGGTGAAGCTAAAGGCGGGATCCAAGGGGCTGGTGAGACTCTTCTACCTGGATGAGCATCGCTCATGCATCCGCTGGAAGCCCTCACGCAAGAGTGAGAAGGCCAAGAGTGAGTATAACATGCATTCATCTGCATTTACACAACATGTCTCATATGGAAGCATTAATTATACACAGGAATTCCACACTTAAACTTACCATTTAACCAATTTAATCAATCAATTTACCCACTTTGGCATAGTTTCACACTCTTACAGCTGAACTAAACTCTTGTTTTATGGTGTTACGCTTAATTAATGTTTACAATAGCTTTACCTATATCTTTGCCTAATACAAAATTTACTATAGCTGACAATAAACGACATCTAAATGATTGTCATGAACACACATTCATTGCCTTTTTACCTTTTGTTTTCATTGCAGCTGTTTAGTTTAGTTTTTGTACCATGTTTTAGCATTGGACATAAAAAGCTTTAGACTAAGAACAATATTTTTAGTACAACAGTATTATCCTTTAAGCTAATGCAAAAAGGTCTACCCTTTTCATATCACAAAGTGCTTTTTGGAAAATGTATTTCCCAGTTAACAGCAACATGTTGTACTTGAGAGAGGTTATATTTATACATCTTTGTTGACCTCCTATTTGTCACTTTTTAGTCAAGGGGTTTAATGCATCAATCCACCAGTGTCAAGCATGTGTCAAGGACCTATCCTTACATATTATATGTGTGTGTGTGTGGGGAGCCTGCCAGCATAAGCCCCTTTGATCCCCTCCATTGAGATGATTAAGAGAAACACACAACAGCTGGCCATTTCTTGCTTTGTATGTGTGCACTATCTGCCATATTGTTACTTTCAGCCAGAGCAGAATTCCATAGATTATGTAAATGGAGTGGGGGGTTACTGTAATGACGGAAAAACGGATTAGATTATTATAGAAATGATTATAAATAGAGAAAATACAAGATACAGTAGTTAATAACTAGAAGGGAAAAGTAAGCATAGGGATGATCCTATATGTGAAAATGCAGAACAGAATGTGTTTACCTGAGGCCATTTCTTACACAAATTGATGTATCTGACATTATGTTCCAATCCTATTAGACCTTAATGTACTCAAGTCTGCTAAAATTACCTTTCAGTAATACGTGGTTGTTAGTCTCTTCCCCTCTCTGTAGTATGGTTGTAACTTATATCTCTCATCCTCTCATCCATGTCATCCCTTGCTCAGTCACCATCGATTCACTTTACAAAGTGACGGAAGGAGGTCAGTCGGACATCTTTCATCGTCAAGCAGAAGGCAGTTTGGACCCAGCATGCTGCTTCACGATCTATCATGGAAACCACATGGAATCCCTGGATCTGGTCACGTCCAATCCGGAAGAGGCAAGAACCTGGATAACAGGCCTGCGCTACTTGTTGGCTGGAATCAGCGACGAGGACTCGCTGGCCAAAAGACAGCGCACACATGACCAATATCCTTGTAATATCATTGTAGAATAAAAAAAATAATATAACATACGCATGATGTTTTTGCAAAAATAAAATTCCTTAATGTTTATTTTTGACGTGGATGAAGCAAACGTTTGAGGAGGCTGATAAAAATGGGGATGGCCTCCTGAACATTGATGAAATTTATCAACTTCTCCACAAGCTCAATGTCAATCTGCCACGCAGGAAAGTCAAACAAATGTTCCAGGTAAGGAGAAAAGCTAAATCAGGCCTGCATACATCATGACCGTACCATCATTTATATGGTTTATAGATATATAGATATAGATAGATAACAGTTTAATCCTTTAAGCTAATGCAGAAAGGTCTACCTTTTAATTTCTCAGAATGCTGTATATTCCTAAAATCAAGTCAGCCATATATTTGTTGCCACTATTATGCAAACAATGGGCAATGGGAAAAGGCAGGGTTATTTTAAATCTACATACTCACTAAAGACAATTGAAAAAATGTGTTTTAATTGATTAAAATGTGTCTTGATCATTATTTACCTGAGCAGCTTCATCCTAAAATGTTTCATGCAGGTGTATGTTTTAAGCTGTCATTTTGCACTGTGCATCTTTTTTTATTTGTTAGCATAAATTTACTTAAATTTACATGCCTTTTTGTCACAGTTTAACAGTTGGGCTAACTGTGGTTGGCACATAACAGCTTGTGCGGTTACTTAAAATACCCTCAATCAAGTTTGGATGCTGCCCATGCTGCATTGGGAATGAAGTGCATCCCAAATGTAGTGATTTATCCTTGTGTGTAGACTGTGTGCGTGTGTGTTGTGGTGTTCCCAGTGCCATTACTCAAGCTCATTACTGGAGTGTGATGGAGACATTAGCTAGTATTATTAGATTTGGTGTGGATTCCAATGGGCTCCAGTGAAATCCAGGTAGTATGAACGGCTGGAACCAAGAGAAAGGTGACAGGAAAGAATGAGAATTATATGTGTCCTTCGGCAACATGTAGCAGGGTACGGAATAAGGAAGGTGAAATAGGTGGGAGATCTAATACCATGGCATCATTTGTGGTTGTTACTGTGGATCTGTAGCTAAAGCCAGAGATGGAGGGAAAAGATGACAGCTTTGTGTGAGGACATCTGCTTCCTCTGTGCACACTTACAAAGCTGACACAGTCATTTAGGTGCACTGACCTGGCAGCAATTAGAAGTGAATAACACACTATATCACACTATATTTGTATCAACCTGTCAATGATGATGCAAAAAGGTGCATCTCTATAGTGCACTGAATAAAATATATTGTATTAAAAATATATATTATATTCAGATTTGCAAAGATTGAAAATGAGGGCAAACCAAGACCTAGAGTCAAAGCACATGCCCATTGACCTCACATGAATTCTCAATATTTCTAAATTCCTGTTTTTTTAAACTAAAACTGAAGTTTATATAAATTTGTTTTAAATCCACAAAGCTATAAGATAGACAGCATCTAACCATTGTGGACGCTGTAGGTGACCTTTAACCAATGTTACTGTAGTCTATGAGAAACAATCTTTGCTTGGAATTGGTGACCAAGTGCAAAAGATGGATGCTGTTAGATCTAAAGTAGACGTCTAAGCAATTAAAGCTTAATTAACGCTGCTTCCAATAATAAGGCGTTATCTTTAAAATGTGCTTGTTGCACAGTTTTTAGATCACAAACTAAACCTGTTCTTTGCGCTTTTATTATCAATAGTCATTCCTCTCATTGTGTGACTGACGTCCTGTCCTCGTTGTCACAGGAAGCGGACACAGATGACCAGCAGGGCACATTGACGTATGAGGAGTTCTCTGTCTTCTACAAAATGATGTCTATGAGGCGGGACCTGTTCCTGCTTATGATGGCATACAGTGAGAAAAAGGATCACTTGACCGCTGAGGAATTAGCCAACTTGCTGCGCAATGAGCAGAAGGTAAGAAGTTGAATCATTGTTTAGTACAAGGTGTTAAGTCTAACATTTATCAATGAGCAGGCTAGCACAGCCATAACTTCCTAATCACCAGTTTCATTTTGATATTCATTCACTGAAACATGCTCATATTCTCCATCTCCATGGCCAATAAAGTATTAGTCACTTGTCACACTGTCTGCCCAGTGGAGTCTGCTCCACTAAGCCAATCTCTCATGCCTCAAATGACTTTGTCTCATAGGAGACCTTTATTCGTCCTCTACTGAGGTTTTTCTTTTTTCATACACTGTTTTTGTCTGCCTCTTGCTTTCTTTTCACTCATGGTGCTGGTGCCAGTTTTACCATTTTGTAGCTACACTGTATGAACTACTTTTTCTGTAGACGTCTCGTTCAATACAAGTGACGGTTGACTCTTTGTGTATAATCGTGTCTGAACTATGAATTGTGTTTTTATTTTTATAGATGACAAATGTGACCCCAGAATATGTAGCGAACATCATTGAGAAGTTTGAAGTGTCTGGTGAAAGCAAACAAAGAGGAGTCTTGGGAATTGATGGTAACTTGAATATAACGTGCATCTGTTCATTCCTTCTCTACACTTCTCTATTTTTTATTACTTCATACAACACTCTTTTTGTAAGCAGACAAACAAGGGCTGTATAAAAAGGGGATATACAGAATAAGCAGTGTGTGGTGGTGGCGGTGGGAGTTTGAGGGGAGCAGCTGAGAGGAAGGGTGAGACTAATGCTGTGTTTTTGGGGCTGTAACACTGCACATGTCTAGCTGATCAGACCAGGGTGCCTCATGCTTTCCCCACTGGCCACAAATGTGAGTGTGTTCACACATCTTATGCACTCAAGTGACACTCACTTTCAAATGCATTTACATGAACACCTTCTTAGACACTCACCTACAGAACGATTGAAATTGCATGTCTAGTCTGATCATTGATTTACCATTGCAAGAATCTTGTGTTTCTATTTTTGGTTTTCTTCTCCTTAAGCTCCTGTTTTGGCTTGTGCTTCCAAGTGGATTTATACTTCCCCCTGGTCTTGGTATTCTTGTCTCATTTCTTTGGATAAAAGGCTGCTTTCTTCCTTCTCACCCCTCTTGCTCATGCCATTCCACCTAAAAAGTTGTCTGTGTGAGATTTTCCCAGCTGCAGTGGCCTGCGAGCATCAGTAGCTGATGAGTTGCATACGGCTCTGATGCTGTGTTCTATTTTTTCAGGATTCACAAGTTTCATGCGCAGTCCGACCTGTGACATTTTCAACCCTTTGCATCATGAAGTGAATCAAGACATGGAGCAGCCTCTGTGTAACTACTTCATAGCATCCTCTCATAATACCTACCTGACCGGAGACCAGCTCCTGTCCCATTCTAAGACAGACATGTACGCCTGGGTCCTACAGTCAGGCTGCCGCTGTGTTGAAGGTAAGCAGCAATCAAAAAAACAAACAAAAAAAATACTCAGATAGAATGTGTTTTAGCTTAATCTAATTTTAAGACAGTAAACATGCATACATAGCTGTCTTGCATAACTGAGACAAAATTAATTATATAAATGAACATTGAAGGCAAACAACCAATTCAGTGATAAATGAGAATTTTTTGAAAAATGTATGGGCTTTTTATTCCTTGCAGTGGATTGCTGGGATGGTCCTGATGGAGAACCGATGGTCCAACACGGCTACACTCTGACTTCAAAGATCCCATTCAAGTCTGTAATCGAAACCATCAATAAGTACGCCTTTGTAAACAACCAGTAAGTGAAAAGTGAAAAAAAGCCTCCAATATTATCTTCAGCTGGTGTCAAAATTGCCTATTTCAGATCAGATTTCTTCATATCAGCATTTGTGAGCCTCTAAATGACATCACATTGGAGGAAATTTAGTAACGTGACTGAAACTATCATGACACCATTGAATGTTGCCTTCGTCCAGTCAAATGCTATTTTGTCTTCACACAAGTCTCTCCTATTTGAAGACAGTACCATCATTTGGGATCATTTAACACTGTGAATCCTGGCTGTAATTAGCACCTATTACTGAGCCATCTGCTTCCTGTGTTTCCCCAAGGACACCACTGTTTGTCTCTGCTGAGGCCAACAATACCCAAACAAAGTGTTGAATGCTGAAGCGTCCTGCTGCCACATTGGCTCAATTTAGCCTTCATCACATCTTGAAATGGCAGCCTCTCTATTAAAAAAGCCACCATATTGCCAGTGTTGAACTTAATTGAGCTAAAACTGGTAGCATATTACTGGCAGATTTAAGAAATAGACTTCAACTTAATTTGAATGTCCTGTTATGATGTAATTTTACTTAGACAGTGTTCTCTTCTATAACAGTCCTGTATTTCACTGAAGAGTAGCTGCCTTCACATTGTTAATGAAATTCAAAACATATTTAGAGTAACCCCCGAAAGCAAACACTAATTAAGAAGTACCTGTGTATTCTCTTGTGCTCAGGTCTAGATTAATTAGCCATTTGTAATAAATGCATGTCATGAATAACAGATTAATAACGTGAATGTCCTGAGCTGTACCTCGCTCCTGCTGCTTCTTATTTTATCACCAGTGCCACCTTTTAATGTGATTAATGGCCACAGGGTTGCATTGAATAGAAGTGACACACATACTCACACACTCTGCCTTGCTTTTCTCCCATTCTGTGACTCAGGATGTCACCAACTGTGTTCAAATAAAATGACTCTCATGGTAATCTACTGTCTGATTTTAGATATGGCAAATCAAAAAGCCATACTCCAGTGTGTGTGGCTGTGTGGGGATCAGAGGCTGAATGCCCAGAGGGAGAGCTGTCAGTCTAACAAACCTGACATTTGAGCTGTTTCACTGTGGCCACAAGTCATTTTAGCTTTTCTGAATGCAAACGCACACACAGCCACACTCACACACCAAACACCTCCATGCAACATCAGTATAAACTACTTTAAATATAATTTTTGTCATACCAACCAGCCCTATTACATATGGCATTTTCCTTATTTTTCAGGTACCCAGTAATTCTGTCCATCGAGAACCATTGTAATATCCAGCAGCAGAAGAAGATTGCTCAATACCTGCGAGAAATCTTTGGCGATAAACTTGATGTAGGAGATGTATTGACTGGGGACTGCAAAACCTTACCAAGTCCTCAAAGCATCCTGGGCAAGATACTCATTAAAGTAAGGAATCAGCTTGCAAATGAGAGAGATGGAGCCCTGTTTTAAATCTCCACATAAATTCATAATTGAATATGTCTGGTTAGGCAGTGCACCACACACGCCTACCACTTAGGAGTGTCAGAAGAAAGAAGTGCTTATTATCTTTGTACTTTTTTTTCGTTATGAACATTGCTGCACTGAGTGTTGCAGCAGTCAACGACGTGCTGCTAATTATTTCCCATAAACAGCAATGATTAGAGAGAGGAGAAAAGGCTAAACTAGACCGTCGTGATTATAATAATTATTATAAAGATGAAGGGCAGACATTTTGACATTTGGGCTTTGAATGGAAAAGTTACAGAAAGTACGGCTTATGTTTTATTGAAAAAAGTAACTCTAATATCTAATCTAATAAGTTTAAATAAGTAAAAACAAACAGACAACTGAATATCCCCTTTATATAAATGCCAGATTTAAATGCTGTTTTCTTGGTAAACACAATGGAGGTGAACACCCTCTGTACTGAAACTAATTTACAATCCACATGAAAACATAATTCTGAATGCAATATTCCAAATCCTACACCGGAGCTTAACATTTAGGTAATCCAGTAATCCTTTTCTAATTGCACTAAAAAAATTAAAATAATTGGCTGTAGATAATGTATTTAACTGAAGGATCGTGTTAATTACAAAAAAAACTTCTTTAAAATTGTTTACAAATAGATAAACTGAATTGAAAATGAGGGCAACTGGTCACAAGAAAATAACTGGATCATGGTTAAGTTCTCATGTTTTTATGCGTCACCAGAGGATTTATTCATTCATGAAGCAAAGAAAGGAAAATGGGCAGAGACCATCTTGATATGCAGGGGCTATGTGTCATTTGATTTTGACCGAATAAAATGGACCAAAAAAAATCTTTCTTCTTAATCTGTCTGTTCCCGGCCTGACGTCTGAAAAGTAAAAGAGCAGTATTGATTTTCTAAGAAGTCCTTTGCTCCTCTAACAGTTTCCTTGCATCTCTTCACTCCCCCTGCCCTCACCCGTGAGCCTTTCACCTCTCTTTATCCTCCAGTGGCGTCACAGACCAAAGAGTCACTAGACAATAGAGAATGGTCCATAAAGTTTTCTGACGCTACCAGACAGTGGGACAGGCCTGGACAGACTGAGGCGAGCATTGAGTGCCAATGATTTTGGAGGGACCTGCTAAGAATATCTTCACTTCCACCCACTTCTATTCACAATAGCTCAGTAATGGAGTCCTTAAGATGTCTGTGTATTTGTGCTCATAAATTCTGAGAAAGACACAACAGACACTTGTGAGAGAGGCTTTCTTTAATATGTTAACTCTTTTCTACTTATAGGCTGTTAGGCATAGGCATTAAGTCAAAAGTGTGATTGGCCCTTGTTCCTGATCATAGTGTCTGTCTGCTGTCTAACCAGGGGAAGCGGCTGCCGGCCTATTTGTCTGCAGACGTGGAAGAGGGGGAAGTGTCTGACGATGACAGCGCTGATGAAATTGAGGATGACTTTAAACTCAAGAGCACTAATGTAAGAGAAAGTAACCACTAATAGGCTGTTGTTGCATGCAAACCTCAAATCTTCATTTACATGTCTTGTAAAAACATTAAAAAATTTAATACATTATGCTATTATCAACCACTAACAGTGCAGTGCTGTCAGTGGAAGAAATCAAATGAAGCACCACCAACAAAAGCTACATCTTGAAAAGACTGTTGAGTTGGGTTTGGTGTTGTTATGGCACTAATTACTAGTAAACTATTCTTGCACTCTTGTACTCCCCATGGACCAGCTGCCAAAAAATAAAGTCAATAACGAAGCAACTAAGACAGCACATGAATAGAGCTTGAAATTTCAAACAACATAAACAGATCAAAACGTGATAAAGACACGGGACGTTGTTATTGAAAAAATAAATATGAGAAATGTCCCATCTCATCTGTTTCTGAAGCTTTTTTCTTTCCTGGAGGGGCTATGGAACACTGCAGTTCACTTCCAGATGGTACAATGAATATGGCATCATTCTTGAATATTTAGTTCACGCCGTGAGACTGCAGATGCTGTTTTGGCTAATCAGTGTCATTTTAACGGCTTGATGGCAGGGTTCCACTGAGGAGAGGTTTATGGAGGTCTACTGAACCAGTCACAGCACTAGATCTGATGTGCATTGTCTTTCACAGCAGTGGTCAAATGAGACATATACATAACACAAGAAGAGTGGTGTTACTGCTATTACTAACCCACCAGTGATGTGTGGGTGTAGATGGAAGCATTTTATATGTATTAACATGCATTAGCAAACTTTGCACAAGAATGTTGTCTTTCCCTATACTGTGAGTTGTATAATAGAAACCTATACCAGGCACTTAAAGTAAACCCAGCAGTACTGTTTTCATTTTTAAACACATAATTTCTGATTGGTTTTCATATAGTCTGTGTTGTAGTGTGGACAAAAATAATGAGGTTTGAAAACAATAGAGCAAACTTTTGTGTTCACTGCCAATATGCCACCATCTGATTTCAAATCAAGCAACGCTTGTGCTACCATCCAGTTGTTTACACTCTCCTGAAGTTTTAATGCCACCAGACTGCTTAACTACCACCAGGGTGTTTAATGGAAGCAGCAGTTAAATTAAACTAATCTTTACTTGTGTGACCCATTTTTGATGTTTTAACTGCAGCACCTTCACCATCAGGAATGAGTTGCTATATAATCTGCTGTCTGTGAATAGGATCACCCACCTCCTTTTAATTACTTCATTAAGTCTAATGCCTTATTCACACAGATTTTTTTCTCGCAGGGCAACGGCCATCACCAGGTGGAATCACACATTAGGAAGAAACTGGACTTTCTGCTGAAAGAGTCCCGGATTGGCGATAAGGAAGACACAGACAGCTTCAGCATCCGTGCTTTGCTGCGAGCGACTCATCAAGGCCTTCAGAAGAACCTGCGGCAGGTACATTCCCTGGGCATCCACGCTCTCGACAGCTGCAAATCAAGCATGAGAAAATACCCAAGAGAGGGAAAATAGGTCATTGTTAATTAGTCAGAAAACTTAGATGTGTAACAATAGATAAAAAGCAAAAAGTTGTAAAAATGTAAAAGTCCTCCCTTCAAGATTATTCAGTTTAATCATTAACAATAAAAACACATAAAAGAGCTGTGGTTTCAGAGAAGGCTTTGTAGATGAAAATTTACTTCTACAGGCACTCCTAGAGGAAGTAGGGATTAGGGAAATGTGCAGAATGCAAAGTAAAATAATAAAAAGACCTCTGCCCATTTTGGAAAGATCATCTTGGGTGGCGTTCACAAGAACCATGTCAAAACACACGAGAGACCAAAAATCTGCAGTGTTACTTAATATTTAATTGGCCTGCTTCCTTGTGCTATTTTTAGAGGCTTCCTGTCAGCCATTTTAAAGCAATGGGAGTTGTGCATTGGGGTTTCCTATTCTCTTTGTTCTACTTTCTTGGTAATCCCCTTTGCCTCATTCTGTCTCTAAAGATGCTCCGTTCACTCTCTTCCAACTGTAATTATGCTCTTCAGTTTGCGTTCTTTCACCCCGCTGTTTTATTTTTTCCTTTACTTTTCCTTTACTTTTGCAGACCATCCAGCTTCATACTCCAGGGTCTAGTGACTAGTGAGTCACTAGGCTTTAGGGTGCTGTTTATTCCCATTAACTTATCCATATACAGATAAATACCAGCCAGTGCACAATTAAGCACAAAACAAATGTGTTCCTCTGTCTGCAGGGATCCAAAGGGGTTTTGAAGAAATCTCAAAGCAGATCGTTCATCACAACGCTCAAACAAAAGGTAAGGCAGAAGTGTGTCTTGTGTTGTTTTGGCATTAACAGTAGAAGGCCATGTTCCTTCTGGCCAAAAGTGTCCTAGAAAAGTTTAGATTTGAGCAGTCCAGATCTGTGAACAAACCCAACAATACAGAACCTGTTCTGAAGTTTTTCCCTGATAACTGCTGGAGGAGTAGTAACTGCATGTAGTAGGATCATAATTAAGTTGACCCTACTATCTTACAATGTCACATGTCAGATCAATGGACAATAGCGTCAGGGACATCTGTGACTTACTAATCAGCTCTGAAGGATGTGATGTCTTTATCAATGTATCTGTCCTTCTGAAAGCTGCTGATAATAGTGTAGGCCTCAGGACGCCATCTCCAAACCCATTAAAACATTTACTGTCACTGAAACCCACCAGGTTCCAAATGTTTTGCTTTTAGGAAGAACTGTTTTTGTAAATCCATTTAATTTTCCCTTTGTCTCTGATTTCACCATTATTCAACAAATCTTTTTACCTTTCACCCATATTGTCTTGCTTATCCACTCTATTTCCTCCTCATTCCTCCCTCTTTGCACATTATGCCTCCTCCCACGTGTGTATATATGTGCGCATGCATGGGTGCATGTAATCTGTTGGCAAGCAGCCTAAACCATGTAATTATTACAATCAGCATTCTCTTCTCAGATTTACTTTTCCACCACAGAGACATAGCTTCCACTGCAGAATATACACTTCTCTTAACACACACTAATTACATAGAGTATATCTAAAAAACCCACCATGGCACACAAAACTGCTACTCCAAAACACTTGCTCACAATACTTCACTTGATAAAACACACCATTTATCCAAGTAGCTCCAGCAGCCATGCCCACCATTGAAATCTTACACTCACTTGGTGTGTGGGCAGTGGCATTGTAGTTTGTTGTACCGTATCTACAGTAGTCATGCAAACCGCTCTGCGTATTTCCATGTTAATATTTCTTATGACAGCAGATTAGTGTGATTTTAAATATAAATATGCCCACATTTTTTAACATTAGTGGGGCCCTAGGTAAAAGTCATTTTATATTTGATGTTTATGTGGGTCCCTAGAATGTCTTCCAACTATAGTGCTGTTCACCAGGGTTAAAAACAAATTAGTGAGCCATGTTAACATTAGTGTGTGTATTCTGTCCAGAGGCACTCCAAATCCAGGCTGACTTGCCAAAGCATGGACAAGGAGGAGGAATGTCAAGAGAAGTCTGGGAGGGAGGCTGGAGGACAGTTCAACAGGTGACCTTTGACCCCTTCAGCACAAGACTGTCAGACCTGACAGTTGATTTTGTTTGATTTTTGCAGATTGCTTCCAGCATTACTATTTCAGAGGATGCAGGGAGGCCTTGTGAAACCTAAAACAGAAATTATTTGTATGAATTAGTTGACAGATGCAGCTTTGTACTAAGCTTTTTTTGTATTCTTATTTGTTGTGTAGGTTCTATTTCTGAGGCTATATTAACCTTACAAGACTCCCTAATTAATTTACAGCCTAGATTGCTCAGATTGCATGCATGAGATGAGTGAAATTGAACACCAGGTGAAGAGGTCATGACTAAGTGCATCCCATATGGTGCCATCACATAATCTCACTGGCTCTTAGCAAAAAAAAAAAAAAAAAGCTCATTAAATTCCACATTTACCAAAGACTAGACTTATGTCATTTGAAGATTTGAAAATATAAACTACATGTATTCTTAAATATTGTTGTACATGAACTATTTTTTAGGTTTCAATTATAAATATGTGAAAGCAAAGATTCATTGTGTTGAGTTCACACAACACTGGAAAAGGAAATTCAGAATACAAATAAAAACTAGTCTTCAAATCACTTCTCTGCCATAGACTGAGCCTTGTGGCAGTAGGGATGGAGGTGCTCCTGTGGTAAAGTGAATGCAGGAGCAAAATAAATATAATAGAACACATATATACCTTTCAAATGATTTAACTTGTGTACTTCCCGTCTAATTTTCACCTTTACTATGCGATCATGCATTTGGCAGGACGTTTAGTCCTTTTTTCTTTTCCATTTTTCTAAGTATTTCTTTGTTGTTTTTTCACTGGTCACTGGTTCCATATTCATATATGCGTGCCCTCAGGATCTGCCCCAATGCATCATACATCTCAGTGGCTCTATGACTGACTGACTTTCTGCATGAATGTGTGTAGTATATGTGAGTGGGAGTGCATATGAGCACTGCATGCACTCTAGTCCCTGTTAAGCTTTGCGCCTTTGATGCTCTTTCCTGTGGCTTGCAAGCTGTCTTGTGATGGGCATGCCTCTTATGACTGCTGTTGTAAATACTCAAGGGATATAAATGTGCCTATGTCTTACTTCATATGGTTTCACATGTTCTTTTTCTCTTTCCTGTGCCTCCTGGGTTAAGGGCTGGAAGGAAGAGGAAGACAATGAAACTGAGCAGAGATTTGTCCAACCTAGTTGTATTCACCAACTCTGTAGCTTCCCAGGAGTGTCTCAATGATGGTCTGACACATGCACACTCAAAAAAAGTATATGCTTGAATATATTCATTGTATTGCCTTGTTCCTAAGCATTTTTCTCTTTAGGTACTCCAGGTGATGTCCTATCCTTCAGTGAGACCAGAGCCCAGTCTCTGGTCAATCACAAAACGGAACAGTTCTTGGCTTTCAACCAGAGGCAGCTGTCACGGATTTATCCATCGGCTTATCGAATTGACTCGTCAAATTTCAACCCTCAGTTCTACTGGAATGTGGGGTGTCAGCTGGGTAAGACAGATGTCCAGCTCTGTGTGGAGCATTTCTTTTAATGTACCCCTTTAGCCATATACCTGCTATGGCAATATAAATTTGTCAACATAGCTCCTGCTCAATACTTATAGATGTATATATTGTATTAAATAAATTAATAAATAAATACAAATATATATATATATATATATATATATATATATTGTTTTTATTGTTATGATCTGTGACACCTTCTTTCCAGCGCAATTTTTAGGTGTGCAGAGATTAAAACTTAGAAATGAAAGGAAAAAAGAAGAAAGGAAATAGACTGCATTTACACTGGGCCCACATTTGTTTATTATTTTTTAGGTCAGATCTATGCTGCCTCCAGCTGTGGTTTAATTTGTGTTACAGAGTAAACAGGTTGATGAGAAATCACGTAAATAGTTATACTTCAGGGCTACCTTCTTGGTAAAAATCATTTAGCTTATTTATTCATAGACATGCCCATGCTTTTGTAATTATTATTGTAGTAGGGTTGAATCAATCAGTATTAATATTTTTGTCAATATTTATTCTTTCCCACAGTGGCCCTGAACTACCAGACAGAGGGCAGGATGATGCAGCTCAACAGAGCCAAATTCATGGTAAATGGAGGCTGTGGCTATGTCCTTAAGCCCCCACCAATGTGCAAAGGTACTAATAACAATTTTCAGTCTGTATTTCTTAATCTATGTTATTTTGCTGCAGACTTGGTGGGCATTAGGGATGCACATTTTGGACATTTTCTTTTACAATAGTTGATCGCCTTAACAATCAATAATCGATTAATCATTAACTACCTGCATGATGTCACCTGAGTTTAATGTTTTATAAAAAAATATGCACATGAACGGTTAATTAGGTTTCAAACATGAATCATTAACAACAAATAAGTAGCTGCAGCAACAAATAAGTAACAACAAAACAGTAGTCAGACTATAGCATTTTTATTTATCATTAAGCTGTTGTTTAATTTATTTTTAATTTAAAGCCCTTGACTCTGCCTGTTTACAAAGATGCAACAGCCTTCTTTTTACGCATTACCTGGCGCTACAAAGGCACTTCTACCACACTTAAGAATGCATTTTGTTGCTTGCCTTTAGTTGTTGCTTTTAGTTTAATTCACTTTATCAGCTACACTGATGTGTTTCAGAACAAATTATCGGCCTTTTGTTGCACCCTTTACATGTTTGTTTTAGTTTAGTTTCCCAGCTACACAGTATAATACACTTAGAAACTGTGTCTCGCGGTGATCGCAAATAGCTGCTGGAGACAGAATGGAGGGGCTCACTCTGGTCTACAGGACATGCTTTTTAGTGTCGTGCACTTTCCCCTCAGCTGCTAACGGTAGCCTTGTGCACACGGAAGTTAAAGTGACACGCATAAGGCTCACTAATTAATTTAGAACGTGCACCAGTTAAGGGCAACAGCTGATTTTCCATCAACTGTGTATTTAAACAAACCTGTGCAGACACATTACATTAGGTACAGTGCTACTCTGTCATAACATAGATTTTATAACTGGAAGGTTGGCGGTTAGATTCCCGCTCTCCCTACAGTTTATACTGTTGTTGTGTCCTTGGGCAAGACACCTAACCTACCATGCATCCAGTAGTGGTCCAGGTGTATGAATGTGTGTGAGTGTATTTGGTAGGGGTCAGAGAGGCCGTTAACGCGGACTAGGCTGCCACAGCTCTGTCAGTCTGCCCCAGTGGCTACCAAATGTAGTTTAGCAGCAGTAGTTAACCAGTTAATGAATAATGACTCTGTGAACCGCTTTTAGTATATTGAAAGTTGCAATTTAAATCCAATCTATTATTATTTTATTATGTAGACATGAAGTGTATGAACTGTACACCATATTGATTGATCTGTTAATTAAAACTTTAATAGGTCAAGTTCTTAATAACAATTAATGGATTATCCGTTAAACATCCCTATTGGTCATTTAATGTATGTAGCTGGCTGTTTTCTGTTTTCACATGAAGATTATGTAATAATATTGTAAAAACAAGAGATTTTGTTGTTTTTGTTCCTTAGGCTCCTTCAACCCTTTTAATGAAGACCCTCTTCCAGCTTACCCCAAGAAGCAGCTCATTCTGAAGATCATTAGTGGGCAGCAGCTGCCCAAACCACCAGACTCCATGCTGGGGGACCGTGGAGAGGTACATTCATACACAAAGGGTGCCCCAGTTAGCTTCATTAAATACATAGTTGTGTCTTCTCAAGAACAAATCCAATTCATTTAGTAGTAAATCATTTTCTTTTTTTTCTTTTTTTCAGATTATTGATCCATTTGTTGAAGTAGAAATTATTGGCCTACCAGTCGATTGCTGCAAGGAACAAACACGAGTTGTGGATGACAATGGTATGAAATCGATTAGGCACTCGTTTTGTACAATGTTAGTGAGCTAAAATAAAATAATATGAGCAATCAAAATAACTCGGGTTCCATTTTGTTAAAGCTATAATATGCACAAAGAATTAGTTATGGGCCTCTAGACCAATGTGGTGGTGAATGTATTTGGGGGGAACATTTTAAGGGTTGTGGATCTCAGCCTGTCACATCTAGACAAGAAATGACTCCAAAACTACAGTATATAACAGCTGGCTAATGTTGTTTTTTGTTTAGTGATGGGCACCAAAAGAGCCCCAAAAGAAAGCGCTTGTAAACAACCCTGGCTCTTTCATTCCTTTTGATTGTGATCATAACCACAGCTTTAAAATGTTCTACGTAAACGGCTCTACAAAAACAATGTACCAACACCTTCATCATGTTACAAGCTACTGTACATATACATTTACTTACAAAATACAAACTTGTTTATTATAAAATCTTTTGCTCATAGATTGTGAGTCAGAAGAATTAATTCAAGCATTAAAGGAACATAGAGTAGAGGGGTGTCAGCCATGACATCTCTCAAATGAGGACAACTGGGGGGTGGAAGGGGAGAAAGCTCCTCTGGAAAGGTTATGGAGTCCTCGGAGCTCAGCACTATTATGGGATTGTTGTGGAGCATAGTGATTAAGAAAATATATCACTTGACGTTTGACTGAAGCTTCACTTTTTGGATGTCATTTCATTCTTCAATTTGGACAAAATTTTAATAATATTATATGTTTGTCTCAGGGTTTAACCCGGTATGGGAGGAGACATTGTCCTTTACACTCCACATGGCAGAGCTGGCTCTTGTGCGTTTCCTCGTCTGGGACCATGACCCTATTGGACGAGACTTCATTGGTCAACGGACTGTTGCTTTTAGCAGCTTAATGCCTGGTTTGTAAAATTGTGGTCATCATTTTCTGTTTTCTTTTAAGCATGTGTTGGTGTGAGACTTAACCAGTAGCGTTTTTGTTCTTACGGCACATGCTTCTCTAATAAATGAATAATGGAAAAACTATGGGTTGTAATATCTTGTAAACAGTAAACCTAGTGTGTTTGACTAGCATAGGCCTTATGACCTGTGGCTTTGCAGGTTATTTTTGTTGTCTTCATTCATCAGAGTTGTGAACTGTTGATGCCCTCGCCTTAGGCAACTACAATGAGCACAAGACTGGAAGCTGGTATTTTTCTTTGACTAACTCCTGCGTGTACACTTTCTTTCTCTCCTATCAGGGTACAGACATGTTTACTTGGAGGGGTTGACCGAGGCTTCTATCTTTGTGCATGTGTCAGTGCATGATGTCTATGGCAAGGTAAGTGCTGTGCAGTACATGTTCTAACTAATCAGTATTTCCCCTGTGCAGCTTTTTAGACAGTTATACAGTATGTATATACAGAAGTCAAAAGATGTTTTTTTTAACACACCAGTCCAGTTATTGAAGGAGCCCTCAATCCTTTGTCTTTCTAGTGGAGCCCTCTAATCCTGAATCCAAGCTTTACCATAATGCACTTTCTAGGATCTCATAAGGTATCTGGATGTCAAGGGTCTCTGTGCTGCTGCATGAAACACTAATGTTTGAAGTGCTATTTGTGAGGCTGTCTCTATGATGACATACCTGTGTATGACATTAAATACTATTGTTTGTTTTGTTTTACTTTTGACTTCATTGTCATTGTCAAAAAATGAAATGCATGTTTCAGTGCACACTGTTTAATGGCAACTTGAGAGTTAAGAGTGCCATCTACTGTCAATACATATTAAAGCATGCAACAGTCTACCCTTTTGGTGTGCTTACATTTGTAAAATGTCATTTTTTTTTAAGGATAACTACTTATTTCTTGTTTCTGCTTTTGTTTTTATCAGGGAAATCAGTTGCGTGGTATCAGGGGTTTGTTCAACCGTTCTTCCAAGTCCTCTGTGGATACAAACTCTGGAGGCCATCGGAAGCGCTCCATCAGTGACCACCTTCTGAGACGCACTGCCAGTGCTCCTGCAAAGGGGCGCAAGAAGACCAAGATGGCACTCTCAGAGTCGGTGGCCTCAGTGTCAGAACAAAAGAACGCTACAGGGGCAGAAGCAGAACAGAGCATGTTGGGAAAGGATGTAGAGAAACGTTACCAACCCCGTTCTCCCCTAATCCACAGACCTATGTCCATGCCTCTAGACAAACTTCTGCAAGGGCAGTTATCTCTGTGCTCACCGGATACAGAACAGCAGGAGATGGGTACAGACACTGGCACCGGTTAGTATTCACCACCAGACAGAATTTTAAATAAAAATAATAAATAAAGTGTCTAATAGTAGTTCCATTAAATACTCAGTCAGTACTAACTAGTGATGGCCTAATATACATTTTCTGCATTGTCCTGCACTCTTAACTGGCAAACTACAATCTACTTTTCATGAAATCTTAACATGCCTTTTCTGTCCCATCTTCATTTTGTTCTTTCTCTATATTAGAAAACTGACTAGGATATTCCTGCAGGTAATCTTGCCTATTGTTGTCAAGAAACATATTAGTATTTTGCCCACTCGGTGTATTTTGTGCAGCAATCATCAGGGAAGAAATATTGCTGTCTCATTTGATCCCATTTCTTTAAACCAATCCCATTTCTTATCTATATTGATGTTTGCAAAAGATGGACCCCTTTTTGAACATCAACAGTCTCATTTCTTCAGCTTCCCTTCACAGTACATGGCAATCCATTTGTCTTTGTATTGCTGGTGTCTTGTTTTTCCTGCTGGACAATGAACTGTTTTAATAGTTGGTTGGTATTATGTACAGTGTTAAAAGCATACACTATAAGACATATTTATTAACTTTTATTTTCCTCCTTTGTGTCTGCAGAAACATGCCCCTTTAGCGGGCCACGGTCTTCTTCACTAGAGTTTTCCATTACACCATGCAGCTCCATTAAACAGACCAATAACCAATCAGAGGAGACTTCTTATTTGGTTATTGGCAAGGGTGAAGGCCAAAAAGAAGCAGACTATGTCAATTACAAAGCAAATGACAGTGCCAAAAACAAATCTATGATTACATCCACAAGAACAGAGTACAGTCCATACAGAATTTCATCTATGAGGTCAGAAATCGGACCTGACTCATCAAACCGCACAATGGCCCCTACAGTCCCTTCATCCACATCTTTGACCCTTTCTTCGATAGCACCTGTCAGTATGGACACAAAAGGCCTGGGCTCGTTGCATGACAGCACCATATCCAGACTCATTGACGCCGTGTCCTTAGGTGATGAACAAGATACTCATGGCTCTATTTCTGCTCTGATTGGCCAGTTCAATATCACAGCAAATCAAAAGGACTTTATTTCATCTCCCGATTGTGCCTCTTCCCATCACTACCATTCTACCTCTGCTTTGAAATCTCCCTTCAAGACAACATCCACTCCCAATAATTATCAAATCAGGTCCCAAAAGGAAAAAACGAATCATTTAAGCTACTCCACTCCTTCACCGTGTATTTCCAACACAAAGCCACTTCATCAGGAGAACCTCTCCAGCCCTGAAACTGCAGATCTTGAAGAGGTCTACACAATTCTGGACGAGGAGGTGCTGTTGCCTGAATACAATCATAAAAATCAGACAGCCCATGTTCAAGCAGATACAACTGGCAGCACACCATCACACAGCTTAGGCTCCTCACCAACAAAAGATTTTCAAGGTTTTGAGAAGGGGCACAATTTGGGTTGGAATGATGCAAATAATTGGGGTGGAAGCCAAAGCATAGAAGAGACAGAGGAAAGTGTCTATGAGGAGGTGTATGACCCACTTGAAAGAATAATGGACAAGAAGCCCAAAACCCCCATGACCCAATCTTTGGAGGACTGCTACAATTTTCCTTATGACTCGACACAAAATGGCTTCACTGAAGAGGTAAATGTTGATGAGGATCCATTAGAGAGGATTCTGAATACACCCCGGTATGGAAGCCCGTGGAAAGGGCTCACAAGTCCAACCAAACGTCATGCTATTTACCAAAACAATGAAACGTCATCTGCAAACTACTTTCATCCTGCAAAATCAGCACTAGTCTGTGGTCATCAGCAACCAATGATGAATAAATCTCATTTGTCATATTTGCAGTGTCTATCCCCTGTTAATAAATCATTGTATACACAGCCTGATCACTATAGTAAAACCCAGACCTCTTCCTTCCACCAATCTACTGATTCTAGGCCATACTCATCTAGTCCATTACATTACAACAGCTATCTTGTTCCTCAGAGCAATCCAGAGACTCGTAGCTACCCCATAGACATCAACCAGGATTACACACAGACAGAAGAAAGAAACTATCATGCTAACCAGCTCCGAAAAGTGACTAATCCTGACAAACAAATGTACAAGGAGATGGAAACAGAGTCATTAAACCGTCAATATGATTTGCCCTCCTCTGAAAATCTGACAAGACAGTCGGCAATGTCCTTACACAAATGTAGAGATACTGTGTCATCTCCTCCTTCCAATTTTGACCTGGGGCAAAACCGTCTCCTCTACGACTGTATAACATCCACACCTGAGTCTTCTTCAATACAAAAACCTTCTTTCCAATCATGCACTTCAAGCCAAACAGATCAGGCCTCACTTGGCAACAACAAGCAATGTTCTGAAGCTAGATATTCTCTGCAAACAAGCTTAGGACTTTCGATGGCTTGTTCCCAATTAAGCCACAAAGATTCCTCTAACGCTAGTCAAGTCAAGTCCAAGTCTTTGGGTGACTTGACCTCCGAAGACATCTCATGCAACTTCCAGGGTAAATACCACATTATTAGTCGCAGTTTTGTCACTTCAAAGACAAAGAAGATGGGTCCAACTGGTGTAGTCCCTTTGCAGTCCCAGTCATGTGATCCCCTAACAGAACAGCTTCGTAAACTGGTTAGTCTCGAAGGAGATGACAGCAACAGAACAGAACTGGAATTTTCACATGAGGAAACAAATTCCCAAGTTTTCCATACAGAAGAGACAAATACCCCAATTTCTCCTACACCTAGAAATGTAGATGATTCTCCACCATTACTCACCCGTCGCCTATCTTCCCGCAGCCAAAGCAGAGTGCGTAACATCAATAATCGTGCCCGTGAAAGACAACAGGAGGCTTTAAGGCCGCGAGCAGGTGAACTTCAAAACAGCACGGCCAGTATTGGTGGAGTAGTTTTGAGAAATAAAGCATCCATGCTGAATCCACCAGCAAATCGACACTCAACTGGGTCTTATATTGCGGGCTACCTTAGCCACGTAGAGGACAGGGGGCTTCCTGAAGGAGCCTGCACATCTTTACATTATGGATACGGGGATCATTACAGAGATCACTATCACACAGATGACTCTCTTGTACCCCCAAATTCTTCACAGTCTGTGTCTGAGCCCGAGGTATACTTTCTACTTCGTCTGTAGGTTTAATTTAATGTCAAGAAGTCAATCAAGAAACACGTTAGTAAGGGAATACAATTGGTTCTGTTTTCCATGGTTTGTTAGCTACCCTCTTGGCTATGTAAGACAATAGTCAGTACACTATCAACTAAACGTCTCCTATGATCCAAGTTTGGAAGTGACCGTGTGGATTTCTCTATGGAATGTCTGTCTGTTTAGTAGATAATGGTCTTTATAGTCTGATAATGTATTGTTAATATGTTAATGTGTAAATGTAACCAGGGAACTTATCTTAGTGGGTTCTCAGATTGATTGTACAGATCTTTGTCCTTGTGATTTATTGTCTAAAATGCTTATATTGATGATGAAGCAAAAAAGGATATGAGTTTTTGAAACAAAGAAGTCTTTCTTTGTGTCATGTGTAGTATAAAAAGAAAGCCACCTTTATTGTAGTCTAAAGATGACTTTTTACCACAATTTGAAGGCAAATAGTGTAAAATAAATGGTATGTTGTACTGACAAAAATGCACAGGTAAACCCCTATACTGGCCGCTAAAACATAAAAAGCCCTAATGTGTTCACTTCAGGGCTATAATAATAGGGATCCATTACTGTAAAAATGAAGATAGGGTAGAGTCCATCCATTTAAATAACTCATATGTTAAAAAAATATTTTTACCAATAGATGTTACACACTTCTGTTTGAAGTCTTCCTTCTCTTTCAGTGCTATTCTGTTGTTGTTTATGTCGAGTATGATAATTCTTGACATTGTTTTAATTTAATGGATTTTGGTTAGGGGTTATTCCTATCAGTACATTTACATGTATGTTTGTGCATGTTACGTGTAAACATGTCAAGCATGACTATGCACCAATTTTTTACAATAGATGTTGCATTGCTCAGTGACATTTGCACAACAAATATTTGCATTGGATAAGAAAGAGGACTGAATTGTATTGGGTGAGATACAGTACATACACCTCTGTGCTTGGACTTGTTGCTTTATGTGATTTATAGAAACAGGCTTGCAAATCTTAAAGATTTGGAGTTTAAAAGTTTTTTTATTTTTATAATTGTTTTGATACAGACTGCAAACTAATTTCTTGTTGGTTTTGATTATAGTTTCTTTTTCTATTGCAAAAGTGTAAGAGAGCTGCAAACATGGAGGTTTATGCTAAGGAGAGGACTGCAGTTAAACTGTATTTTTTGTATTGTTTCAGTGTTCAACCATACTTATTTCTTTGTATTGCTGCTCATCTGTGAGCAATTTCCTACCAATGCAATAAAAACAAATGTATTTGATTTCAACAGAATTGATGTATTTGTCTTTGTTCAGCTATATTACTTTTACATATAAGATTCTTACATTATATTCAATTATTTTGGGTGGTCATTATTCTGCCTCTGTCATGAAAAAGTTAAATGCTGTAGCTTCTGGTGATCATTCACTTTAATTAAAACTACAAAAACGATCCAGGTAAGCTTTTCATCTGGAGTGTAATTGGCACACAAGTAAAAAAGACATCATCTTTTCCCACATGGAAACATGCATAATGGGATGTAATTGTTCATGAAATTACTTTAATAGAGCTCACAAATGGCACACCTGCTACCCGGGCATACAATTCCCCATACAAGCTCAGAATACAGTGTTATACAAACACACCATTTTTTATTTTGATACCTCAGAAGTCTAAACCTTAATTTACTTATAGTTATTAACTTTTGACACAATGTGTAAAAGTAAAAATATTATTACTTGACATGATTTGAGACACAACATACACTGACATTTCATGTATGTCATTTCATATACTGTATGTGACTTAATGATTCACAGCCTATGACTTGGGAGGAGTCAATTGGGCTCCTGTGCTTATGTCATGTTGTTCCTTGCAATTTACCCTTTATAAAAACATAGACCAAGCTATTACTGAAGAATATTGTAGAGGGCTTTAGTGCCATATGCTGGTGTGATTTCAACGTCAATAGGTTGAGTAAAATATAGGTCCTCAGCAAACTTTTAAAAGTTTTCTCTGAGTTTAATCTTTTAGGATTTTATAGATTTGGCACAGAATCTTCAAGGTAAGTCTGGAGCATGTTTAGCTTGTCTTGTACTTACATTTGAAATATGTCTGCCTTTCTGTGTTGTCTGAAGGATTGCTTTTTGGTCAAATATCAAGAACAGCTACACTCATGCCTTGGATGCCTGTGCTGTTCATTCAGTGGCCCTTGCCAACCTTTCCTTCTACTGCTTCTGAGTGTATTGAGCAGACAGATAGGACTGGATGTGGTTCATGCAATGTCATGCTCTCCTTACCATACACAGAACAACAAGAGTCTCGCTATAGAGGGTGACGTTGTGATTGGTGGGCTTTTCAACCTGTTTTACATACCTTCATACACTGAACTGAACTTCACAACAGAGCCGTATTTTGGACCATGCACTGGGTACTAGTAGAAATAACATTTATATGCAGTTTAATATGGGTGTACCTCAAGTTATTTTTAATCCTCTACTGTTTTCGTCTTTTGTCAGTTTGGAACCTGAGACCTTAAAAGCTGTGTATGCAATGGCATTTGCAGTGGAGGAGATAAATCGTAACAGCACACTGCTTCAGGGAGTGAAGCTTGGCTACCGTATACTGGATTGCTGTAGCCGATACCCCTGGGCTCTAGAGGCAGCACTGTCTTTGGTTACAGGAAATGCTCCCACCTGCCAATCAAGGCTTCTGTAAATGGGCAATCTCAGGAGGAAAAAGGTATAACTAGAAGTGATGTTTGTCCCAAAATAAAATGTGTTATTCTGTCATGTACTTATTTGCTGTAGATGGGCATGTTGCTCCGTTGATTATTGGTGCATCTACTTCAACAACTGCAATAATTTTGTCCAAATCACTGGCTCCTCTTTCAATACCAATTGTAAGTGTTTACTGTAAGACAATTTTTATCAACCATATTTTTTAGCATAGTTTTTAATTAAATTGTATTGCTATTTTGGCAGATCAGCTATCTGGCAAGTTGCCCCTGTCTAAGTGACAGGATAAAGTACCCTAACTTTTTCAGAACTGTCCCCAGTGATGTTTACCAAAGTTGGGCAATGGCACAGCTGGCTATACGCTACAAATGGTCTTGGGTTGGAGCAGTAATAGCAAACAATGATTATGGTCATCTGGCATTGCAGGTGATTGTTACTATTATTTATATTATTAATACAATGATAAATGGTATTTCAGAGAATGTGCTTCATATTTGTTATCAACATTTCAGGTGTTTCAACAAGAGATAGAAGGAAAAGGAGTCTGTTTGGATTTTATTATTCCAGTCAGTAGGGAAACAATTATGACTGATGCCAAAAAAGCAGCATTAGCAATTCAAGCTTCCACTGCGCGAGTGATTTTGATATTTTGTTGGTATACAGATGTGCGGCAAGTGTTTATAGAACTGGCTAAAAGAAATGTAGGTAAATACTTAACATTGATCAGCTCTTGTTAAAGAAAATAGTTATCCTTGTTTTTTTCAATGTTTTCAGATCACTGACAGGCAGTTTCTGGCCAGTGAGGCTTGGAGCACTAGTGATGATATTCTTCAAAATGTTGCTCTTTCTAAAGTGGGAACTGGTGTTCTTGGGGTGGCCATTCGTAGTGCAGCAATACCTGGGTTTGGAAATTATCTTCAAAATTTACATCCATCTCATCGTCCAGATGATGAGTTCTTGAGAGAATACTGGGAAAAGGTGTTTGGATGTAGTCCTCGCTCTTCTTCTTCCTCTTCATCTTCCACCGTGCAAAGGAACAGAGTCACTCAGGGAGGTTAAAAATCAATTCACTGACATGTCCCAGTTAAGGGTAACATATAATGTATATTTGTCAGTTTATGCAGCAGCTCATGCCATCCACAGCCTTCTGTCCTGCCCCAACACAGACACTTCTATCACAACCAACAGCTCCACCTGCTCCTCTCCTCGACACATCAAACCTGCAGAGGTAAAGTCCACTTTTAAATCATTTGTGGAATTTTATTTCCTTTAAAAGTGCATTTAACACTGACATATGTATATCAGCTCCTGCAGCACTTGAACAAAGTGAATGTTTCCACTCCACATGGAGAAATGTTTGCTTTCCAAGGAGCTGATATTCTTCCAAAATTTGACCTGGTCAACTGGCAAAAAACCTCTGAGGGTCCACTCAGACTTGTTTTGATTGGCCGTGTAGATGGTTTTGACATTCATCTGAATGAATCAGCAATTCAGTGGAGCACAGGATCCACTCAGGTATCAGCTTTTTAAAAATAAGACCCCATCAGAAGTTTTAACATTTAGATAAAAAATGTTCCATAATTTAAGGTGCCTGTGTCAGTGTGCAGTATGAGCTGCCCACCAGGGACTCGAAAGGCCATTCGTAAAGGGGAGCCTGTCTGCTGCTTTGACTGTATTTCTTGTGCTGAGGGGGAAATAAGCAACAAAACAGGTAAGAATACAAAACCTTTACTAAATTATTTCAATTTATCAAATGCTCAGACAGGTGCGTACAAACATTTCTGTTTGTGTTCTCAGATTCTCTTCAGTGTGACCGCTGTCCGCCTGAGTTTTGGTCCAATCCTGTCCGAACTGCATGCATTCTTCGACAGCTGGACTTCCTTTCCTTTAATGAAACACTGGGCATCACTCTGACTACAGTGGCTGTGTCTGGTGCTGTAGTAACCACAGCAGTGTTTGTGGTTTTCCTTTATTACTGTCAAACACCTATGGTGAGATTGTAGAGTAAATATTAATCTGTAACTGACTTTTAATTGTGCTTTTTAAATGTCCCCTTCATAAGAAATATTTTTACTTCCAGGTTCGAGCCAACAACTCTGAGCTGAGCTTCCTCCTTCTTCTGTCCCTGAAGCTGTGCTTCTTGTGCTCGCTGGTATTTATTGGTCGGCCATCGTTCTGGTCTTGTCGTTTCCAGCAGGCAGCCTTTGGGATCAGTTTTGTACTTTGTGTGTCTTGTCTTTTGGTTAAGACCATGGTTGTGCTGGCAGCTTTCCGTTCGGCACGGCCGGGTTCCGAATCCTTGATGAAGTGGTTTGGTCCAGGCCAACAGAGAGGGAGTGTTGGTTTTTTCACCAGCGTACAGGTGAGAATCATATGGTTTGGATGTGTTTACACCAGGTTTATATGTAACAGTGTCATGTGAGCTCTGTTTTGTTCCTTTTAGATTATCATCTGCACTGTGTGGTTGTACATCAGCCCTCCGGTACCCCACCGAGATCTGGGTATCCAGGGGTCAAAGGTGACTCTGGAGTGTGCCATGGCCTCTGTGGTGGGCTTCTCTCTGGTTCTGGGCTACATCGGCCTGCTGGCCTGCACATGCCTCCTCTTGGCTTTTCTCGCTCGGAAGCTCCCAGACAACTTTAATGAGGCCAAACTCATCACATTTAGCATGTTGATATTCTGTGCTGTTTGGGTGGCCTTTGTCCCTGCGTATGTCAGCTCTCCTGGGAAATATTCTGTTGCTGTGGAAATATTTGCCATTCTGGCTTCTAGTTATGGTTTACTGCTCTGCATTTTTGCTCCAAAGTGCTTCATCATTCTTCTGAGGCCTGAGAAGAACACTAAGAAACACCTGATGGGAAGATAACACTTTTGCATATAAGTTACATTTTTTAATTGTTTATACAGTTATGTTGTTGTAACAATTTCTTCCTTTTAGTCACACTATAAAATAAATACATAAACAATTAAATGAGATATTAGATGAAAATGTAGGTGCACTAGTTTTAGCCATTTCAGTGTTAGAGCTATGGAAAAATGTAATTTTCAATTACATGCACATGTCTTAGTAAATTACTAATGTTGGTAACATCAGTTATTGTGTTTTTTTTCTTTTGTTTGTTTTCATTTAAATAAAAAAATCTAATAAAACACTGAACTGCTTATCCTCTCCACTAGATGGCAATAGCACACCAATGAATGACCTATTGGAAAAACCTGCAACCTCCACTGAATAGTTTTCTTTTTTTGGGCATTTCACCTGCAGGTTCACAGAGGATCCCTTCTATTCACTGTTAGAGTTTATTCTTTTAACCCAGTAACGAAATAACAGAGCAAAGACACGTGAGATAGAACAAGACGGTTTGCATAACATTACCACACACACACTTTAGTTTTCACAGATTATATTATTTTTATAAATATAATATTTTTTATCACACTTAAAATAATTGATTGTGTCACAAACAAGCTGACATTCTCAATCCTAAGGGTTCATACATTGTTCTGCAACTGGGTCAAAGATGACCTGTATTAGAATCAATACATTTATGTGATTGTTGCTAGTGTTATATTTTCTATTTTATAATGTTATACTACTTCAGATGATTTCATGTGTGAATTATTTTGAACTTTTTAACACTGAAAGGTTATAAGACAATACATCCTATCCTCACTTGCAAACAAGACCCTGAGAAACTTGAACTCTTCCAATTGAGGCAGGAGCTCTCCAGCAACTGGAGAGCGCAAGACACTCTTTTTCAGCTGAGAACCATGACTTCGTACTTGGAGGTGCCACGTACAGGGACCAAACAGCCCTTAGCAGAAGGCCCCGGACTTCCAGGTCCAGTGTTCCACAACGCGGACAAAAAACACATTGTTCCTACTGGATTTGAGCTATCTTTTGAATTCTCCTCTACCGACTTTCCCAAGGAGGCTGAGGAGTGTAATTACCCTGTAATGGCAATGATTTTATACAGCATTACCACCCAGCACCAGCAAACATTACAGCACAAACACATTTTTTTTAAGTCACAAACCAGCACGAACAAAGCACAAACAATCTAACGTTAGATAGTTTTGGAGTCAATCTGCGTTGTGCGGGGCTGTACAAAGTTTACAGAAGTAAAAAAAAGTACAAATTTGCAAGTTTATTGTTACAGTAAAACATTATATTTACTTATCAGTAATGACCGCCGTAAAGTAAAACGATTGAACGAGCGCAAATATTCCTTGTTCATAATGTCTTATGAACTTGCTTAGGAATGTCTTATGGGTGGCATTTCCTTACTACGTACACCACAATGGGCATAATCATAATGTAAACAGGCAATCTTCTACATTATTACAATTGAAGTACTGTTTATTTATGTAAACATAGTCTTCTCCATGTTCCTTTTGATATCCAGAAATAAATGCCAAGGTCAATGCGTTAGCATGCGAGGCTAAGACTTCAACTAATTTATCACATTTCATTTACAGTACCGTTTGAAATGGTTTTGGGTATGATCTAGCAGTTACATTTGGTTAGCACGCTAATGTGATACTAGCATTCACAATTTACTATAGCTTTATAGTTTAACATTAGACAACTAACACACATGAAATAGTTTACAACTCTGTCCTACCTCTTAAGTAAAACGCAGATCTAAGCTGCCTCCACGGCTCAAATGCATAGATTGTTTATTAAATGGATGTAATCCGTCCTATTCACCATTTTCGTTTTGCCTAAATGCTACACATAGTTCCTTTAACTGTCAGAAAACTCCTGAGGGCCAACTTAAAACTGTTCGGACTGGTCGCATGGATGAGTTTGGCATTTATTTGAACGAGTCTGCAATTCAATGGAGCACTGAATCTAGTCAGGTATATCAATTCTAAAGATAAATATTAGATAAAACATTAATCTACCAAGTCACTGAGGAAATAAGTTCTCAAAATTTTAGGTACCTCTATCAGTGCATTATGAGCTTACCACCAGGGACTCGAAAGGCCATTGGTAAAGGGGAGCCTGTCTGCTGCTTTAACTGTATTCATTGTGCTGAGGGGGAAATAAGCAACAAAACAGGTAAGAATTTATATATCACACTGAGTACAGTAGCTGTGTCTGGTGCTGTAGTAACCACAGCAGTGTTTGTGGTTTTCCTTTATTACTGTCAAACACCTATGGTGAGATTGTAGAGTAAATATTAATCTGTAACTGACCATTTAATTGTGCTTTTTAAATGTCTCCTTCTAAAGACATCTTTTTACTTCCAGGTTCGAGCCAACAACTCTGAGCTGACCTTCCCCCTTTCTTCTGTCCCTGAAGCTGCGCTTCATGTGCTCGCTAGCGTTTATTGGTTCGGAAATTGTTCTGGTCTTGTCGTTTCCAGCAGGCAGCCTTTGGGATCAGTTTTGTACTTTGTGTGTCTTGTCTTTTGGTTCAGACCATGGTTGTGCTGGCAGCTTTCCGTTCGGCACGGCCGGGTTCCGAATCCTTGATGAAGTGGTTTGGTCCAGGCCAACAGAGAGGGAGTGTTGGTTTTTTCACCAGCGTACAGGTGAGAATCATCTGGTTTAGATGTGTTTACACCAGGTTTATATGTAACAGTGTCATGTGAGCTCTGTTTTGTTCCTTTTAGATTATCATCTGCACTGTGTGGTTGTACATCAGCCCTCCGGTACCCCACCGAGATCTGGGTATCCAGGGGTCAAAGGTGACTCTGTGGTGGGATTCTCTCTGGTTCTAGGCTACATCGACCTGCTGGCCTGCACTTACCTACTCTTGGCTTTTCTCCCAGACAACATTTAGCATGTTGATATTCTGTGCTGTTTGGGTGGCCTTTGTCCCTGCGTATGTCAGCTCTCCTGGGAAATATTCTGTTGCTGTGGAAATATTTGGCATTCTGGCTTCTAGTTATGGTTTACTGCTCTGCATTTTTGCTCCAAAGTGCTTTATCATTCTTCTGAGGCCTGAAAAGAACACCTGATAGGAAAAGAATTTTCATCATGTGCAGGGACTTATTTAGATTTTCCTGTTGGCCTCTTTAGATCATTTGGCAAGGCAAGGCATGATGATTATTTATATAGCACCAATTCATACACTGTGTAACTCAAAATGTTTTACAGGAATAAAAGAAAATTTACAAGATTCAGATTAAGAAACATATGAAAAAATATAACATTTTAAAAGAAGATTGCAGATAAAAAACACTTCAAGTTGTGTAGGCGGAGCTAAAGAGAAAGGTTTTTAACCTCCCCTTGAACATTGTTAAAGTTGAGGCTAGTTTAACTTCATCTGGGAGGTTGTTCCAGATTTTTGCTGCATGAAACTTAAACGCTGCTTCACCCTGTTTAGTTCTAACTCTGGGCACGAGCAGAAGGCCTGTCCCAGATGTTCTCAGAGTCCTAGGAGCTGTCTTAACGCTCGTTTTGAGTGACCAGTGAGCAGGCCGTTACAGTAATCTAACCTGCTGGAGATAAAAGCATGAATAAGTCTCTCTAAGTCTGGTTGAGACATTATCCCTTGGACTTTGGAATTGTTTTATCGTTAAAAAGTTAAAGTGATAAAATGCTGATGATGTAATTGACTTGCGACTGTGGAAATTGAGTCCATGATGACCCCTAGATTTCTAATCTGATTTTTGGATTTTAGAGAAACTCGAAGTGACTGCTGACACTTTCTCTTTGTTTCTGTGGCCCAAAGATGATTAGTTCAGTCTTGTCCCTGTTCAGTTTGAGAAAATTATTTTGCATCCACAAATGTCAATCTGTTCGTTGCAGTGACACAGTGAATTGATTGGTCCATTTTTACCTGCTGTGAGTGTCATCTGCATAGTTATGGTAGGAAACATCACAGCCACGTATTAACTGGCCTAAAGGAAGCATGTAGAGATTGAATAATAGGGGTCTCAAAATAGACCCTTGTGGAACCACACATCAGGGCCATTTGGTCTGATAAACAGTTACCAACTGAAACAAAGTACTTCCTGTCTTCAAGATAGGACTGGAATCCTTTCCTGGAATCCATTCCTCTAATCTTTGTGACAGGATTCCATCATTTGTTCCATCATTAGACTACAGTATATGGTGTAATTTTAAAAAATCCTCACATATCAGAACTTTGTGTAATCATAAAATTATTTTGTAATCACAGCAAACAATTAACTATATTTTCTGAAACTGTAGCCTTAATATTATTTATTGTTGTATTTTTCATAAACTTTACTCCCACTGTCTCTGCCCTTACACTAGATGGTAGCATTACACAATTAATTCTGAATTTGTTATGTTGTCCTGTCAGGCATTTCTGATCAGCCTCTTCTGGATTGTGGAGGAAAGTAAACAGCTGGCACAAAGACAGGTGGAAAAAAATGTCACCTATGAAGTTGGACAATTTCTTGCTCATCATGCTTGAATCAAACATCTCATTTTTTTTTTTATTAAATTAATTGCATTTTATTTATTTCCTAACAACTTCTGTGAAACTACCACAGTTTATTTTTAAGTTGACCACATCCTACATAAAATCAGTGTTTAGTGTTTATTAGAATTGTAACAAGCTGAACTACGCTGCTGTCACTCAACCCACACCGTCCCCAGACTTATCTCGTTTTCTGTTAAATGCAAATACTACAGACTGAAGGAAACTGTTTAGGCTGTTGTCAAATATAGAGAATCTAAATTCCTAAATACAAGACAGAAACATTGTGCAATTAAAAGCATAAATAACACAATAAATACACTCCTCTATATATCATCTCTGTATTTGTCAAAAAAGTAAAGCGTTATCTCAGTGGGCCAATGCTATCTTTTCTATTTGGTTACTAACAATTTTCAGGATACTTGCTTGAGGGCACTCATTTTCCATTTAGCTACAAACAAACAACATGTATGGACCAAAAGTACTTGTTTTGTGACAACCCTTAAAAAAATTAGAACGCGATATTACAGGACATTTATTTGTGAGGCATCATTAACTTCTGCATGCTCTGACCAATGACAGTATATACTATGGACAACTTCCGCCCATTGTTTCCCTATTCACCAATATTGACATTATGACAGGGCAATAAAATGGCGGTTACATCCGGGCTTTTCCGTTTTTACTCCATAGTAAAACAATAGTTTTCAAATAGCATAAACGAGTTGTCATGTAGTAAAAACTTAGCTCTAGAGACCGGAGCCATCTTTTGTACTGTAAACATGATTTTTACACTTGTAAAGTTGCCATTGGGTTTCTCCTTACATTTCCGCTTTTAGAGCCTGCCCTCTGGTGGATGGCGGTATATCGCTGTATAGCGGCACCCTTACTCGAGGACATTTTAAGGGGTTCCATGAGAGAGGCTTGGCTCTAGCACACACTTGTGAATAATGTTAGCAGATCTGTTTCATACAGGTTCATTATTTGATAATCGGATATAAGTGCAAAGGCTTAACAGCAAAAGAAAGAAATACAGTATACAAAATGTTGAATCTATTCTTTGTTGTTGCAAAGAAAAATGAATCAGAATGAATTTGGACAATCTTCAAAATCTCTATTTGGCTCAGTGCTACATGTATGTCTCTTTAAGTTGCAGAGTTATGTTCTTTTTTTACTTCGTCATTGTGTTGACAGTTGGGTTCTTCGGGTGCTGAGCCATTATAAAAACCCAAGACAAGAACTAACATGTGCAGAGGAGGTGGGGGCTATGTTGTGGAGTTGCATGCAAACATGCTCTACATGAGGATGTCTGAAAGCTAACAATAATCTTATCTTTTTGCATAAAATATTTATCTCTGACATATTATTTGGAAATACTCAATAGTCGCTTTATGTGTGCATAGGAAACTGATCCAAGTTTGACTAAGAGTATAATTTTGTTTTTTGCAATAATGTCTTGTTTCTCATTGCCTTTTACACTTTGGCTCTCGGCTGCTTCAGTCCTGCTGGGGTTGGTGAGCAGAGAGCTGGGGTTAAGAGCAGGAATACATGGTGTTCAGACACTTTCTTGCTCTCGGTGGCAAGCCTCAAGTAGCCAGGGTGTTTACCAAGATGGTGATGTGGTTATCGGAGGACTCTATAGCGTGCATTACCTTCCTTCAAACATTGACAGTGATTTCACTCAACGTCCACAAATTCAATCTTGTACAGGGTAATGTACTAACCTGCTCTTGAAGTTATTAAGTGCTGTATATTTATTACACATTTATTTTAAATTTTGTTCATTTGATGTATATTTTTAATCATTTATGGCTGATCATTATTGGATCTGTTTCAGTATTGAGGATATTCCAATGCAGTACATTTATGGAATGATGTTTGCTGTGGATGAGATCAATCGTAGTACAACTCTGCTGCCTGGTGTGAGTCTTGGCTACAGTATTCTTGACAGCTGTGCCCTGCACCCATGGGAGACTGAGACAGCGCTGTCACAGGTTGGAGGAAACAGCCCATACTGTACTTTTTCACAGTCTTCAGAGAATTCCACTGACTTTGTAGAGGAAAACAAAGGTACAACTTCCTGGCATACAGCTTATAGTTTACTACTCTGCATAAAAAATAAATAAAAAGTGCTGCAACTACATTGATGATGACATATCTTTGGTAAAACATACACAGGTATAAAAACTGTCCCTTTGATTATTGGTGGTACCTCTTCACAAACAGCAATCATCCTTTCAGGTGTCCTTGGGCCACTTTCTATACCTCTAGTAAGCAACATTTTATGTACTGTTTAGTTATTAATCAGATTATATTGAAATAAGGTGATATCATTACTGTTGTAATCTTTTCTACCAACCTTTTTGTGTGTTAGATCAGCTACCAGTCGAGCTGTCCCTGTCTTAGTGACAGGCGACGGTATCCTAATTTCTTCAGGACCATCCCGAGTGATATCTATCAAGGCCCGGGCCATGGCACAGCTGGCCATACATTTTAAATGGACTTGGATTGGAGCTGTAGTGGCAAAAAATGATTATGGCCTTGTGGCAGTGAAAGTAGCTAAGATACCTATTTTTAGTACAAAGTATTACATTATTTGTTTTCAAACCATACATGAATATTTTTTTTTGTTTGTTTTTATTTCAGGTCTTTGAAGAGGAAATTGCGGGTTCTGGGGTGTGTTTGACATTTGTGAAAACTCTCAGAAGAGAAAACATAGTGATGGATGCCAGAGCAGCAGCTCTCACCATTCAAGCCTCAACTGCCAAAGTGATTTTGGTTGTTTCCTGGTACACAGACGTGAGAGAGCTGTTTGTGCAACTACACAAATTAAATGTAAGAAATTGAAGGACAAAGTGTGTTTTGAATTTGTC
Source organism: Perccottus glenii (assembly GCA_024416835.2). Lineage (NCBI taxonomy): Eukaryota > Metazoa > Chordata > Actinopteri > Gobiiformes > Odontobutidae > Perccottus > Perccottus glenii. The sequence goes on from CM044550.2 coordinate 16,404,760, forward strand.
ATTAGTTATTTTAATTTGTATTTATTAACCAAGTGCTCTATACCTTTATGCCCACTTGTCAGGTGACTGACAGACAGTTTCTGGCCAGTGAGGCCTGGAGCACCAGTGGTGATCTTCTCCAAAATCCTGCTGCCTCCAAAGTAGCACGTGGTGTTTTTGGTGTGGCCATCCGTAGTGCCACAATACCTGGATTTGATAAATATATAAAAAGTTTACACCCATCTAAACATCCAGACAATACTTTTTTGAGAGAATACTGGGAAAAGGTGTTTGGTTGTAGTCTTCTCTCTTCTTTCTTCCTCTTCACGTCTTCCACCGTGCAAAGGGACAGAGTCACTCGAGGGGGTTAAAAATCAATTCACTGACATGTCCCAGTTAAGGGTAACATATAATGTATATCTGGCAGTTTATGCAGCAGCTCATGCCATCCACAGCCTTCTGTCCTGCCCCAACACAGACACTTCTATCACAACCAACAGCTTCACCTGCTCCTCTCCTCGACACATCAAACCTGCAGAGGTAAAGTCCACTATTAGTTTTCTTTTATCTCTGCTTATAATAAAAATATCACAGACTTAAGACTCTGTATGGTTCTTTTTTCATATAGCTACTTCAACATTTGTATGATGTAAACTTCACCACACCGCAGGGTGAAAGGTTTTATTTCCAAGGAGGTGATATTCCAGCCAAGTATGACCTGGTCAACTGGCAAATGAGGGTCCACTCAGACTTGTTTTGATTGGCCGTGTAGATGGGTTTGACATTCATCTGAATGAATCAGCTATTCAGTGGAGCACAGGATCCAGTCAGGTAAAAACTGATACATTATGTAGGCCATGGTAGAATAGATATTTATTAAACTCATGCCACAAGGACTCTAAACATCAGGAGAACTTGATTTACACATCATCTCCCTTGTTTCTGTATCTGTCTAAACAACTAAATGTATTGAAAATCTTAAATGTAATTTAACTTTTTCTGTTTACAAAAAGCCTAATTATGTTTATTCATTAGGTGCCTGTGTCAGTGTGCAGTATGAGCTGCCCACCAGGGACTCGAAAGGCCATTCGTAAAGGGGAGCCTGTCTGCTGCTTTGACTGTATTTCTTGTGGTGACGGAGAAATAAGCAACAAAACAGGTAATGAAAATGTATCCATATTTTTCAAAGGTTTAACAGCAATTATTCTGTATGCACCGAAATCTTTGTTTGTTCTTCCTGGTTCTCTCAGATTCTCTTCAGTGTGACCGCTGTCCGCCTGAGTTTTGGTCCAATCCTTTCCGAACTGCATGCATTCTTCGACAGCTGGACTTCCTTTCCTTTAATGAAACACTGGGCATCACTCTGACTACAGTGGCTGTGTCTGGTGCTGTAGTAACCACAGCAGTGTTTGTGGTTTTCCTTTTCTACCGTCAAACACCTATGGTATGGTTATAAAGAAAATATTTAACATTTAAAGATTTTTTAAAATTTAATTTCTAACTAGAATTTCTATTCAATTCAGGTTCGAGCGAACAACTCTGAGCTGAGCTTCCTCCTTCTTCTGTCCCTGAAGCTGTGCTTCTTGTGCTCGCTGGTGTTTATTGGTCGGCCATCGGTCTGGTCTTGTCGTTTCCAGCAGGCAGCCTTTGGGATCAGCTTTGTACTTTGTGTGTCTTGTCTCCAAGTCAAAACTATGGTCGTTCTGGCAGCCTTCCGTTCGGCACAGCCGGGTGCAGGATCCCTGATGAAATGGTTTGGTCCTAACCAACAGAGAGGGAGTGTTGGCTTTTTTACAAGCATACAGGTAAAAGTAACACAAGATAAAACTTCAACTGAATTCACTGCAAATAAACCAATGTTTTTTGTTTTTTTTATTGTCATTCAGGTTATTATCTGCATTATTTGGCTGTCTCTGAGCCCACCCATGCCTCGGCCTGATTTGGAATTGCCAGGGTTAACAGTTACTTTGAAGTGTGCCATGGCCTCTGTGGTGGGCTTCTCTCTGGTTCTGGGCTACATCGGCCTGCTGGCCTGCACATGCCTCCTCTTGGCTTTTCTCGCTCGGAAGCTCCCAGACAACTTTAATGAGGCCAAACTCATCACTTTTAGCATGTTGATATTCTGTGCTGTTTGGGTGGCCTTTGTCCCTGCGTATGTCAGCTCTCCTGGGAAATATTCTGTTGCTGTGGAAATATTTGCCATTCTAGCTTCTAGTTATGGTTTACTCTTTTGTATTTTTGCTCCAAAGTGCTTCATCATTCTTTTGAGGCCTGAAAAAAACACTAAGAAACACCTGATGGCCAGGTAGCAGAGACCACTAATTACAAAGTGCTACATACAAAACATGATCAAATTCAGTTTAAAATGACCATGCTTCAAAGTAGTTTACACATCACATAATATTGTTTCTTATTCTTTTGTTTCTTTGTCTATTGCCAGTGCACTTTTAACTCAAAGATAAGTAGTTTCTTGTAAATTTTAGTTTCTAAAATGTTTTTTTGTATAATGCATTTATTTGTAACCAAAAACATGTATCATAAGACATTAAAATAAAAGTGATTTACAGCATGTAGATTTTTATACTTTTATTGGGATGGCTTCCGAATGTGAACAATATTTACATGTTACATAGATTCCAATAAATGAGTTAAATCAAAGTAGCAGCTTCTGAGTATGTTAGCCCCACAACTAGCATACAATAAGAGCCACAATGTCTTCACACTTCAACAGTGCAATATTAGCATGCAAGCCAGTACACAACGAAGATGTGCAATGTTTTGTGGCATAACCTTTGGAACAAGTTTCCCAAGCAAAAACAGCCAAAATAACAGATAAGCAAGCTCTGCATAAGCCTAGAACTAAAAACAATATACAATGAATTCTGAAACATTAAAGAAACTATAATTTGTTCTTTAGTTATCCAGTTTTAAAGCAAAATCCCCAAAACACTTAACTTTGTGCTGCAGCTGGATTTGGGAGTTTCCTAACTTGGGTAAATCCATCTTGTATTGCACCGCTTGAGTCGAACCATGGGCACCACCGCACCACTCACCGGCCTCTTGTGACCAATGATGTGGCAGCATGAACAGGAAGAGGCGGGTTTTCAATTTGACAAATGCAACAAATGTCCTCTTCTCCTCTTTGTTATCAACATGGCTATATTTCAGCATAGTCATGTTGAAAGATGGCTATGCTAACGCTAAAAAAATATGGCACTAAAGAATTTTCTGGATGCCCTGGTTTCATTTACCAATTTGGTGTGTGTTAACGTTCCCTGTTTGTTTTTTTCTTTATATCAGCCGCACTCTGGTTATGTAAAAGGAATTTTTGCGATGTTTGGCTAAAACAACTCTCATGGTAGGCGGATACTAGTCGGTGCTTCATTCAATCACCTAAAAAGTTTCCAATAAAAGGAGCCTCCGTTTTGCAAACGCTTTCAACGATAGCCTTCCCAGATGGTTGTGTGAAACAAACTATGTCATGTGAGCAGTTCTATCTGGAAGAGTCAGGTTACAAAACACTGGGTAGAAAAAGAATAAAAGGTACAAAAATAATGTAGCAGAGGTTCAGAGAAAACACAAAATGTCACATTTTTAAGTTTGGTGTTTGTCAGTCTGTCAGATTTCCCACGTTTTGTTTGCGCTGGAACATCTTGGGTTGCTTGACTGCAACCCTGGTCCCTGAAAAAGTGGGAACAAGATGCTGCGTAAAAATACGCTATGGGGAACATTCTTTGTGTGACCGGTTGTGAAGCATGTGTGTCAAACACCCCAAGATTAGGCCTAAATAATCTCAGTTGGTGACGCAGCTTGATCACCCACACCTGCGTGAGAGCGCAGCTGGGTGTGAGCGTGCCAGAAGCTATAAAAGCACATAATACGAAAGTTTCTTCAGGTACATTAGTCTAAAGGATGCCCGGTCACGCCCACAGTGCAACATTGAAGAGCAGCATCTCATTCCTGTTTTTTCTGGTAACAAGGTTGCAATCAAGCAAGACATTCCCTACAAAATCTACACTCAATGCTGCGTAGCAATACGGGGAACCAGAATACCAACACTGCTGCACTGGAAGTGTCTGGACCCCTCAAAGGTTGGGGCGGCAGTAGCTCAGTGGGTAGAGCAGTCGTCCTTCAACCGGAAGGTACGCTGTTCGATTCTCACTCTCCCCACAGTTCACACTGTCGTTGTGTTCTTGGGCAAGACACTTAACCCAGCTTGTTCCAAGCTATAAAATTTATCAAGGTGAAATAACCAGCCCGCCGCATCACATTGTTACAAAAGGACCCCCTTTGCCACAGCCATTGAGGATGCAACCCCTCTGGTTGAATGGGCCCTTATACAGTACCTAGAGGAAGGGGCAGACCACAAGCCTCATAGGCCAGGGTAATAGCATCCCTCACCCAATACGACATTATCTGCTTAGTGGCCGTAGCCCCCCAGTTGTAGCCCCCATAGCTCGTAAAAAATCTGCTCAGACTTACGCCACTGTCTAGTGCGGTGGACGTAAATCTGGAAAGCATGCACCGGACATAGCAGGTGAAGTTTCTTCTGCTCAGTTTTTCAACGCGTTTTTTGTGTTCACACCCAAGCGATTTTCGCTGACGATGAGCCGAGTGAACATGCAAATTCATTCCCTGACATTAGATGGCGCTTAATGTAAAACAGAAATACCCCCATTTGCTGTGCAATACTACTCCATAAAAGTTCTCTTTTATCAAGATTTTTGTAATCGGCCTCTCCATGTCACCTGGGCTGGTCGCCCATCCGAGACCTCACCCCAGCCCAGAAGGGATGCGTCCGTTGTTAGCATCCTGCGACAACAACATAGACTTAGAGTGGGACCCAAGGTGAGAAACCTGGGTCTGAAATACACAGATAGGGTACAAAGCCCTTGGCGCGTAATCCTTATGTGCCTCAGGGAATTGGTCCTTGGGTGAAATCCCCTGGCTTTGAGCCACAGCTTAAACGTTCTCATGTACAGGAGGCCCAGGGGTATCTCCGTGGACGCAGCCGCCATGAGTCCCAGAACCCTCTAAAGGGTTCACATGAAAGGCTGAGGTTTGCAATACACAAAACAATGTGGTCCTAACAAAGACTGCATTATAGCATTTTGTTTCTAAATGGTGCCCTTTTAAGAAACTGATTGGCAATTTCTACAGGCCGAGTTATAAAATGGAGTTAAACATGTTTAAAAACAGTCCACATTGGAGGTGGTGAAATATATTCCTGCAGGTTCCCCCACAAATACGCACTGTGTACATGGTACACCCCTTCCCCTTGATCCAAATGAATATTGGGACACCCGTCCGTCTCATGTGTGCCTGCCCAAAACGAGGGCTAAGGGGTAAGGCTTAACACTTGTTTTGCGTGTTCACGAGACGTTGACGTCCTTGGTGTAAATTGACGCTTTTAAATATTTGTGAACTCACAAATCTAATAAGAATCCAGCTGCTGCTCACATCATCAGTCGAAATGACCAGTCATCTCTGTGTAGCATTTGACACACTTGACCCCAATAATCTGTGACAGACACTAAAATATAACATTGGTATTAGGGGAATACACAAGTTGCACTGTAAATTTTGCATTTGTAAAAGAGTGGATAATTCTAACAAAAAATATTTTTAATATTCTGAAATAGGACATAACTTGCACAGTGTTCACATTGATGCACTTTTTTTTTTTAAGTTTTCTTAGGGGCCTAGTGTTGCTTCTGTATGTCACCTGATTTGCATATTCACAACAACACCCCACATCTATTATAAATGCCTCCATGCACTTACAGCCTCTGTTCAAGGAAAGGGAGAGAAGGAAATGTTGTTGTGTTTTTCACTGGACCTGGTAAAGCTGGAAAGATAGTTATAATTTTTTATTTAGATGTTAATCCTTGTAAATTGTGTTAAAGTAAAAGACTGTTTTTTTACTGCACCTGCTCTGTCCATCCATGTTCTGGTTTTGGTCTGTGCTCCTTGTGGGGCTCTTGGGCAGAGAGCTGGGGGCCAGGATAGAGCCGCAGGAGGGTGAGAGACTTGCTTCATGTTGGGTGCAACAAGTAACCTGCCTCTGTTTCAGGATGGTGATGTTGTTATTGGTGGAACCTACAGTGTACATTACCAGACACCAGGCATTAACAATAACTTCACTCAACTGCCTCAATACAAACCTTGCACTGGGTAAATTACTTTAACATTTATTCTTGGGACAACAATTGTTTCTGTGTATTATATGATTACCATTTTAACAGGTTTATTTCAACCATCTCTCTTTTGCTTTTAGTATAGACAGCATTGCATTACAAAACATTTATGCAATGATATATGCTGTGGAAGAAATCAACCTTAGTAAAACCCTGCTGCCAGGTGTGAAAGTGGGCTATCGTATTTTTGATAGTTGTGGCAGACCGCCTTGGGCTCTTCAAGCTGTTCTATCTTTGGTTGGGGGAGATGCTGTTAGCTGTGCATCTGTGAACAGATCTGCTAATGTTGAGTCCGACAAACAAGTCAAACTAATGAAAGGTATTTTTATGTGAAATCAACCAAACACATTTAATCAAACAAAATGACTGTAAATATCAGGGACCTGATCTTGGATAATGCTTTTTGTTTACATTAAACATTCAAAGGTTTTGTTCCCATTGTCATTGGAGATGTAGCATCTGCAACAAGCAAGACACTCTCTAATGTTTTGGGGCCATTGTCAGTACCAATAGTAAGTGAAACTGTAATATTTTGCACAAAAATTAAATAAAGCCTTGGATTTGTATTTTATAAGTTTTCATTATGAAAAAAAGCCATGGTAATACATTCATTACTTTAAAGTATTGTATTTTTTTCTGTTGTTTAGATTAGCTAGTCTAGCTGTCCCTGTCTTAGTGACAGGCGACAGTATCCTAATTTCCTCAGGACCATCCCGAGTGATATTTATCAAGCCCGGGCCATGGCACAGCTGGCCATACATTTTAAGTGGACTTGGATTGGAGCTGTGGTGGTAAACAATGATTATGGCCTTGTGGCAGTGAAGGTATGCCAATTACATTCTACTGATTAAAATAAACAAAAGTCTTTTTGAGTAAAGCGTATTTTAACAGGTGTTTCGGGAGGAGACTGAAGGGTCTGTGTGTTTGGCATTTGTGGCAACAGTCACAAGAGAAAACATAAAGAGTGATGCTCGGAAAGCAGCGCTCACAATTCAGGCCTCAACTGCTAGAGTGATTCTAATCTTTGCCTGGTACACGGACGTCAGAGAGCTGTTTGAGGAACTACATAAAATAAATGTGAGAAAGTAAAAAGAAATGTAAAGAGTAGAAAATGCATTTTATTATGTTTTTCTTCTTTTATCAGGTGACTGACAGACAGTTTATGGCCAGTGAGGCCTGGAGCACCAGTGAAGACTTAATTCAAGATCCTTCTGCCTCCAAAGTAGCCCATGGTGTTCTTGGTGTGGCTGTTCAAAGTTCAAATATACTTGGATTTGATAATTATATCAAAAGTTTACACCCATCTAAACATCCAGACAATGATTTTTTGAGAGAATACTGGGAAAAGGTGTTTGGTTGTAGTCTTCTCTCTTCTTCTTCCTCTTCACGTCTTCCACCGTGCAAAGGGACAGAGTCACTCGAGGGGGTTAAAAATCAATTCACTGACATGTCCCAGTTAAGGGTAACATATAATGTGTATCTGGCAGTTTATGCAGCAGCTCATGCCATCCACAGCCTTCTGTCCTGCCCCAACACAGACAATTCTACCACAACCAACAGCTCCACCTGCTCCTCTCCTCGACACATCAAACCTGCAGAGGTAAAGTCCACTATTAGTTTTCTTTTTTATCTCTGCTTATAATACAAATATTACAGACTTAAGACTCTGTATTGTTCTTTTTTCATATAGCTACTTCAACATTTGTATGATGTAAACTTCACCACACCGCAGGGTGAAAGGTTTTATTTTCAAGGAGGTGATATTCCAGCCAAGTATGACCTGGTCAACTGGCAAAAAACCCCTGAGGGTCCACTCAGACTTGTTTTGATTGGCCATGTAGATGGGTTTGACATTCATCTGAATGAATCAGCTATTCAGTGGAGCACAGGATCCAGTCAGGTAGATTCATTTTAATTGGTAAATGGCATGCATTTATATAGCACATTTTTTGTACCCTTCTCGGGTACCCAAAGCGCTTTACATGATGCTTCCATTCTCCTCATTCACACACATTCACACCTGGGACAGACAGAGAGGGGGCTGCCATACACAAAGCGCTCACAGCCTTCTCCGACCACCACCAAACTCACCTCTAGAGTCACACACATTCATACAATAGTGCTTGCACTGGAGGAAACGTGGGTTAAGTGTCTTGCCCAAGGACACAACAACAGTTATTTAAGATGTTTTATTAAATTGTTTTTAAAGGCAGTATGTTTTTGGTTTACATAGGCACCAGTTTCAGTGTGCAGTATGAGCTGCCTGCCAGGGACCCGAAAGTCTTTAAGAAAAGGAGAGCCTTTCTGCTGCTTTGACTGTATCCCCTGTGCTGGTGGGGAAATAAGTAACACAACGGGTAAACTATATTTTTCTTGGATCAAATGTTACTTTTTTTTTTCCAACTTTATTCTTTCACTTTATTTTCTTTTAAACCATGTTTACCATCAGCAGGTTCTTCAAAGTGTCAAAGTTGTCCACCTGAATATTGGTCAAATGCATTAAGAACAGCCTGCGTTCTTCGACAGTTGGATTTTCTTGCCTTCAATGAAACACTGGGCATCACTCTGACTACAGTTGCTGTGTCTGGTGCCGTAGTAACAACAGCAGTGTTTGTGGTGTTTCTTTGCTACCGTCAGACACCTATGGTACGTTACTGGAGTAGGATTATTGAGAATAGTTTACATGAAAAATGTATTGTTTATTTATTTTGTTTTAGGTTCGAGCAAACAACTCTGAGCTGAGCTTCCTCCTTCTTCTGTCCCTGAAGCTGTGCTTCTTGTGCTCGCTGGTGTTTATTGGTCGGCCATCGGTCTGGTCTTGTCGCTTCCAGCAGGCAGCCTTTGGGATCAGCTTTGTACTTTCTGTTTCCTGTCTCCAAGTCAAAACTATGGTTGTTCTGGCAGCTTTCCGCTCAGCAAGGCCTGGTGCTGATTTCTTTATTAAATGGTTTGGTCCATGCCAACAAAGAGGGAGTGTCTGCCTACTTACCTGTATACAGGTGAAAGTCATATTCTCCTTGTGTTTACACTTTAAATGTACCTCTATTAAAACACTTGTTTTTTTTAGATTATCATCTGCACTGTGTGGTTGTCCGATCAGCCCTCCGGTACCCCACCGAGATCTGGGTATCCAGGGGTCAAAGGTGACTCTGGAGTGTGCCATGGCCTCTGTGCTGGGCTTCTCTCTGGTTCTGGGCTACATCGGCCTGCTGGCCTGCACATGCCTCCTCTTGGCTTTTCTCGCTCGGAAGCTCCCAGACAACTTTAATGAGGCCAAACTCATCACTTTTAGCATGTTGATATTCTGTGCTGTTTGGGTGGCCTTTGTCCCTGCGTATGTCAGCTCTCCTGGGAAATATTCTGTTGCTGTGGAAATCTTTGCCATTCTGGCTTCTAGTTATGGTTTACTGCTTTGTCTCTTTGCCCCCAAATGCTTCATAATACTTTTAAGACCTGAGAAGAACACTAAAAAACATCTAATGGGGAGGTAACCTTTAGGTTGTTTGAAATGTATTGTGAAAATGTATTAACAATGATAAGAATAAAAATGTCCACTCTTAACTTGTAGTGATCAAAGATTATTATACAGCATGCCAAAATACAGAATACATAGACAATAGTACACAAACAATTAAGCATATCTATTGTCAAAAAATATAAACATGCTAATAATCTATCTTAAACCTAAAATAATAGAATAAAGATAATAAAATTACAATTACACTACTTACATTTGTCCGAAGAATACACTTCTCTGACATGTCACTATAGGAACTGTAGAAAATGCATCTAATATCAGTCAAATGTTTATTTTGGAATTTACACTATACTGTATCAACAACATTTGCTTTAGTCCAATCCAGCAAAAGTGATCTGGGCTTAAATTTTCCATCACATACTAAGTTAAAACCTACATCCATGGTGATTGTTTTCACTGTAGAAAACAATCATATGAGTCACTAACTCCCTTTCCATCCAGAACTGCTTCCTACTTCTTGTTTCTTATATACGTAATAGCCCCTTTCTTATCTTGTCTGCAGTGTCAGTGCATACAGCGGCAATCAAGTCGTTGGAGGCACATATTCAATTTACAAATTGCTGGGTACATGATTTGGACATTTTAAGCCTCCAAGTGAATATGAATATAATGTCATTCATACAAAGAAAAGTTTGCTATACAAATTTAGCCCCCTTTTATAACCGTACCACTGTTGCTGTTGTCCATCATATTGTAATACCTCGTACTCACAGGCACGTAACGGCTGACTTAAAATCTGTAGCGTGTTTTATTAACAAGCTGCAATAACAAGAGCTGTTGTCACAAAAGTAGAATCACTTTGAGCCCTCTTATATCCACGAATAAGTCTGACTCACTGCTTCTACGCAGTTATGCAATTTTATATAAGCCTAGACGAGGGGGATGCAAGTCATAACATTAACCAGGGCAGAACAATAACAACAAACAATAATTGTTGTTAGTGCCTTTTTGGTAGGCGCTAATCCTACAACTCAAAATGAAGACACTTACCAGAATGAAAATGTCTGGGGCACACAACAAAAAATGCTGGGACGTGACGTAACATTCCAATGCTCTAGTTGGAAGCAGAGCATGTGACCACCAGGGGGTTGGTTCTTTAGTGGCTTATTTTACAATTTAATGGGAGAAATACAATAATCAGACTGGTGTAAGGTCGACATGTTACTATTACAACTGAATACAAACAGCTGAAACTTCAAATGCATCGTTTAAGACATGACTTGTGCTGTAAGACTCTTTAGGAAATGGTCTGCTTCACAGGCATCTGCCGTAGCGTAGTGATAAAAAATTTTACCAAAGGAAAACAACATACAGTAAACCATGCATTTTATGTGTTTTTAAACCTGACCAATATCCGCTTTCCTGTTTACTTTCTCCTTTTGCTTTTCTTCGTGCGTTTATTTTGCCGTGACGTCCTACATTTGGTCTGAAAGTCCTCTTTTTGCCGGACCAAAGAGCAGCTGTTGAACCATGGTCCGCTGGCACTTTCACACCTGAAGATTACTTCAAAACTTCAAACTCTTTGCAATTTCTTTCTGAGAAACTCCTTTCTGATATTGCTCCACTTTTGTTTTGCTGCAGCATTGGGGAAATACCCAACTTGACTCCTGAGAGACACTGCCTCTCTGAGACGCTCTTTTTATACTAAGCATGTGGCCAATTGACCTAATAAGTTGCAAATTGGTCCTCCAGCTGTTCCTTTAAGTTTTCCGGCCTCTTATTGCTACTTGTGCCAACTGTTTTGGAATGTGTAGCTGTCATGAAATCCAAAATGAGCCAATATTTCGCATGACATTTAAAAATGTCTCGCTTTCAACATTTGATTTGTTATCTAAATTCTATTGTGAATAAAATATAAAGTTATGAGATTTGTAAATGATTGTATTCCTTTTTTATTAACAATTTGAACGGTGTTCAACGAAGTTAATGAATTTATGTGTGATTTTAATCATGGTTGTGGTTTTGTGACACTAACATATCTTTGTGTTTTTAGAAGTCAACCATAACTTTGAGAAGTCAACCAATGCTCTTATTTCTGTGCATTGTTGCAAACAAATCAAATGAAGTCAATATTATTTTGATTTCGATGGGATTTTTGATGGGCATTCCGGCTCTTTTTGTGAGCCGGCTCATTTGACTCAGCTCACTGAAAAGAGCCGGCTCTTTTGGCTCACAAACGGCTCTTTAAATAATAAATGACATTGACTATGATATGCGTAAAAACAGTTCTAATTAAACTATTAAATGAAATCATACTCACAATGTCTCACAATTTCTTTAAAAATGCATTGATTTGTTATATAAAAAAAGAACACTATTAAACATTTGCATTTAAACATTTTGCCAATGCAATATCAATTTGGCTTTTTTGCTAGAGACATTGACTTTTGCATAAACTGGTCCATTATAGAAGACTGCGTTGCTGTGTGTTGCGGAGTAGGCCTACTTGACTGAGTGAATACATCTCCAACTCTTGAGGTGCTGGCTCCAGGTGCTCCACAGCTTCACAGTTGGGTGCACAGTTTGCATATACCTGTGTAGGTTGTGCGTGGAACCGGCTTTATATGAGATTTTGTTTTGGCAAATTGTGTTTGCGTTCAGCCCTCCCTCCTAATATAATTGTTTGCCATTGTGTGTATGATTGACAGGAACAGACAGTTGAAACAAATGAGTGTGTACGCCAAGGCTTATATAAATATATTTTTGTGTTGTTCTTTGAATTATTAGTCTTTTTTTTATAAATTAAAATAATTCATTATTACATATTGATTTAATTACTATAGGCTATATTTTAAAAATAGAGTCAGCTCTTCAGAAATGCTAGCCGACTCCCAACGTTCACTTAAAAGAGCTCACTCTAGAGCCGACTCATTCACGAACGACGACCAGTCACTAATTCTTACTGATGACTGATGCACCACTGACAGTACACTCATAGAATATGATGGTGATGATGGCATGAGACCACGGAGAGGCTTATGCTTCTATGCCAACATGCAAAAGGCCAACCCAATGGCCCCAGCACAATGATAAAAATAATGGTCTACTAAAGCTATGACTGTAGCTTTTCCTATGTATGTATGTATGTATGTATGTATGTATGTATGTATGCATATGTACAAATTTTCTCAAAATGTATTCAATGTGCATCCTTAGAGTAAATCTGACATGAAAATGTAAATAGTAAGCCACCCCACTAACTTAAGAGAGGGAAAATGGCAAAAATTACTTAAACTGTTTTGCTTCTTGGGAGTACAACACAAAACTCTAATCCAGACTTTTACCAAACTCATTATTCATAAAAATATATTTGTTCTTTAAGAAATTACTTTAATAACCTCTACCCATTACTGCCTTCTTTGTATTTCTTTCTGGTCTCAGTAGAATAATATAACACTTGGGACCAAACAGTGCCACCAAAAGGCCAAAGCTAGAGGCCAGGATGGCAAACACCTCCACTACATCTGCATATTTACCTGGAGAGCTGATATAAGCAGGCACAAAGGCCACCCACACAGCACAGAAGATCAACATGCTGAATGTAATGAGTTTTGCTTCATTAAAGTTATTAGGGAGATTTCGTGCCAAAAAAGCCAACAAGAAACTCAGAATAGCCAATAAACCAATGTAGCTAAGTAAAACTGCAAAACCAATTGAGGACCCCACAATACACTCATACACTATTTTGTCATTAAGGTATTCTGTGTTTTTGTGTGGAGCTGGTGAGGCTGTTAAAAGCCAAGCAACGCAGATTGCTGCTTGAATACAAGTTAGAGCCAAAACTGTGCCTCTCTGCTGCACAGTACCAAACCACTTCAAAGTGGCTCCACCTCCTGGTTTTGAAGCCTTGAACACAGCCAGCACCACCATGGTTTTCACCAGAATACAGGAGACACAGAGCACAAAGCTGATCCCAAATGCTGCATGTCGCAGCTGGCATGTCCACAGTTTGGGACGTCCAATGAAGAGCAGAGAGCACAGAAACACAATTTAAGTGACACCAAGAGCTGAAAACTTAGTTCTGAATTATTGGCTCTCACAATAGGTGTTCTACGATTATAAATAAAAACACCCAGGACTGCTGCACAAATAAAGGTGCCAAAGATTGAAGCAGTGGTCAGGCAGATCCCCAGTGGCTCATGGTAAGAGAGGAACTCAGTATTTTTAGGAACGCATTGGTCACGTTGAGGACTGGACCAGAAGTCTTCTGGACACTTGGTGCACTCTGGGGAGTCTGAAAAAGGAATTGTTCAAATAAATTGTTGTCTAGTACAATAATTAAAAAAAACAATCCCTACCAGTCTTATTGCTGATCTCTCCTTCAGAACAAGTTATGCAGTCAAAACAGCACTCAGGTTCTCCTTTTCGTCTGGCCTTGCGAGTTCCTGGATGGCATTTGGTGCTGCAAATTGAGAGCGGTGGCTAAAGACATTCAGCATCATTAATAACAACATCACTATTGTTTATCTAACTCAAAGTAATATTTTCAAAGTGTGAGACTCACCTTGGATTCAAAGTTCCAGAAAATTTTCTCTTCATCAAGTCTAAGTTCGTCCTCTTTAAGTGCTGTCTTTTTAACCAGGCCAACATTTAGAATTTTTGTTTGTCCATCTGTGAGCCACAGCCAGTTCATTACATCATATATGGGTAAAGCATCACCATTTTCATGGAAGGATACCTGATCACCAAATGATGTGGTGAAGTTTACTTTTTGCAATAAGTGGACAAACTGCAAATTCAGAATAAAGACAGTAAAATAAATAAACTCTTCAATTTGTATAGGAAAAAAACATAAATAAACAAATATTTCTAATAATCAGAATTTGACATACAGTATTAGAATATCAATATGCAACAGGTGTGGTGATGGTATTGTTGGGAATGGGCACTGATATCACACCTGCCATGGCTCCAGTCCTTGCAAAGTGGCACAGCTGTTCCCAGTAAAAGGGCCTCTCCCTGGTTCACACCGCAGCAGTTCATCCAGAGCGTAAGCCAAAGCATACACGGCTTTATACACATTATACTCTGGTCTGAGGTTAGAAACATCCAAAAACTCAGTGTCTATGCTCTGTAGATCTTCGTGTCCAGTACACAAAGCTCCTCCGGCTTCTATCCACTCTGCTGGAGCTGGTGCAAATTTACACTGAAATGTGTGCTCCCAAAACTGATGAACCTGTAATGTATTTCAGTGTGGGAAAACAATGGCAAATCACATTCCAGTTAACAATGTTCCATTCAAGAATATGTACTTACAAGATCATTATTAGAAATATTATTGAATGGCTGTGTGGGGTATATTTGTAATAGAAATTCTCTTAGTCCTGGTATTTCTCCTCTGCGAATTGCAATCCCCAATGTCCCGGCCAAATATGGCATGAAACGTGGAGTCTGTAACACAGTAGCTGTTGTCCAGGCTTCACTGGCAATCCACTGCAGCCCTGTCACATTCTGCCTCACCACCTGAAAGTATTTATTCATAATGAGAGTATATATGCCTATTTTCACAATACTTTAACTGGTATTTTTTATTATTAAATTGGATATACAGTGTATTAAAACCTACCTCTTCCATGAGCTCAATCATGTTGCTCTCATGTGCAAATGCAATGACCACACGAGCTGTGGATTTTTTCAACAAATCCACAATTTTTTTAAGTTCACGTCTGTTGTTATCCCAGGGCAAAACTTCCATGTATGCCAGACAGCCTTCACCAGTCTGAGAGAGGTCAGACTGGAAAGTCCGAGCTGCATGGAGCCCATAATCATCGTCACTAACCAGTAGACCTACCCAAGACCAGCTGAAGTGCTTTAGAAGCTGAATTATTGCACTCACCTAAATTAATACATAGTTCAAGTTAAACGGCTGACAAATTACACAATACAAATACACTCAAAAACATCGGTTTTCACCTGGAATGCATCACTAGGAATGGTCCTAAAAAAAGATGGAAATTTGTGTCGGTCACTCAGGCAGGAACAAGTTGCGAAATAACTCACCTATGAAAGATACACATTGAGATTTTATAGCTTAATACTGTGTCTTTACGAATAATATACTAGCATATTTCTAAGAACACTTACCATGGGCATTCTGTACAAGCCTAGGACACTGGAAATGGCGATAGATCGTGTAGAGGAAGAATCACCAACAATGCCTAGGACTGGAGGGCTTCCTACACATACATCATCTAATATAATCTCCTTCTCCTGACCGGCAGCTAATGACAAAGCTGCTCGGAATCCAATTCCTAGTTCAGCACAATTATCATAGAGACTGTATCCCAGAGTCACGTTAGGAAGCAGATTGGCATTCCTATTGATCTCATCAATAGCAAAGGCCATAGTCTGGGCCTGTCTGAATCCTAGAACATCAAAACTAACACAAAAAGGATATCTGTAATTATTATAAATACAAAGATTTGAAGAACCATTTGCATTTATTTAGCAGTGTTAACCGATACATGTTGCAGAACCACCAAACTTCATGCCAGCAGTTCAACATACATTTCAAAGCATTGAGGTTTATTTTGCACACTTAATAATGCTGTTTTGTGACTCACCCATGGCAGGTGGGCTGCTGTGGTTGTGATGTAAAGGTCAAGTCAGGAAAGACAGAGAAGAAATGGATTTCAAATAACCCACCTAGAAGCACATCTCCATCTTTTTGCATTGCATTGAGGAGAAATTCTCCCTGTAATTGGCAGGATGTGGAAATGGTGTTGAGCATAGCAGTGAAATAAAAAGATGAAAAGATGAATAAAAACACCCACATAGTTCTTTTGCCCTGTTTTCCCCCAAAACCCATCTGGTCTAACTGTTATGTCAGCGCATTTATATACTAACAGTATTTAGTGTTACACCCCAGCCTATCAGGGTTGGAGCTGAGGCAGGGGCAGGGCCTAAAATGAAATACAGAAAAGAATCACTAAACACAAAGGTAGAAAAATAAAAATGTTGTAATTGTAAAATGTACATTGTTTAACAGTGAAATCAGTCTTTTGTTTTGTTTATTGTGAGTATAATTAAATGTGTATAACTGAATAGGCCACAGATGGTTACATAAATCTAAGTATAGCCCACTTGCTGTCATACTTTGATAATGAATATTTCCTTAAGTCTGAGTCACAGCTGTTGCAGGAAATGCATCATATTTTGACATCTTTATTATCTTGGCTCTTTCTTGTAGTGGATTTGGGAAATGCATATATGTCTTTGTTGCATATTTCTTCATCTGACAGAGACTGAGCTATCTACACCCAGGCTTCATCTCTGGTTTACTAAGTAGAGCATGTACTACAAGTCTGATACCTGGCTTGGGTCTTTTGTATTTTTTGATTCCATTCCACTTTTCACCCTTGTTTCCCGTCTGAATACTCTATTGACTCAAATGACATACGTAAATAAAGCATAAAATACAGAAACTGTTCCTGTAAAGAAACATGTATTTCCATAATTTCTTCTGTATCATGTGTTTGTGCTTTTTTTCTATCAAATAAAATGTCTGTGGAGGTTCTCAGTCATACAGGACATAATCAAGAAAACGTTTCAACAAAGGCACATGAACATAGGTTTGAAGGTGAAAACGTTTCATCCCTAATCAAAAGACTTTGTCAATTCTCAGTTCAACTGTTGAGAGAGCTGAGTTTATATCCCTCAGAGGGAGGGGTTTAGCCTAAATCTAATGTGATTGGACAAGACTGCTCTGGTTTCAGCCAGTGCAGTCTGATTGGCCAGCGACCAAGCTGGCATGTGATTGGTCAGTTTCCGAGATCTGAGTGTGAGTTTGGGAAGTGAGCAGAAACATTATGAGCATGAGAGTGTGGCTCTGAACGCAAAAGCCTAACTTTGAATGCAAGCACACATTTGTAAGTGCAAGCAGAGTAAATCTGAGTGGGAACACACAGTTCTCGTGTTAAAAGGATTTTTTACAAACACAACATTCCTGTTCAAACCTACGTCCAGATGCCTTTGTTGAAACCTTTGCTTCTATAAAATTAAAGAAACTGGGTGGGTTAGTGATACTTTGAAGGTTTGCTTAGGCTTCTGTTCATAATAGTCTTCTTTGTATTTCTCTCTGGTCTCAGTAGGATTATGTAACATTTTGGTCCAAACAGTGCCACCAAAAGGCCAAAGCTAGAGGCCAGGATGGCAAACACCTCCACTGCATCTGCATATTTACCTGGTGAGTTGACATACGCAGGGACAAAGGCCACGCACACAGCACAGAAGATCAACATGCTGAAAGTAATGAGTTTAGCCTCATTGAAATTATCAGGGAGATTCCTGGCTAGAAATGCTAACATGAAACTCAGGAGAGCTAAAAATCCAATGTAGCCAAGTAACACGGCAAAACCTACTGTTGAACCAACCATACATTCATAAATGATTTTGTCATTATGGTATTTTATGTTTTTATGAGGTGTTGGTGAGGCAGATACAAGCCAAGCCACACAGATCGCTGCTTGGACAGATGTAAGAGCCAAAACTGTGCCTCTCTGCTGCACAGTACCAAACCACTTCAAAGTGGCTCCACCTCCTGGTTTTGAAGCCTTGAACACAGCCAGCACCACCATGGTTTTCACCAGAATACAGGAGACACAGAGCACAAAGCTGATCCCAAATGCTGCATGTCGCAGCTGGCATGTCCACAGTTTGGGACGTCCAATGAAGAGCAGAGAGCACAAGAAACACAGTTTCAGTGACACAAAGAGCAGGAAGCTCATTTCTGAATTATTGGCTCTGACCACTGGTGTGCTGCGATGATAAGTGAAGATCCCAAACACAAGAGCACAAATAAATGCACCCAGCAATGAGGCTGTTGTCAGGCAGATCCCCAGTGGCTCATTATAGGAGAGGAACTCTGTTTTTTTAGGAACACACTGGTCACGACTAGGGCTTGGCCACAAGTCTTCTGGACACCTGATGCACTCAACTGAACCTAAGCGGAAAAAGTGCAGTAAAGTGAGTTTTATTTCCTATTTTATTGCATCATAATTGATCCATAATGAAGATATGGAGAAGACATCGCCCTAATATGCATAGGTCACCATTTAGAGAGAACTAGTATTTCTTGATTTTGAATGGACTCTAACCTGAGACATTGCTGATGGTACCCTCAGAGCAAGGGATGCAATCAAAACAGCACACTGGCTGACCTTTCTTCCTTGCCATTCGAGTTCCTGCAGGGCACCTCTCACTACACATTGATTGCGGTGGCTGTAGGAAAAGATACTGTTAATAACAGGAAATAATTAACTGTTAATTAAAGGAAAATAAGATTATTTAGATCAGCTGTTAGTAACCTTTTTTGATTCAAAGTTCCAGAAGATTTTGTCTTCATGAATAATGAGTTCTTCTTTGAAGGTTGACTCTTTAACCTCACCAATAATTTGAACTTTGGTTTGTCCAGTTTGTAACCAAAACCAGTTCATGACATCATATATTGGTAAGACGTTGCCATTTTTATCAAAAGACACTTTATCACCAAATGAAGTGGTAAAGTTGACTTTTTGCAAATAATGGACAAGCTACAATGTGAGCATCAGAAGAGATTATAAAATAGACACACAGACATTTTGTATCTACTATCTTTGTAAGAATTAAATTCAGCATCAGTAGGTGTGGTGATGGTATTGTTGGGAATGGGCACTGATATCACACCTGCCATGGCTCCAGTCCTTGTAACGTGGCACAGCTGTTCCCAGTAAAAGGGCCTCTCCCTGGTTCACACCGCAGCAGTTCATCCAGAGCATAAGCCAAAGCATACACGGCTTTATACACATTATATTCTGGTCTGAGGTTAGAAACATCCAAAAACTCAGTGTCTATGCTCTGCAGATCTTCCTGTCCAGTACACAAAGCTCCTCCGGCTTCTATCCACTCTGCTGGAGCTGGTGCAAATTTACACTGAAATGTGTGCTCCCAAAACTGATGAACCTGTAATACAATACACAATCAATGTGGCACAATCTTGTTCAGTTGTCATATTGCCTTTATTAAATTTTTTTTACCATGTTTCCTCTGTAATTATGTAGCTCAGGCTGTATATTCAACAGAAAGTCTCTTAGTCCTAGAATTTCTCCTCGACGGATGGCAATACCTATTGTTCCTGCAAGGTACGGCATGAAACGGAAGGTCTGTAACACAGTAGCTGTTGTCCATGTTTCACTCGCCATCCACTGTAGACCTGTCACATTCTGCCTCACCACCTAAAGGTATGTCAAAGGCTACAGTCACAGTTGTATTTTAGTATACTCCATGGGTTTAATTACTTGACTTGGAAAAGTATATTAAACAGGCTTTTTATCTATAAGTTATATAAAAGTCACAATGAACTCCCTACATGTGTAAGTTCTGACCTCTTCCATGAGATGAATCATGTGGATCTCATGTGCAAATGCAATGACCACACGAGCAGTTGATGTCTTTATCAAATGTACAATTCTTCTGAGTTCCTTCATGTCACTATCCCAGGGTAAAACCTCAGTGTATGCCAGACAGCCTCCACCAAGCTCAGGCAGGTCAGATTGAAAGGACTGGGCAACATGGAGTCCATAATCATCATCGCTGACCAGGAGTCCCACCCAACTCCAGCCAAAATGTTTTATAATCTGAATCATGCTGCGTACCTATTTAGATATATTAAAAAAGTGGCATTTTGGGAAAATAGTGCATTTTAAAATGTTGATGATAGTAGTGTTTTTTGATAGGAGAACATAATGTATTTGCACAAGTCTTTACTAATGAAGCCTTACTTGAAAAGCGTCATTGGGGATGGTTCTAAAGAAGGATGGGAACTTTTGACGATTACTGAGACAGGAGCATGTGGCATAATAACTTACCTGTATATTGACAGAGAGAGGTTAGAAAGTTAATAAAATGATAACAGTATTTTGAAATATACAGATGTAACAGAACTTACAATTGGCATTCTGAATAAACCAAGGACATCGGAGATAGCAATAGAAAATGTTGAGTAGTGATCACCCACAATTCCTATGACTTTTGGGGGTCCCGTACAGTTTTCCTGAAGTACAAAATGTTCCTCTTGGCCACTGACCAGTGCCAACGCACTACTTAGTCCAATAACAAGTGCACCACAGTTGTCATAAAGGCTGTAGCCCAGAGTCACATTAGGAAGCAAATCTGACTTTTTGTTGATTTCATCTACAGCAAAAGCCATGGTCATTGCATATCTGAACCCCAAAGAGTCAAATCTAATGCAAAAATGGTACAGTGTTAGAATTTTGACAAGTTAACGCTTTGATAAAAAATTGTTTTACTGTTAAAATGCAATACTCACCCATGGCAGGCTGGCTGTTGTGGCTGTGAGCTGAATGTTCTATTTGGGAGCATGGCAGTATAGTGGACCTCAAACAGTCCACCCAGAAACACATCACCAGCCTTGTGCATGCTATTAAGGTGGAACTGTTTTCTTAATTGACATGATGAAAAAACAGAGGACTTCACAATGCCCAGATAGAAAAAAGAGCAAAGAAACAGGTTGGATCTATGGAACATTTCTGTGTCAATACTGTGCCCTCTGTGCCCTCCTATCACACTCCTCATAATATTTTTAGTGTGGGCTTACTCAGGTTTATATTAGCTGGCTATGTCATTAGCCCCAGATGTTCTTTACCAGTGGCAGGCCATTACAGTCAGCAAGACAAATATGAAAACGCAAAATAAAGCCACAGAAAAATGTGTCAGGGTAAACTTTAATCACACATCTTTTGTTAATATCAGTCCATTATCCAGTTAATTGACTATTAAGTTCAAATGTTCAAATGAGACCTATTCTTATAGATCCTATTATCCTATTACTTAACCTCAATAAAGCTTCAAATAATGTAGAATACAGTTCTAATTTGTTTGAATTTTTCTTTGAAGTACAGGTAATGCATACAGTATATTCCAGGCTGGTCATGCAGTTTGGAATTTTCCCACTTTGAATATAAAAAACACACACATATACATCCATTTAATCAAATTAGTCATATTCTATGGTCTAAAGTCCCTTTGCAAAAACTATTTCATACCTTTTTTATTATTGGTGAATTTAATATTTTAGATGATTTCTAAGTATTATAAACATATAAACTGACAACATAATTTAATAAATGTGAATTCAGAGTTGATTATATCAATCATTTTATAATTCTATGAATTAGTTACTTATGTGCCTTTGTATTAGATCGATTCATTATTGCCTTCTTTGTATTTCTCTCTGGTCTCAGTAGGATTATATAACATTTGGGACCAAACAGTGCCACCAAAAGGCCAAAGCTAGAGGCCAGGATGGCAAACACCTCCACTGCATCTGCATATTTACCTGGTGAGTTGACATACGCAGGGACAAAGGCCACCCACACAGCACAGAAGATCAACATGCTGAAAGTAATGAGTTTAGCCTCATTGAAATTATCAGGGAGATTCCTGGCTAGAAATGCTAACATGAAACTCAGGACAGCTAAAAATCCAATGTAGCCAAGTAACACGGCAAAACCTACTGTTGAACCAACCACACATTCATAAATGATTTTGTCATTATGGTATTTTATGTTTTTATGAGGTGTTGGTGAGGCAGATACAAGCCAAGCCACACAGATCGCTGCTTGGACAGATGTAAGAGCCAAAACTGTGCCTCTCTGCTGCACAGTACCAAACCACTTCAAAGTGGCTCCACCTCCTGGTTTTGAGGCCTTGAACACAGCCAGCACCACCATGGTTTTCACTAGAATACAGGAGACACAGAGCACGAAGCTGATCCCAAATGCTGCATGTCGCAGCTGGCATGTCCACAGTTTGGGACGTCCAATGAAGAGCAGAGAGCACAAGAAACACAGTTTCAGTGACACCAAGAGCAGGAAGCTCATTTCTGAATTATTGGCTCTGACCACTGGTGTGCTGCGATGATAAGTGAAGATCCCAAAAACAAGAGCACAAATAAATGCACCCAGCAATGAAGCTGTTGTCAGGCAGATCCCCAGTGGCTCATTGTAGGAGAGGAACTCTGTTTTCTTAGGAACACACTGGTCACGACTAGGGGTTGGCCACAAGTCTTCTGGACACCTGATACACTCCATGGAATCTGTTAAAATATTGCCTGTTGCGTTAATCAATATATATGCGTTGTGATTGATACTTATCTATTTTCTATTTTTTTCAGAGTCAGACCATTATGGTCCTTATGGTCCTAAATACAGTATTAGTATCACCAAGTAAATATGGATATATTTTAGATATTAGCACAATAAAAGTCCTCTAACCTGAGACATTGCTGATGGTACCCTCAGAGCAAGGGATGCAATCAAAACAGCACACTGGCTGACCTTTCTTCCTTGCCATTCGAGTTCCTGCAGGGCACCTCTCACTACACATTGATTGTGGTGGCTGTAGGAACAACACTACAGTCAAGGGTATTATAGTGGGCTACATTAGCTGGTTAATTGTAAATTAACCCAAATTAAAGTTTAAGAGCATGAACCTTAGTCAACTGAAAGTTCCAGAATATTTTGTCTTCATCTAGTGTGAGTTTTTCTTCTTTGGAGGTTGATTTCTTAACCTCCCCCACTTTTTAACTTTTGTTTGTCCATTAGGAAGCCACAGCCAGTTCATGATGTCATATATTGGTAGAGCATTTCCAGTCTCATCAAATGATATCTCATCTCCAAATACGGTTGTAAAGTGAACCTTTTCAATATAATATGAAAGCTGCAAAAATAGTTATAGTAACTAATAGCAAAAAGTAATCAAAAATACTGGATGAGATGGGTGTTTTATACAGTATAAGATGGTTTGTTGATTATATTAGATACTGCAGTGTTTAAATTTATAGCAAAGTCAGTATACCTGCCATGGCTCTAGTCTTTGTAAAGTGGCACAGCTGTTTCCAGTGAAAGGCCTCTCCCAGGTTCACAGTGCAGCATGTCATCAATTGCATGGGCTAGGGCATACACAGCCTTGTAAATATTATACTCTGGCCTTAGGTTAGAAACATCCAAAAACTCAGTGTCCATGCTTTGTAGATCTTCCTGTCCAGTACACAAAGCTCCTCCGGCTTCTATCCACTCTGCTGGAGCTGGTACAAATTTACACTGAAATGTGTGCTCCCAAAACTGATGAACCTGTAAAAAAAAAAAAAAAAAAAATATATATATATATATATATATACAATTTTGGATAATTATTTTGTTTACCATGTCATTTCTGTTTTCTTTTTGATGTTGTTTTGGACTTAAGCTTAACAGGAAGTTTCTGAAGCCTGGCATTTCTCCTCGACGGATAGCAATTCCTAGTGTCCCGGCCAAATATGGCATAAAGTCTGGGATGTGAAGTCCTTCGACAGATGTCCAAGCTTCACTGGCGATCCACTGTAAGCCTGTAACATTGTGCTTTACCACCTGCACATACATTTTTTTTTTAAACACATAGAGCAACAGAAAATGCTGTAAATGCAAATCACTTTTGAAACTATTTTGGCATTTTCCTACTGAAGATAATCCAATTTAAGTAGATATTCAATTATTTGTTTTGGCAAACCTCTGTCATGAGTTGAATCATTTGCATTTGGTGAGCAAACACAATGACTACTTTAGCTGATGATCCTTTGATTACTCCAACAATTTTATCATATTTGTTTAGATTATGGCCCCATGGCAAAATCTCTGTGTATGCCAGACAACCTTGGCCAGATTGAGCAAATTCAAATTGGAAGGATCTGGCAACATGAAGGCCATAGTCATCATCACTGACAAGAAGTCCAACCCAGGTCCAAGCAAAATGTTTCAAAATTTGAATCACAGCACGAACCTGAATGTGAAGGTGTTAGTGCAAAGAAGTTTTAATAGTTATTGCATTGCAGTATTTTATAATTATACAGTGTACATGGGGCATTGGCAGCTTGGTATTTGACTAGATATTTTTTACCTGAAAAGCATCACTTGGAATTGTTCTAAAGAAGGATGGAAATCGCTGTCGATTACTCAAACAAGAGCATGTGGCAAAATAACTCACCTGAAAAAAAAAAATTACTCATTAAATATTAAATTATTAAAATCATATAAAATATTCCATATGCTGTGTTGATGCATGAGATTTAAAGCAAAGCACTTACTATAGGCAGTCTGAATAAACCCAGCACATTTGACATTGCAATAGAAAATGTTGAAAAGGGGTCACCCACAATGCCAAGGACAGAAAGCATCCCTAAACAACTCTCCTCAAGCATAAATGTGTCTGTTTGGCCATTTGCCATTGATAAAGCAGCACTGAATCCAATACCAAGTGTGGCACAGTTGTCATATAGACTGTAGCCCAGAGTCACATTAGGCAGAAGGTAGGAGCTGTTGTTGATTTCTTCAATAGCAAAAGCCATAGTCATTGCATGTCTAAACCCTAAAGTGTCAAAGCTAACAAAGAAAATTTCAGTACAATGTATAATGCATTTGTACATGTTATGCAGAGATTGACTAAAACTCTCACCCATGGCAGCTTGGTTGTTGTGGCTCTGAGGTGAACATCCATTCAGGAAAAATAGAGCTGTAGTGGACTTCAAAGAGTCCTCCCAGATTAACATCTCCCGCCTTGTGCATACTACTGAGATCAAATTTTCTCCATAATTTACAAGATGAGGAAAACTGAGTTGATTCAGATACGAACAAAATGTAGAACAATAAAATAGCAAAGACATGTAAGAGCAAATATATTTTAAGAAACAGACCCATTTCCAACCAACTTATCTCACCACACTCCTTACCTTCTTTCAGTGTGAGCTTGCTTCATTTATATGTACATCCATACTCATCATCATACTTTTTTATTATTGTTTAGTTTCATACCACCCATGAGGATATTGGCCGCAGCGGAAGGGCATGAGGTACTCTTCAAAATAAGAGCTCCACAAAGGCTGATTATAACATAAATTTAAAATGAATATACAGTAAGAGCCGACTGGCAACTAGTGAGCTTTAAGACAGACATAATAACAGCGATTACAATCAATTTATAATATACCCATTACACAATGTATTTATATAGCTTTGAAAATGAATAAAAATGTTACACACTATTTGTGCTAAACATAAAGCTATAGATGCTAATGTCTTTGCCCCCTGTGAAGGTGTAGGTACAGCAGTGGACTAAAGAACTTCAACAGAAAAGTGAAAAACAGACATTTTTTTTATTGTGTAGCTAAAAGATTATAGAAAAACCAAAGAAAACAGTGACTGGATCTTAATACAAAACTTTACTGTATAATCCAATCAGACCATGTAACATTATAGTCCCACACACACACACACACACACACACACACATGGGGCCAGGACTCCCCTGCAAAATAAATTTGTAATCTCAGTGGGACTTTCCTGAATTAAAGGTTAAATAATTATGAAACACAACTCCAATTGTTCATATCTCTTTATAATACATTTATAAACCTACATACAGTATAAACCTACCTGTAGGTTTATGTAATTGGTCTAGACTCTTTTAATAAACATGTTTCAGGGATATTGGATTTGATTACAATTAGGTTAATAGCTGGGAAATTATAACTTGTGAAAGTGTAACTTTAAAGTCTAAAAATATATATTCTTGCATTGATTTAATGGTTTTTAGACCAGATTGGTAGAAACATGTTTACTTTACTGACACAGTGCCCTCTGCTGGGCAGAAAACTCAGATATAAATGAGATATAATTCCATGCCACTGTGACAAACAGACCTCTCTTCTGTGACATGCTAAGCAGCAAGCTAACACAGGGAGCAGAAATATGCCAATACAATTTATGAGTTTTATTTGTACAAAAATGCACTAAAATTACCCAACAGAAGGCTTTTTTTTCTTCCAAACTTGTCGATTTTGAATAGTTTCCTCTCAAAAACAAACAACACAGACATTCTGTGCCATCTATAGGCTAAAGGCCAATACATACTCCGCAAGAACAATACATTTGTTCTCGTTTTGAGATGGCCCTGGTTTGGGAGTTCTTGCAGCTTGTTCTTGACACATCAACTGTGCAGAACTTTTTTCTTGTGGATGTCCGAGAACTATTGTGTGATTGGTCAGAAATCTGACATGGGCGTGGTTAAAGTAAGGAGTTCTGTGCTTGAGTTTTTTGTAAAGTATGGAAAGTCCAGGTCAGAACTAACGTTGTTCTTGCAGCCCTTAAGAAAAAAAACTCTAAAAAAATGTCTTGTTCTTGCGTAGTATGTATTATCCTTAAAAGTTTTGCATTGCCACTTTAATGAAGACTGTTAGAAGTAGAACGCAAGTCAGGTGACGTTCAAAGCTCTATAGGAAGTAAATACCTCTTTGTGAAACAGACTGAGACTAACAGATATGTTATACAGTTATTATAATAACATCTGTATTGACTTTTGTTGTTTCAGAAATTCTTACATTTTCTATTCTATACTGGTAAGGTTACAATTTTTATTTATTTTATTCAAATATTTCTTAATTATTGTCAGCAGCTGCCGGTAGGGGGTGCCCAATATGTTTTTGATATTGGTGGGAGAAACCGGAATACCCGGAGAAACTCACCGAAGCACGGGGAGAACACGCAAATTTATACTTAATAGTTTACAAAGGTCATATAGCAGGATAAACAATAACAAATAGGAAAAAGAAAATAATAATAATAAATCAAACAAAATCAAAGAGAAAATGATGATACTTTAATATGTTTTGAGAGTCAGATGCCACATAATGTAAAGTTGAAATATTATTATTATTTTACATTGAAAAGTGCATTTATGACTTAATGATGGCACGGCCCATTATTGCCTTCTTTGTATTTCTCTCTGGTCTCAGTAGGATAATATAACATTTTGGTCCAAACAGTGCCACCAAAAGGCCAAAGCTAGAGGCCAGGATGGCAAACACCTCAACTGCATCTGCATATTTACCTGGTGAGTTGACATACGCAGGGACAAAGGCCACCCACACAGCACAGAAGATCAACATGCTGAAAGTAATGAGTTTAGCCTCATTGAAATTATCAGGGAGATTCCTGGCTAGAAATGCTAACATGAAACTCAGGACAGCTAAAAATCCAATGTAGCCAAGTAACACGGCAAAACCTACTGTTGAACCAACCACACATTCATAAATGATTTTGTCATTATGGTATTTTATGTTTTTATGAGGTGTTGGTGAGGCAGATACAAGCCAAGCCACACAGATCGCTGCTTGGACAGATGTAAGAGCCAAAACTGTGCCTCTCTGCTGTACAGTACCAAACCACTTCAAAGTGGCTCCACCTCCTGGTTTTGAAGCCTTGAACACAGCCAGCACCACCATGGTTTTCACCAGAATACAGGAGACACAGAGCACAAAGCTGATCCCAAATGCTGCATGTCGCAGCTGGCATGTCCACAGTTTGGGACGTCCAATGAAGAGCAGAGAGCACAAGAAACACAGTTTCAGTGACAGCAAGAGCAGGAAGCTCATTTCTGAATTATTGGCTCTGACCACTGGTGTGCTGCGATGATAAGTGAAGATCCCAAAAACAAGAGCACAAATAAATGCACCCAGCAATGAGGCTGTTGTCAGGCAGATCCCCAGTGGCTCATTGTAGGAGAGGAACTCTGTTTTCTTAGGAACACACTGGTCACGACTAGGGGTTGGCCACAAGTCTTCTGGACACCTGATGCACTCCATGGAATCTGTTAAAGGGTTAATCATTTATTATCATGCAAAAGGGAAAGACATCAAATAAGCAAATGTAGCCAGATGAACAGTACCTCATAACTGACCTCATTCACAGTAAAAGCAGCTGGGTAAATCATTTTGCCCTCTTGCATGTAGTGGTTCCATTTAAAATAAATATACAATTGACAAACAACAACAAAAAGACCTTACCTGTTTTGTTACTTATTTTCCCCTCAGAGCATGGAATGCAGTCAAAACAGCAAAATGGTTCACCCCTCTTTCTGGCCATCCGTGTACCTGGAGGACAGCTCACACTGCATACAGAAAGTGGAGGCTGTAGGAAGAAATTTCATAATTTTCAGTCCAATTTTCATTTTGTGAACTGTGAATCATAAATTAAGCAATTACCTTTTTGGATTGAAAGTTCCAGAAAATATTCTTTTCATCAAGTGTCAGTTCTTCTCCTTTGAAAGCTGACTTCCTAAACACACCTATATTTTGAACTTTTATTTGTTTTCTATCTGGGAGCCACTGCCAGTTCATTAAATCATACATTGGCATAGCATCTCCATTCTCATCAAATGAGACGTGGTCCCCAAAAGTCGTGGTAAAATTTACTTTTTCCAAATAATACATAAGCTACAAACAAACAACAAAATTAATTATATTGATTCATTTTTGCGTGTTGTATTTATGTATATAACCAAACTCTGACATCACACCTGCCAAGACTCAAAAGTTTGCAAAGTGGCACAGCTGTTCCCAGTAAAAGGGCCTCTCCCTGGTTCACACCGCAGCAGTTCATCCAGAGCGTAAGCCAAAGCATACACGGCCTTATACACATTATATTCTGGTCTTAGGTTAGAAACATCCAAAAACTCAGTGTCTATGGTCTGTAGATCTTCGTGTCCAGTACACAAAGCTCCTCCGGCTTCTATCCACTCTGCTGGAGCTGGAGCAAATTTACACTGAAATGTGTGTTCCCAAAACTGTCTCATCTGTTAAAACCAAACATTTATAAAACATTAATTCATATTCACTGTAGTTTAATGCAATAATTAAATAATCACCATGTTATTTCCATTGTCATTATGGTACATGTCAGGGTGCATTTTTGACAAATATTCTCTTAGTCCTGGTATTTCTCCTCGACGGATAGCAATACCCAGTGTCCCGCCCAAATATGGCAAGAGATGAGGAGTCTGTAACACAGTAGCTGTTGTCCAGGCTTCACTGGAAATCCACTGCAGCCCTGTCACATTCTGCCTCACCACCTGTGCACATTTATCAAACTAATATACATTTTACACTTTTACACAGAATGCATAATGTGTGTTGCCAAAACTTATATTTAAAAAAAGTCTATAGTATCAAACCTCCTCCATGAGTTGGATCATGTGGATTTGATGTGCAAACACAATAACAACCCGAGCAGTGGATTTTTT
This sequence comes from Perccottus glenii, assembly GCA_024416835.2. Taxonomy (NCBI): domain Eukaryota; kingdom Metazoa; phylum Chordata; class Actinopteri; order Gobiiformes; family Odontobutidae; genus Perccottus; species Perccottus glenii. The sequence goes on from CM044550.2 coordinate 16,434,580, forward strand.
CATAACACTGACAATCCTCGTTAGCTCAGCTTGGTTATCACCCCATGGCAAGATTTCTGTGTATGCCAGACAGCCTCCATCAGACGCAGCCAGGTCGGACTGAAAAGATCTGGCGACATGAAGGCCATAGTCATCGTCACTGACCAGGAGTCCTGCCCATCTCCATTTAAAACGTTTCAAAATCTGAATCATAGCTCGAACCTGAAATATAATGCACAGAGATGATATGACTATATACTGTATATACACTTACTGCTGTGACAAATACATTTTGTTGGATTCAATAACCTGAAAAGCATCACTTGGGATTGTTCTGAAAAAGGATGGAAATCGTTGTCGATTACTAAGACAGGTGCAGGTTGCAAAGTAGCTGACCTGTACACACCAAAAACATAAAAAAAATTGCAATAGGGTTCAAGTGTAATTTTTGTCACAAAATCAAATTACAAAAATCAAAATACAGAAAGAAGACTTACTAAAGGCAACCTGATTAAACCTATTACATCTGATGTGGCAATAGAAAATGTTGAGAATGAATCACCCACAATGCCAAGAACAGATTGTGTCCCAAAACAGGAATCTTGAAGCAGAAACTGCTCCTCTTGGCCACTGGCCATTGACAAGGCAGCACTGAACCCAATGACAAGTGTGGCACAGTTGTCATATAGACTGTAGCCCAGAGTCACATTAGGAAGCAAATAAGGGTTTTTGTTGATTTCGTCTATAGCAAAAGCCATAGTCATTGCATGTCGGAACCCGGGAGGATCAAAGCTAAAAAGATAGATAAAATCATCACCGAAAACAATAAAATTTTATTAAATTTTTTGTGTAACTTACCCTTGGCAGGTGAGGTGTTGTGGCTCTGAGGTAAACGTTTGCTCTGAGAAAACTGATGTGTAGTGGACCTCAAACAGCCCACCTAGAATCACATCACCAGCTTTGTGTATACCATTGAGGTAAAAATGTCTCCTTAATTTACATGATGGAAAACCATAAAGAGAACAACATGAGAAAAAAAAAGACAGAAACCATAACGGTCAGTTTAACATACATACAAAAATATGCCCACATATCTACCCTCCTCCCCTTACTTTTACTAATCTTCATGAACCATCTGACTTGATTTTTATAGGCACCCGTCTCCAGCTGAATGTCACAATGCTCGTTTGGGGGCAGGACAATATAATAACAATATTGTAATTATTGAACCCTCATTTTAGATATAATGTATCATTTTACCTGGATTGTTCAATGTTCAAAGAAATCAACACTCAAGACTAAATTTCAACTAAGGTTCAACACAGTTATTTATTTGATTTTTGAAATATTTAAAAATGAAACCCAACAGTGCCACCCAGGCATTTTCACCCAGAAAACTTTGAATATAAACCCATACTTAATCGGACACTCACTAAATGCAGTCAGTTACCCCAACCAACTAGTGATGGGATTTATGGCTCTTTGAGGGGATCCGGATCTTCGCGATCCGTTCCTTTCAAAGAGCCGTTCAAAAGAACAGCTCTTTTGGCTCTTTTTAAATATTTAGTCAGTTTTAAGAAGCCAGCTTGGGGGCATCTCAGTTTATCCTGGAAATAATCACTGGGAGGAATGATGAGGTGAGATTTGTAGTCAAATAATTAAAACTCAGATATCACACGCCAATAGTGTGTGTGTGTGTGTGTAAAGATACGTTGACTTATGTTATTCATACAGTACCTACTCACAAATAAACATCAAAAACAAAGCCGGCTGCAATGAATTTCTGTGCAAAACAGCTTTTACTACAAACACTTCCACACAAGAACATTTTGATAGAAAACAAAAAAATATTTAAAGTAGATCAAATTAGAATAAATAAAATGGAAACGTCTACATACTATTACTACTGTAAAATTTGCAAATAGGACATCAGCCCCTTCAAGTCAATGAACAATAACAAAGTGGGCTGCAATGAATGTCTGTGCAAAACAGCTTTTAGTGAAAAATTTCTATACAAGAACAGTATCACAAAAGAACATTTTTAATGTTTTTAAAAGAACAAGTTTTAAATGAACACAAAATGCAATGTAATCCACGTGAGTCACGTGAAGGATGCGTGCACAACTAATAACTAATATCATCACGCTGTAAAGGGTCGGCCTGCGCTGGGTGCGCCCCTCCCCCTATAACTGTTCTGTCTCGCGGAGGAACTCATTTGTGTGCATCTGTGTGAGACACGCATAGGAAAAAAGAACAACAGAAAGAACGGCTCCCCTCCAGCCGCGACTCGGCTCCCATCGTTCATGTTTATGAGCCGTTCAAAAGAATCGGTTCGTTCGCGAACGTCACAACTCTACAACCAACCTGTGTTTTGCCTGGTAACAGGCAGACCTCAAGTGGAGGAGTTCAAGTATCTTGGGGTCTTGTTCACGAGTGAGGGAAGGAGGGAACGTGAGATTGACAGACGGATCGGTGCAGCTTCTGCAGTGATGCGGTCGATGTACCGGTCTGTTGTGGTGAAGAAGGAGCTGAGCTGTAAGGCAAAGCTCTCGATTTACCGGTCAATCTACGTTCCTACTCTCACCTATGGTCATGAGCTTTGGGTCATGACTGAAAGAACAAGATCCCGGATACAAGTGGCCGAAATTAGCTTTCTCCACAGGGTGGCGGGGCGCTCCCTTAGAGATAAGGTGAGGAGCTCGGTCACTCGGGAGGAGCTCAAAGTAGAGCCGCTGCTCCTCCACATCGAGTGGAGCCAGCTGAGGTGGCTCGGGCATCTGTTTTGGATGCCTCCTGGACGCCTCCCTAGGGAGGTGTTCCGGGCATGTCCCACCGGGAGGAGACCCCGGGGAAGACCTAGGACACGCTGGAGGGACTATGTCTCTCGGCTGGTTTGGGAATGCCTCTGTATCCCCCCGAAATAGCTGGAGGAAGTGTCTGGGGAGAGGGGAGGTCTGGGCGTCTCTGCTTAGACTGCTGCCCCCGCGACCCGGCCCCGGATAAGCGGTAGAAGATGGATGGATGGATGGATGGATGTTTTTGGGGTTATTTTGCTGTTTTCCATCTTGATTTATCCTTAAGCTTTAACATGAACATTTAAAAATTTCTTCTGGGAAATTTCACCAGTGCTCCCTATATTTTGAATTATTGAAATACACCTTGTAGTTACAGAGATACAGTCAGTTTACTGTGAACATGTCCTTTTTGAGCAGACACACCAAAAAACAGGGTCGGTTTTAAAGGGTTTATGTTTATGTGATATATGTTGTGTAAATTTGGACCCAAGAAAGAATAGTCTTTACTGTGAGAAAGACTAATGGGAATACTTAAATAAACAAATAAACAAACAAATTATCTTGGTCCTTTCTGTGAGGAGTGTGCATGTCCCTGTGTTACTGTGGGTTTTCTCCGGGTACTCCGGCTTCCTCCCACCGCCCAGACACATGCACGTACAGGTCAAATGGCAAATATAGGTGTCCCTAGTAAATGAATGTGAGAGGGAATGGTTGTTACTGTGTAAGTTGAAATGTCAGCCCTGCGACTAGCTGGCCATTGTCCAGGGTGACCTAAGGCCCAAAGCTGCTGGGATAGGTTCCAGTCATCTGCGACGAATGAATGAATGTTTATTTGAAGAAAAGGTTAAAGCAAAAGCATCTGGTGAAGAATAATAATATAATATTCTCATATAATATTAATAATAATATTATACAAGCTATTAATTATAAAATATCTTATGTTATGATGCAAATGTAATGGCAAACCACCTTGAGGAGGTATACAAATATGTCTTACATGTAATTAGTAATCATCCAGAAATAAGGTGTAGAAAGAGGAGGGAAATGTTTTCTGAAACCCTATATAAAGCCCGGTATTCCCACATGCAAACACTTCAGCAACAATGAGCCTAGATGCCGTTGTCCTGAGTTTGACTCTACTTCTTGTCTCTGTGCTTTCAGCTCTCTCCTTGATTACTCATGACACAGAAGAGCGAGCTGGCTCCACTCTCTGCAGTGATGAAGCCTGTGGCCGTGCTTCTTCATCTGTTAGATGTAAGGTCCAGGGCTCTGCTCGGCTACCAGCCTTTGCCATGGAGGGGGACTACATTGTTGGGGGAGTTTTCTCCATACATGACTACATGCACACAGTAATTCATAACTATACAAGCAAACCTGAGCCACTCCAGTGCACAGGAAGGTAAATCATCTTAATTGCGATGACATGTTTTATGCTTTTTTAACAATTATTGTTAGTGCAACAGCAATAAGTGCAACAGATGTGGCTTAACTTTGTTTTATATTGGAAATGGCTGAATTATTTTAAATTTGAAATCAGTAGTTTTTTGGTACAGATTAATATTGAAATGCATTTTAGAATAATAAATCTTATTATATTGTGGAATCTTCATGAAACAACTTATTCAAATTGGTTAAAAACACAGTGAAAGAATTATTATTGAATGTGGTTTGGTCACTTGTTAGAAAATGTAGTAAAAACTTCTAGAACACAAATTATTGTTTTTATTTAAAATCTTTTGTGTGTGTGTGTCCACAGTGTTGACTCCCGTGAGCTGCGCTTTGCCCGTGCAATGGTGTTTGCTATCGAGGAGATAAACAACCGCTCAGACCTGCTGCCTGGTGTCAAGCTGGGTTACCAGATTCACGACTCATGTGCATCCGTGCCTGTGACAGGACAAGTGGCGTTTGAGCTCATAAATGGTCAGGATGCAGAGTATGATACAAGCCAAAGCTGTTCTGAATCTGGTACGGTTTTGGCCATCGTTGGTGAGTCTGGGTCAACACCATCTATCAGCATGTCCCGCGTCGCAGGACCCTTCAATATTCCCCAAGTATGTTTCTGTCACCAGTGTCAAAGTCAAAACTGGTTAAAATTTGCTCCTTGAGCTCACAACATCATTTTGGCATTTTGTAAAAATCAAGACTCTTTTTGGCAAATTGATGTGGGCATCAATTTTTTTACTTATGACAATAATATTAATTTAAGTAAATGCTAGTCCTTTACAGCTGTCTTGGGGTCTAAATGTTATTCTAATTACCATTGTACACGCTTTGGTGTTACTGCCTACTTTTTTAGGTGAGCCATTATGCAACATGTGCCTGCTTGTCTGAAAAACAACAGTATCCAAACTTCTTCAGAACAATTCCAAGTGACCAGTTTCAGGCAGACGCGCTGGTCAAACTGGTCAAACGCTTCGGATGGACGTGGATAGGTGCTGTCCACTCAGATTCGGACTACGGAAATAATGGCATGGCATCTTTTCTGTATGCAGCGCGCAAACAAGGCATCTGTGTGGAATACTCGGAGTCTTTCTACCGAACACACTCACGCAGCAGGATCGAGAGAGTGGCACAAGTCATCCGCAGGTGACTGGTAATGTGTCATTAGTCTACATTAGCCTACTGGTCCCAGAATCAGGAAGATCTTTACAACATAGTGGAAGTTAATACACTTTTTTGACAGCCACATTTTCTGCTTTCTATAGAAGCAGAATTTTCATATGCAAGGCAATTCCAAGAAAATATTTCATAAACAAAAGGAAAATCAATAATAAATAAATCAGTAAAAAAGTGTTAATGTGTTATTACAATGTCTGCAACACAGTTAAAAGTACTTGACCAAAGTTCACTACTTAGTCTACTAAGTCCAGATTTACATATTTTAAAGCACTGTCCCTTGAACTAACACCAATATTTAATCATATAACCTTTAATTAACCAAACAATTGCACTTGACTTGACTCTTTATCATTTTTGCATTATAAAAAGTATAACATATGATTTATTATTGTCATGTACTATACAACATTTCCCTCTGGTGTAATTGTAGGTCCACAGCTACAGTGGTTGTTGCATTCGCAGCCTCAGGAGATATGAGAATCTTGTTGGAGGTGCTGTCCCATGAGCCGGTTCCCCATCGACAGTGGATTGGCAGTGAGGCTTGGGTAACAGACCCGGACCTGATGAGATTTGGCTTCTGTGGGGGGGCCCTTGGATTTGGCATTCAACGGTCTGTAATCCCAGGGTTTCGAGAGTTCTTGCTAAACCTGCCCTTTGCTACAGTGAGTGCATCTCCGGTGCTCACCGAGTTCTGGGAGGATGCGTTCAAATGCAGACTGAGGACATGTAAGAACGTTTCGGCGCAGGGATAAAAATACCACAGTGATATGTATTCTATGTAAAAATGAAAATAAGAAATAAAACGAGCCTCTGTGTTTTAGATGTGGGTCAGGGTGAGCGAGTGTGTGATGGAAGCGAGGACATTGTAAATCTCCAGAGCCCATACACTGACACATCTCAGCTGCGAATTAGTAACATGGTCTATAAAGCTGTATATGCAATAGCACATGCCATTCACAATGCCAAGTGTCTAGAACAAAACACTACAAATCAGTGTGACAAATTCACCCCATTAAAGTCCACACAGGTTGGTCACACATCAATTTCGCCCTTAACACCCATCATTTATTGCATTTTTTTTATATACTGAATTTATTGTTTTTCTCCTAGGTTTTTTCTCAGCTTAAGAAGGTTAATTTCACTCAGAATGGGTACAGTGTCTCATTTGATGCCAACGGTGACCCTGTGGCCACATATGAGCTGGTTAACTGGCAGAGAAATGACCGAGGCATCAATCAGCTGGTGACTGTTGGACACTTTGATGCATCTCAGCCACTGGGCCTTGAGTTCCGTATCAAAAAGAACCTGCTATGGATGCAGGGGACCACACAGGTAAATGCGACAGAGGGAAGTCAGTTTGATTAGTGGGAGGTTAATGGATTTATGTGAGTTTGTATGTGTTCAGGTGCCCGTGTCTGTGTGCAGTGACAGCTGTGTCCCTGGAACACGTAAAGTTCTTCAAAAAGGCAAACCTATCTGTTGCTACGACTGCATAGCATGTCCCGAGGGAGAGATAAGCAATGTTACAGGTGACAATTAAATCTAAAATCTGATAGAAACAAAATATTAAAAAGTGTGAAAAAAAGTACTAGAAACCTTTTTTTTTTTCAGATTCTCCTGATTGTTATCAATGTTCCAAAGGAGTTCTGGCCAAATCCAAAACGAGATTCCTGTATGCCCAAGCCTGTTGAGTTTCTGTCTTTTAGCGAGGACTTAGGCGTCATCCTGGTTGTGTTTCGGTTGGCGGTGCTTGTTTGGCCATTATCACAGCAGCAGTGTTCTTTCGTCACAGGAATACCCCAATAGTCAAAGCAAACAACTCTGAATTGAGCTTTCTGCTGCTCTTCTCACTGACTCTCTGCTTTTTATGTTCATTAACTTTTATTGGCACACCTTCTGAGTGGTCATGTATGCTGCGCCACACAGCGTTTGGTATTACCTTTGTGTTATGTATTTCTTGTGTTCTTGGGAAAACCATAGTGGTGTTAATGGCTTTTAGAGCAACACTTCCCGGCAGTAACATAATGAAATGGTTTGGGCCTCCACAACAAAGAATGACAGTTGTGTTTTTCACCTTTATACAGTTATTGATTTGTATTATTTGGTTGATTGTTAGTCCTCCTTTTCCAATAAAGAACCTGAGTACATACAAAGACAGGATTATCTTGGAGTGTGCATTAGGTTCTGCTGTTGGCTTCTGGGCTGTGCTGGGATACATAGGACTCCTCGCTCTCTTCTGCTTTGGGTTAGCAGTCCTTGCCAGAAAGCTGCCTGATAACTTCAATGAGGCCAAGCTCATAACCTTCAGCATGTTAATCTTCTGTGCAGTCTGGATCGCTTTTATCCCAGCTTACGTCAGTTCTCCTGGAAGGTTTACAGTTGCTGTGGAAATATTTGCCATTCTGTCCTCAAGTTTTGGATTAATTTTGTGCATCTTTGTCCCAAGGTGCTATATTATATTGTTTAAGCCAGAGAAGAACACAAAGAAACATTTAATGAATAAATGTTCATTGTAGTAGGTAATGAAATTTTTAAATGCAGTTTGTTTTATATTAAATGATTGTATTGTCTGCCATGAAATTATACAATAAAGTTGTGTGCAATGGGGTCTTCTATAAAACACAATTTATTTTACTTGCCTCGAAAGATTTTACATCAGACCATTTCCTTTTTTTGTTGCAGTAAACTATGACAAAACATTGTTAAAGCTAGAATCAGTTAGTAAATAATTCACAATTATACAGAATTTGTTCCCGCTAAATAATAATTTTAGTTTGAATAATCAAAATATTTATAAAAGAAGAAACAATGATTTAAAGAATAATAAGTATTTATACTCTTTATATCATTGTTTTATTTATTTTACTTTTCTTTTTGAATAATGGCTAATTAATAGCTAATGGTTAATTCAAGGGTTTTGAGTTTTATTGTAATGCACATTTTAATTTTAATTGGGTGATGCATTTTTCTTACAGGGCTATACACCATTTAATTTATCACATCACACATGTGCTTAATTGTTATTGGTTGACTTGGTAGTGACTCATGATGAAACATGACATAAACATTATAAAAGTGTTTGCCATTGAGCGATCATGCCCACACTTGATCTCATGGCGACAATACCCTACTGCATATTTTTTTTCTTTTGGCTTGTATTTCAGTTTCTAACAAGTTTACAATTCCCAGTGTTTTCTTATGACAATAATAACAAGGGGCCAGAGGAGACTTTTGAGGCTGGGTTGAGGAAGTTTGGAGGAAATGAATCATGTGTTACATTTTTTGACAGCAAACCATTGGTGCTACAGTCAAAAGGCCATGTGATCATCGGAGGGCTGTTTCCACTGCATTATTTGGCTCCAGAGCCACAGCAGGACTATGACAGCAAACCTCAACTTATACCATGCAGTGGGTCAGTCTCTAGTTAAATATTTAAGATTAAGATGCTCTTTAAAAAAGTTTGAAACAGTATTTTTATGTATTTGACTTTGACAATTTGTTTATCATAATTGCTCTCTATATATTTTTTAAACAAAGATTAACACAGACTGCACTTTTGAAGCTTTGATTATAGAGCCTTCCGATGGATGATGACTATGGTGTTTGCAGTGGAAGAAATTAACAGTGATTCAAGTTTGCTGCCTGGCGTTAAACTCGGCTACCGTATACTGGACAGCTGTGACCAGGTCCACACCAGCCTGCACTTTTCTCTTTAGTCACTCTCTCTGAAGACATAAAAGTACAAACATTGCCAACAATGGTAGAAAATGGAGAAAGGCTGCTGCAGACACATTTTAATAAAAGTGGTTTTGTGGCAGAAAGTGTAGCAGAAATTGACAGAACTGAATGTCTGGCTGGCTCACCTGTTTCTGCTGTGATTGGTCTGGCATCATCGTCTCCCACTAGAGCTGTGGCACAAACTGTTGGCCCTTTTAATATTCCACTGGTAAGAAAAAAAAAGTCTCTTTGTGTGATTATAGTTGTATATTTCTAGATATATTAACTTTCTTTTCCTGTAGGTGAGTTACTTTGCCACATGCACATGTCTTACTGACAAGCGTACGTATCCATCATTTTTGCGCACTGTGCCAAGTGATCTCTTTCAAGTTCGAGGTCTGGTCCACTTAATCAGGTTCCTGGGCTGGAGTTGGGTGGGAACAGTAGGAACCACTGTGAGCCGTTATCTGTTTATTTCTACATCAAGGACCACTTTGGCCTCAAGTAGAACTCACAATCATGTGTGCATATGTGTATTTTAGGATGACTACAGTCATTACGGCATTCAGGCTTTTTCCAGTCAGTTCAGAGAGCACGGTGGGTGCGTGGCCTTTCATGTTACCATTCCCAAATTACCCACTGTGACTGAAATTCAGAGAATGGCGGACAAGCTGCAGAGATCTACAGCACGAGTAGTGGTGGTCTTTGCAACAGAGGGTCAGCTGGTGGAGCTGTTTTCAGAGGTAAATCTACACAGCCATTTAGGGAAAGTGTAATAATCAAAATTCAAATATTGAAAATATTTTATTTGCTGTGTTGCAGCTGTCTCAGAGGAGTGTAACAGGGATACAGTGGGTGGCCAGTGAAGCCTGGGTGACAGCAAGTCTGCTGACCTCACCCCAATTTCAGCCACTGCTAGAGGGCACACTGGGCTTTGCTTTTCCTGGAGTCAGTATCCCGGGCTTAAAAGAGTTTTTGATGAATGTCCGTCCCTCTCCTCAACCTGGGATGGAATTTATCAACATGTTCTGGGAAGAGCTCTTTGATTGTAAGCTACCATTTGATATAGATAGATCTAAAGAGACATCGCTCATTCAAACATTTGTGGAAAACTCAAATACTTACAATAGATCTAGTGAAGCAAATAATGGACCTTCTAAAAAGAGAGAGTGCACAGGTTTAGAGAATCTAAGTGGCACCAACAACAGTTATACTGTCTCTCGAGTCCGAATATCCTATAATGTGTACAAAGCTGTGTATGCCATCAGTCATGCCTTGCATCATTTATTGAACTGTGATTCTGTTGAACATAAAGGAATGTGTGAGCTCAATGCATCATTCACTTCTGCACAGGTAAGTCAATGTAGAAATTAGAAGAATATTCAAGAACCCACAATTTCAGTAACAAATCTTTTTTTTCACCCCACTATAGTTGTTGCAACATTTAAAAACTGTAAATTTCACTGATCAGTTTGGAGAAAAGGTATATTTTGACTCCAGTGGGGAACCAGTTCCACTGTACGAAATTATTAATTGGCAGAAAGACAGTGATAAGAACATAAGGTAAACAGGGTGAATGTGGTAAATGTCTTAATAGTTGAAAATGTAATGAAAGAATTATAATCTTGCTCTTTTAGGTTCATCAAAGTGGGGAGTTATGACGGCTCAGCTACGTTGAATCAACAGCTGCGGATGGAACAGAACACCATTGTATATACCATGGGGCAGTCACAGGTTAGTCAGTTGTAGCAGCCGCTGTGCACTTTATCAAGTCTCCAAGTTCTGTGTGTTGTTTGTGCAGGTGCCTGTGTCACAGTGCAGTGCCCCTTGCCCCCCTGGGAGCAGGAAGGCCACCCGTCTGGGGCAGCCTCCCTGCTGTTTTGACTGTATGCCCTGTGCTGATGGAGAGATCAGCAACCAAACCGGTAAACCGAATGTCGATTATACACCCATTGGTCTTCAGACTATATCAAGGATTTGTGTGGTTTGTGTGGCATGTTTCATACAGGCTCCACTGAATGCACAAAATGTCCCGAGTACTACTGGTCAGACAAGGAAAAAGTCAAATGTGTCGCAGGTGTAGAAGAATTTCTGTCTTACTCTGACACAATGGGCATCATCCTGGTCGCTGTCACACTGCTGGGCGTTGGCTTGACGACCATAATCACCACCGTCTTCCACTTTTTCCGCTCTACGCCCATTGTCAAGGCCAACAACTCTGAGATAAGTTTCTTGCTTCTCGTGTCACTTAAACTCTGCTTTCTGTGTTCTCTTGTATTCATTGGTCAGCCGTCAGTATGGACATGTTGGCTTCGACAGGCAGCCTTTGGGGTCAGTTTTGTCCTGTGTTTGTCCTGTCTTCTTGTTAAGACCATTGTCGTTCTACTGGCCTTTCGGACTAATACACCTAGATCGAGGACTCTCAGACTGTTTGGCCCCATTCATCAGAGGATTCTTATATTCTGTACTACAGCTCCACAGGTCTGCTCATGCAGTATTATATATCCTGGAGCATTGAGGGGAACTCACTATAGGAAGGAAACTCAATGTTTTCCTACCTGTCCTACAGGTTTGCTTGTGTGCCGGTTGGCTTATAGCTGCTCCTCCCTTTCCATTCAGAAACCCAGATTACCAGGCCACAACTGGAAAAGTAAGTATAACTCTTCTGTTAGACAATGATAAATACATGTGAAAATAATAGAGATGCCCTCAACAATGACAATATTTTCCTTTTCATCATATCATCTTATACTGATTGAATGACTCATCTAGATTGTTGTAGAATGTAGAGAGCCTTGGCCACCCGGATTTTATTTAGTTCTGGGCTACATTGGACTACTGGCTTTCCTCTGTCTCCTGCTGGCATTCCTGGGACGGAAACTGCCCGATACATTCAACGAGGCCAAGCTCATCTCATTCAGCATGCTCATTTTCTGGGCTGTGTGGATCTCGTTCATCCCGGCTTATGTCAGCTCTCCAGGGAAGTTCACTGTGGCTGTGGAAATATTTGCAATACTGGCTTCCAGTTTTGGACTCTTGCTATGCATTTTTTTACCAAAATGTTACATTATTTTACTAAGACCTGAAAGAAATATCAAGAAAGCCATGACAAGTAAATTTGCTAAATGACCTTTAGAGTTTATTTATGCAAGCCATCACATTACTTAAAAAGTGTTTTAATGTAACTACATTTGCAGCAAATTGAATAAAAAAAAAAATAAAAATAATGACTGGAGTCCAAAAATATTTTATTCATGTTGTGTGCTGCTTATGCCTTGTACATCACAACAGTGTTAATTTCGTTGTCAAAAATATTTCGAAAAAAAAAAAAAAAAAAATTCATAATGACTAAAACGATGACTAAATAGACGGACATTTTTGTCTACTTGTGACGAAAACCAGTCAAGTGGAATGGGCGGGATGAGTCAAGTAAGCCAATCAGAACACGCCTTGTTGTTACACGGAGACAACAGATCAACAAACCGTTAGCATTAGATCTTTTTTTTTTTTTTTATTGAAACAATTTTCAATAAAGGCAGTTGTGTTGAAATAAATGGTGTGAAAAATGTTTGCACATTTAAATCTAAATTTTTAAGAAAGTATAGTTTTATGTCTGATACAGAAGGTCATAATTATTACCTCATGAATTTTTATTTTTATTTTAGTCGACTAAATCTATTTTAATTTTAGTCAACTTAAATGACTAAAATGCATGACTAAAACTAGACTAAAACTAAAACAAATAAGATGACTAAAATGAGACTGAAACTAAAAATTATTTTAGTCAAAAGACTAAGACTAAGACGTAAAACTAAATTAAAATGTCTTGTCAAAATTAACACTGCATCACAATACAATACATGTGTAAAGGTTTATTTGATACAGTTATTGTGCATAGGGGCAGCACCATGGCAGAGTGGTTAGCATTTACAGCGCTGCTCTGGATTCCCAACTCCCTTTCTATGTGAAGTTTGCATGTTCTCCCCGTGTTTGCGAAGGTTTACCCTACCACCAAAAACATGTACAATAATTGCCCCTCACATTCACATGGGACCAGAACTCACATGCAAAGGAGAGTTGTAACCTCAGTTGAACTTTCCTGAATAAATTAAGGTTGAAGAGAAATAAGTATTTTCTGTTATTTATTTTCCTTTACATTCAGTGAAGAGAACAAATAATACAAAAATACTGTATTTAACAGTTTAAACATGCAATCAATTGACAAAAAATGTAATGACTGAAATAAACACTGTAGACCATTTATTATAAACATTATACAAACATAGCCATCAATGTTGTCTTATAAACATACTGTACATAGGTGTTGAATAAAAGAGATTTCTATTGTTTGACAAATAATTTCATTTTTAGAATTAATTTTTAATCCTCCATATGATTAGCCTGGCCAGTGATACCCTTTCACTTTCTTAGTGAAGTAAAGTGGGTCTGAAACCGCTCCCATTAATTAACCCAGACATCCCAAGTCTCCCGGGAGCGAGAGACCAAGCGTGTGTGTGCTAGTGTGCGTGTGTGCGAAGCGCTTGTTAGACAGAGAGGATCCTGATTGGCCTGTTTCCGCAAATCAACCAATCAATTGTCAGTGTGGGCGGGCTTTTATCTCTTCTCCCAAACCAAATTAATCAGTTATGTCTATCTAGAAACAGGAGCACAATGGCAGAGGGAGAGTGCCACAAAAAGAAAGTATAAGACACATTTTACGCCAGACTATCAGAGTTGATAAGTTTCATTTCATGTGCATATTATTCAGGCTAGTTGCCAAGGCTAGTTGGTCAAATCTGCGAAGCAAGCATCAACAAAGTACAACGAAAGCTTGCAACAAAAGTAAAAGGCATAGGAAATAGGCCTACATGTAGACTACATTTGGTGTGTATGTAAATAGTTACTTCATTGTCCTGTTATATTCAGCTGTATTTCAGCTGGTGATGTTTTATGTCTAGCATCCATGGATTTTTGAACTCAAACAGAGAGGGACCAGACTAATTGTAGAATACTAAAAGGATTGGGATGGCTGCCCAGCCTACCAGCTTTAATTGACATTAAGTTCTATTAAAAGCTTGCTTGAGATGATGATTTATTAGGTGAACATCAAATAATCATCACTTCTTTTCTTTCCCCATCAGGTGCTGTTTAGAGTTCTTTTCTGGTTTCAGTAAAATAATGTAACACTTTGGTGCAAACAGACAGAACAACAAGCCAAAGCTAGAGGCCAGAATGGCAAAGGACTCCACAGCATCTGCATAGGTTCCAGGAGAGCTGATATAGGCAGGGATAAAGGCCAGCCACACTGCGCAGAAGATCAGCATGCTAAAAGTGATAAATTTGGCCTCATTAAAGTTTCCTGGTAACTTCCTGGCAAGGAAGGCCAACAAAAAGCACAGGCAGGCCTGTAGACCTATGTATCCTAGAACACACCAAAAAGCCAGACTGGAGCCCACACTGCATTCAAGAATGATTTTCGAGTGTTCATATTCAGTGTTTTTAAATGGATGGGGTGGAGCATCAATGAGCCAGGCTGCACAGATCACAACCTGAACTAAAGTACAGGTAAAGATAATGGCCCTCTGCTGCCTGGGTCCCAGCCACTTCATTATGTTGTCCCCTGGCCTAGTAGCGGTGAAAGCAGCCAGCACTACAAGAGTTTTGCCAAAAATGCATGAGATACAAAGGGAAAACGTGATGCTGAATGCCGTGTGACGTAACATGCAGGACCAAGAAGTGGGTTCTCCAATGAACACCAATGAGCAGAGGAAACACAAAATTAGAGAGAACAGGATGAAGAAGCTGAGTTCAGAGTTATTGACTCTGACAATGGCTGTGTTTCTGTAGTAGAAAAAGACCACAAAGGACAGCTGTAGCGAGGCAGGCACCCAATACAGAGATGACCGTGAGAACTATACCCAGAGTATCATAGGACAGAAACTCCACCGTCTTAGGGATGCAGGATGTTCTGTCTTGGTTTGACCAGAAATCTCCCGGGCATTGAATGCAGTCTATTGAATCTGCAGTGCACATAAAAACAAAACAAATACAGAAACGAGTGAGGTTGAATGAGCTCCAATGACACTCTGTCCTGCTGCAAATTAAACTTAAGCTATACAATTCTATAAATGATCAATTTAATCTACTGCAAAGTAGTAGTGTTTAATGTTTTAACCGTTGACTAGCATATACAACTTTTCGACCAAAAGACTTAGGGTGAGTTGATTACATGACACACGTTTTCTTACACTTACTTGTCTCATTGCTAATTTTGCCGCTGTCACATGGTACACAGTCAAAGCAGCAAACAAGCTCCCCACGCCGGACAGCTTTCCGCCTGGAGCACAGCTGGCACTGCACACAGACACTGGCACCTACACAGAGAACAGTGATGGACTAACAGTAACTGCAGTAATGTGTCTTAGATCAGTGTCCACTTAGTGTTAGTGTCCAGTGCAGGTGCATTTAAACTCCAGTTGGCTGACATCCTGAGCCTCACATCTTTCAGACCTCCTTTAGCTGACTTACCTCCACCTCAACCTACAGAACTTCAACAGCTGACATCTGAAGAAGGAAAAAACACATTGTGAGCAGCTTGCCTTGCTCTGATGACCAGCCCACACAATTTTGTCCTCCTGGATGACCAGTTCCTCTCCTGCAGACTTTGTACCATCAAACAAGCCCACATTGAAAAACTCTATATTCCCACTTGTGCCTCGCTGCCAGTTGATAATGTCATAGTAGGGTATGGAGTCACCCTTTAGGTCAAAGTTCACCTCTTCTTCACCAATGTTAAATTTCACCTCCTGGAGATAGTGCTGAAGCTTCAAAACAAATAAATCATATTAGATATGTTATTTTTACTATTCATTTACAGTGTGATAGCACTAGTTAGATACCTGCCATGGGTATATGTTGTTGGTTTGAGCACATGAATGGTTTTGGAAAGGCCCACTTCCTGGTTGACAGAGTAACAGACTGTGTAGAGAATGAGCTATTGCATACACAGCTTTGTAGACATTATATGCCACTCTAGGACTCGATGTATTCATGTAGGCTGCATGCTTCTCTACTAAAGACTCATTACCCAAACAGAGAGGCAGCTTTGAGCCAGAGGATACAGCAGTAGCACAATCGTACAATGCCTCCCAAAGCTCGTGCACAAGTGGATTACTGGGATATATATGAGGGGTTACTGTTTGCAAAAAATCCCTGAGTCTTGGGATATAGCCTTTTCTGATACCGAACCCAATGGTGCCTCCTAAAAATGGGAAATAATTGCTCCCTGAAAACACTGAGGCTGTGACCCAGGCCTCACTGGCCACCCACTGGATTCCTGTGATGTTCTGCTCCATGTAGTCCCTCAAGAAAGGAGTCATCTCACCTTCTGCTGAAAACACCACTACCACTTTGGCTCTCGAACTGCGCATCACCTTTTCACAGAAAAAAGTGGAGAAGAATATCAATGTATGTGCTACTTATGATCCACAAAGTTTATGAAAATAATATGAAAAAGTGTTTTGAAGTGAGATTGTAGGGAGACATTTAAATAAATAGTCTAATACTTCCAATTTACAGAGCCTGAAGAAAACCCCGCCATTGTTGCCACGTTAGATACACTGACATTGGAGCCTTCTTAAATTGCATTTAAAACACAAAAACTTGTTTTCTCAGTTTCTCTCGCTATGACCAGGCAGAGTTTAAATGCATCCACCACCAAGCCTTACTTGTGGCTGTCTATTCTCAAGCACTCCAATTTCCCACTTTGTCATGTAATATCCACAGTATAGTTAGTCAGCATATCCCCATAGAAACCAAAAGGAGAAAGGAGACTTATTATATTTAATGCCCAAAAAATGGTCAGTTAGTCCCTGCCTTAAAATTTATGGCACAGAATCATTGCTGGTATGTGTTAATATAAACATTTTGCACAATATAAAATCAGTAGGACAATAATCAACCTGTATGATTTCAAGAGCCTTCTGGCGGTTGTAGAGTAAAGGGATCATTTCTTGGTATGCAACACATACTTTGGTCCCCTTTAGCTCTCTCAGTAAACCTTGCACAGCAAACCGTCCATATTCATGGTCCCCTCGCACCAGCCCGACCCATGTCCAGTTAAAACGCACAAGCAGCTGGGCAATGGCCTTAACCTGGCATTATAAGAAAATTGCTTAATTAGCAGCTCAAATGCTGTAGAATGATTGAATGAATGATAAAAAAGAAAGAAAAAAGAAAACTGTGAAATATACATTTAGAAAAACATATTTTAAATCACCTGATAGTCGTCATTAGGAATGACTCTAAAGAAAGTGGGGAATTCTCGTCTGTCATTAAAACAAGCGCATGATGAAAAGTAACTGATCTGGGAAAAAGACGACAGAATAGAACATTTTTAAGACATGGGGAACTCAAAGTAGCACAGGACAGTGATGATTTTACCATAGGGATTTTGAATGGTCGGAGTATTCTGGACACAACTATGGACTGAGCTGATCCAGACTCCCCAATAATACCCAGTAGAGGTGAGGCACCATTACACATGACATGGCCATCCTCCGCCAGTCCATTTAGTACAGCCAGAGCAGCCCTCTGGCCAGGCAGGGGATAAGCACAAGAGTCAAAAATTTTGTATCCAATGGTATAATTTGGCAGCAGCTCTGTGCTATTGTTAATCTCTTCCACTGCCAGCCTCATTGTCTGAGCCCAACGGAAAGCCCTGGGATCAAAGCTGAAGCAGAGCCCAAAGGGTGGAGGATGTAAATTGTTATATACAGAAGAATATAATGAATACAGAGATAAAGATGGTAATATTTTTAAAGTCCATATAAAATAACTGCAATTTTGACTCACCCATTGCACTTGACTGGTGGTGGTCTATAGGTGCAGTTCAGGTCAGGCATTTCCTGGTTATAGTGAAGAGGAAAGATACCCCCAATAATAAAATCCCCATTAGCCACAAAGGCTGCCTCAAAGCGGTTTTGAATTGTACAATGTCTGTCAGCATCTGTAAGACTGCTAATTAAACCTTGAGTTAAGGTTAAGACAGAATAAAGCCAAAACAATGAGAGAGGAGGAGTCATTGTGAACACATCAGAAAATGATTGTAATAGAAATGAAACAGCAACTTTTGGTGAGTTATATACTTTCTGACATCATCCCATTTTTGCATCTTATTATACACAGCGTATCACAACGTTTTATCAGGTTTTATTCATGTGATATGAATAAGAAAATAACTACAGAGAAATAGTGGTATAGAGTGGTATATTTGATGTCAGGTACAATGTATTATTCTAAGAATAACTGTAGTACTCTAATGTAATATGGTATACACTGATATATCTGATTCTAACAGACAGAATTTATGACAGATAATGTGAAATTATATTATTATTATATATTATTACAATAATCAATGTTATTTTAGTTTAGTCATTACAAGGCACTGAATTATACACACTACAACTAGTCTGTGATTACATAATCTAAAGAATTAAACATTACAAAGATGGAATTTAATAATCAAAAAGAAAAACAAAACAGGAACATGCATTTGTTATTTCTTTCTTTCTATCTTTATGTAAGAATTATTAATTATAAATTGCACCATTAAATTGGACAACCAAATACATTTCTTGTATTTAGATTTTCCCCATTATGTGTTTTCTTGTATTTTTCTCTGGCTTTATCAATATTGTATAACATTTTGGTGCAAAAATGCTAATTAATAAACCAAATGCTGAAGACAAAATAGCAAAAATCTCTACGGCAACAGTCCAGGACAAATGTCAGCCTATGTCAGTTCCAGGAGAACTGACATAGGCTGGGATAAAAGCGATCCAGACTGCACAGAAGATTAACATGCTGAAGGTTATGAATTTGGCTTCATTAAAGTTATCAGGCAGCTTTCGTGCTAGAAACGCTAGAACCAAACAGATGACTGCCAGTATCCCTATATATCCCAGCCCAGCATAGAAAGCAGCCTGAGAACCAGTGTTACATTCTAAAACTATTTTTGTTTTGCTGTATTTTAAAACCTTATCTGGGAAGGGTGGGCTTAACATAAGCCATATAACACATATTATTATCTGAACAAAAGTGCATAAACAAACAATGATCCATTTGCTGCCCATGACTTAACTCCTCTGCAGCAGTGTTTCTTGAGAAAGTGGCTTTGAATGCTGCCACAACAACAATAGTTCTCCCTAAGACACAAGAAATACAAAATGCAAATGTCACTCCAAAGGCGGTGTGGCCGCAAGTCCAAACTGTGGGCCTTCCAATAAATGTGAGTGGACACAGAAAACACAAGCAGAGAGAGAATAATAAGAAACAGCTTAACTCGGAGTTGATGGCCTTGATCACTGGGGTTTCTCTGTAGCAGATAAAGACCATCATTGTGGCCAGAGTAAAAACTGTCCCAAACAGGGAGACAACTGTAAGCGCAATTCCCATTGCCTCATGATAAGTCAGGTACTCCACTGCTTTGGGAATGCATTTGTCTTTTTTATCATTAGACCAGTATTTCTGTGGACAAGGAGTGCAGTCTGCTGCACCTTTAAAAACATAAAAAATAATGAATGTAAAAATAAAAACAAAAAAAAAACAACCTGAAGAGAATTGTAGATCACTATACAAAGCAGCAATGGTCACTACAAATGTTTTTAGAACAAAGAGTGACACGTGGGTATATGAAAATATCTAAAATCATTACATTGTAGGATTGAGTGCACAAGACTCTTTTCCTGGTCCCCATCCCTAAGCCAATGATAGATTTACTGTATATGAATTTATATATACAGTAAATCTATCATCTATAAAAAAAGTCATATATAGGGGCGGCAGTAGCTCAGTGGTAGAGCGGTCGTCCTTCAGACAGAAGGTAGGCGGTTCGAATCCCACTCTCCAACGACAGTTCATACTGTCGTTGTGTCCTTGGGCAAGACACTTAACCCACCTTGCCTCCAGTGGTGTTCCAGCTGTAACACTGGTGAATGGAACCTTAATGTAAGTCGCTTTAAATGAAAGCGTCATCCGTAAATGTAACACTGGTGAATGTAAGTCGCTTTGGATAAAAGTGTCTGCTAAATGACTAAATGTAAATGCCAACTTATATTTAATGTTTCAGTGCCTTCCTCTGCATACAATCCCAAGTAATGCTGCTGTTATGCTTGTCATGTAAGTAAAATGTTTTCTTTGGAAGCTGGTCTTATCCACTCTGACAACCTAAAGGCGTGTTTCTCTCCCACAGCAGGACCTCTTGGGTCATTGAGGGCTTCTGTTTGGGATAGACCCTGATGCAAGTTAAGTCTACAGTAAAGCCAAAATTTTGACAGCAAAGTGTGTGGTCAGATGGCAGTCTCAGTCAACACTACTTCCTAAAACATAGGTATGCACAAAAGTAAACCATGCATTACTTTGCAATGAAGTGAATGTGGTATCTGGGCCTTGACATCACTACTGAGAATCATAGATGTAAAACAACTTTGTAAGGACTTGGAATACTGTTTGTGAGCTAATGGTTATGTTATTTACAACATGAATACAGGTTCTTAACTCTATAAGTTTTACAGTAAATTTGAATACTACTAGAAAACTGCTTCTGTATTTACTTCCTTATCTTGAGGATCCCCCAATTAGCCAGTTGATGACTGTTGTAGTCCTATAACCCAACAGAGTTCAGCATTAGACCAATGTGATCCCACAATTATCCCTGTCATGTCAATATTTGTGCATGTTTGCGTTTGACTCTCTTTTATGTTTTTCTTTTTGCACTGTTTGGCTCTGCAAGCAGACATAGCCAGTGCTGGAATAGACACTTTCCTAATAGGATTTTCTGTTGCTATTGATGTTGACAAGCCATATAGACCAACCAGCCAATGGGAGCATCCCTTCATTGAATGAGGAACAGAGACCATTGTGTTTGAGCATATGTTTGGCCGAAGTAAAATGATAAAAATAAATACTTATACTTAATTAGAAGATGCACTGGCAGCATTTATACATACAGAACCGTGAGTCAACAAAACATGCATTCAAAAATAATGTCCAGTAAACAAGTATATGTTTTCAGTAATTAATTCTTAAATATTGCTTGAAAAATAATTTATTTCAAGTAATATTTTACAAAACACCCAAATGACAACTTTCAAATCAAATAGTATAACCGAATAGTGATCTATGTTATTTTAATATTCAGTACACATTTTGTTGCTATTCTTGCATTATTTACACATATTACTATGTGAATACATTTCAAACCGTTTGATAGTGTTAATTTTGGCAAGAATAGTTTAATAAAGGATACAATCAGGACACCAATACAATATAAAGTAGCAAGTAGTTGTATGTGACTTATCACAGCAAATATTAAACTTAATCTAACAATAAACCATCTAATTTTTACAGAACACAAATATTGTAACACTAACCTAAGACACAGCACCACTGTGAAAAATTGTAAATTGGGAAAAAATAATTTTGTTACAATATGGACAAGGATCACATCAGAAATCCCCAACGCTACATGGGGCCAGGCAAGGAAGGAGACCGATGATACAATACAGGAGAATGTGAATGTGAAGGTTAAAAGTAGTCCCATTGTAAAGGATCTGCCATGAACAGGGCTTACTACATTACAAGAGACTTTAAATTGTGTTATGTAGATTCCAAAGAGAAGGACTGAAGTCATTGTATTCCATCTGTGGGAGTCTGTGGCGCATAGGCATACTACAGTGGAAAAAAAGAAAAGGGGCACATTACAAAAGTGTTAAACCTTAAATCGAACACATTATATTGCAATAGATAGATTAGATTCTATTCATCACCTGCTTTAAGTCCATTTGAAAAGTATGTTGGACAAACCAGTGGCAGAATCTGTTATGGGAAAAATACATTCACATTAAACCTCACCATTGAGGGGAGAAATATACAGTATATGCAAGAAAAGGACATAAACAGTTTTTTTTTTTTTGGCAATATGCAATATTGTAGTGTATAGAAAATGGTATTCTTGGACTGTCATTACATGCCTAAGAAATTAAGTAGCATATGCAAACCTGTGCACTGAAGATCCTGACAAGGGCCTTCTTTGAGTAAAGCAGGTTGGTATAACAGCCAGAAAGAACAGAAAGCACATATTTTGAACATGCAGGTTCCAAGTTTAAGATCCTTGATTGGATTTTAACCTCCTGATTCCATTTGTTAAGGTACAGCAAATGTTTTTCCTCCAGTTTCTGTAAAATGAAAACAATTCTGAAATTAGAAAATGTACTTTTTGAAAAGCACAAAGATTTGGTTGAAATTTCAGGCAGGTGACCCTTTTTATACATAATAATAATAAGTAATTAAAACATGCAGACTGCGATCACACTCACCTTTACTTTAAACTGAGGAAACCTGCTGACACACAGAATATGTATTAACATCTGCAGATTATCATAACTGCACAAACAACTGTTTTGCTGCATCATTGTTTCAAAAAGCTTCACACTGTATCTATGAAAAGGTGTATAGTGTTTTTCATTTCATCCAACTCTAAGGTCATTTAAGGAGATCTGAATGACATGGAAATTAAGTGACATTATAATTATTCACAGTACTACAGGGTATGTTTAAACCTTCATTACATTATCCAGTTGTATTGATTGTGCAGCATGCAACAAACACATTTGGTAGAAGACATTGTTGAAACAATATCACATAAACCTTTACAAATATCACATAATAATGAATATTACATTTAATTAGAACAGACTCATAACCATCTTCATGTCTCTCCAATTGTCTCTAAATTATGGTGCCAAGGCCCCAGAATGTAGCTCTTTCCCACAGACTAAAGCATTACATTACAGGATACCTGCTGCCATTTCCACAAACATAATTAAAAAGAGACAAAATGAGCAAAGGGGATGACATTTACACAATCTACTTACCTCTCAGATGTGACTTTTGTGATGTCATAAACCAAAGCGTTTTTATAAGAAGCATTTGCAAAGATGCCAGCATTCTGGTCATTATGTGTCTGCTGCATGAGCTCAGCACAATGGGGTTGGCTGAACCATGAACCACATGCCTCCTTGCATGTAAACAATGTAAGAACTAGAGCCAGCGTTGTCATCTCTGAGACGCGCCTTTGCCACTGCCTGTTTTCAAGCACAGTGTGTTTTATAGCCTCTCATGTGTTACTCAGGTGTAAGAGGCAATGCAGTTGGCCATTGTCTGACACATGTGCAACAAAATATTTGCATGCAGCTGAAGGTGACTTAAATGCTGGAATACACTTGAGACAGATTTTCCCACAACAACCAACCATGTCCATGTTTGAATTGATGAGATCTTGTTATTTGATTTCTTGTCACTACATGGCAACAACACCGGGCCAAAAAGATGTCAGTATTAACAACACTAGCTCATATTGCCAATTGAAAGAAAGAATGCCAATATCTTTTTTTTTTTTTGAATTATGGTTCTTTGTATGGCATTATATAAGTATAATAAAAAATCATATAAGCACAAGCCCAAAAAATAAACAAACAAAAAAAATAGCGTGTGCCCTGTGACCCCTAAAGGGGCCTAACGGGTAGAAGGTTAATAAATGAATAAATGCTGTTTAAATTTCTCTAGTCTCTCATTTTATGTCAAGCTCTTAAGACACCCACACATTCAAAAAAATTGAATAAAACTAATTAAAATGATTGTATGCATTTTGTCCTCAGAAGCATACTTAGACTATTACCCTAACATTTCTTAAGAACTGGAAAAACTAGATATTAATATCTTTTGTTGATTTGCCAATTATATGCTTTTTAGTATTTTGTTCTGGTCTCAGTAAAATAATAAAACATTTAGGAGCAAATATACAGAAAAGCAGACCATAACTGGAGGCCAGAATGGCAAATATCTCCACAGCTACAGTGAACTTTCCAGGGGAACTGACATAAGCTGGGATAAAAGTGATCCAGACAGCACAGAAGATTAACATGCTGAAGGTTATAAACTTGGCTTCATTGAAGTTATCAGGCAGCTTCCGAGCCAGAAAAGCCAGAACAAAACAAAAAAGAGCTAACAGGCCAATGTATGCTAACACGGCCCAGAAGCCTACAGTGGAGCCTAGATTACATTCTAATATAATTCTATCTTTATAATGCATTGTATTCTCATAGGGAAAAGGAGGGTTGATTGAGAGCCACAGTATACAGATAACAACCTGAAGAAGAGTGAACACAATAACACAGAGTCTCTGCTGAAGAGGCCCAAACCATTTCATTACATTACTGCCTGGAAGTGTGGCTCTGAAGGCCATTAACACCACTATAGTCTTCCCAAGAACACAAGAGATACAGAGGACTAATGTGATGCCGAATGCTGTGTGGCGCAGCATACATGACCACTCAGAGGGACGGCCGATGAAGGTCAGAGAGCACAGGAAACACAGAGTCAGGGAGAAGAGTAGCAGGAAACTCAACTCAGAATTATTTGCCCTAACTAGAGGGGTTTCTCTGTACTGAAAAAACACTATTGAGATTAAAAATGTCAAAAAGACTCCCATTAGACAGAAAAATGTTAAAATGATGCCCATTATTTCTGCAAAAGACAGAAATTCAATGTCTTTCAATTGGCATGTGTCCTGTCTTGTATTGGGCCAGTATTCAATGGGACATTTAAGGCAATCCAAAGAGTCTGTTTGTAAAAAGAAACATTTACAAGTGTTAGTGCGAGGGTTTAATTAATATATTTTTGTTCTTAATGTGTGCTCACACCTGTAACATTGCTGATTTCTCCTTCAGGGCATGGGATACAATCAAAGCAGCAAACGGGCTTGGTTTTTTGAAAGACTTTACGTTTTCCATGGGGACAGCTCTCACTGCACACAGAAACGGGCACCTGGTGCATAAAGATGAAAGATGTGACATGTAGGTTTAAATGTTTTATTTTATAATACATTTTATAAAATATTTTTCAAAATCACATTGTGGCTGCTAAACCAGAAATGTGCAATAAAACAAATGTAAGTGTGTACCATGTGGCCTCCTCCTCCCCAAATTATTTTAGTGTCATTTATTATAATTTGATAGTCATGAGGCAAGGTGGCATCAAATACACCAACTGTGGTTATGTGCATTGTGCTTGATGTTATGCTTTGTACATTAATAAGTTCGTATCGTGCCAGTGAATCTCCATTCTGATCAAAGCTGACTTTCTCCCCTTGGCTTGTAGTGAAGTTAACGTTCTGTAAAAAATGCAGCACCTGGAGAGAAAAGAGGAATACATAGATTAAAGCAACACTATACTACTTTTTATCTTAAAATAAAAAATTAGACTCAAATTCAATTTAATGATTTTTTTTTCACATAAAAAGCCATGGAGGTGGCACCAATGTTGTGAGAACACATTATTTGACGGAACAACAGACCAACATAAATTTACATCACAGCTTAAATAGAAAAGCTATTTTTTAAGATGTAACTGTCCCATATGTGTCTGTGGCAGCATTTCTCTCCTTTTTTGATGGGTATAGAAAAATGTAAGTTACAAATCAATGCTTTAAAGGCTGTATGTGGTCATTGCTGTCTCACCTGCCAGGGTTGAATCTGTTTTATATCCATGCAGCTTGAGTTAAACAATGGGCTTTTCTGCTCATCACATGTCATCAAATCATGGAGAGCATGTGCCACTGCATACACTGACTTGTAAACATTATTATCAAATCTCAGCTCAGATACATCTGTAAAATATGTTTCAACATTTTGCAAGCTCTCAAAGCCACTGCAGAGCTTCTTCAGTGAGTTTGTAGCATTATATAAAGAGCAGTTGAAGACATACTCCCAGAAATCCTTGACAAACTGACTGTGAGGAAACTGTGAGGGGTGGAATCCTCTGAGGTGATCTTCTAAGCCCGGGATGCGTGCTCTGCTCACAACAAAGCCCAGCGATCCTACTAGGAGGCTATGGCCCTCACTGTCAGTCAGGGAGTAATCCGTAATCCATGCATCACTGCCAACAAACTGCAGCCCTGTAATGTTTTGCTTATACAACTCAGCAGCCAACATCTTAATCTCTCTGTGAGACATAAAAGCCACAATCACTTTTGAGGTGGAGCGCTTCACCGTTTCAACCACTGCGTCTAACTCACTAGCTGGACCAGTCTGCTCAAAAGCTTCATAATACTCTATGCACACTCCCTCTTGTTGAGCAGCTTGTATAAAAGCAGTGATACCATTGACACCATATTCATTAATGTTACTTATGGCCCCAACCCATGTCCAGCCAAAGTGTTTGACTAGTTTTGCCAGGGCTCTACTCTGGTGAAGGTCACTGGGGATGGTCCTAAAGAACGAAGGGAACTCCTCTCTGTCACTTAGACAAGCACAGGTTGCAAAGTGGCTGATCTGTGTGTGAGAAATACATTTTAGCTTTTATCATTTTAAGAGAGATTTACAAATGCATTCAATAAAAGATTCATAACACATAAAGGATTTTTACCACTGGAATGTAGAACCTTCCTATAATGCGTGCAAATGCCACAGTTGGTGCAGAAGCAGAGTGACCAAGCACTGCTACAACAGTGTCAGGCTTTGTACAGTAGCTCTCATCTAGGATCTCTTTTTGTCCATTGGCTAAAACAATAGCTGACATAATAATGTTTGACATTCCACATGCATTAAATATTTTGTAGCCGAGTGTGTGATGTGGAAGTATGGCAGGATTCTGGTTTATTTCATCAATTGCAAAAATCATTGTCTGGGCAAATTTGAATTCACGCACGTTGATGCTAGAAATAGAAAACATAATGTTAGATAGACAAACACACTGCAGAAAGCCTGGAAAAAACAAAAAACAAACTACTTCATACACTTTGGGGGGCTTGGTAAAGTCTGGAAGGTGGGTTTTCTGCCGCTGTACTCTGTGTAAAAAGTGAAGATCCCCCCTAGCATTAAGTCTCCAGTTCTGGACATTTCTGGAGGTGGTATCTGCCCACTCAGCCTACATAGACACATGCTCCTCTGGACCAGAAGAACCAGGAGGAGCAACATCAACAGCGGCATTGCTTCCCTCTCAGAGATGGTGTCTGCTGATTTGACCCCCCCGCCTGTTCTTATATCCTGCATCGTGTGTATGATCCAATGCTTTTATGTGTAGCGTAAAGGAGACACAAACCTCTCTGGGACCTAGGAATGTGTGATGTGTACAATAATTGTGACATAAAATTGTGCTAACTTTGTATTAACTGTGGACTTATCATCACTCAAATTACAGAGCTGTTGATTATAATGGTGAACTTACTGAAAATGAGAGAATTCAGTTAAACTCAAAATAACATAGATAGCAAAGTCAGAAAGTAAATTTTTTATTTTAATTTTTTATTTTACCCTCTTTAGGAGTCAATTTTATTTTTGGATGTAAGTGAACAGCAAATATATGCCCCTAGTTAATGAATATACAGCAAATTTATAATATGGGAATGGATTATTATAAAATATTCTACACGTTAAAACCATCACTCACTGTTGAAGTTCAGATGTTACTCTGAACTCTCCACCAAGCCAGCCAATAAAGCTGTAGTACTTTTTGGAAAAAATATTTACATTTGAATAATAATATAAAATAAAAACGTGTTTTAATTATGTTTTATGGTTATCTTGTGTGTATACTCTATGCAGTTGAAATGTATGGCATCACAAAACCAAGTTACCTTACATATTAATATAATGTACTGCAACGTTATCTTAAAGTTATCGGCAAATTTGGAAGTAGCCCATGTCTTCTGAAACAGTAGCGTCATTTTGGTGTATTTGTTCAAATATGACTCTGCTCAGGTCCAGTGTATTGGCCTATTGTCTTTATTAAATGTGTGGTGTGGAAGAGTGTGTCACTCATGTAATCTCTCGCCATAAGCCAACGTCCCAGGGACAGGAAAGTTACATTGGATGTTTCTGTCCAGCTGAGGGTACTGTGTCAGTGAGATAGGCATGATTCTAAAAAGTACCATCAATATGATTTTGTTACACAGTGCCTCTTTAAAATTAACATACACTCTTTACCGTCAGGCCCAAAATGGGTCCCTCCCATAAAAGTGTAATAAAAATGTAATATGAAAAGAAAATCACTTTTACTGCATCAGATCTTTTCAACAACTTCAGACCTATCCATAATTATATTTTATTTTTATTTTTATATTTTTATGCTTTATGCCTTTTGTGCAGAGGGGTTTGCACTCCTGTCTTACAGTTGTGAGTTCAAACCCCGGCCGACTCGAACATCCTCGGCCAACTCCGGCCTTTCTGTAAGGAGTCTGCATGTCCTCCCCGTGTTACTGTGGGTTCTCTCCGGGTACTCTGGCTTCCTCCCACCGTCCAAAGACATGCATGTATAGGTCAATTGGCTAGATCTAATATCTAAAGTTCCTAGTAAATGAATGTGAGAGTGAATGGTTGTCACTGTCTATGTCTAAATGTCAGTCCTCCAACTAACGGGCCACTGTCCAGAGTGTACCCCGCCTCAGGCCCATAGCTACTGGGATAGGCTCCAGTCACCTGTGACCCCCAACAGGACTAATCAGTAGAACATTAATTGAAAAAAATTAATAAATTCCCTTTTTTCCAAAAAAAAACAAATTATATATTTTTTCCATAGCCCAGAATCACAATAACATTTGCCTCTGAGGGCTGAATAAAAACACAAGGCAGCAAGTGCCAAACAACATCCTCTGTCCTTAGACCATCTATTAGGGTAAGGAAAAAACCTAGGAAACCACAGGGAGAGCAACAGAAGGAGGGATCCACTCCCAGGACAGAACAGGTGCAATAGATGTGTCCAGGACATCTATTGCAAAATAGTCCATCATATGTACAAATAAAAGAAAATTTATATGAATATAGTCCATAATAATATCAGCAAGAACAGTTCATCTGAGTGAGAGGAACTGGGGTCGGGGGGAGAAGGTGTCCATGGGTTGGGACCGGAGCAAAAGATGGGGCTCAGCTAAGGTCCAACAGCATGTCTAACAGCAGAGTGGACATCTGCAACAGAATCCACTCCCCCAAGACCATTTTTGTGGTGTTCAGTTTTTTATTGTCATACATATTGAAAGGATAAGAGAAACAGGCCTCCATTAAAACCTTATAAAGCTCTGCTGTCTCTGGTGGGTTAGGGAGGGATCACCATACCTAAAACCTGTTTCCCAATATTTTGAAAGTAGAGGCATAGATTTATTTGGTATTTATTGGAAAAAGCATTATAATATGTCAGCAATACATCATTATATTAAAAATATGTGTTTCTAATGGGAGTCAATGGGACCAAATCGGGCACGTAGATAAAGAGTGTAAGTAAAATCTATTTCTCCTAATCTCAAACAGAATTAGGATTGTGGAATAAAAAAGAAAAACTAATCCTGGCCAAGTTTATACAATTAGTCTTTAATCTGACTGAGATATTTAGAATCAAAAACATAAAATAAGCAGAATGTACATGTTTGGGCCCCAAGGTGCCTCAAGGGTTAGGCTTAGGCTTCTGGACTGTGGCTTTATCTTATCTTATCTTTATCTTATCTTATCTTATCTTATCTTATCTTATCTTATCTTAATTTCTGGATGTACCTGAGTAATCATTAGGTTTTGAATAGTTTAAATAGAAAAAGTCATCATTTATAACTTTTAATCATGAACTTTTATGTGATCTTTTCAAGTTAATTGATATTATCCCCATGTTACAGTATAAACTTTGTATGTTCTACAATGACGTGTTTGGTGGAGGTTTGTTATACATTTAAATTAAACTCTTGAGACCAGTCAAAACAACTGTTAATTGACTTCACACTCAACAACATTGTGTTTTGACATAGCAGAGCGCTAATAGAGACACTAGTTTTCTGCTTGAGGCGACATGCCACCTGTTGTTCATGTTGTTGTGCTGAAAGATGAAGCAACCTGTTGCAATACTGAGCATATCTTTTGGGGCCTGAGCAGTATTCTCTGAGGACTGAGGTGTGTACCACTGTTCTCTTTGATTGTTTTTGAGTTGAGACACATGTGACCTTAACCTTGGCTTAACTGCATTTGTACATTTAATTTGAACTTAAGAATAAAGGTGAAAGGTTAAATTATTTGATATTAATGTCAAGGGTTTCCAGGCCTTGTTAAACACAAAGACATTGATGATGTGATATATTTATAGCTTCATTTGGATTGGATTAATAAGAGTATTTTAATATGAAGGTCATATTTTATCTGTTTGTTAAGAATTCAGAGGTTGTTTGTTTTATTATTAATGAACAGGAAGTAACATTGATAACATAAAAGAATAAGTTTTATTCACAACTGGTTGAAAGTTTTTTTGTAATACATGACTCTACAATAAACTTGTATGAACTATGTAGTTACATGTTATCACAGTTTGTTACACAGTGTGTTACATTGTACTTAATGAGGTATATACAATGTATCAGGTGTAGTGTTACTTAATATTGTCCCATAAAAACTGTAATTTACATTTATTTCATTATTAAGAACAGTAAATAATTGTTAATAATGGATATCAATTTGAGTCTTTCCCATGATGTGCTTTTTTGTGTTTTTCTCAGGCTGAAACAAAATTATAAATATTTTTGGCATGAATAAACAGAAAAGCAGCCCATAACTTGAGGCCAGAATGGCAAAAATCTCCACAGCTACAGTGTACTTTCCAGGAGAACTGACATAAGCTGGGATAAAAGTGATCCAGACTGCACAGAAAATTAACATGCTGAAGGTTATGAGTGTTGCTTCATTGAAGTTATCAGGCAGCTTCCGAGCCAGAAAAGCCAGAACAAAACAAAGCAGAGCTAACAGGCCGATGTATCCTAACACCGCCCAGAAGCCTACAGGAGAACCTAGATTACATTCTAAAATAATTCTATCTTTATAATGCATTGTATTCTCATAAGGAAAAGGAGGGTTGATGGAGAGCCACAGTATACAGATAACAACCTGAAGAAGAGTGAACACAATAACACAGAGTCTCTGTTGAAGAGGCCCAAACCATTTCATCGCATGCCTGCCAGGAAAGGTAGCTCTGAAGGCCATTAACACCACTAAGGTCTTCCCAAGAACACAAGAGATACAGAGGACAAATGTGATGCCGAATGCTGTGTGGCGCAGCATACATGACCACTGAGAGGGACGGCCGATGAAGGTCAGAGAGCACAGGAAACACAGAGTCAGTGAGAAGAGCAGCAGGAAACTCAGCTCAGAGTTATTTGCTCTCACCAGTGGGGTTTCCTTGTGGCAGTAGAAGACAAGTGTTGTGATCACAGTCAGAACCAATCCCATCAACGCAAACAAAACTAACAAATATCCCAGGAGTTCAGTGAAAGCCAAAAATTCAATGACTTTAGGGACACAGGCATCTCTATGTTCATTGGACCAGAACTCTGGTGGGCATTTCATACACTTGATTGAATCTGTAACAGAAAGAACAAACAAATAGAATGGTCTTTTTAAACCTTCCCTATTGTGTAAATAGTAAATATACCTGTTGTATTTGTAAATTCCCCCGCAGGACAAGGAATGCAGTCATAACAGCAGACTGGCTGGCCTTTGATTAAAACCCTAAGAGTCCCTGGCAGACAGCTGGCACTACAAACAGACACAGGAACCTCCTGCAGCCACATAAACACAACTAGATTACATTAGTTGGGTTTCGAATCACTAAACATTTTTAATTCACTGTTTTACCGTTGCATTCCCCCACATTAGTGAGACGTTATTCATGATGAACTGCTGGCTTTCTGGAAATGAGGCGTCAAAGATCCCAACTGTCACTGCTTCCATGGTCCCTTTACTTGTCATTTGTAAATTAACTAGTTCATATCTTGCAGGTGAGTCTCCGTTACTATCAAAGAACACTCTTTGCCCATCTTTTGTGGTAAAATCGACTGTGTCAAGGAAGTGGAGGACCTGTAGGGAATTGATATGTTACAAGAAAACAAGTCTAGCAAGTGCAATTCTGCAGCACTCACTTCTCACCTGCGATGGCTCGATGTTTTTCTTGTCACCGCAACTCCCATTGGCAAAAGGCCCTGTCCCTTCTTCACATTTAAATAAGTTGTCAAGAGCATGTGCAACTGCATAAAGAGACTTATAGACATTATTAGCAAATCTCAGGTCAGACACATCAGTAAAATATGTTTCAACATTTTGTAAGCTCTCATGTCCACTGCAGAGCTTTTTCTTTGTGTTTGTTGTATAATTCAAAGAGCAGTTGAAGACATCCTCCCAGAAATCTTTGACAAACTGACTGTGAGGAAACTGTGAGGGGTGGAATCCTCTGAGGTGATCTTCTAAGCCCGGGATGTGTGCTCTGCTCACAACAAATCCCAGCGATCCCACTAGGATGCTGCAGCCCCCACTGTCAGTCAAGGAGTAATCCGTAATCCATGCATCACTGCCAACAAACTGTAGCCCTGTAATGTTTTGCTTACACAACTCAGCAGCCAGCATCTTAATCTCTCTGTGAGACATAAAAGCCACAATCACATTTGAGGTAGAACGTCTAATGACCTCTACTACGCTCATCAAACGTTCAGGGGGATCTGAGGACGAAAACGCTTCTGAATACTCAATGCAAATGTCATATTCCTGCGCCGCTTGAATAAATGAAGCTATACCATTGAGTCCATAGTCGTTGTCCACAGCAATTACACCAATCCATGTCCAATCAAAGTACTTTACAAGCTTTGCCAGGGCTCTGCTTTGATAATTGTCGCTAGGAATAGTTCTGTAAAATGTAGGGTACATTTTCCTATTGGTGAGACAGGCACATGTGGCAAAATGGCTAAGCTGTAATAGAAACAATGAAAAAAATCAAGGGCCCATATCTGTTTACACACTTTCAGATCACACCATATACTGTATATTTAAGCACTAAATCATTCAGCATAACTTACCACGGGTATATTAAACCTTCCTACAACCTCTGCAATTGCAATAGTTGGAGTTGATCCTGAATGGCCCAGAATTGCTTGTACTGTCTCACTCTTTGTACAATTACTGCCTGTTATTTCTCTCTTTAGTCCACTCACCAAAGCCAGAGCAGCTTTGAGTATGTCCATAGTTCCACAGTTGTCATAGATCCTCCAGCCAAGCGTGACATTGGGGAGGATGTTAGGATTACTGTTGATCTCATTAATCGCAAAAATCATTATTTGAGCAAATTGAAACTCTTGAGAATTGAAGCTGGAATAGAAGGAAATGCTAATTAATATGCGTTATGTCAAAAAAAAGAAGCAATACACAATATACATGTACAACAACATTATAAAGCATCTAAACATGAATAAGAAACATACTTCTTGCATTTTCTCACTTCTGGCACAGTCTGAAATGTATTAACAACATAATCTTGTACTGTTCTGAATGAAAAGATGCCTCCGATGATAAGGTCCCCATCCTGAGCTAGATCAGGTGGCTGCGCAGAGCTTTGCAGCCGACAGATTGAGTCTCCTCTTTTTATCAACAAAGCCAACAGTAACAGCCATAATCTTAACATGGCGTCATCTGCAGACTACATTGACACACCTCAGCAGCCACCGGTTTTATATGGGTTTAGCAACATGACAGGAGAAGTCAGTTGAAAAATAGTCCCAGGAGACCAAGAAAGGTAAACAAGTAAGGGAAATATTTTTTTTCTCTCTCTTTGAAAATGATAACAATTCTTGAATCATAAATGAAAATTCAAAATCACTTATTTATTCTTGTACCAGAAAATGCATTTCTGGTCACAATATGTAAATAATGATATGACAGCTGTATTTTATCATTTTTTTTTTTTTTTTTAATCTTTTTGGCTTGTTTACAGCACATTATAAAAACAACAGAAAAAAAGACAACAGTTTTGTTTAGATATTAATTTAATGAATGAATGAACATTGGTGTTACTTTTCATTAAATAATATATTTTACAAAATAGTTTGTAAAGCATCATTGTACAATTATGTATGATGGAACCTATAATACTTATCTAAATGTAAGTGAAAAGTCTAAAACTATACTATATTACTTTAGTGTACCATGACAGCAAACATGACCATCAGAACCTTTAAAGACATTCATTGTGACCTAACTTAAAATTCCTTTAGGTTTTAGTCTTTAAAGTGACGTTACACCCTTACCCATAATGTTCTTTTTTGTATTCTTCTCTGGTTTAAGTAAAATGATAAAACATTTAGGGAAGAAAATACAAAAAGAAGCCCAAAACTGGAGGCCAGAATGGCAAATATTTCCACAGCAACACTAAACTTTCCAGGAGAACTAACATAAGCTGGGATAAAAGTGATCCAGACTGCACAGAAGATTAACATACTGAAGGTTATGAATTTTGCTTCATTGAAGTTATCAGGTAGTTTTCGAGCCAGAAAAGCTAGAATAAAACACAACAAAGCCAAAAGTCCAATGTATCCAAGAACAGCCCAAAATCCTATGGCTGAGCCCATGGCACACTGTAAAATAATTTTATAATTAAATTGCTTATCATTTTTAAAAGAAAATGGAGGTGAGATTGTTAACCAGAGGATACATATTAAAACCTGTATCAGAGTAAATCCTACCACACTGAGCCTCTGCTGAAGAGGCCCAAACCATTTCATCACATTACTGCCTGGAAGTGTGGCTCTGAAGGCCATTAACACCACTATAGTCTTCCCAAGAACACAAGAGATACAGAGGACAAATGTGATGCCGAATGCTGTGTGGCGCAGCATACATGACCACTCAGAGGGACGGCCGATGAAGGTCAGAGAGCACAGGAAACACAGAGTCAGGGAGAAGAGCAGCAGGAAGCTCAGCTCAGAGTTATTTGCTCGGACTATGGGAGTCTTCCTGTATTTGAAGAAAATCCATGCCACAACAGAAGTCATGCAAGTTCCAAATAAAGATGCAGCAGTGAGCAGGGCTCCCATAATTTCTTCATACGACAAAAACTCAGTCTCCTTTTTAACACAAGCATCTCGTTTGTCATTAGACCAGAATCCATCAGGGCATTGCACACAGGTGATGGAATCTGTATTAAAGACACAAATAAATGACATACATTGTGAAAATACTGTTTATATACTGTATGTTTATGTGCTTTTGGTTTTTATTTTGAAGATTTTTTTTAAACCCTTTTTGACTTTATTTGAGTGAGAGAAAGGGAATGACATTGGGCAAAAGACCATGATGGAATCAATCCCAGGTCACCCGAGTATGTGGTATGCTACTAACTCCTGAAATGGCATACTTTACTCTTAAATAGTCTTAGATTGTAATTCTGTATTTGTTTAAATGGAGGTCAGACCTATTTGTTATAATAAATAGAAAAAAAAATCACCTGTGGTGTTGCTTATCTCTCCCTCTGCACAGGGAATGCAGTCATAGCAGCAAACAGGTTTTCCTTTTTGGAGAACTTTAAGGGTTCCTGGTGGACACGCTTTACTGCAAACTGACAATGGCACCTCGTAGGAAAAATTTATGAATAAGAAACAATAACACGTCGTCATTACAAATTTGGAGCCACTCTCAATTACATACCTGTATTGAATGTTGTGCCCAAATTAAAGATGTATTTTCTAGATTCAGTTGTCTGTCTGTGGGTAAGGAAGCATCATAAAGACCAACTGTGACAAAGTCCACAGTTCCCTGTTCAGTGGGCTGCCAGTTAATGATTTCATATTTTGCTGCAGGGTCACCATTCTCATTGAAATATACTTCATCTCCTTCCTTTGTTTTGAACCGAATGTTTCTAATGTGCTGTAAAGTCTAAATTATAATAACATAATTTGGACAGTATATCATTATGTATTAACATGTTTTTAACAATTCAATACTCACCATGAAGGGATCCAGCTGCACATTACTTTCACAGGTTTTATTACACTTTAATAATTTATGAAGAGCATGGGCCACAGCATACACTCCCTTATAGACATTGTTAAAGATTGGCATGAGTGACATATCTGTGAAGCTGTTGTGCACTTCACTCAGGTTTTCATTTCCTGTACATTTTTTCTGAATGCTTTCTGAATTGTTTTGATTAAATACACAGCTGAACAATGCTTCCCAAAACTCTGTAAAGAAATTGTTACTAGATGAATTGAGTGGGTTTATATCCATCATAAACTCCTTCATGCCACTGACATGAGCTTTTGGGATTGACAGCCCTATAGCTCCATCCAGAATGTGGTACTTATCCATTGCAACTGTTTTGGAATCAAAAATCCAAGCCTCTGTGCCAACCCACTGGAACCCAGTCAGGTTGTGTTGAGATAGCTCATTTACAAGCAACAAGACCTCGGTAGGGGAAAGAAATGTGACTATCACTTTAGAAGTAGACTGTTTAATTATGTCAACAATAATTTGTATTTTTTCTGGTGGGTCAGTCCTGAAGAAGGAAACTGAGTACTCAACACAAATGCCCAACTGCTCGGCAGTTTCTTTGAAGGTGGCCATGCCATTATTGCCATAATCATCGTTTGTTCTAATAGCTCCCACCCATGTCCAGCCAAAGTGTCTGACCAGCTGGGCCAGGGCTCTGCTCTGGTAGAGGTCACTGGGTATAGTTCTGAGGAAGGATGGGTATTTAACTTTGTCACTAAGACATGCACAAGTGGCAAAGTGGCTGATCTACAAACAAAGAACACAGGTCCTCTATAAACAAGGATAATTGAATATACAGGTTTCATAAAGTAGAAAAACTGTGCATGTATAATATTTTTCATAATTTGCACGCACCAGAGGTATGTGAAAAGGTCCAATGACAGTAGCTATAGCCATGCAAAGAGACGATGATGTCTCTCCCAAAATTACCCGTACTTGGGCTGATCTGACACATTGCTCTTGAGAGGGCACAAACAGCTCTTCATTTCCATTTATCAGAGCCAGTGCCACTCTCACAGCTCTAGCAATAGAGCCACATCCATCATACATTTTATAGCCCAGAGAAATACCAGGGAGTAGGTCCGAACTGTTATTGATCTCCTCTATAGCAAACAGCAAAGCCTGGGCATACTGGAATCCCCTTAGGTTCAATCTACAGGACATAAAATTAAATAAGTATCAAACAATAAGTGATCATAGATAACAATGGTACATTTGTTTAGTCCATATCTTTTATTACAGAATTCTAACAGGATTTTCTTACCTGGTGCACTGTACCGGCGTTGGTTTGTGCATGTAATTATCCTCTCTGCTTTTCCAACTACTGTGAAAAGAGAAAATTGCTCCCAACATTACATCACCATCTTTTGAAAATTTAAGGTTTTCAATTTCCCCTAAATGCCTACAGATGAGAGCATCACCCTTTGAGAAAGATGCCACTAGCAGCAACTGCAGAAGTGCCCACCCCTGCTCCTGCCACCTATGTATGGCCATCATACTGTCTATCAGTTCCAACCCACAGGGTAGCATCCCTTGGCTTCTAGTGGAACTGTGGAGCTTCCACTCATATTTATACAATATTTCATAAGAGAAAAAAAAAATGAAAACCTACAAGGTGGGCCAAGAGGGAGGATCTGAACAGAATGATTTGAATATACATTTATTAAAACATTGAAATAATTGTTTTTTATTTTTATTTATCTATTACTTGTAATCTTTTGGATGTTATGCCTCTTTATTATGTGTCTTATGGTTTATACTTTTGTATGGCTTATAATAAATGGGATGGGATGTTATAGTAATACATCTAGAAGCATATTAATAGAAAGAGAAAACATGTCAGGGTGTAGGGTTTTAAAACATGATTTGTTTAATGCACACACACATATAGGGAAGATGTGGTCAAGATAAGGACATGGGTGTCACAAGGGGTTACTGAGGAACTAGGACAAAGGTTAGGAGGATGGTTAAGTCTCCACTAGAATCTTATTTTGCAAGAGCATACACTCACCTCACATACTTCCAAGTTCTATGCAGAGTCACACAAGCACATTTCTGATAGACTTGGGTGTAACCAGTTTATTAGAAAACTATAATGTTATGCTTCAGACAATGTTATACTGCTGTACTGACTTGTCTCCTTGCTGCAAGGTACAATAAAGTAGCTGTGTGAATTTTTTTTTAGGGTAGAATTCTGAGATCAAAGTTAGAAGTATGGGTGCCTGTGCAGTCTTAGGACAGAGGTCATTTTTATGGACAGAATTTTATTTTTGAGATTAAAATTCTGATTGTATTCTACCCTCAAAATATTTTTGTTTTTCATAGTGGCCCTAATCCGCCTCAGTACTATCGTCTCTGCATTTTGAACCGGATTTTCCTAGATGTCAATTCTGACCAAATGTACTTGACTTTAGAAACAAGTGTTTATTATGGCTTGAACATGAAAGGTGACGAGGCACTAGGAGGGGGAGAAGAGATGATCTCACTAATAACAAGTTAACCTTGATAACATTTTACCACCTTTATATAAAACACATCCAGGTAACACAATGTATGTTAAACATAAACAAAATCAATGTGTCCAAGGTAAATAATTTGTCATTTTGAGAATGTACAAATAATCACATTTCTTTTTGAATGTCTTCACACAGATAGCAATAAAACGTTATTAGGGTTTGTCTCTTGTCCATAAGAGTCCTTAAGTCTTTTCAATAGCTTTTCAAAGTCTACAGACAATGATTGTCAAAAGTTCAGGTTTGTTAAAGGTTGTCTTAATGGAATGTTTGTTAAAGACTTTTTCCTTGTGGGAGTTCCTTTGTTGGAATGTAGGAGTTCAACCATAGATTGTATAAATATGGATGATATCTGCCCATTGGTCCCCTATTCACCAATATTGTCATTACGAATGGGCAATAAAATGGCCGTGACATCCGGGCTTTTTCCATAGTAAATCAATTGTTTTTAGATAGCATAAACAAACATATTAATCAAAAATTCACCCCCCCCAGAGTTGTCATGTAGTAAAAACTTAGCTCTAGAGACCGGAGCCATCTTTTGTACCAGGCTGTAAACATGAGTTTTACTCTTGTAAAGTCGCCATTGGGTTTCTCCTTATATTTCCGCTTTTGGAGCCTGCCCTCTGGTGGACGGAGGTATATCGCTGTATTTCGCTGTAAAATCACCGTATGGCGGCGCCCTTACACGAGGACCATTTTAGAGGTTCCATGGGAGAGGCTTGAGTTCAACTTGCTCACTGTCTGTGAATCGGCTCTGCGCGGACTTAATGAGCGGAGCTTAACAAAACACAAATTGATTACAAATGTGATTACCTGCTCCGCCCTAATGTGGCCTCATTGTGTTCCCTATACATTCTGTGTGTTTTTCCCCTGTCCTTGGCTGGATTGTCGCCTCTGAATTGTCGCCTTACGCATCACGTCTGAATCCTTATGTCTGAACCCTTATGTCTGAACCTTCATGTCTGAAGCCTGAAGTGGACCTTGACAGTTGAATGCTACTTTTATATTGTAAGCTTAAGTTATAGTTACTACTCATCAACACCATCAACACCTCACTCTGCAACTGGATTCTGGACTTCCTGACCAACAGACCCCAGAATGTCCGATCTGGATCCACCTGCTCCACATCCATCACACTTAACACTGGTGTACCACAGGGCTGTGTGCTAAGCCCATTTCTCTACTCCCTCTTCACCTCTGACTGCAAGCCTGTGTTTGGATCCAACGCCATCGTCAAGTTTGCAGACGACACTACAGTGATTGGTCTCATCAGCAACAACGATGAGACTGCCTACAGGGAAGAGATCCAGCACCTGTCCACATGGTGCAACGAAAATAACCTGCTCCTCAACACCACCAAAACGAAGGAGCTCATCGACTTCAGGAAAGAGTCTAGAGGCACACACGACACCATCCACATCAATGGAATGGACGTCGAGCGTGTCTCGAGCTTCAAGTTCCTGGGGACCCACATCTCGGCTGACATGACCTGGACAACCAACACCTCCAGCCTGGTCAAGAAGGCTCACCAGCGCCTCTTCTTCCTGAGTACACTGAGGAAGAACCAGCTCTCCTCGGCCATCCTGGTGAATTTCTACCGTTGCGCAATAGAAAGCATCCTGACGAACTGTGTCACAGTGTGGTATGGGTGCTGCTCTGTCGCGGAGTGCAAGGCATTGCAGCGGGTGGTGAAAACTGCCCAACGCATCACGGGGACTCCACTTCCTGCCATCGAGAACATCCAGAGGAAACGCTGTCTGCGTCGAGCTCGCAGCATCCTTAAGGACTCCTCTCACCCAGCCCACAGACTGTTCTCCCTCCTCCCCTCCGGCAGGCGTTTCAGGAGCCTCCGGACTAGAACCAGCCGACTAAAGAACAGTTTCTTCCCCAGAGCTGTGTCTTTACTGAACTCTAACCCTTGCTGACCCCACACCTCTCACAGACTCACCCTCACCCCCCACCATGCCACTCCCCTCACAGACTCTCCTCTCACCCCCACCATCCCACTACCCTCATAGACTCTTCTACCCCCCCACCACCATCCCACTCCCCTCACAGACTCTCCTCTCATCCCCCACCATCCCACCATCCCTTGCACTACCGCACCTTTGTTCATACAGTACCAACTGTTTACATTTCACTGTTTGCACTACCTTAAATCTACTGCTTACCTTAAGCTAACATACAATTGTATACACCTACCTGTAAAATTCTGTTTATAGTTAGAGACATCTGTATATCACATGTGTGTGTGTGTGCGTGTATGTTTGTTTGTGTGTGTGTGTGTGTGTGTGTATATGTGTGTGTGTGTGTGTATGTGTATATGTGTGTGTGTGTGTATGTGTGTGAGTGTGTGTATGTGAGTGTGTGTATGTGTGAGTATGTGTGTATGTGAGTGTGTGTATGTGTGTGTGAGTGTGTGTGTGTGTGTACTTGTGTGTGAGTGTGTGTATGTGAGTGTGTGTGAGTGTATGTATGTGTACGTGTGTATGTGAGTGAGTGTGTGTATGGGTGAGTATGTGAGTGTGTATGTGAGTGTGTGTGTGCTTGTGTGTGAGTGCGTGTATGTGAGTGTGTGTGTATGTGTGTGTGTGTTTGTGTGTGTGTGAGTATGCGAGAGTATGTGTATGTGTGTATGTGAGTGAGTGTGTGTGTGTGTGTGTGTGTGTGTGTGTGTGTGTGTGTGTGTGTGTGTGTGTGTGTATGTGTGTATGTGAGTGTCTGTGTGTATAGCTCTCCCGGTTTAATTCCCCTGTGTGTATGTGTGTATGGTTGTGTGTGTATGTGTGAGTATGTGTGTGTATGTGTGTATGTG
Source organism: Perccottus glenii (assembly GCA_024416835.2). Lineage (NCBI taxonomy): Eukaryota > Metazoa > Chordata > Actinopteri > Gobiiformes > Odontobutidae > Perccottus > Perccottus glenii. The sequence continues at coordinate 16,475,915 of CM044550.2, forward strand.
AGGGTGTGTATGTGTGTGTGTGTGTGTGTGTGTGTGAGTGTGTGTTCATGTGTGTATGTGTGTGTGTGTGTATGTGAGTGAGTGTGTGTATAGCTCCCCAGGTCTAACTCCTGGGTGTATGTGTGTATGGTTGTGTATGTGTGTGAGTATGTGTGTATGTGTGTGTATGTGTGTATGTTTGTGTGTGTATGTGTGTATGGTTGTGTGTGTATGTGTGTATGTGAGTGTCTGTGTGTATAGCCCTCCCGGTTTAATTCCCCTGTGTGTATGTGTGTGTGTATGGTTGTGTGTGTATGTGTGAGTATGTGTGTATGTGTGTGTATGTGTGTGTGTATGTGTGTATGGTTGTGTGTGTATGTGTGTGTGTATGTGAGTGAGTGTGTGTATGTGTGTGTGTATGTGAGTGAGTGTGTGTATGTGTGTGTGTGTGTGCGGCGCGACGCGCGTGTATTACACTACATTTAGAGTACATATTCACCTGTAAATGCTGTTTATAGAGAAGAGACACCTGTAATTATATTTATGGCACACACTCACCTTTTATAGTAATAACCATCTGTATATTTATACTCATTGTACATATTACCTGTAAATCCTGTACATCTCCATATCCTGCACGTATGCAACCATTGTATATATCCTGCACTTTGCTGCTATTGCACTTCTGGTTAGACCTAAACTGCATTTCGTTGCCTTGTACCTGTACTTGTGTAATGACAATAAAGTTGAATCTAATCTAATCTAATCTAATCTACTCTGGTGTTTTTGAATCCAGAGTTTTTGAGTTTATGACTTTGGCTATGTTTTTGGCCACACGTTTTGGAGTTTGGATTTTGCACTTCTGCCTTTTGTTAATAAAACCTTTTTGAATCATCTGCCTTCGTGGGGTCTGCATTGAGAGTCCTCCTGCCAGTCCTGACAAGTGTGTACCCGTGACACAAAGAGGCTCAAATTTAAACAGAGGCTGCTGTTGTCCAGAGTCTGAACCATCTCTGAGCCATAAGTTATTATTTCAGAACACAGTCAGACCCGTCTTAAACTAAGTGTTCACCTGTTTGAGGCCCATCTTTGTCAGAGAGATGTAATAAAATTCTGGTGGGGTCATCTGCTGCCTTCTGTGTATCTCTTCTGCAGTCACTGGCCCTTATTTATTAAAGGAGCCTAATTTTGGGTGTACAACCATTTCCTTGCAATCTCCAGCATTATATCAATATGAACGTGGGCGTACGCTCAACTCCCAGGTCAGGAGGTAGTGTAAATATACACAAGTTTAAAGTCAGCACCAAGCTGAGCAGGAAAACCATTATTTAGAACTGACAACGCATTGGCACTCCCATATCACGGTCCTCTGTAACAATAGCTTAGTATTTTATCTAGCCTACTTTTAGGGTTGTGTGCAGCGCGAGCTTTCAGATAATTTTGTTTGTATTATTGATACATAACATGCAATAACACAGCAACCAGTTTATTTTGTCTTTTATCAGATGCTGCTTTTACGATACTCTCAGGAAACGCTAATGCTAAGTAATATCACCAAAGTAAACCGTCAGTTGTGGTTTATTTAAGCAAAACACAAGTGTTGTTATTAGATGACTCGGAGAATGATAAGTTTAACTTTTAATTTGATGCAGCAGCCCCTTACTGACAGAGAGTACAATTACTTCAAAATAATTATAATAATAACAATAAGTAGAAGTAAAGTAGTCATCCAAAAACTTACTCAAGTTAAAAATTAGTTGGTTATATGTCTACTTAAGTACTAAGTAACAGTTTTATCAGAATGACTGATTTATTTTTTTTGAAATGATTTAATTAGACAAAAATATTAAATCATGTGCAAATTCTGGTATCTCAAATTAATAAAATAAGAAATTTGTAAAAAATAAATAAAATCTTTACAAAATAACAAAGGAACACAAATTTCCAAAACTCACTTTTTCCACAACATAAAGCTTTTGAAATCAATCCCTACAGAAGGTCTCTGTGTTTGAACAGTACAGCTGTTGATTTGCTCTGTGTTTGAGCCAAACATGCTTTGTTCATGAGGCCAGGGCTGTTTATCCTCTTCAGTTTCAACACTGGAGACAGTAGCCTCTGACATGTTTTTATTCTTGCTGAATGTGAAGAGTTTGTGCCACTATGCCTCCACAGTTTGTGTTGGTCATGTGACTGCAGGGCTGCATCTGATTGGTGAAACACAGTCATGTGGTAGATCCACTTGGGTAGATGTGTAGAATAAATGGTAAAAAAAAAGTCACTGGTTGAGTGCAAGCCTCTCTCATGGAACACCTTAAAAAGTCCTCGAGTAAGGGCGCCACCATACAGCGATATACAGCGCTATACCTCTGTCCACCAGAGGGCAGGCTCCAAAAGCGGAAATACAAGGAGAAACCCAATGGCAAATTTACAAGTGTAAAAATCATGTTTAAAGCCTGGTACAAAAGATGGCCCCGGTCTCTAAAGAAAAGTTTTTACTGCATGACAACTCTGGGGGGGATGAATTTTTGATTAATACGTCCATTTATACTATCTGAAAACTATTGTTTTACTATGACGTAAAAGCCAAAAAGCCCGTATGTAACCTCCATTTTATTGCCTTGTGGTAATGACGTCCATATTTTCTACAGTCATTGGTTGAGAGTAGTTCAACTGAGTAAGAGTACCGTTACTTCTTCACAAACCTTCTCAGTCTAACTAATCTAATCTGAAGGAAGGGAATTCTTCTGGTTTTCGAATATAACTTAATATAAACAGAGTAACATTAATGTCTTTTATGGGATTTTATTAAAAATTACACAAATGAACAATGGTGAATAACATTCCTACTAATCTCACCTGTGAGATCGCCGGCTCTTCTATCAAACCATCTACTACTGTTAAAAATCTTGGTGTAATTTTTGATTCCACTCTATCTTTCCACTCTCACATTAAATCCATCACTAAATTGGCATTCTTTCATCTACGTCGTATCGCTCAGCTCCGTCCCTTTATCAGCATCTCAGATGCTGAAATTGTCATCCACGCATTTGTCACCTCACGTCTTGATTACTGCAATGCACTTTTCATTGGCCTACCAGCTAGCTCCATTTCCAAATTACAATACATTCAAAACTCTGCTGCCAGACTACTCACCCACACCAAGCGTTCTGCACATATTTCCCCAATTCTGCACGATCTTCACTGGCTTCCTGTTGCTTACCGTATTAAATTCAAAATTCTCCTTCTCGCTTTTAAGTCTCTTCATGGCCTTGCTCCCCCCTACCTCTGTAACCTGCTTCTCCCCTACACCCCTACGCGCTCTTTACGATCCGCTGATTCCAGCCTTCTCGTTGTCCCTCGGCATCGCCTTGCTTCAATGGGGGGCAGATCATTCACTGTTATTGCGCCCAAAATGTGGAACTCTCTCCCCCTATCACTCCGTTTAGTTAACACCATCTCTGAATTTAAATCCATGCTCAAAACACACCTATTCTCTGAATGTTACAGTTCTTAGTGGGTTTTTTTCACTTACTGTACTTGAACCCTCATTTGCCTGTTGTTGTCCTGTCTGCTCTCTTTGTCAATTGTCCTTATTGTTGTTTGTTTATTGTAAAGCGTCCTTGAGCTCTGGAAAGGCGCTATATAAATAAAACTTATTATTAACATGATGGGAACATGGAAAGGATTGACACAACAAGGGATAAACACAAGGATAAACATTTGCATGGAGAACATGTGAAACCAGGAATGTTTGGCTATTTTAATCTATATTATCAAAGTTTAGTCAATGTCAAGTTTAGTTTAAGTGACTTTTAACGGGGGAAGGAGATGACGGCTTCAGGGCTAGAGTTTTGGACAGAGTACATTTTATGACGACATTTTATGACGACATTTTATGACGCAACTCTGTAGTCAGCAGGTGCTGGCCCGGTTTGGTGGGGTTGATATCAGTTGTCCGAGACGAGCGTCCTGAATGTTCTCCAGAAAGTTTGTCGCTTACTGATGACGCGTTCCACAGACCAGTAGTGCCGACACGTGCACGTCTCCCCTAGAGGGGTTCGCAATGCGCCCGGAGAGAGAACAAAAGCGTCCTGTTGCTATCCAAACTAGCACGGCCTTAATCTCCTCCGTTGCACCGTGTAAAAGTTAAAGTTTGTGAAAGTTATTGCAAGGTCCATGAACGAGTTCTCGGCGGTTGCTTGCTGGTTTTAAAAACTTGCTTCTGCGAGCGCTCGTTGGTTAGAGCAAACGCGTGAGCAGGCACGGTCTCTAAAAATAAAAAGGCCAAAATAACTTCCGTCTGGTAACAGACTTGCAGGAAGTACTTTGAGCAGCTGTTTGAAGGAAAACTTAGCATGGCAAGCTAGGCTTGCAGGCTTTAAACAAAGAAAATCTACTCGTTTCCACGAGGCCCGAAGCTTTGGAAGGTTGCCGAGACGGGGCAGTCCGCAGGAAGCTTTAAAACATTCCTTGCTTTCCTTGTATTTGGTGTTTTTTTTTCATAAAATGCACAAAACATTTGTACTTGTAGGATTCAACAGAGATAATGCATTTGTCAGGACATTATGGAAACATTCATTCATTACATTTTTTTTAAAAATAAAATGGAAACCGTAAACTGGGGTCAGGAGCCATTCTGCCTTGTTACGCTCCGCGTCCTGGAAAGAACAGTATAAACAACACAATATCTTAATACATTTTCCTTTAATGGAATAAACACAGATATGTCCTTTGAAGAGTGGTAAGAGTCATTCGTCCATTTGACCACTAGGAGGTAGTGTTTGATCATTGTAGAAGTCTATTTTCAAAAACATTTCACAAGTCCTTCAGGATGGCTAAAGAACGTTCTGGGTAAAGCTGAATCAACAACTTTATCTCCAAGAATTTACGGTTATTTGGCATGGCGCCAGGGTTCTGAGTCACCTTTGACCTGGTGACTGGTAGAGCCAGGTTCCACTTCTTATGAAAGCAAAAACCAAGTCATTAATAACATTTCCTTTCCTTAACAAAACACTTTGGCCATCCTTTCATCTGAAAGAAAACAGTGTTAACCAAGTCTTCTCCAGGCTTCAGATACAAGCTTGTCTCTGAAGGCCCCTGGCAATGATGAAAGCGACAGGAAAGTTAATCCATGGGGAATTTTGAAGACTGATCTGCTACAACAACATGTATACTTAAAAGTTACACATCAAATATGTACTTTCTGCAAGTATTTAAGCCTCAGATGTAGTTTGCTTGTCAACAAAAAAAAATGTATTTTTCAATATTTACATAATTTTTATTTGTCATTTCCAGCTCAAGCCGTAAACTCCATGGGTGACTCCAGCTGAACAGTGAATATTTAAAGGTGTTGCATTCAAATCATGCATGTTTCAGTCCACTTGATTTATCAACAGCTGGTTGTGCATACAACAGGATTGGCATGGTACGCACAACTTCATAAATCCCACGCTCTCTCGTCGTACGGCCAGTTTTATGCACAATTCTGCACCCGTTTTTACAAAACTTTGATAAATGAGGGCCACTAAGAGTAAAGAGGATGGGTGTCCAACTTCAAGTTGTGTACAGGTTCATGTTGAATTAGATTTTATTTAAGTTTATTTAATTAAATGGACAAACATTAGCATGTATTTTAAATAAATATGGGGAGAGTTGACATTCACTCAGGGCTGGACTGGGACAAAAAAAAGGCCCTGGCATTTTTGCTCAGACCGGCCCACCACAATCGGTCAGACACAACCAACTAGTACACCATCCTTGCGGTCCCTGTAGATATGCATATCTACTGTTCCATTCCAAAAACCCCTACAAAGCTGAGAACTAAGTGCCATGGACCAGTGTACCAGTGCAAGTGGACCAGTGTACTCACTCTCTCTTGACACACTCCCTGGTGATCAAAGGTTCCTCCCTGTCTCTCTCCTCCACTGCTAACTCAACCTGGCTTGACTATACATAAGGACAGAGAGAGAGAGGATTACAATTATTTGGAAGAGTTATTAAAAGTACACATAGTAAGGATCCATTTTGGTTTTATAGTCCTGTATTCTTGAAGAGCAGGATTTCTAGATGGACAAAGTGCTCCATGTTATAAAAGCTAGTTAACCCTTTAGAACCCAATAAAATGTGGATGTAGAATACTGCTAATTCTAAAAGAAATGTTTTTTTTTCCAATGAACCAGACAGCAGAAAAACTAGTTTACAATTGCAAGTATAGGCTACTTTGTTTTAAAGAGCACAAACCCCTCTTTAATATGACAGCAAACAAGATTTACCTCTCATTGTTGAGATACTCTCCTTAAAAAAAAAAAAGAAAACCAACCTATACTACCAAATTACTCACACAAAACGTCCTAAAAATATATGATATTCATATTATTCACTCACCGTAAATATTGCATATTAATGATGTTGGAAATTCATTAGAAACATGAGCAAATATCTACTTCGTTGAATATACAGCTAAACAAAAATATACAGCTTTCAAAATGCAAGGCGGGTTTTAATCCCCAAATAGCAACTGCGGTCAAGCCATCCCGTTCGCAAAACACCAGTCAAGCCAGCCCGTCTTTATTTGAGTGCTCCACGTATTAGCTGTTTACGGTAATGCAAGGAAACAGCACCTAGACGTCCTCCCGAACTGATGAATGTTCGTTTTTTACATTTTCAGCTCTCAATAGCTGCGTCTGTTTTGAAAGTTAATATTCAGTTTTTTACCATAAATATATGTTATTCACACACTCAATAATCAATTCAGTTTTGAAACTTTATCTTTTAAGTTTTTCTAGAGAAGGGCCGACGGCCATTATGGGTATTAAAGGGTTAACATTAGAACAGTCAGCCAAAGTTGCAATTGAATAAGTTAACTCTGCTAACCTAGCTTATGCTGTGTTATTTGACTTTAGCTGACTGAGTGGCTAGTGCAGTGGGTGACAATCTGACAGACGATGTAGCTAACATGCTTACCGTTTCAATTACACTCTCCATGTTTCTGCAAAATGTCGTCAGGTACTGTAGGCTTGGATACTGAAGCTACAGCACTAAACATGTCTGTTATTTTTGCACATGTTGAGGCATCAACCTCTAGCATTTTTATTTTTTTGGCCCGCAACTTCTCCGCACCCCCCTTGCACTTTTGTTTCTCCTAAATCCACAGATTTCTGTCTCTGAGCCACTAACTGCATCTGACACAAGAAACAGAGGAGGAGGGGTGGAGCCTGTTAAGAGATGATTGGGCCAGCCCAGTGTCAGTATGAAAAATGAACCAATGGGCCGCTGTCCCTGCTTTATGGGCCGGTCATTGGCCAATTAAAAAAAAAAAAAAATCATATTATATGGACCGGCCCCCAAGTGCGTCGGCCCACCGGGCATTTGCCCGGTATGCCAGATTACCAGTCCAGCCCTGCATTCACTTTAGGAAAGCAGAAAATCGTTTTTGGGACGGTGATGAAAAAAGTCTGGAGCCCTGCATTATCAAAATATGAGGGGAAAAAGTTTCCTTAAAATAAAAAAAAGCAAAGAATGTATTTATTTAAATATTTTAATTTGAAAGTCTGGTCCCCCGAAACCCCGTGAAGAAACAAGCTGGCCCTCAAGCAAATTTACAGTGCCTTGCAAAAGTATTCGGCCCCCTTGAACTTTGCGACCTTTTGCCACATTTCAGCCTTCAAACATAAAGAAACATGAAACTGTAATTTTTTGTGAAGAATCAACAACAAATGGGGGCACAATCATGAAGTGGAATGAAATGAGTTTTATTTCTATACAAGCGCTAAACTCAGTATATATTATGCATAAGTTTCATATAAAATTAGAAAAACAAATTGTTATTATTTTTAGGGTGTGGCCGTGGCGAGGCCTCAAAAGGACATCCATTTTGAGGAGTATAAAATCTCCTGTAACTTGTAACAGATTTAGGCCTAGTCCACACGGACACGGGTATTTTTATAACCGGAGTTTTAAAAAAAATCCCGTCCACAAACACTCGCAAAAACCCGGTATCAAGCGCTGTCAAGAGCATGCCACACCAGCAGGCGGCGATATCACCCTAATCGTAAAGGCATGTTTGGCCAATCAGACCAGCGGATAACGGCGCAAACTCTGACGTTGCAAGGCAAAAACGCCGGTTTTACTGTCCACACGACAACGCTGCAACCGGCGTTTCTGAAAATTCTCACCCTGGCAGGGGTTCTCAAATATGTTCGGTTTCAGTGACCTAATACTGCGTTTCCGTGTGGACGAACGGCCGAACCATGTAAAAAAATGTCCCGGTTATACAAATACCCGTGTCTGTGTGGACTAGGCCTCAGTAGGACATCTGGCACTGTTTGTGCACTTTCACAATGATATTTAAATAATACCTCTATCTTTATAATTGAATCATCAACGCACCCTACAAAATTTTTACTGGTCCCAAAAATTTTTATTTATCTCAGACAAATGAAATTTGGAGCGCAAATTCAGAATGGGATTTTGAGCAAAAAAGTCCCTAGGCATAATCTTCTTATAGATTGGTACATGTATTTCTCAGATTCAGCCTTATGAAAGTGTTGCACAGGAAGTGACTGATGCAAGTCCTTATTCAGTGGAGAGAGATGCAGGGGCCAGTTATCACTGTTTGCCACTTTAATTCTAATTGTGTCTAATCTAAACTAATCTGCAGTGTTGGGAAAGTTCACTTTCTACAAGAACTAGTTCAAAGTTCAGTTCACAAATTTTAAAATGAACTAGTTCAGTTCATAGTTCAAACTTCAAAATTTTGAACTAAGTTCACAGTTCCAAAAATGAACTAGTTCATAGTTATTTTTTTCCATATGTTGCTGCGAGCTATTATTTTTCAATATTATTGCCACAGCCCATATAAAGTAGAATCACAGACAGCAATTATTTTATCAGTTTTAACAATGAAGCTATGCGTCAGATTTCATTTTCATATCCAATTTTGAATCCTTATCCAACCAGGGTTTACATTAGCATTGTTGCTTTAATGCTTTGTTGCTGTCCATTCACTCCACACTAGTAGCAGCTGCAGCTTCAAACCCTACAGTACATTCTCAAGAACATGAGGAAAAACGTGCTGCTTGAATGGTCTTTTTTAATGAGGAATTATTTAAAGAAAAACAGGACAGTAATCATTAAGGTGAAAACGTTTTTAAATTTTAATAATTTTCCATTGTCCACATGCTAAAACAGAATATTGGAATCCTGGAAAAATAGACCAGGCAGGTTCAACAAACAAGTTACATGAATGAATTTAAATGATCATACGCCTTACTACATGCTGCTGTCGCCTCCATGCTTTATTTATTTATTTATTTTTTTTGATGACGCGTCACGCATGCGGCGGTGCGACACAGGTGGCTGGTGTTGCCAGATTTGGTGTTTTTCCGCTACATATTAAGACCCGTTTGTGGTGTGTTTTAGCCGGGTTTTCGCCTTGAAGGCTCTATAGAAATCTGGCACCCCTTAAAGACGTTAACCTGAGAGAGCCTGCCGTTCACAGACACCAGAATGAACGAGTTCACAGTAACGTTCATCAGGCAGTAATACAGCCCGTTCAGTTCACGTTCGCCCAAAATATGAACGAGTTCATGAACTATCGTTCAATGAACGCGTTCAGGCACAACACTGCTAATCTGGCATAAAATATATATATATTTCTTTTTTTTTTCAGAACATTTAGCTTGCCAACTTGGTAAGATATTTTCAAACTATTCAAGTGCCTCTTCTAAACCAACACCAGATCGTATTATTTGCAATTAAAAGTACAACTTAAAGTGGTGAGAGAAAAATATAACATTTACATTAATTTGGGGGCTTTCTTTGTGATTATACTTCTTTTTGTATTATTTTCTGGTTTTAATAAAATTATGTAACATTTTGGAACAAAAATACAAAAGAGAAGCCCAAAACTGGAGGCCAGAATGGCAAATATTTCCACAGCAACACTAAACTTTCCAGAAGAACTGACATAAACTGGGATAAAAGAGATCCAGACTGCACAGAAGATTAACATACTGAAGGTTATGAATTTAGCTTCATTGAAGTTATCAGGTAGTTTTCGAGCCAGAAAAGCTAGAATAAAACACAACAAAGCCAAAAGTCCAATATATCCAAGTAAAGCCCAAAAACCAAAAGCTGAGCCGAGGGCACACTCTATAATTATTTTATCATTAAATTGCTTTGAATTTTTAAAAGAAAATGGAGGTGAGATTGTTAACCAGAGGATACATATTAAAACCTGTATCAGAGTAAATCCTACCACACTGAGCCTCTGCTGAAGGGGCCCAAACCATTTCATCACATTACTGCCTGGAAGTGTGGCTCTGAAGGCCATTAACACCACTATAGTCTTCCCAAGAACACAAGAGATACAGAGGACAAATGTGATGCCGAATGCTGTGTGGCGCAGCATACATGACCACTCAGAGGGACGGCCGATGAAGGTCAGAGAGCACAGGAAACACAGAGTCAGGGAGAAGAGCAGCAGGAAGCTCAGCTCAGAGTTATTTGCTCGGACTATGGGAGTCTTCCTGTATTTGAAGAAAATCCATGCCACAACAGAAGTCATGCAAGTTCCAAATAAAGATGCAGCAGTGAGCAGGGCTCCCATAGTTTCTTCATACGACAAAAACTCAGTCTCCTTTTTAACACAAGCATCTCGTTTGTCATTAGACCAGAAGTCTGGATGACACAGCACACAGGTGATGGAATCTGTAAATGTATGTATGTATTATTTCAGGTTTTAGTTGTTTTTGAAAAATATAACATTTCTCTTTATGCATACTTGCTGTTGGTAAAAAAGAATAACAGAAGTTTATTTTATACAGAAAATAGCCCAATTATTAAATTATTAAAACTTCACTAAGTATTTTTTGTTTCTTAAAATGGTAAATGGCATGCATTTATACAGCGCTTTTTGGCACCCATCTCGGGCACCCAAAGCGCTTTATATCGTGCTTCCACTCACCCCATTCAAACACATTCACACCTGGGGCAGACAGAGATGGGGGCTGCCATACAAACGGCGCTAGACCTTCTCCTACCACCACCAAACACACCTCTACAGTCACACACATTCATACACCAGTGCTACGGACACTGGAGGCAAGGTGGGTTAAGTGTCTTGCCCAAGGACACAACGAAAGTATGAACAGGGCAGAGCGGGAATCGAACCGCCAACCTTCCGGTTATAGGACGACTGCTCTATCACTGAGCAGTCTACTTTTCCTAGAATTTCATATTTACAGAACAGTGTTTATTTGAATTTTCTGCTTGTTGTATGACAAAATCTGAAAAAAAATCAGCTGACACGTCACAGCAACATGGCATGGGGCTCAGTGGCACTTAAATAAAAACTGGTCAGTCAATAAGAAACTCAAGGAAAAGTTAACTAAAGCCAGATTTCATGTGCTACATTTTAAAGATCTCAGAGAAGTGGTTGTAGAAATGGTGCATCACATCCGGACTTGAATTACAGAGACAATGTTGCCCCGAATTGATGATTGGGGAGGGACCTATCATTTATAAAATATTAACAGACCTGTGGTGTTGCTTATCTCTCCCTCTGCACAGGGAATGCAGTCATAGCAGCAAACAGGTTTTCCTTTTTGGAGAACTTTAAGGGTTCCTGGTGGACACGCTTTACTGCAAACTGACAATGGTACCTGTTAAAATAAGAATGAGAATATACGTAAAGACACTCACTTCTATTGTCTTATTTGTGGACACCATTATTTACTTCCCTGCTTTAAATTCTGCGCCCAAATTAAAGATGTATTTTCTAGATTCAGTTGTCTGTCTGTGGGTAAGGAAGCATCATAAAGACCAACTCTGACAAAGTCCACAGTGCCCTGTTCAGTGGGCTGCCAGTTAATAACTTCATATTTTGCTTCAGGGTCACCATTCTCATTGAAATATACTTCATCTCCTTCCTTTGTTTTGAACCGAATGTTTCTAATGAGCTGTAAAGTCTAAATTATAATAACATGATTTGGACTGTATATCATTATGTATTAACATTTTTAACAAGTCAATACTCACCATGAAGGGATCCAGCTGCACATTACTTTCACAGGTTTTATTACACTTTAGTATTTTATGAAGTGCATGGGCCACAGCATACACTCCCTTATAGACATTGTTAAAGATTGGCATGAGTGACATATCTGTGAAGCTGTTGTGCACGTCACTCAGGTTTTCATTTCCTGTACATTGTTTCTGAATGCTTCCTGAATTGTTTTGATTAAATACACAGCTGAACAATGCTTCCCAAAACTCTGTAAATAAATTGTTACTAGATGAATTGAGTGGGTTTATATCCATCATGAACTCCTTCATGCCACTGACATGAGCTTTTGGGATAGACAGTCCAATAGCTCCGTCCAGAATGTGGTACTTATCTATAGTAGCAATTTGTGGGTCGAATATCCAACTCTCACTGCCCACCCACTGATACCCAGTGACATTGTGATGTGACAGCGCAAGTATGAGTACATCCATATCCATGTGTGACACAAAAGCCACTATCACTTTAGAAGTAGAATGTTTAATTATGTTAACAATATTCTGTATTTTGTCCGGTGGGTCATTCCTGAAGAAGGATACTGAGTACTCAACACAAATGCCCAACTGCTCGGCAGTTTCTTTGAAGGTGGCCATGCCATTATTGCCATAATCATTGTTTGTTCTAATAGCTCCCACCCATGTCCAGCCAAAGTGTCTGACCAGCTGGGCCAGGGCTCTGCTCTGGTAGAGGTCACTGGGTATAGTTCTGAGGAAGGATGGGTATTTAACTTTGTCACTAAGACATGCACAAGTGGCAAAGTGGCTGATCTACAAACAAAGGATACATGTTGCGTTTAATACAAAACATGACCATAAAAGGTACACAAAATTACACACAAATTTGATTTACTAACCAGAGGTATATAAAAAGGTCCAATGACAGTAGCTATAGCCATGCAAGGAGACGATGATGTCTCTCCCAAAATGGCCTGTACTTGGGCTGATCTGACACATTGCTCTTCATCAGAGGACACAAAAAGCTCTTCATTACCATCAACAAGAGCCAGTCCTCCTCTTACTCCATTAGCAATAGATCCACAGGAATCATACATCTTATAGCCCAGAGAAATTCCAGGCAGTAGGTCTGAACTGTTATTAATCTCCTCTATAGCAAACATCATAGCCTGAGCAAACTGGAATCCCCTAAAGTTCAAACTACACACACACAATGACAAAACTATGGGTATATAGCCATACCTGTTGACACTTTTACATTTCCACATACATTTTTTTTTTAAATTAATGATTAAAAAATATTATTTTTTTTACTGTGACTTACCTTGTGCACTGTAGCATCAGTGGTTTGTGCATGTAATCTTCCTGTCTGTTTACCCAGCTACTGTGAAAAGAAAAGATTGCTCCCAACATAACATCACCGTTCTTAGACAGCTGTGGATTTTCCACATCCCCTATCTTCTGACAGACTGCCTTGTAAGCCTGTGAGAAAGACACCAGCAGCAGCAGATGGAGAAAAACCCAGCCCTGCTCTGGCCACCTCTGTGTGTCCATCCTGCTATCTAAGACTGCCATCAGCACAGACAGGGGTTGTCTAGAGCTTGCACTGATATTTATACATTTCCTCAGAGTAAACTTCTGAACAGAGATTTGACACTTAACAAAATGGGATGGTTACAAACTTTGCTTTATGGACTTTGTTTTTAGGCATCTCACAAACATAATTTCCCAGTAAGTGCAAAAATAATATAAAGTTACTCAGTCTATCAAATATAATGCTTGAGGACAGCAGCTGATCCATTACTACACAAAAAGTACTAACAAAGCAGTCATAGTATAAATCACTTTATAAAGACATTTGTTTTACCATAAATCTTTCTGGATTAAATTGACCCTTGCGCAAAACTTTTTATTTAAATTTGGTAAAGTCTGATGTTTCCATGGAAATAACTACAAATGGATTTAAGTGTATTGAATTTCATAAATGTTTTTTTTTAGTCTAATTGTATATAATTAACATAAACCTTTTTATCTTTTTACCTTTTTTTTTCATAATAAGTCAATGCATTATTGAATAATTACATTACCTTTAAATAAAAGGGGTCTTGTTACAGTAATTTTAGCCCTGGAAAAGTTTCTAGTTGTTATTACATGATTGCTACCTGCAATAAACATACTAAAGATTAAAGGTTTGAATTCTGACTGAAATATATGAATTTTTTCCACTTATCTCTTGTTACACAACTTTTTTTTTCTTGGGAAACTCTGGGAGTAAAATATATTTTATGCAGTTTTCCCCCCATTGTTATTAAACACACTGTATCAACTGTACTTTGAGCAAACTTGACCATAGAAAAAAAAAATATATATATAATAATCTATTGGATTTATATTGTGCTTTTCAAGGCTCTCAAAGCGCTTTGCAGAGTCCATTATACATTCACTCCACAGTCACACACTGGTGGTGGAGACATGGCAGCCATTTTGTGCCTACGGACTCGCTGTCCTCCAAACATACTCACACATTCATATGCCATACACCTTAAGTCAAATAGCTATCCAGGGCCTATTGACATGTTAAGGTAGCCCTGGTTTAACCAGTTGATTAACTTTCAGGTTACTGTTTAGCTGTGGCACAAAGGTCACATGTGAGTGGTGGTCAAGGAGAGGCTGAGGCAGTTATGTTTAAACAAATTTATTACAGACAGAGGATTATTATTAGAAAATGTATTTTGAAAATATAAAGAAATACATGTTTTTTATTAAAAAAATTCTAAAAATTAATTTTCTAAAATAAGTAATACCAATCGAGTTAAAAAGCTCTAGTGTTTATGTTGAGTACTTATTATGCTCTGTGCTATACACACACAAAGCAAACAATAGGGACAAACTAAATGCAATGCAAATGCAATGTAAAGAATGTGTCGTTACACACAAGAGGGGATGGGGCTGAAGTAGGAAACTCTATTACCAAATGCTCCACTGCAACATCAGCTCAAACTCAAGAACACAATTTTTAAACAGTGCAACAGCACATTATAAGAAAGGTACAACACAAAGGGCATACAGAGACAAACTAATGCTTGACAAAAATAGAGGACTGAAATAAACTACAAACAACCAAATAAAATGAATGATCAAATGAAATCTGTCCCAAACAAAGAAAAAACTTAAAATAGAAAAACTAGACACTAAAATAGACACAAACAAACATTAGTGGCCAACAGCATCTAAAAAGAGTAGCAGGCTCAATGGCAGGGGTAATGCTAGAGACTCACAGCAAACCCAGGAGGGCAGTGGACAGCAGTGGGCAGCACTAAGACAAAAGGCAGCATTGGCGTACAGAGAGATAAAACGAGCAGGGCAGCAGCTTTGTTCTGAGAAGAATATGACAATATGACGAGTTGACCATAAACTGTCGTCTACACAAAAAATAAAGGAAAATCATCTTATTCTCAAACAGACTTGCGATTCTTTTCCCCATCCTGAAGGGTGACACATCTTTAAAAAGCTGTGACCTATGTTGTATTATAGGGGCCATTATTATTATTATTGGCGAACATGATGAACTTCTAACAATATTTAAAATACTTTTCAGGTCATATGCCAACGTCATTGTTTTTTAACTCCTTTACCCACCATGTTCTTTTTTGTATTTTTCTCTGGTTTTAATAAAATTATGTAACATTTTGGAACAAAAATACAAAAGAGAAGCCCAAAACTAGAGGCCAGAATGGCAAATATTTCCACAGCAACACTAAACTTTCCAGGAGAACTGACATAAGCTGGGATAAAAGATATCCAGACTGCACAGAAGATTAACATACTGAAGGTTATGAATTTAGCTTCATTGAAGTTATCAGGTAGTTTTCGAGCCAGAAAAGCTAGAATAAAACACAACAAAGCCAAAAGTCCAATGTATCCAAATAAAGCCCAAAAACCAAAAGCTGAGCCGAGGGCACACTCTATAATTATTTTGTCTTTAAAATGTTTTGAATTTTTAAAAGAAAATGGAGGTGAGATTGTTAACCAGAGGATACATATTAACACCTGTATCAGAGTAAATCCTACCACACTGAGCCTCTGCTGAAGGGGCCCAAACCATTTCATCACATTACTGCCTGGAAGTGTGGCTCTGAAGGCCATTAACACCACTATAGTCTTCCCAAGAACACAAGAGATACAGAGGACAAATGTGATGCCGAATGCTGTGTGGCGCAGCATACATGACCACTCAGAGGGACGGCCGATGAAGGTCAGAGAGCACAGGAAACACAGAGTCAGGGAGAAGAGCAGCAGGAAGCTCAGCTCAGAGTTATTTGCTCGGACTATGGGAGTCTTCCTGTATTTGAAGAAAATCCATGCCACAACAGAAGTCATGCAGTTCCAAATAAAGATGCAGCAGTGAGCAGGGCTCCCATAGTTTCTTCATACGACAAAAACTCAGTCTCCTTCTTCACACAAGCATCTCTTTTATCATTAGACCAGAAGTCTGGATGGCATTGCACACAGGTGATGGAATCTGTAAATGGCACATTCACTGTGTTAGTGTATTATGTTCATGAGTTGTTGATTTAGATATAGAAGAGATCTTCAGTCAACTTGTAAACAACCAACCAATATTAAAAAAAAAAAAAATATATATATATATATATATATATATATATATATATATATATATATATATATATATATATATATATTGCTACATAATACATTTGCTTTTTATAAGGGCTTTGCATTACAATTACACCTATAGAATTAATGGTCTAAAAGGTATTTTCTTCTATGCGTTCTGCATATTATATACATATACTTTTTCATGTAGGGTCTATACATAGGTGAAAGCAATAAACACTTTTAAATTGCAGAACCTGTGGTGTTGCTTATCTCTCCCTCTGCACAGGGAATGCAGTCATAGCAGCAAACAGGTTTTCCTTTTTGGAGAACTTTAAGGGTTCCTGGTGGACACGCTTTACTGCAAACTGACAATGGCACCTGTTAAAAAAAAAATAAACAAATTGTGACCATTTTCACTGTTACAGAAATTCTGAAGAAATCATTATAGTGCACAACAAACTGCTGTAGAGTTTCTGATATTCACACTACCTCCTTTGAATGTTGTGCCCAAATTAAAGATGTATTTTCTATATTCAGTTGTCTGTCTGTGGGTAAGGAAGCATCATAAAGACCAACTGTGACAAAGTCCACAGTGCCCTGTTCAGTGGGCTGCCAGTTAATAACTTCATATTTTGCTGCAGGGTCACCATTCTCATTGAAATATACTTCATCTCCTTCCTTTGTTTTGAACCGAATGTTTCTAATGTGCTGTAAAGTCTGAATTATAATAACATGATTTGAACAGTAAATCATTATGTATTAACATGTTTTTAACAAGTCAATACTCACCATGAAGGGATCCAGCGGCACATTACTTTCACAGGTTTTATTACACTTTAGTATTTTATGAAGTGCATGGGCCACAGCATACACTCCCTTATAGACATTGTTAAAGATTGGCATGTGTGACATATCTGTGAAGCTGTTGTGCACTTCACTCAGGTTTTCATTTCCTGTACATTGTTTCTGAATGCTTCCTGAATTGTTTTGATTAAATACACAGTTGAACAATGCTTCCCAAAACTCTGTAAATAAATTAGTACTAGATGAATTGAGTGGGTTTATATCCATCATGAACTCCTTCATGCCACTGACATGAGCTTTTGGGATTGACAGTCCTATAGCTCCATCCAGAATGTGGTACTTATCCTATAGTAGCAATTTCGGACTCAAAAATCCAAGCCTCTGTGCCAACCCACTGGAACCCAGTCAGGTTGTGTTGAGATAGCTCATTTACAAGCCACAAGACTTCGATGTGGGAAAGAAATGTCACTATCACTTTAGAAGTAGACTGTTTAATTATGTTAGCTATATTTTGTATTTTCTCCGGTGGGTCAGTCCTGAAGAAGGATACTGAGTACTCAATACAAATGCCCAACTGCTCGGCAGTTTCTTTGAAGGTGGCCATGCCATTATTGCCATAAGCATCGTTTGTTCTAATAGCTCCCACCCATGTCCAGCCAAAGTGTCTGACCAGCTGGGCCAGGGCTCTGCTCTGGTAGAGGTCACTGGGTATAGTTCTGAGGAAGGATGGGTATTTAACTTTGTCACTAAGACATGCACAAGTGGCAAAGTGGCTGATCTACAAACAAAGGATACATGTTGCGTTTAATACAAAACATGAGCATAAAAGGTACACAAAATAACACACAAATCAAAATTTTATTTACTCACCAGAGGTATATGAAAAGGTCCAATGACAGTAGCTATAGCCATGCAAGGAGACGATGATGTCTCTCCCAAAATGGCCTGTACTTGGGCTGATCTGACACATTGCTGTTCATCAGAGGACACAAAAAGCTCTTCATTACCATCAACAAGAGCCAGTCCTCCTTTCACTCCATGAGCAATGGATCCACAGGAATCATACATCTTATAGCCCAGAGAAATACCAGGCAGTAGGTCTGAACTGTTATTAATCTCCTCTATAGCAAACATCATAGCCTGAGCAAACTGGAAATCCCTAAAGTTCAAACTACACACACACAATGACAAAACTATGGGTATATAGCCATACCTGTTGACACTTTCACATTTCCATAAACATTTTTTTTTAAATTAATGATTAAAAAATACATATATATATTTTTTTATTGTCACTTACCTTGTGCACTGTAGCATCAGTGGTTTGTGCATGTAATCCTCCTGTCTGTTTACCCAGCTACTGTGAAAAGAAAAGATTGCTCCCAACATAACATCACCGTTCTTAGACAGCTGTGGATTTTCCACATCCCCTATCTTCTGACAGACTGCCTTATAAGCCTGTGAGAAAGACACCAGCAGCAGCAGATGGAGAAAAACCCAGCCCTGCTCTGGCCACCTCTGTGTGTCCATCCTGCTATCTAAGACTGCCATCAGCACAGACAGGGGTTGTCTAGAGCTTGCACTGGTATTTATACATTTCCTCAGAGTAAACTTCTGAACAGAGATTTGACACTTAACAAAATGGGATGGTTACAAACTTTGCTTTATGGACTTTGTTTTTAGGCATCTCAAAAACATAATTTCCCAGTAAGTGCAAAAATAATATAAAGTTACTCACTATATCAAATATAATGCTTGAGGACAGCAGCTGATCCATTACTACACAAAAAGTACTAACAAAGCAGTCATAGTATAAATCACTTTATAAAGACATTTGTTTTACCATAAATTTTATTGGATTAAATTGACCTTTGCAAAAAACATTTTACCTTTTTTTTTTTCATAATAAGTCAATGCATTATTGAATAATTACATTACCTTTAAATAAAGGGGTCTTGTTACAGTAATTTTAGCCCTGGAAAAGTTTCTAGTTGTTATTACATGATTGCTACCTGCAATAAACATACTAAAGATTAAAGGTTTGAATTCTGACTGAAATATATGAATTTTTTTCACTTATCTCTTGTTACACAACTTTTTTTTTTCTTGGGAAACTCTGGGAGTTTTCCCCCCATTGTTATTAAACACACTGTATCAACTGTACTTTGAGCAAACTTGACCATAGGAAAAAAAAAAAAATAATAATCTATTGGATTTATATTGTGCTTTTCAAGGCTCTCAAAGCTCTTTGCATAGTCCATTATACATTCACTCCACAGTCACACACTGGTGGTGGAGACATGGCAGCCATTTTGTGCCTACGGACTCGCTGTCCTCCAAACATACTCACACATTCATATGCCATACACCTTAAGTCAAATAGCTATCCAGGGCCTATTGACATGTTAAGGTAGCCCTGGTTTAACCAGTTGATTAACTTTCAGGTTACTGTTTAGCTGTGGCACAAAGGTCACATGTGAGTGGTGGTCAATGAGAGGCTGAGGCAAAGTTATGTTTAAACAAATTTATGTCAGACGGAGGATTATTATTAGAAAATGTATTTCGAAAATAAAAAGAAATACACGTTTTTTTATTTTAAAAAATGTAAAAATAAATTTTCTAAAATAATTTATACCAATCGAGTTAAAAAGCTCTAGTGTTTATGTTGAGTACTTATTATGCTCTGTGCTATACACACATAAAGCAAAGAATAGGGACAAACTAAATGCAATGCAAATGCAATGTAAAGAATGTGCCGTTACACACAAGAGGGGATGGGGCTGAAGTAAGAAACTCTATTACCAAATGCTCCACTGCAACATCAGCTCAAACTCAAGAACACAATTTTTAAACAGTGCAACAGCACATTACAAGAAAGGTACAACACAAAGGGCATACAGAGACAAACTAATGCTTGACAAAAATAAAGGACTGAAATAAACTACAAACAACCAAATAAAATGAATGATCAAATGAAATCTGTCCCAAACAAGCAAAAACTTAAAATAGACAAACTAGACACTAAAATAGACACAAACAAACAGTAGTGGCCAACAGCATCTAAAAAGAGTAGCAGGCTCAATGGCAGGGGTAATGCTAGAGACTCACAGCAAACCCAGGAGGGCAGTGGACAGCAGTGGGCAGCACTAAGACAAAAGGCAGCATTGGCGTACAGAGAGATAAAACGAGCAGGGCAGCAGCTTTGTTCTGAGAAGAATATGACAATATGACGAGTTGACCATAAACTGTCGTCTACACAAAAAATAAAGGAAAATCATCTTATTCTCAAACAGACTTGCGATTCTTTTCCCCATCCTGAAGGGTGACACAATTTTAAAATGCTGTGACCTATGTTGTATTATAGGGGCCATTATTATTATTATTGGCGAACATGATGAACTTCTAACAATATTTAAAATACTTTTCAGGTCATACCAACGTCATTGTTTTTTAACTCCTTTACCCACCATGTTCTTTTTTGTATTTTTCTCTGGTTTTACTAAAATTATATAACATTTTGGAACAAAAATACAAAAGAGAAGCCCAAAACTGGAGGCCAGAATGGCAAATATTTCCACAGCAACACTAAACTTTCCAGGAGAACTGACATAAGCTGGGATAAAAGTGATCCAGACTGCACAGAAGATTAACATACTGAAGGTTATGAATTTAGCTTCATTGAAGTTATCAGGTAGTTTTCGAGCCAGAAAAGCTAGAATAAAACACAACAAAGCCAAAAGTCCAATGTATCCAAGTAAAGCCCAAAAACCAAAAGCTGAGCCGAGGGCACACTCTATAATTATTTTGTCTTTAAAATGTTTTGAATTTTTAAAAGGAATTGGAGGTGAGATTGTTAACCAGAGGATACATATTAACACCTGTATCAGAGTAAATCCTACCACACTGAGCCTCTGCTGAAGGGGCCCAAACCATTTCATCACATTACTGCCTGGAAGTGTGGCTCTGAAGGCCATTAACACCACTATAGTCTTCCCAAGAACACAAGAGATACAGAGGACAAATGTGATGCCGAATGCTGTGTGGCGCAGCATACATGACCACTCAGAGGGACGGCCGATGAAGGTCAGAGAGCACAGGAAACACAGAGTCAGGGAGAAGAGCAGCAGGAAGCTCAGCTCAGAGTTATTTGCTCGGACTATGGGAGTCTTCCTGTATTTGAAGAAAATCCATGCCACAACAGAAGTCATGCAAGTTCCAAATAAAGATGCAGCAGTGAGCAGGGCTCCCATAATTTCTTCATACGACAAAAACTCAGTCTCCTTCTTCACACAAGCATCTCGTTTGTCATTAGACCAGAAGTCTGGATGGCATTGCACACAGGTGATGGAATCTGTAAATGGCACATTCACTGTGTTAGTGTATTATGTTCATGAGTTGTTGATTTAGATATAGAAGACAACTTCAGTGAACTTGTAAACAACCAACATTTAAAAAAAAAAAATATATATATATATATATATTGCTACACAATTTAATTCATACCTACACTGCAAACATTTGCTTTTTATAAGGGCTTTGCATTAAAATTACACCTATAGAATTAATGGTCTAAAAGGTATTTTCTTCTATGCGTTCTGCATATTATATACATATACTTTTTCATGTAGGGTCTATACATAGGTGAAAGCAATAAACACTTTTAAATTGCAGGACCTGTGGTGTTGCTTATCTCTCCCTCTGCACAGGGAATGCAGTCATAGCAGCAAACAGGTTTTCCTTTTTGGAGAACTTTAAGGGTTCCTGGTGGACACGCTTTACTGCAAACTGACAATGGTACCTGTTAAAAAAACAAAAACAAATTGTGACCATTTTCACTGTTACAGAAATTCTGAAGAAATCATTATAGTGCACAACAAACTGCTGTAGAGTTTCTGATATTCACACTACCTCCTTTGAATGTTGTGCCCAAATTAAAGATGTATTTTCTAGATTCAGTTGTCTGTCTGTGGGTAAGGAAGCATCATAAAGACCAACTGTGACAAAGTCCACAGTGCCCTGTTCAGTGGGCTGCCAGTTAATAACTTCATATTTTGCTGCAGGGTCACCATTCTCATTGAAATATACTTCATCTCCTTCCTTTGTTTTGAACCGAATGTTTCTAATGTGCTGTAAAGTCTAAATTATAATAACATCATTTGGACAGTATATCATTATGTATTAACATGTTTTTAACAAGTCAATACTCACCATGAAGGGATCCAGCTGCACATTACTTTCACAGGTTTTATTACACTTTAGTATTTTATGAAGTGCATGGGCCACAGCATACACTCCCTTATAGACATTGTTAAAGATTGGCATGAGTGACATATCTGTGAAGCTGTTGTGCACTTCACTCAGGTTTTCATTTCCTGTACATTGTTTCTGAATGCTTCCTGAATTGTTTTGATTAAATACACAGCTGAACAATGCTTCCCAAAACTCTGTAAATAAATTAGTACTAGATGAATTGAGTGGGTTTATATCCATCATGAACTCCTTCATGCCACTCACATGAGTTTTTGGGATTGACAGTCCTATAGCTCCATCCAGAATGTGGTACTTATCTATAGTAGCAATTTTGGACTCAAAAATCCAAGCCTCTGTGCCAACCCACTGGAATCCAGTCAGGTTGTGTTGAGATAGCTCATTTACAAGCCACAAGACTTCGATGTGGGAAAGAAATGTCACTATCACTTTAGAAGTAGACTGTTTAATTATGTTAGCTATATTTTGTATTTTTTCTGGTGGGTCATTCCTGAAGAAGGATACTGAGTACTCAACACAAATGCCCAACTGCTCGGCAGTTTCTTTGAAGGTGGCCATGCCATTATTGCCATAAGCATCGTTTGTTCTAATAGCTCCCACCCATGTCCAGCCAAAGTGTCTGA
This sequence comes from Perccottus glenii, assembly GCA_024416835.2. NCBI lineage: Eukaryota > Metazoa > Chordata > Actinopteri > Gobiiformes > Odontobutidae > Perccottus > Perccottus glenii. The sequence continues at coordinate 16,499,227 of CM044550.2, forward strand.
CCAGCTGGGCCAGGGCTCTGCTCTGGTAGAGGTCACTGGGTATAGTTCTGAGGAAGGATGGGTATTTAACTTTGTCACTAAGACATGCACAAGTGGCAAAGTGGCTGATCTACAAACAAAGGATACATGTTGCGTTTAATACAAAACATGAGCATAAAAGGTACACAAACTAACACACAAATCAAAATTTTATTTACTCACCAGAGGTATATGAAAGGGTCCAATGACAGTAGCTATAGCCATGCAAGGAGACGATGATGTCTCTCCCAAAATGGCCTGTACTTGGGCTGATCTGACACATTGCTCTTCATCAGAGGACACAAAAAGCTCTTCATTACCATCAACAAGAGCCAGTCCTCCTTTCACTCCATGAGCAATGGATCCACAGGAATCATACATCTTATAGCCCAGAGAAATACCAGGCAGTAGGTCTGAACTGTTATTAATCTCCTCTATAGCAAACATCATAGCCTGAGCAAACTGGAAATCCCTAAAGTTCAAACTACACACACACAATGACAAAACTATGGGTATATAGCCATACCTGTTGACACTTTTACATTTCCACATACATTTTTTTAAATTAATGATTAAAAAAAATATTATTTTTTTTTACTGTCACTTACCTTGTGCACTGTAGCATCAGTGGTTTGTGCATGTAATCTTCCTGTCTGTTTACCCAGCTACTGTGAAAAGAAAAGATTGCTCCCAACATAACATCACCGTTCTTAGACAGCTGAGGATTTTCCACATCCCCTATCTTCTGACAGACTGCCTTATAAGCCTGTGAGAAAGACACCAGCAGCAGCAGATGGAGAAAAACCCAGCCCTGCTCTGGCCACCTCTGTGTGTCCATCCTGCTATCTAAGACTGACATCAGCACAGACAGGGGTTGTCTAGAGCTTGCACTGATATTTATACATTTCCTCAGAGTAAACTTCTGAACAGAGATTTGACACTTAACAAAATGGGATGGTTACAAACTTTGCTTTATGGACTTTGTTTTTAGGCATCTCAAAAACATAATTTCCCAGTAAGTGCAAAAATAATATAAAGTTACTTATTATATCAAATATAATGCTTGAGGACAGCAGCTGATCCATTACTACACAAAAAGTACTAACAAAGCAGTCATAGTATAAATCACTTTATAAAGACATTTGTTTTACCATAAATCTTATTGGATTAAATTGACCCTTGCGCAAAACTTTTTATTTAAATTTGGTAAAGTCTGATGTTTTCATGGAAATAACTACAAATAGATTTAAGTGTATTAAATTTCATAAATTATTTTTTAGTCTAATTGTATATAATTAAAATAAACCTTTTTACCTTTTTTTTCATAATAAGTCAATGCATTATTGAATAATTACATTACCTTTAAATAAAGGGGTCTTGTTACAGTAATTTTAGCCCTGGAAAAGTTTCTAGTTGTTATTACATGATTGCTACCTGCAATAAACATACTAAAGATTAAAGGTTTGAATTCTGACTGAAATATATGAATTTTTTCCACTTATCTCTTGTTACACAACTTTTTTTTTTCTTGGGAAACTCTGGGAGTTTTCCCCCCATTGTTATTAAACACACTGTATCAACTGTACTTTGAGCAAACTTGACCATAGAAAAAAATAAAAATAAATAATCTATTGGATTTATATTGTGCTTTTCAAGGCTCTCAAAGCACTTTGCAGAGTCCATTATACATTCACTCCACAGTCACACACTGGTGGTGGAGACATGGCAGCCATTTTGTGCCTACGGACTCGCTGTCCTCCAAACATACTCACACATTCATATGCCATACACCTTAAGTCAAATAGCTATCCAGGGCCTATTGACATGTTAAGGTAGCCCTGGTTTAACCAGTTGATTAACTTTCAGGTTACTGTTTAGCTGTGGCACAAAGGTCACATGTGAGTGGTAGTCAATGAGAGGCTGAGGCAAAGTTATGTTTAAACAAATTTATGACAGACGGAGGATTATTATTAGAAAATGTATTTCAAAAATAGAAAGAAATACACGTTTTTTATTTTAAAAAATTCTAAAAATTAATGTTCTAAAATAAGTTATACCAATCGAGTTAAAAAGCTCTAGTGTTTATGTTGAGTTCTCATTATGCTCTGTGCTATACACACACAAAGCAAACAATAGGGACAAACTAAATGCAATGCAAATGCAATGTAAAGAATGTGCCGTTACACACAAGAGGGGATGGGGCTGAAGTAAGAAACTCTATTACCAAATGCTCCACTGCAACATCAGCTCAAACTCAAGAACACAATTTTTAAACAGCGCAACAGCACATTACAAGAAAGGTACAACCAAGCCTCTCCCATGGTACCTCTCAAATGGTCGTCTTGTAAGGGCGCCGCCATACGGCGATTTACAGCGAAATACAGCGATATACAGTCGTCCACCAGAGGGCAGGCTCCAGAAGCGGAAATATAAGGAGAAACCCAATGGCGACTTTACAGGTGTAAAAATCATGTTTACAGCCTGGTACAAAAGATGGCTCCGGTCTCTAGAGCTAAGTTTTTACTATGTGACAACTCTGGGGGGTTGAATTTTTGATTATTACGTGCGTTTATGCTATCCGAAAAGTGTAGTTTTGAGAATAAATTTGGGTTGGTTACCTTGGTTTGCATGTGTCAATCACCGAGCCGCGCACACGTCGTGTGGCTAGCTGGTTAGCTGCTTCGTGATACTTGCCGGAGCAGTATCATGGAACTGCTCGGAGCTAGGTGTGTCCGTGTGTCAGGCTTCTGTACTTGACCGTCGGCTGTTCTCTGAGTATTTGAGAAGAAAGCTGTGTAAATGGCTTGCTGTGCTGTTGGCTGTACTAACAGACCCTCCAAGAAGTGTGGTCTTCAGTTTTTTCAGTGAGTAATACAATTTTCTTGGTTTTTATGGATGGTTTTAAGAGCTGTTACGTGGCTAAATATATACAGTGCCTTGCGAAAGTATTCGGCCCCCTTGAACTTTGCAACCTTTTGCCACATTTCAGGCTTCAAACATAAAGATATGAAACTGTCATTTTTTGTGAAGAATCAACAACAAGTGGGACACAATAATGAAGTGGAATGAAATTTATTGGATATTTCAAACTTTTTTAACAAATAAAAAACTGAAAAATTGGGCGTGCAAAATTATTCAGCCCTTTTACTTTCAGTGCAGAAAACTCTCTCCAGAAGTTCAGTGAGGATCTCTGAATGATCCTAAATGACTAATGATGATAAATGGAATCCACCTGTGTGTAATCAAGTCTCCGTATAAATGCACCTGCACTGTGATAGTCTCAGAGGTTCGTTTAAAGCACAGAGCGCATCATGAAGAACAAGGAACACACCAGGCAGGTCTGAAATACTGTTGTGGAGAAGTTTAAAGCCGGATTTGGATACAAAAAGATTTCCCAAGCTTTAAACATCCCAAGGAGCACTGTGCAAGCAATAATATTGAAATGGAAGGAGTATCAGACCACTTCAAATCTACCAAGACCTGGCCGTCCCTCTAAACTTTCAGCTCATACAAGAAGAAGACTGATCAGAGATGCAGCCAAGAGGCCCATGATCACTCTGGATGAACTGCAGAGATCTACAGGTGAGGTGGGAGACTCTGTCCATAGGACAACAATCAGTTGTATACTGCACAAATCTGGCCTTTATTAAAAATAAAAAGTAAACTTTTTATTTTTAATAAAATGTAATGAATATGTTTTCATAATAAGTCTGACAAATACATTTTCTTTGTATAATCCTACAAGTACAAATGTTTTTGGTGTGTCTTATAAAAACCAAGGAAAATATGGTGAAACAAAAGGAATGTTTGTAAAACTTAGTCTCAACATTGTAAACTTTAGTAACTTCCCAGAGTTACGCCCTTCTCCGGAAAGTCCGTGTTGGCCACGCCCAGTCCGGACTTCTCTTTCTACCTGCTTTTTGGCTTCCTCTCCATCGCCTGGGAGCTTCTTCCCAAGAACTTCTCCCAAAACTTTGAGCCTCGTGGAAACGAGTAAATTTTCTTTGTTTTAAAGACTGTGCCTGCTAACGAGTTAGCTTGACCGACAAGCGCTCACAGAAGCAAGTTTTTAACCAGCAAAGCAACTGGCCGAGAACTCTTTCATGGACATTGCAATAACTTACACAAACTTCAACTTTTACACGGTACAACGGAGAAGATAAAGGCCTTGCTAGCTTGGACGCTTTTGTTCTATCCCTGGACTGCAAATCCCTCTGGAGGAGACCTGCACGTGACAGCACCCCTGGTGTGCGGAACGCATCATCAGTGAGCGACGAACCTTCTGGAGAACATTCAGGACGCTTCGTTTCGGAACACTGGTGTCACCAGCACCCGCTGACCACAGAGTAAGTCCTCACGTGACACAACGGCCTAGTGTCTTTGTACTCTGTCCAAACTCTAGCCCGAAGCCGCCATTCTTTTACCCGTCAAAAGTCCCTTTGTTAAGTTTCCATAGTACAGATTAACCTGTCTAAACATTCCTGGTTTCACGATACCCTCTGAAAGCAGATGTTTATCCCTGTGTTTATACCTATGTTTATCCCATGTCTTGTCAATCCTTTCCCTGTTCCCATCATGTTATTCACCATTATTCATTTGTGTGATATTTAATATAATCCCATAAAAGACATTAATGTTTCTCTGTTTATATTAAGCAATGTTTGAAAACCAGAAGAATTATCTTCCTTTTAGATTAATGAGACTAGATTAAACCAAACAGTTGCTTTGGACCTGTCCAAAACCAGAGTGATGCCCCTTTCTAATTAGAAATTAATTTTAATAAAATAATTGTCAATGTAAACATATATACATAGCTTATGCTAAAACATTATCCTTTTTTAGTCACTTAGCCTAAAAGAAATTATTATAAGCTTATGACCATGATCTTTTGTTTATGTGAAGCCCTGTTATCTACCCTGCAATTGTTATTGTAACACTATATGTACGGTACTAGTTTGGTAACCTTTTAAGGTCATATTAACACTTAATGTGTTTTTGTTTGTTTGTTTAAGTTTTCCTCTAGGTGATCCAGACAGACTGGACCAGTGGGTGTTGAAGATGAGGAGACAGAACTGGACTCCTACCTCTTCCAGTCGGTTGTGCAGTCAACACTTTGAGATGGATTGCTTCTGCACTGATTTGAGGGTACCCAAAGCTTTGTGTTATCTTTATTACAAGGACAATACATACTGACCAACAGTACAACTGTATAATATGCCAGAGTAACATTAGTCCACATGGGTTATTGTAGAACTGCACAGTGAGTCACAAGCGAGCAGCAGCTTTATCAGAAACATCATTAATAACATGCAGGCCATTAGGGAGACAAATAAAACACACTGTAAAAATCACCATGGATTGGAGACAACTAGTTGATACAGGAATGCTCTAAATAAATTATAAAAAATATAAAATATGTACAACTGTGATTCTACAATAAATCAGTTAAATAAAGTAGCTACAATGCCATATAATGTATTTTCTTTATATCTCTTTTAACAGGGAAGGACTTGACTTGCTCGACAAGCACAGCTGTGAACACCAATTTCTTTTTTTCAAAAGACAAACATCCAAAGCCTAGACGGTCAATGCAGGTATGTTGGTTTAGAGGTTGAGAATGTTAATAATGTGTCAAATGACAGTGTTGAGTGTCAAAGTGTAAATATTATGTATGTCATGTACATTTGTGGCCATGCAAACCTTAAATGGGAAATGAACTTGATTAGACCTTTTTCTATATGTCTTAGAGCCTGCATGAACGGGGCCTAAGTACATTTCAGAGAGCCTGTGTGTGCAATAGTTTACATCGTCGGTGGAATATGTCTGATAACAGGATTTGTTTTTAATAGAGTTGGCAGAATAATTTCCTTTGTTAAATATTGTATAGTTTGCTTTCATTTCATTTTGTTGTGAGACGTAGTTCAGTATGCCCACCCTAGTTCATTGTATTTTTACATGTTCTATATTGTCTTGTTGTTTTTAATCCTTATGTCCTATTTCTGGATGTGCATTTTATTTAACGGTTGTTGTTCCGTCTTATGTTACCACTCAAGGTTTGTTTTGTAATATTTTTTTTTTGTCTGACTTTCCACAGGGTCCCGTCCTGCAGCAGTCATTTTAAACTCCTCATCACATCCTCGCCATTTCCACCTTCACACTTACAACCTCATGGGACAAGGCTTTGTTTGTTGCTTCTCAAACCTTTTGGAACTGCATTACAAACATATGTGACACATTTGAGCATTAAAAAAAAACTGTTTACAATTCATTTGCACTTTTTTTATTTTCAATGAATGGATTGTATCATGTTTTACAATTTTAAACAAACTTTTTTCTGCTTTAAGTATGGACATGCCTTACTTATAATTTAATCTACCATCTAGTGGTATAAAATCAAAAACTACAAAAATGTCAAATCTGTTGTTTACAACATTGTCTAAGATAAAAAAAAAAAAGAATGCAGTGTTTTGAAAATCACAGTATTTTATTTAAAAAGTAATTGAACACAAATAAAATAATAATTTGAACAAACTGTTTTTACAGATGTTTTAACAGATGTTTCCAGGTGCAGAATCAGGGGAGCAGACAGCAGGTCCAACTTGAAAACTACAAGAGACAGAGTTATGTATAACATAGCTGTAACTGAGTGAAATATAGTCTCCAAAGTAATGTGTAACTGTACTTACTTGTCTGGGCAGTGGGCTCTTGGGAGTGAGCAATTTGAACAGTGACGTTTTCCATATTTTAAACTACAATAGAAAAAGTTAGATTAGCATGCTATATTATAGCTACATACCACAAGCATTATTCAAAAGCCTTGTAAAATGTTAACTATATAACATATTATAGAAAGAAACATAGCGTGTTCATGAATCGAAAATCATTTTATTTTAATTTAGAAGTATAGTATTTTGGCTTTAATTGCACAATCTACAGATTCTTTCTGTACATTTAATACATGTTTTACTCTATTTAGAAAAAGTAACAATAACAATCTTTCAATCTATAGTTTAATCCCAAAAACATGCACAAAAGCCAGAAGTGGGAATAAATAAAGTATTAATACGATTGAAGTCTTTGCTTTCTTTGGTGGACTTGCAAGTAAAACTTAAAATAAAATTAGCATAAAGCATTAAAAAAAAGTTTTAACAGTTATTAGAGTTGATTTCAAATTAGTTGATAAATGCAGTTAAAGTCAGTAAAGTCACTTACTATCGATGAACAAGAGCAAGCCAACAATGGCAACGAGAGAAGGGTGGAAAACCCCACTGTAAAAAAAACAAAACAAATGTAGCTTGGTCGGGAAGCTACCAGGTCGTTAGCCTGGTGTTAGCAACAGGTTAGCAATTGCCTTAGCCTCGATACAGCGGAGTGGGCGTAATTACTCACGCACACGCTTATTATGCCCACCCACGAGCTTACGAGGCAACACTCCCTTTGCCCATTTTAGTAACATCCTCTGACAGGGCCGGATTGGGACTCATTTTCAGCCCTGGAGTTTCATGCCTTAGACCGGCCCACTTTAGTTCCCGACTGACTATATTACAATAATAAAATGAAAACCTAAGAATATAAGTCTGCAATAGGCACATTGTTTTCTACAGTATTTTTGTCTTGTTTCCAGTCCAATGGGGTAAGAAAAATAATTGTTTTAGTTTTAGCTTTTAAGCAACAAAAAAAAATAACATAATTTTTAGTTGTTTTTTTTTTCTCCAGAAAACAAGACATAATTTCTCGTGTATGTCATGTATCTTGAATTAAGAATATTTAGATATTTGAACTGGAAACAAGTAAGAAAATGATTTTCATTGAGCAGGGCTCTTCATTACTATTATTTCTTCTGAATGACAATCCTACCTGCCCATTCTGGTGTGTTGGGCTCATGACTGGTGCTTGGGGACGTTTCTGTGCCTCGCTCTTCACTGTTGGCAGCAAATGGTACTAGAGGCGGCTGCTGCTGAAGAGCTACAAGAAAAACTTTGATACATGAACGGTGGTTTACATACAACGTTGTTTTGCACGGTCGCTAGCATCTTGCACTGCTCCTAACTACCTACGTTAGCTTACTTACCCGCCTCGTCGTTTCCGTTTGTTTTGTTGATAAAATATGTGCTCAGCTTTGAACATTTGGCCGCGTCCGTTTCCAAAGCTTTTTTTATTTATTTATTCTGGCCTTTTCAGCGCCGCCTTTGCGCTTTCTGTTATCCATTTTTATATGTGACTTTTTTTTATTATTTTGGGCAACTTGCAAAGGGGCCGTGTCAGGGGCGGCCAGGAGTCAAAACGTCATCATTGTCTTGCAGGCTGCACTCTGCGAGAAAATATTAAATAAAAGAGTGGAACTGCGGTAAAATAATAAATAAAAAGAGTGCGGCTGCGGTAAAGTAATAATAATAATAAATTAAAAAAATATATTTCAACCCAGTCCCATGACAACAACGGCCCTCGCGGCCAAACAAACGTACCGGCCCACCGGGAATTTTCCCGGTGCTCCCGATTAGCCAATCCGGGCCTGTCCTCTGACGAAGGAGTCTTAAATGTCCGGATGTAATCGCCATCTTTTTCCCCTGACTTTGAGGCTATTTCGGCAAATAGGGACCGAATGGGCGGATTACATCCATTTTTATTTACAATCTATGGGTACAACACTAAGGGCATACAGAGACAAATTAATGCTTGACAAAAAAAAAAGGGGACTGAAATAAACTACAAACAACCAAATAAAATGAATGATCAAATGAAATCTGTCCCAAACAAGCAAAAACTAAAATAGACAACACTAAAATAGACACAAACAAACAGTAGTGGCCAACAGCATCTAAAAAGAGTAGCAGGCTCAATGGCAGGGGTAATGCTAGAGACTCACAGCAAACCCAGGAGGGCAGTGGACAGCAGTGGGCAGCACTAAGACAAAAGGCAGCATTGGCGTACAGAGAGATAAAACGAGCAGGGCAGCAGCTTTGTTCTGAGAAGAATATGACAATATGACGAGTTGACCATAAACTATAAAGGAAAATCATCTTATTCTCAAACAGACTTGCGATTCTTGTCCTTATCCTGAAGCATGACACTACTTTAAAATTCTGTGACCTATGTTGTATTATAGGGGCCATTATTATTATTATTGGCGAACATGATGAAATGCTAACAATATTTAAAATACTTTTCAGGTCATATGCCATCGTCATTGTTTTTTAACTCCTTTACCCACCATGTTCTTTTTTGTATTTTTCTCTGGTTTTAATAAAATTATGTAACATTTTGGAACAAAAATACAAAAAAGAAGCCCATAACTGGAGGCCAGAATGGCAAATATTTCCACAGCAACACTAAACTTTCCAGGAGAACTGACATAAGCTGGGATAAAAGTGATCCAGACTGCACAGAAGATTAACATACTGAAGGTTATAAATTTGGCTTCATTGAAGTTATCAGGCAGTTTTCGAGCCAAAAAAGCTAGAATAAAACACAACAAAGCCAAAAGTCCAATGTATCCAAGTAAAGCCCAAAAACCAAAAGCTGAGCCGAGGGCACACTCTATAATTATTTTGTCTTTAAAATGTTTTGAATTTTTAAAAGGAAATGGAGGTGAGATTGTTAACCAGAGGATACATATTAACACCTGTATCAGAGTAAATCCTACCACACTGAGCCTCTGCTGAAGAGGCCCAAACCATTTCAACACATTACTGCCTGGACATGTGGCTCTGAAGGCCATTAACACCACTATAGTCTTCCCAAGAACACAAGAGATACAGAGGACAAATGTGATGCCGAATGCTGTGTGGCGCAGCATACATGACCACTCAGAGGGACGGCCGATGAAGGTCAGAGAGCACAGGAAACACAGAGTCAGGGAGAAGAGCAGCAGGAAGCTCAGCTCAGAGTTATTTGCTCGGACTATGGGAGTCTTACTGTATTTGAAGAAAATCCATGCCACAACAGAAGTCATGCATGTTCCACATAAAGATGCAGCAGTGAGCAGGGCTCCCATAATTTCTTCATACGACAAAAACTCGGTCTCCTTTTTTACACAAGCATCTCGTTTGTCATTAGACCAGAAGTCTGGATGACACAGCACACAGGTGATGGAATCTGAAAATGGCACATTCACTGTGTTAGTGTATTATGCTTATGAGTTGTTGATTTAGATATAGAAGACATCTTCAGTCAACTTGTAAACAACCAATATTAAAAAAAAAATAAATAAATAAAAAAATGAATATATATATATATATATATATATATATATATATATATATATATATATATATATATATATATATATATATATATATATATATATATATATATATATATATTGCTACACAATTTAATTCATACCTACACTGCAAACATTTGCTTTTTATAAGGGCTTTGCATTACAATTACACCTATAGAATTAATGGTCTAAAAGGTATTTTCTTCTATGCGTTCTGCATATTACATATATACTTTTTCATGTAGGGTCTATACATAGGTGAAAGCAATAAACATGTTTAAATTGCAGGACCTGTGGTGTTGCTTATCTCTCCCTCTGCACAGGGAATGCAGTCATAGCAGCAAACAGGTTTTCCTTTTTGGAGAACTTTAAGGGTTCCTGGTGGACACGCTTTACTGCAAACTGACAATGGCACCTGTTAAAAACAAAAAAACAAATTGTGACCATTTTCACTGTTACAGATATTCTGAAGAAATCATTATAGTGCACAACAAACTGCTGTAGAGTTTCTGATATTCACACTACCTCCTTTGAATGTTGTGCCCAAATTAAAGATGTATTTTCTATATTCAGTTGTCTGTCTGTGGGTAAGGAAGCATCATAAAGACCAACTGTGACAAAGTCCACAGTGCCCTGTTCAGTGGGCTGCCAGTTAATGATTTCATATTTTGCTGCAGGGTCACCATTCTCATTGAAATATACTTCATCTCCTTCCTTTGTTTTGAACCGAATGTTTCTAATGTGCTGTAAAGTCTGAATTATAATAACATCATTTGGACAGTATATCATTATGTATTAACATGTTTTTAACAAATCAATACTCACCATGAAGGGATCCAGCTGCACATTACTTTCACAGGTTTTATTACATTTTAGTATTTTATGAAGTGCATGGGCCACAGCATACACTCCCTTATAGACATTGTTAATGATTGGCATGAGTGACATATCTGTGAAGCTGTTGTGCACTTCACTCAGGTTTTCATTTCCTGTACATTGTTTCTGAATGCTTCCTGAATTGTTTTGATTAAATACACAGTTGAACAATGCTTCCCAAAACTCTGTAAATAAATTAGTACTAGATGAATTGAGTGGGTTTATATCCATCATGAACTCCTTCATGCCACTGACATGAGCTTTTGGGATAGACAGCCCTATAGCTCCATCCAGAATGTGGTACTTATCTATAGTAGCAATTTCGGACTCAAAAATCCAAGCCTCTGTGCCAACCCACTGGAATCCAGTCAGGTTGTGTTGAGATAGCTCATTTACAAGCCACAAGACCTCGTCAGGGGAAAGAAATGTGACTATCACTTTAGAAGTAGACTGTTTAATTATGTTAGCTATATTCTGTATTTTCTCCGGTGGGTCAGTCCTGAAGAAGGATACTGAGTACTCAATACAAATGCCCAACTGCTCGGCAGTTTCTTTGAAGGTGGCCATGCCATTATTGCCATAAGCATCGTTTGTTCTAATAGCTCCCACCCATGTCCAGCCAAAGTGTCTGACCAGCTGGGCCAGGGCTCTGCTCTGGTAGAGGTCACTGGGTATAGTTCTGAGGAAGGATGGGTATTTAACTTTGTCACTAAGACATGCACAAGTGGCAAAGTGGCTGATCTACAAACAAAGGATACATGTTGAGTTTAATACAAAACATGAGCATAAAAGGTACACAAAATTACACACAAACTGAAATTTTATTTACTCACCAGAGGTATATGAAAGGGTCCAATGACAGTAGCTATAGCCATGCAAGGAGACGATGAGGTCTCTCCCAAAATGGCCTGTACTTGGGCTGATCTGACACATTGCTCTTCATCAGAGGACACAAAAAGCTCTTCATTACCATTAACAAGAGCCAGTCCTCCTTTCACTCCATGAGCAATGGATCCACAGGAATCATACATCTTATAGCCCAGAGAAATACCAGGCAGTAGGTCTGAACTGTTATTAATCTCCTCTATAGCAAACATCATAGCCTGGGCAAACTGGAAATCCCTAAAGTTCAAACTACACACACACAATGACAAAACTATGGGTATATAGCCATAACTGTTGACACTTTTTTTTCAAATTTTTTTTTTTAATTAAATAAAAAATATTATTTTTTTACTGTCACTTACCTTGTGCACTGTAGCATCAGTGGTTTGTGCATGTAATCTTCCTGTCTGTTTACCCAGCTACTGTGAAAAGAAAGGATTGCTCCCAACATAACATCACCATTCTTAGACAGCTGTGGATTTTCCACATCCCCTAACTTCTGACAGACTGCCTTATAAGCCTGTGAGAAAGACACCAGCAGCAGCAAATGGAGAAAAACCCAGCCCTGCTCTGGCCACCTCTGTGTGTCCATCCTGCTATCGAAGACTGCCATCAGCACAGACAGGGGTTGTCTAGAGCTTGCACTGATATTTATACATTTCCTCAGAGTAAACTTCTGAACAGAGATTTGACACTTAACAAAATGGGATGGTTACAATCTTTGCTTTATGGACTTTGTTTTTAGGCATCTCAAAAACATAATTTCCCAGTAAGTGCAAAAATAATATAAAGTTACTCATTCTACCAAATATAATGCTTGAGGACAGCAGCTGATCCATTACTACACAAAAAGTACTAACAAAGCAGTCATAGTATAAATCACTTTATAAAGACATTTGTTTTACCATAAATCTTATTGGATTAAATTGACCCTTGCACAAAACTTTTTATTTAAATTTGGTAAAGTCTGATGTTTCCATGGAAATAACTACAAATGGATTTAAGTGCATTAAATTTCATAAATTATTTTTTAGTCTAATTGTATATAATTAAAATAAACCTTTTTACCTTTTTTTTTTCATAATAAGTCAATGCATTATTGAATAATTACATTACCTTTAAGTAAAGGGGTCTTGTTACAGTAATTTTAGCCCTGGAAAAGTTTCTAGTTGTTATTACATGATTGCTATCTGCAATAAACAAACTAAAGATTAAAGGTTTGAATTCTGACTGAAATGTATGAATTTTTTCCACTTATCTCTTGTTACACAACTTTTTTTTCTTGGGAAACTCTGGGAGTAAAAGGTATTTTATGTAGTTTTCCCCCCATTGTTATTAAACACACTGTATCAACTGTACTTTGAGCAAACTTGACCATAGGAAAAAAAAAATATATATATATATATATATATATAATCTATTGGATTTATATACTGCTTTTCAAGGCTCTCAAAGCGCTTTGCAGAGTCCATTATACATTCACTCTACAGTCACACACTGGTGGTGGAGACATGGCAGCCATTTTGTGTTGTAATATAATAATTTGCCAATAGGTGTCACTGTTGTATTGCCATGTAGTTGTGTCACTACAGTTCTGTTGTTCATTCTTTTTCGTTGGATATATTAAAAAGGGCACATGCAACTTCAACAGGTTATGGGCCCAGATCTTCGCTAAAGTAAAAATAGACAGTGTTGTGGAACTCAAAATGGAGGATAAACTGTTTATTGAAAAGCTGAGTGGGCCAGAGAACTGGGCAACGTGGAAATTTCAAATGGAACATTTGATGAAAGCTAAAGGACTATGGGGCATGGTGATGGAGACTGACAACGTGGCATAAGGAGCAAATGCACAGGCAAGAGCAGAATTTGAAAAACGGAAAGAAAAAGCATTTTCTGTGTTGGTGCTGAATGTGAGTACGTCTCAGTTGTACCTAATAACAAGCTGTAAGACCCCTAAGGAAGCGTGGGACACGCTAAAAGGACATTTTGAGAGAGACACTCTTGCAAACAGCTGTTTCTGAAGAAAAAATATTTCAGATGTGAAATGAAGGAAGGAGAAAACATAACTGAACATTTGAAACGAATGAAGGAGCTAACTGACCAGCTAGGGGCAATAGGTGCGGTGATTGAAGAGGAGGACCAGATTGTAACACTGCTGGGTAGCTTGCCAGCAAGCTATGCTACAATTGTTACTGCACTGGAAACTAAGTTGGACAGTTTAACACTGCAGTTTGTTCAGCAAGCATTAATAAATGAAGAACAAAAGCGAGTGTCTGCTGATGGTAACAATGGCGGTGCTATGTGCAGTGGTGCTGCGTCTGGAGGCGCATCAGCAATGTCAACACAAGTTCGTAGTGATTTGCAGGCTAACTCCAAGGCAGGAAGAGCTGACAGATCCGGCTCGTGGAGATGTTACAAGTGTGGGAAAGAAGGACATATCAAACGTGACTGTCCAAGTAAGAAAAAACTAACAAAAACTCACAAAGCCAAAAATGTAACATGTGAACATGATGAAGACTCAGGATAAAATGACACAACATGTAGAGTGGTTGATCGACTCTGGAGCCTCAAAGCACATGACGTGTCATGAAGAAATTCTCCAAGACTACCAGCAATTTCCAAAAGCACAGTCTGTGAAACTTGGTGATGGCAGAGTGGTTGACGCTCTAGGACTTGGTAATGTTAAACTGAGAATGGCATTAAAAATAAGTGATGTAAAAAATGTCACAATGTTTGATGTGCTGTATGTTCCCAAGTTATCCGGGAATCTATTCTCAGTGGGAGCTGCTGTAAAAAAGGGAAATACAGTACAGTTCAAGAAGTCTCGCTGTTACATCCGTGATAAGAATGGAAATCTCAGAGGAATGGGAACACAAAGATCTGATGGATTGTATCAGCTGGATGTTGAGGGAAGTTTGCCCACCAGTCACTGTACATCAAGTGCATTAGTAGAAACCAGCTTGTGGCACCAGCGACTGGGTCACACCACTAAGTTGAAGGAACTTAAAAAAACTGGTGAATGGAGTGGACTATCCTGCAGAGAAAGAAGTTTCATTCTGTGAAGCATGTGTGGAAGGCAAGCTGTCTAGGAAACCACATAAGCCAGTGGGAGAAATCCGTTCTAAAAGAAAACTACAGTTGGTTCATAGTGATGTCTGCGGCCCCATGCAGACTGAATCTATGGGTGGATCAAAGTACTTTGTGACTTTTATTGATGACTATTCTAGATGTTGCAAGGTTTACTTTATGAAACAGAAGAGTGAAGTTCTTTGCAAATTCAAGGAATTTGAGAAAATATTATCCAATGAGTGCGGACAGAAAATAGCAAGAATCAGAACGGATAATGGTGGGGAATACACATCCAAAGAATTTCAAGAATACTTGAAGGCTCAAGGTATCCATCATGACATGACAACTGTACCTCACACACCTCAGCAAAATGGTGTTGCAGAAAGAAAAAATAGGACATTAATTGAAGCAGCAAGAACCATGCTCGCTCACGCTAAATTAACAAAGTCTTACTGGGCAGAGGCTGTAGCAACTGCAGCTTACATACAGAACAGACTCCCCACATCTGTTCTGAAACAAGTGACGCCCTACCAGAAATGGTGCGACAAACAGCCAAATGTGAGTCACATGAAAGTGTTTGGTTGCGTAGCTTATGCACATGTTCCAGACACTGAAAGAAGAAAACTGGACAAAAAGGCTGTGAAGCTTCGTTTTGTGGGATATGCCAACAATGCCAAGGGCTATCGCTTGTTCTACGAAAAAAAAAGGAGGATTCTTAATTCATCGAGATGTGATCTTCAACGAGTCAGACTTTGACTTGAAACAAGAAGTGGATATTTCTTGTTCGGAGAATGAAGTTATCATGAAAACTGACGAGAGAACTCCAGTCGATGCTACTGTCGATGAAACTGCTAGAGAAGGTGGCAGAATCAGAAAACCACCTAAAAGATATGGCTATGATGAGTTTGCCGACCTGGTTACTGTTGATCATTATGCTAGTGTTTGTTGTGTTGCAGAACCAAGCGCACTGAAAGAGGCAATGATGAGTCCAAATTCAAAGGAATGGCAGGAGGCGGCTGACTTGGAATATTAATCACTGCTGGAAAATAAGACATGGGATTTAGTGAAACTACCAAAGGATCGGAAAGCCGGATCGAGATGGGTGTTTAAAGTCAAGCATCATAGTGACGGACGAGTGGAGAGATACAAGTGCAGACTTGTCGCTAAGGGTTACTCACAGAAGTATGGTGCTGACTACGATGAAACTTTTTCACCCGTGGTACGTTTTAGCTCAATTCGTACGTTGCTGTCTTTTGCCGTTCAGAATAACATGCATGTACATCAGATGGATGTGGTAACCGCATTTCTAAATGGATACCTGGATGAGGAAATCTATATGGAGCAACCAGAGGGATACATCAGACCAGGAGAGGAAAGTTTGGTGTGCAAGCTGAAGAAATCAATATATGGACTGAAGCAGTCCCCTCGCTGCTAGAGCAAAACTTTAACAGAGTTCATGAAGAACATTGGATTCAAACAGAGTACATCAGACCCATGTGTGTTCGTGAGATCTCGACAGGAGCTGGAGATATTAGCTGTGTATGTTGATGATCTAATTCTGATCACAGAATCGATGGAAAGCATGGAAGAGCTGAAACTCGCTCTTAAGAAGCGCTACAAGATGAAGGACATGAGAGAACTGTCCTATATCTTGGGAATCTCTGTCATCCAAGACAAAGAAAAAAACTGTGTGTTTCTTTATCAGAAGCATTACATTGAAGCCATTCTTCAAAAGTATGGTATGCATGATGCAAACCCTGTTGCAACTCCAGCTGATGCAAATGGTGTCAGCAAGCCTGTGAACCCAAGTACTTACCAGTCTATGGTTGGGAGTCTACTGTATGCTGCGATGGCCACACGGCCTGACATAGCACAAGCTGTAAGCGTTGTGTCAAAGTTCAATGCAAATCCAAATGTTTCACATCTGACTGCGGTGAAGAGAGTTCTACGGTACTTGAAGGGTACACTGAATCTCGCTCTCAAGTATGAGCGATCAGAGTCTGGAACTTTGGTCGGTTTCTCAGATGCTGACTGGGCAGGAGATCAGGACGATCGTCGCTCTACAACCGGAAATGTGTTCCTACTGGGTGGAGGAGCGGTGAGTTGGCTCAGCAAGAAACAGTCAACTGTTGCTCTTTCAACAGCGGAGGCTGAGTATGTTGCACTTAGCCAAGCAGCTCAGGAATGTACCTGGCTTAGACGACTACTGAGTGATCTTGAAATGGATGCTACTCCTGTGGTCATCCTGGAGGACAACCAAGGAGCCATTGCAATCGCAAAGAATCCAGTTGATCATTCAAGAACCAAGCACATTGACATTCGCTATCATTACATTCGTGAATGTGTGCAGAATGGACAAATACAACTGCAATATTGTCCCACAGATGACATGAAGGCTGACATCTTGACCAAGCCATTGGTGAGGCAGACGTTTGAGTATCTTAGGAGTGAGATTGGACTTTGTTTTATTTAATTCTGTTTAGTCTGATCTTAAAAGGACTAGAATGTGTTTAGTGTTAAATATGTTATGGTGTAAACCGGTATAACATGGCATAAGATTATGATTAATTTTTTTTGTTAATATAATTGACTAAGAAATGGTTTAGTCCTATTGTAAAATTAAGTGGGAGTGTTGTAATATAATAATTTGCCAATAGGTGTCACTGTTGTATTGCCATGTAGTTGTGTCACTACAGTTCTGTTGTTCATTCTTTTTCGTTGGATATATTAAAAAGGGCACATGCAACTTCAACATTTTGTGCCTACGGACTCGCTGTCCTCCAAACATACTCACACATTCATATGCCATACACCTTAAGTCAAATAGCTATCCAGGGCCTATTGACATGTTAAGGTAGCCCTGGTTTAACCAGTTGATTAACTTTCAGGTTACTGTTTAGCTGTGGCACAAAGGTCACATGTGAGTTGTGGTCAATGAGAGGCTGAGGCAAAGTTATGTTTAAACAAATTTATGACAGACGGAGGATTATTATTAGAAAATGTATTTCAAAAATAGAAAGAAATACACGTTTTTATTAAAAAAATTCTAAACATTTATTTTCTAAAATAGGTTATACCAATCGAGTTAAAAAGCTCTAGTGTTTATGTTGAGTACTCATTATGCTCTGTGCTATACACACACAAAGCAAACAATAGGGACAAAATAAATGCAATGAAAATGCAATGTAAAGAATGTGCCGTTACACACAAGAGGGGATGGGGCTGAAGTAAGAAACTCTATTACCAAATGCTCCACTGCAACATCAGCTCAAACTCAAGAACACAATTTTTAAACAGTGCAACAGCACATTACAAGAAAGGTACAACACAAAGGGCATACAGAGACAAACTAATGCTTAACAAAAAATAGAGGACTGAAATAAACTACAAACAACCAAATAAAATGAATGATCAAATGAAATCTATCCCAAACAAGCAAAAACTAAAATAGACAAACTAGACACTAAAATAGACACAAACAAACAGTAGTGGCCAACAGCATCTAAAAAGAGTAGCAGGCTCAATGGCAGGGGTAATGCTAGAGACTCACAGAAAACCCAGGAGGGCAGTGGACAGCAGTGGGCAGCACTAAGACAAAAGGCAGCATTGGCGTACAGGGAGATAAAACGAGCAGGGCAGCAGCTTTGTTCTGAGAAGAATATGACAATATGACGAGTTGACCATAAACTGCCGTCTACACAAAAAATAAAGGAAAATCATCTTATTCTCAAACAGACTTGCGATTCTTGTCCTTATCCTGAATAGTGATGGGAAGTTCGGATCATTTTACTGACTCAGTTCTTTAAGTCTCGTTCAGCAAAATGAACAAATCTTTTTTCAAGTCATTTCGTTCATTTCGTTCATTTCAGCAGAATCTAATTAAAATGTTACATGTTAAAATTTTTAACACATTTAGTACTTTTGGAATAAAAACTATAATAACTATAAGCTAATGCATTCATGGCCAAACTTTGAAAAATAAATTATAAATTCATTGCAGCTTACTTCAGGCAGAGTTCAACTCACCTCTTAATCCAAATAGTTTTTTCCTTTGTCACTTCATATTTAGCTTAGCATCAATTCCGTCAACATGTCTGGTCTGAGCCGTGACAGCCTCATGTAGCTGTAGCTAATACATCCGTCCGTCCGGAAACAGAAAGGAGTCATTCATCTCCCGAGTCGTTCGTTCGTTCGTTCGTTCACCAAGTCCCAGCCCCATAGAGAAAGAGTATGCAGTTACCGGAAACAGAAAGGACTCGTTCATCTCCCGAGTCTCTGAGTCGTTCATTCAAGTCCCCGTAGGCTGAATGCAGAAACAGAAGGACTCGTTCATTTCATGAGTCAGTCTTCGGGTCTGAGTCTCGTTCTTTTGTCACGCATTGGATACAGAAATAAGTTAATACATACATATATTTCACATAACTGTATAAACAAACACAATTCTTTTATTTTCTTCCTTTTACAGTTACGTGATGCGTTTCTGGCCTCAAATTGTATCTTTATATTTTTCTTATCCGGGGAAGTGGCACTAACATTTAACACTAAAAATAGACTGACAGGAACAAATGGAACTTTTTTAATTTTCAGATAATGTTTATTGCAGATATATTTTGATAATTTTATGATAATTCCTAAACATAATACAATACAGTCAATAATACGAGAGTAATGATGTTGCGAGAGACTGAACAGAAGCGGTCACGTGACAAAAGAACGAAACTCAGACCCAAAGACTGACTCATGAAATGAACGAGTCCTTCTGTTTCTGCGTTCAGCCTACGGGGACTTGAATGAACGACTCAGAGACTCGGGAGATGAACGAGTCCTTTCGGTTTCCGGTAACTGCATACTCTTTCTCTATGAGGCTGGGACTTGGTGAACGAACGAACGAACGACTTGGGAGATGAATGACTCTTTTCTGTTTCCTGTATGAGATGTGGCGCAATGCGCATGCGCGGGTCTACACAAAAATGAACGACTCGCTCTCTGAGATGACTAGTTGTTCCCGAGTCATATTAAAGACTCGTTCAAAAAGAACGAATCGTTCATGAACGACTCATCACTAATCCTGAAGTGTGACACTACTTTAAAATGCTGTGACCTATGTTGTATTATAGGGGCCATTATTATTATTATTGGCGAAGATGATGAACTTCTAACAATATTTAAAATTCTTTTCAGGTCATATGCCAACGTCATTATTTTTTAACTCCTTTACCCACCATGTTCTTTTTTGTATTTTTCTCTGGTTTTAATAAAATTATGTAACATTTTGGAACAAAAATACAAAAAAGAAGCCCATAACTGGAGGCCAGAATGGCAAATATTTCCACAGCAACACTAAACTTTCCAGGAGAACTGACATAAGTTGGGATAAAAGTGATCCAGACTGCACAGAAGATTAACATACTGAAGGTTATGAATTTAGCTTCATTGAAGTTATCAGGTAGTTTTCGAGCCAGAAAAGCTAGAATAAAACACAACAAAGCCAAAAGTCCAATGTATCCAAGTAAAGCCCAAAAACCAAAAGCTGAGCCGAGGGCACACTCTATAATTATTTTATCATTAAAATGTTTTGAATTTTTAAAAGGAAATGGAGGTGAGATTGTTAACCAGAGGATACATATTAAAACCTGTATCAGAGTAAATCCTACCACACTGAGCCTCTGCTGAAGGGGCCCAAACCATTTCATCACATTACTGCCTGGAAGTGTGGCTCTGAAGGCCATTAACACCACTATAGTCTTCCCAAGAACACAAGAGATACAGAGGACAAATGTGATGCCGAATGCTGTGTGGCGCAGCATACATGACCACTCAGAGGGACGGCCGATGAAGGTCAGAGAGCACAGGAAACACAGAGTCAGGGAGAAGAGCAGCAGGAAGCTCAGCTCAGAGTTATTTGCTCGGACTATAGGAGTCTTCCTGTATTTGAAGAAAATCCATGCCACAACAGAAGTCATGCAAGTTCCAAATAAAGATGCAGCAGTTAGCAGGGCTCCCATAGTTTCTTCATACGACAAAAACTCAGTCTCCTTTTTTACACAAGCATCTCGTTTGTCATTAGACCAGAAGTCTGGATGGCATTGCACACAGGTGATGGAATCTGTAAATGGCACATTCAATGTGTTAGTGCAAACATTTGCTTTTTATAAGGGCTTTGCATTACAATTACACCTATAGAATTAATGGTCTAAAAGTTATTTTCTTCTATGCGTTCTGCATATTATATACATATACTTTTTCATGTAGGGTCTATACATAGGTGAAAGCAATAAACACTTTTAAATTGCAGAACCTGTGGTGTTGCTTATCTCTCCCTCTGCACAGGGAATGCAGTCATAGCAGCAAACAGGTTTTCCTTTTTGGAGAACTTTAAGGGTTCCTGGTGGACACGCTTTACTGCAAACTGACAATGGCACCTGTTAAAAATAAAATAAACAAATTGTGACCATTTTCACTGTTACAAAATTCTGAAGAAATCATTATAGTGCACAACAAACTGCTGTAGAGTTTCTGATATTCACACTACCTCCTTTGAATGTTGTGCCCAAATTAAAGATGTATTTTCTAGATTTAGTTGTCTGTCTGTGGGTAAGGAAGCATCATAAAGACCAACTGTGACAAAGTCCACAGTGCCCTGTTCAGTGGGCTGCCAGTTAATGATTTCATATTTTGCTGCAGGGTCACCATTCTCATTGAAATATACTTCATCTCCTTCCTTTGTTTTGAACCGAATGTTTCTAATGTGCTGTAAAGTCTAAATTATAATAACATCATTTGGACAGTATATCATTATGTATTAACATGTTTTAACAAGTCAATACTCACCATAAAGGGATCCAGCTGCACATTACTTTCACAGGTTTTATTACACTTTAGTATTTTATGAAGTGCATGGGCCACAGCATACACTCCCTTATAGACATTGTTAATGATTGGCATGAGTGACATATCTGTGAAGCTGTTGTGCACTTCACTCAGGTTTTCATTTCCTGTACATTGTTTCTGAATGCTTCCTGAATTGTTTTGATTAAATACACAGCTGAACAATACTTCCCAAAAGTCTGTAAATAAATAATTACTAGATGAATTGAGTGGGTTTATATCCATCATGAACTCCTTCATGCCACTCACATGAGCTTTTGGGATAGACAGTCCTATAGCTCCATCCAGAATGTGTTGCTTATCCATAGTAGCAATTTTGGAATCAAAAATCCAAGCCTCTGTACCAACCCACTGGAATCCAGTCAGGTTGTGTTGAGATAGCTCATTTACAAGCAACAAGACTTCGGTATGGGAAAGAAATGTGACTATCACTTTAGAAGTAGAATGTTTAATTATGTTAACAAAATTTTGTATTTTTTCCGGTGGGTCAGTCCTGAAGAAGGATACTGAGTACTCAACACAAATGCCCAACTGCTCGGCAGTTTCTTTGAAGGTGGCCATGCCATTATTGCCATAAGCATCGTTTGTTCTAATAGCACCCACCCATGTCCAGCCAAAGTGTCTGACCAGCTGGGCCAGGGCTCTGCTCTGGTAGAGGTCACTGGGTATAGTTCTGAGGAAGGATGGGTATTTAACTTTGTCACTAAGACATGCACAAGTGGCAAAGTGGCTGATCTACAAACAAAGGATACATGTTGAGTTTAATACAAAACATGAGTATAAAAGGTACACAAAATAACACAGAAATCAAAATTTTATTTACTCACCAGAGGTATATGAAAAGGTCCAATGACAGTAGCTATAGCCATGCAAGGAGACGATGATGTCTCTCCCAAAATGGCCTGTACTTGGGCTGATCTGACACATTGCTCTTCATCAGAGGACACAAAAAGCTCTTCATTACCATTAACAAGAGCCAGTGCTCTTTTCACTCCATGAGCAATGGATCCACAGGAATCATACATCTTATAGCCCAGAGAAATACCAGGCAGTAGGTCTGAACTGTTATTAATCTCCTCTATAGCAAACATCATAGCCTGGGCATACTGGAATCCCCTAAAATTCAAGCTGAAGCCAAAAACATGATTAATTTTATCATACTAATTTATAATAATAAACCATAATAACTTTTATTTATTTCTTTAGTGTACTATTAATGAAATTCTCCAAAGGAAAGTTACATCATTAATTTAAAAAATAATATTGTATTTCTCTATCTTACCTGGTGCACTGCAGTGGCAGTGGTTTTTGTATGTAATCATCCAGTCTGTTTTCCCAGCTGTTGTGAAAAGAGAAAATTCCCCCCAGCAAAATATCCCCATCTTTTAATATCTGAGGGTTTTCATTATCACCTCGTTGCCAACAAATTTCTTTTGTATGAAATAAAGATGCCTTTATCAGCAGGTGAAAGATTGCCAAACCCTCATTTCGTCTGCTGTTTGTGACAATCATTACTCTGGTCTTGACCTGTGGGTGGCATCATACTGGGAAACAGCGGTGTGTTCTTCTATTTATGTCATTACTGTCTTAATGCCATTACGTCGTAATTAGTCTTAGGAACACATTATTTGGCAGTTGTTTTCATCCTACAATGGTACTTCTTTCATCAGTGCTTTTCAAAATGTATTTGTTAGTATTATTTTTAGTCATCACAGTCTAAACTTTACATACACTATACACAGTGTTTGCTTTTAATTTGACATATACACCCATACCTTTACTTGCTTCTTCCCAGAAGCTACTAATACAGATTGCACTCTAGTTATGACATCCCTTCTCTCACTTACTGTGTTTGTATACTAGATGGTGCGTACCACTTTTCTTTTAGCCCTTCAGAAATTTAGCTTTTCTGAAACACTTTTTACATACTTGAAATACATACATAATGTCAAGCCATAGGAGTTTTATTTCTATATAAGCGCTAAACTTAGTATATATAATGCATAAGTTTCATATAAAGTTAGAAAAACAAATTGTCATTATTTTTAGGGTGACAGCCATTTTGAGGAGTATAAAATCTCCTGTAACTTGTAACAGATTTAATAGGACACCTGGCACTGTTTGTGCACTTTCACAAGCCAAACACAATGATATTTGCAAAATACCTCTATCTTTAAAATTAAATCATCAAGGCAACCTGGTCCCAAAAATTGTATTTGTCTCAGACAAAAGAAATTTGGAGCGCAAATTCAGAATGGGATTTTGAGCAAAAACGTCCTTAGGCATAACTTCTTACAGATTGGTACATGTATTTCTCAGATTCAGCCTTATGAAAGTGTTGCACAGGAAGTCACTGATGCGGTGGCAAGAGATGCAGGGGCCAGTTATCACTGTTTTCCATTTTAATTCTAATTGTGTCTAATCTAAACTAATCTGGCATAATATATATATATATATATATATATATTAAAAAAAACTTTGTCCTTCACCCTCCCCGGGTGGTCTCATCCTTCGAGCTCGGGTCCTCTACCAGAGGCCTGGGAGCTTGAGGGTTCTGCGCAGTATCTTTGCTGTTCCTAGTACTGCACTTTTCTGGACCGAGATGTCTGGTGTTCTTCCTGGGATCTGCTGTAGCCACTCTTCCAGTTTGGGGGTTACTGCCCCGAGTGCTCCGATGACCACAGGCACCACTGTCGCCTTCACCTTCCAAGCCTTTTACAGCTCTTCTCTGAGCCCTTGGTATTTCTCTAGTTTCTCATGTTCCTTTTTCCTGATGTTGTAATCAATTGGTATTGCCACATCAACCACAACGGCTTCTTCTGCTGTTTGTCCACCACCACAATGTCTGGTTGGTTCGCCATTACCATTCTTTCAGTCTGAATCTGGAAGTCCCACAGGATCTTGGCTCGGTCATTCTCTACCACCTTTGGAGGTGTTTCCTACTTTGACCTCTGGGTTTCCAGTCCGTACTCCGTACAGATGTTCCTGTACACTATGCCAGCCAATTGGTTATGGCGCTCCATGTATGCTTTCCCTGCCAGCATCTTACACCCTGCAGTTAAGTGTTGGATTGTCTCAGGGGCCTGTTTGCACAGCCTACACCTTGGGTCTTGTCTGGTGTGGTAGATTTGGGCCTCTATTGCTCTGGTGCTCAGGGCCTGCTCCTGTGCAGCCATGATGAGTGCCTCTGTGCTGTCCTTCAGTCCGGCCCGTTCTAGCCATTGGTAGGATTTCTTGATATCAGCAACTTCAGTTATGTTCCGGTGGTACATCCCATGTAGGGGTTTGTCCTCCCATGATGGTCCCTCCTCCAGCTCCTCTTCCTCTGTTCCCCATTGCCTGAGACATTCACTGAGCACGTCATCTGTTGGGGCCTTATCTTTGATGTACTTGTGGATCTTGGATGTTTCATCCTGGATAGTGGCTCTCACACTCACTAGTCCACGGCCACCTTCTTTACGGCTAGCGTACAGTCTCAGGGTGCTGGATTTGGGGTGGAACCCTCCATGCATGGTGAGGAGCTTTCGTGTCTTAACGCTTGTGATTTGTATCTCTTCCTTTGGCCACCTTATTATTCCCGCAGGGTATCTGATCACTGGCAGGGCGTAGCTGTTTATTGCCCGTGCCTTGTTCTTGCCATTGAGCTGACTTCTTAGGACTTGCCTTACTCGTTGGAGGTATTTGGCAGTTGCTGTTTTCCTTGTTACCTCTTCGAGGTTGCCATTTGCCTGTGGTATTCCAAGGTACTTGTAACCATCCTCAATGTCTGCTATTGTTCCTTCTGGGAGTGAGACCCCTTCTGTGTGGACTACCTTCCCTCTCTTCGTCACCATTCAACTACACTTCTCAAGCCCGAATGACATCCCAATGTCAGAGCTGTAGATCCTGCTGGTGTGGATCAGTGAGTCGATGTCCCGCTCACTCTTAGCGTATAGCTTGATGTCATCCATGTAGAGGAGGTGACTGATGATGGTCCCATTCCTGAGTCGGTATCCATAGCCAGTCTTGTTGATTATTTGGCTGAGGGGGTTCAGGCCTATGCAGAACAGCAGTGGGCATAGAGCATCTCCTTGGTATATGCCACATTTGATGGATACTTGTGCAAGTGGCTTGCCATTGGCCTCAAGGGTGGTTTTCCAAAGCCTCATTGAGTTTGCAATTAAGTCTCTTAGAGTCCTGTTGATGTTGTATATCTCCAAGCATTCAGTGATCCATGTGTGTGGCATTGAGTCATATGCTTTCTTGTAATCAATCCAGGCAGTGCACAGGTTGGTGAGTCGGGTTCTGCAGTCTTGAATGACTGTTCTGTCAACCAGGAGTTGGTGTTTAGCTCCTCTGGTTTCTTTGCCGATGCCCTTCTGTGCTTTGCTCATTTATTGATCCATGTGCCCACTTATCTTAGCCGCAATGATGCCTGACATGAGCTTCCATGTTGTGGAGAGACAGGTTATTGGCAGATAGTTGGATGGGACTGTACCCTTTGTGGGATCCTTCAGGATCAGGATTGTACGCCCTTCGGTAAGACATTCAGGGTGCGTCCCATCCCTTAGCAGCTGGTTCATTTGTGCTGCAAGGCGCTCGTGGTGTGCAGTGAGCTTCTTTAGCCAGTAGGTGTGGATCCTGTCAGGGCCCGGTGCTGTCCAGTTTTTCATACCTGAGACTCTTTCGTGGATGTCTGCCGCAGTGATGGTAACTGGATTCTGTTCAGTGAGGTTGCTGTGGTCCTCTCTCAGAGCCACCAGCCACTGTGCATCACTGTTGTGTGATGCCTCCCTCTCCCATATACTTTTCCAGTATTGTTCAGTTTCCAGCCTTGGAGGGTCTGCTCTGCTGTTATTACCCTGCCATTGAGCGTATATACTTTTGCAGGTTGAGTTGCAAACAGCCGGTTTATTCTTCTGGCTTCGTTCTCTCTCGTGTACCTTGTTAGGCGGCTGGCCAAGGCTTGGAGCCTTTGTTTGGCAGTTTCAAGTGCTTCAGGTATGGGCATCTGGTTGTACCTCTTGGGTACTTGTTTTCTCATTGCACCATTCTTGGCCTCTGTCAGTTTGCTCACTTCTCTACGTGTCTGCTTGATCTTAGCCTCCAGCCTTCGTTTCCATGGTGGGGACTGTTTCTCATGGCTCCCATGGTTGCTCTTATAGCCAAACATCTCGAGGATCACTGCTGCTGAGTTGTATAGCAGCTCATTGGTTTCAGTGATGGTTGTGGTAGGGATCACACTCAATGCTGCATTCACATCTTCTAGGAGACTTTCTGATGGTACTTCACTTAGCCGTTGTAATTGGCGTCGGGGTTGCCTTGCATTCATTCTCGCCATGATCTTGTCTTTCAGGTCAGTCGCTGCCTCGTTCAGCGTTATTTCACTTGTTAGGGCTTCGTACCCAATCTCCGGTTGGGGAGCCTCCGTTGGCTCCCCTCTGACCTTGCGTCCTGGCTCCCCCTTGTCGTAGCATTTTTTGTGTTGTATCTCGTCAATCTCAAGTTGTGATAGCAGCTGCCGCTTGTGGATGTTGGAACACTGAGCTACTAGTTGCTTCGATGTAAGCCTGGATTGTGGGTTTCGAAGTAACCATTCATCCCACATTCTCTTCATGTAACCCCTCTGACTAGGGTTACTGGAGTAGTAGCATTCCAACAGAGCCTTGTTATCGCATCTCGCCCATCACCGTCTGGTTCTTGTTCCAGTAGCCCATTTGTCATCAAGTTGATCTGGTATATATATATATATATATATATATATATATATATATATATATATATATATATATATATATATATATATATACTTGGTAAGATATTGTCAAACTATTCAAGTGCCTCTTCTAAACCAACACCAGATCGTATTATTTGCAATAAAAAAGTACAACTTAAAGTGGTGAGGTAAAAATTTATGTAACCCACCTGGTAAAAAGGGGTTATTTTAATTGTCTATGTTGAAATGTTGGTTTGGTTTGTTTTACAAGAATGTATGTAAAAGTCATTTATTTACTTGTTGGGTATAAAATTCATGGTGATACACACTGTGTCATTAAAATAAGTGCCCTATTACGCTGTAAAATCTAGTCACACTTGTTAAATGCAATTGTGGGTCAAAGTAATAAGCACTTTAAAGATAAATTTGTCCCTGTAAGTTATTTAAAATTGGTAAAACCAGCTAAGCTGTGAATTTGTCAATTAAAACTATTTTTTATTTATTTATTTTATTAACAATCTAAAATCCTATGTTGAAAATGGATACAAAATGAGACAATACAGACAACAAAAGATGGTTTATGCATTATACTGTACAAGTTAATGTGTTTTTTTTAAGTAAGTAAATTCATTGGTAAAATGTGACCATAATATTACATTTCATTGTAAACACCAATAGTCTATTTGGACAAGATAAGACATTTATTTTAAAAATAACTGATGTTAACTGTTTAACTATGCTTAGTTATTTTTCTATGTGAGATGAAAACGTTATGTTGTACAACACTTTAAATGAATCCTTAAGGATTCTGACAAGCTTAATTGCAATTGCATATAAGAATCTGGATTGTAAAACCTGTTTTGCAAACACAGGTCAGGTCTTTTGACATCATAGAAAAGTGATGCTTCCGACTTTGGTGTCCAACAAGGTTGATGCTGAGACGATTCATTGATGGCAAGCCTCCCAGTCAAATTTTGAGCTTCTAACAACCATACAACGGATCCTGTGGTAGGATTGTGTCAGTCATACTGACCGACACCAACGCGAGCTACTTGGATACATTCCATGACTTTTGACTATTCCCCTGACTTACGGACTTAAACATTAAGCGAGGTTGCAGAGCAATATTTTCCGGAAAGAACACTTGTAAAAAGACATTCTATTTCTTTGTTTTTGTTTATCTGGATCCAGAGGTTACAAAATTGTTAATTTATTGTGCATTATTTTATTTTACATAAACTAAAGTTCACATTTAACTACAAATTTCTTGTGTTGTTGACTATTGCCATAATCTCAGCTCCTACAAACCTAGAGGTCCAGACGTGTACATACCTTAAAGTGGGTTACATTTACATTAATTTGGGGGCTTTCTTTGTGATTATACTTCTTTTTGTATTATTTTCTGGTTTTAATAAAATTATGTAACATTTTGGAACAAAAATACAAAAGAGAAGCCCAAAACTGGAGGCCAGAATGGCAAATATTTCCACAGCAACACTAAACTTTCCAGAAGAACTGACATAAACAGGGATAAAAGATATCCAGACTGCACAGAAGATTAACATACTGAAGGTTATGA
Organism: Perccottus glenii; assembly: GCA_024416835.2. Lineage (NCBI taxonomy): Eukaryota > Metazoa > Chordata > Actinopteri > Gobiiformes > Odontobutidae > Perccottus > Perccottus glenii. Next base: position 16,528,459 of record CM044550.2, read on the forward strand.
ATTTAGCTTCATTGAAGTTATCAGGTAGTTTTCGAGCCAGAAAAGCTAGAATAAAACACAAAAAAGCCAAAAGTCCAATGTATCCAAGTAAAGCCCAAAAACCAAAAGCTGACCCGAGGGCACACTCTATAATTATTTTATCATTAAATTGCTTTGAATTTTTAAAAGGAAATGGAGGTGAGATTGTTAACCAGAAGATACATATTAACACCTGTATCAGAGTAAATCCTACCACACTGAGCCTCTGCTGAAGGGGCCCAAACCATTTCATCACATTACTGCCTGGACGTGTGGCTCTGAAGGCCATTAACACCACTATAGTCTTCCCAAGAACACAAGAGATACAGAGGACAAATGTGATGCCGAATGCTGTGTGGCGCAGCATACATGACCACTCAGAGGGACGGCCGATGAAGGTCAGAGAACACAGGAAACACAGAGTCAGGGAGAAGAGCAGCAGGAAGCTCAGCTCAGAGTTATTTGCTCGGACTATGGGAGTCTTCCTGTATTTGAAGAAAATCCATGCCACAACAGAAGTCATGCAAGTTCCAAATAAAGATGCAGCAGTTAGCAGGGCTCCCATAGTTTCTTCATTAGACAAAAACTCGGTCTCCTTTTTAACACAAGCATCTCGTTTGTCATTAGACCAGAAGTCTGGATGACACAGCACACAGGTGATGGAATCTGTAAATGTATCAAAAGATACAAATCTTTATGTGTTATTTCAGGTTTTAGTTGTTTTTGAAAAATAACATTTCTCTTTATGCATACTTGCTGTTGGTAAAAAAGAATAACAGAAGTTTATTTTATACAGAAAATAGCCCAATTATTAAATTATTAAAACTTCACTAAGTATTTTTTGTTTCTAAAAAAAAAAAAAAAAAAAGACTTTAATAAAAAGACTAAAACATGCAACATTTCATTATTTATCTTCTCCATAAGTCTACTTTTCCTAGAATTTCTTATTTACAGAACAGTGTTTATTTGAATTTTCTGCTTGTTGTATGACAAAATCTGAAAAAAATCAGCTGACACGTCACAGCAACATGGGGCATGGGGCTCAGGCACTCAAATAAAAAACTGGTCAGTCAATAAGAAACTCAAGGAAAAGTTAACTAAAATCAAACACCTATCATTTATAAAATATTAACAGACCTGTGGTGTTGCTTATCTCTCCCTCTGCACAGGGAATGCAGTCATAGCAGCAAACAGGTTTTCCTTTTTGGAGAACTTTAAGGGTTCCTGGTGGACATGCTTTACTGCAAACTGACAATGGCACCTGTTAAAATAAGAATGAGAATATACGTAAAGACACTCACTTCTATTGTCTTATTTGTGGACACCATTATTTACTTCCCTGCTTTAAATTCTGCGCCCAAATTAAAGATGTATTTTCTAGATTCAGTTGTCTGTCTGTGGGTAAGGAAGCATCATAAAGACCAACTGTGACAAAGTCCACAGTGCCCTGTTCAGTGGGCTGCCAGTTAATAACTTCATATTTTGCTGCAGGGTCACCATTCTCATTGAAATATACTTCATCTCCTTCCTTTGTTTTGAACCGAATGTTTCTAATGTGCTGTAAAGTCTAAATTATAATAAGATGATTTGGACAGTATATCATTATGTATTAACATTTTTTAACAAGTCAATACTCACCATGAAGGGATCCAGCTGCACATTACTTTCACAGGTTTTATTACACTTTAGTATTTTATGAAGTGCATGGGCCACAGCATACACTCCCTTATAGACATTGTTAAAGATTGGCATGAGTGACATATCTGTGAAGCTGTTGTGCACTTCACTCAGGTTTTCATTTCCTGTACATTTTTTCTGAATGCTTCCTGAATTGTTTTGATTAAATACACAGCTGAACAATGCTTCCCAAAACTCTGTAAATAAATTGTTACTAGATGAATTGAGTGGGTTTATATCCATCATGAACTCCTTCATGCCACTGACATGAGCTTTTGGGATAGACAGTCCTATAGCTCCGTCCAGAATGTGGTGCTTATCTATAGTAGCAATTTGTGGGTCGAATATCCAACTCTCACTGCCCACCCACTGATACCCAGTGACATTGTGATGTGACAGCGCAAGTATGAGTACATCCATATCCATGTGTGACACAAAAGCCACTATCACTTTAGAAGTAGAATGTTTAATTATGTTAACAATAATCTGTATTTTTTCCGGTGGGTCAGTCCTGAAGAAGGATACTGAGTACTCAACACAAATGCCCAACTGCTCGGCAGTTTCTTTGAAGGTGGCCATGCCATTATTGCCATAATCATTGTTTGTTCTAATAGCTCCCACCCATGTCCAGCCAAAGTGTCTGACCAGCTGGGCCAGGGCTCTGCTCTGGTAGAGGTCACTGGGTATAGTTCTGAGGAAGGATGGGTATTTAACTTTGTCACTAAGACATGCACAAGTGGCAAAGTGGCTGATCTACAAACAAAGGATACATGTTGCGTTTAATACAAAACATGAGCATAAAAGGTACACAAAATAACACACAAATCAAAATTTTATTTACTCACCAGAGGTATATGAAAGGGTCCAATGACAGTAGCTATAGCCATGCAAGGAGACGATGATGTCTCTCCCAAAATGGCCTGTACTTGGGCTGATCTGACACATTGCTCTTCATCAGAGGATACAAAAAGCTCTTCATTACCATTAACAAGAGCCAGTCCTCCTTTCACTCCATGAGCAATGGATCCACAGGAATCATACATCTTATAGCCCAGAGAAATACCAGGCAGTAGGTCTGAACTGTTATTAATCTCCTCTATAGCAAACATCATAGCCTGGGCAAACTGGAAATCCCTAAAGTTCAAACTACACACACACAATGACAAAACTATGGGTATATAGCCATACCTGTTGACACTTTTACATTTCCGCATACATTTTTTTAAATGAATGATTAAAATTTTTTTTTGTTTTTTTAATGTCACTTACCTTGTGCACTGTAGCATCAGTGGTTTGTGCATGTAATCCTCCTGTCTGTTTACCCAGCTACTGTGAAAAGAAAAGATTGCTCCCAACATAACATCACCGTTCTTAGACAGCTGTGGATTTTCCACATCCCCTATCTTCTGACAGACTGCCTTATAAGCCTGTGAGAAAGACACCAGCAGCAGCAGATGGAGAAAAACCCAGCCCTGCTCTGGCCACCTCTGTGTGTCCATCCTGCTATCTAAGACTGCCATCAGCACAGACAGGGGTTGTCTAGAGCTTGCACTGATATTTATACATTTCCTCAGAGTAAACTTCTGAACAGATTTGACACTTAACAAAATGGGATGGTTACAAACTTTGCTTTATGGACTTTGTTTTTAGGCATCTCACAAACATAATTTCCCAGTAAGTGCAAAAATAATATAAAGTTACTCATTCTATCAAATATAATGCTTGAGGACAGCAGCTGATCCATTACTACACAAAAAGTACTAACAAAGCAGTCATAGTATAAATCACTTTATAAAGACATTTGTTTTACCATAAATTTTATTGGATTAAATTGACCTTTGCACAAAACTTTTTATTTAAATTTGGTAAAGTCTGATGTTTCCATGGAAATAACTACAAATGGATTTAAGTGCATTAAATTTCATTAAATTATTTTTTAGTCTAATTGTATATAATTAACATAAACCTTTTTACCTTTTTTTTTTTTCATAATAAGTCAATGCATTATTGAATAATTACATTACCTTTAAATAAAGGGGTCTTGTTACAGTAATTTTAGCCCTGGAAAGTTTCTAGTTGTTATTACATGATTGCTACCTGCAATAAACACTTTAAAGATTAAAGGTTTGAATTCTGACTGAAGTATATGATTTTTTTCCACTTATCTCTTGTTACACAACTTTTTTTTTTCTTGGGAAACTCTGGGAGTTTTCCCCCCATTGTTATTAAACACACTGTATCAACTGTACTTTGACCAAACTTGACCATAGAAAAAAATATATAATAATCTATTGGATTTATATTGTGCTTTTCAAGGCTCTCAAAGCACTTTGCAGAGTCCATTATACATTCACTCCACAGTCACACACTGGTGGTGGAGACATGGCAGCCATTTTGTGCCTACGGACTCGCCGTCCTCCAAACATACTCACACATTCATATGCCATACACCTTAAGTCAAATAGCTATCCAGGGCCTATTGACATGTTAAGGTAGCCCTGGTTTAACCAGTTGATTAACTTTCAGGTTACTGTTTAGCTGTGGCACAAAGGTCACATGTGAGTGGTGGTCAATGAGAGGCTGAGGCAAAGTTATGTTTAAACAAATTTATGACAGACGGAGGATTATTATTAGAAAATGTATTTCAAAAATAGAAAGAAATACACGTTATTTATTTAAAAAAAATCTAAAAATTAATGTTCTAAAATAAGTTATACCAATCGAGTTAAAAAGCTCTAGTGTTTATGTTGAGTACTTATTATGCTCTGTGCTGTACAAACACAAAGCAAACAATAGGGACAAACTAAATGCAATGCAAATGCAATGTAAAGAATGTGTCGTTACACACAAGAGGGGATGGGGCTGAAGTAAGAAACTCTATTACCAAATGCTCCACTGCAACATCAGCTCAAACTCAAGAACACAATTTTTAAACAGTGCAACAGCACATTACAAGAAAGGTACAACACAAAGGGCATACAGAGACAAACTAATGCTTGACAAAAATAGAGGACTGAAATAAACTACAAACAACCAAATAAAATGAATGATCAAATGAAATCTGTCCCAAACAAGCAAAAACTTAAAATAGACAAACTAGACACTAAAATAGACACAAACAAACAGTAGTGGCCAACAGCATCTAAAAAGAGTAGCAGGCTCAATGGCAGGGGTAATGCTAGAGACTCACAGCAAACCCAGGAGGGCAGTGGACAGCAGTGGGCAGCACTAAGACAAAAGGCAGCATTGGCGTACAGGGAGATAAAACGAGCAGGGCAGCAGCTTTGTTCTGAGAAGAATATGACAATATGACGAGTTGACCATAAACTGTCGTCTACACAAAAAATAAAGGAAAATCGTCTTATTCTCAAACAGACTTGCGATTCTTTTCCCCATCATGAAGCGTGACACTACTTTAAAATGCTGTGACCTATGTTGTATTATAGGGGCCATTATTATTATTATTGGCGAACATGATGAACTTCTAACAATATTTGAAATTCTTTTCAGGTCATATGCCAACGTCATTGTTTTTTAACTCCTTTACCCACCATGTTCTTTTTTGTATTTTTCTCTGGTTTTAATAAAATTATATAACATTTTGGAACAAAAATACAAAAGAGAAGCCCAAAACTGGAGGCCAGAATGGCAAATATTTCCACAGCAACACTAAACTTTCCAGGAGAACTGACATAAGCTGGGATAAAAGTGATCCAGACTGCACAGAAGATTAACATACTGAAGGTTATGAATTTAGCTTCATTGAAGTTATCAGGTAGTTTTCGAGCCAGAAAAGCTAGAATAAAACACAACAAAGCCAAAAGTCCAATGTATCCAAGTAAAGCCCAAAAACCAAAAGCTGAGCCGAGGGCACACTCTATTATTATTTTGTCTTTAAAATGTTTTGAATTTTTAAAAGGAAATGGAGGTGAGATTGTTAACCAGAGGATACATATTAAAACCTGTATCAGAGTAAATCCTACCACACTGAGCCTCTGCTGAAGGGGCCCAAACCATTTCATCACATTACTGCCTGGAAGTGTGGCTCTGAAGGCCATTAACACCACTATAGTCTTCCCAAGAACACAAGAGATACAGAGGACAAATGTGATGCCGAATGCTGTGTGGCGCAGCATACATGACCACTCAGAGGGACGGCCGATGAAGGTCAGAGAGCACAGGAAACACAGAGTCAGGGAGAAGAGCAGCAGGAAGCTCAGCTCAGAGTTATTTGCTCGGACTATGGGAGTCTTCCTGTATTTGAAGAAAATCCATGCCACAACAGAAGTCATGCAAGTTCCACATAAAGATGCAGCAATGAGCAGGGCTCCCATAATTTCTTCATACGACAAAAACTCAGTCTCCTTCTTCACACAAGCATCTCGTTTATCATTAGACCAGAAGTCTGGATGACACAGCACACAGGTGATGGAATCTGTAAATGGCACATTCACTGTGTTAGTGTATTATGTTTATGAGTTGTTGATTTAGATATAGAAGACATCTTCAGTGAACTTGTAAACAACCAACATTTAAAAAAAAAAAATATATATATATATATATATATATTGCTACACAATTTAATTCATACCTACACTGCAAACATTTGCTTTTTATAAGGGGTTTGCATTACAATTACACCTATAGAATTAATGGTCTAAAAGGTATTTTCTTCTATGCGTTCTGCATATTATATACATATACTTTTTCATGTAGGGTCTATACATAGGTGAAAGCAATAAACACTTTTAAATTGCAGGACCTGTGGTGTTGCTTATCTCTCCCTCTGCACAGGGAATGCAGTCATAGCAGCAAACAGGTTTTCCTTTTTGGAGAACTTTAAGGGTTCCTGGTGGACACGCTTTACTGCAAACTGACAATGGCACCTGTTAAAAATAAAATAAACAAATTGTGACCATTTTCACTGTTACAGAAATTCTGAAGAAATCATTACAGTGCACAACAAACTGCTGTAGAGTTTCAGATATTCACACTACCTCCTTTGAATGTTGTGCCCAAATTAAAGATGTATTTTCTAGATTCAGTTGTCTGTCTGTGGGTAAGGAAGCATCATAAAGACCAACTGTGACAAAGTCCACAGTTCCCTGTTCAGTGGGCTGCCAGTTAATGATTTCATATTTTGCTGCAGGGTCACCATTCTCATTGAAATATACTTCATCTCCTTCCTTTGTTTTGAACCGAATGTTTCTAATGTGCTGTAAAGTCTGAATTATAATAACATCATTTGGACAGTATATCATTATGTATTAACATGTTTTTAACAAGTCAATACTCACCATGAAGGGATCCAGCTGCACATTACTTTCACAGGTTTTATTACACTTTAGTATTTTATGAAGAGCATGGGCCACAGCATACACTCCCTTATAGACATTGTTAAAGATTGGCATGAGTGACATATCTGTGAAGCTGTTGTGCACTTCACTCAGGTTTTCATTTCCTGTACATTGTTTCTGAATGCTTCCTGAATTGTTTTGATTAAATACACAGCTGAACAATGCTTCCCAAAACTCTGTAAATAAATAATTACTAGATGAATTGAGTGGGTTTATATCCATCATGAACTCCTTCATGCCACTCACATGAGTTTTTGGGATAGACAGCCCTATAGCTCCATTCAGAATGTGGTGCTTATCCATAGTAGCAATTTTGGAATCAAAAATCCAAGCCTCTGTGCCAACCCACTGGAATCCAGTCATGTTGTGTTGAGATAGCTCTTTTACAAGCAACAAGACTTCGGTATGGGAAAGAAATGTGACTATCACTTTAGAAGTAGACTGTTTAATTATGTTAACAATATTTTGTATTTTTTCCGGTGGGTCAGTCCTGAAGAAGGATACTGAGTACTCAACACAAATTCCCAACTGCTCGGCAGTTTCTTTGAAGGTGGCCATGCCATTATTGCCATAATCATCATTTGTTCTAATAGCTCCCACCCATGTCCAGCCAAAGTGTCTGACCAGCTGGGCCAGGGCTCTGCTCTGGTAGAGGTCACTGGGTATAGTTCTGAGGAAGGATGGGTATTTAACTTTGTCACTAAGACATGCACAAGTGGCAAAGGGGCTGATCTACAAACAAAGGATACATGTTGCGTTTAATACAAAACATGAGTATAAAAGGTACACAAAATAACACACAAATCAAAATTTTATTTACTCACCAGAGGTATATGAAAAGGTCCAATGACAGTCGCTATAGCCATGCAAGGAGACGATGATGTCTCTCCTAAAATGGCCTGTACTTGGGCTGATCTGACACATTGCTGTTCATCAGAGGACACAAAAAGCTCTTCATTACCATTAACAAGAGCCAGTGCTCTTTTCACTCCATGAGCAATGGATCCACAGGAATCATACATCTTATAGCCCAGAGAAATACCAGGCAGTAGGTCTGAACTGTTATTAATCTCCTCTATAGCAAACATCATAGCCTGGGCATACTGGAATCCCCTAAAATTTAATCTGAAGCCAAAAACATGATTTATTTTATCATACACATTTATGATAACAAACCATAATAACTTTTATTTATTTCTTTAGTGTACTTTTAATGAAATTCTCCAAAGGAAAGTTACATCATTAATTTAAAAAATAATATTGTATTTCTCTATCTTACCTGGTGCACTGCAGTGGCAGTGGTTTTTGTATGTAATCATCCAGTCTGTTTTCCCAGCTGTTGTGAAAAGAGAAAATTCCTCCCAGCAAAATATCCCCATCTTTTAATATCTGAGGGTTTTCATTATCACCTCGTTGCCAACAAATTTCTTTTGTATGAAATAAAGATGCCTTTATCAGCAGGTGAAAGATTGCCAAACCCTCATTTCGTCTGCTCTTTGTGACAATCATTACTCTGGTTTTGACCTGTGGGTGGCATCATACTGGGAAACAGCGGTGTGTTCTTGTATTTATGTCATTACTGTCTTAATGCCATTACGTCATAATTAGTTTTAGGAACACATTATTTGGCAGTTGTTTTCATCCTACAATGGTACTTCTTTCATCAGTGCTTTTCAAAATGTATTTGTTAGTATTATTTTTAGTCATCACAGTCTAAACTTTACATACACTATACACAGTGTTTGCTTTTAATTTGACATATACACCCATACATTTACTTGCTACTTCCCAGAAGCTACTAATACAGATTGCACTCTAGTTATGACATCCCTTCTCTCACTTACTGTGTTTGTATACTAGATGGTGCGTACCACTTTTCTTTTTAGCCCTTGATTACATTCAAATGTAATTGAAATTTAGCTTTTCTGAAACGCATTTTACATACTTGAAATACATACATAATGTCAAGCCATAGGAGTTTTATTTCTATATAAGCGCTAAACTTAGTATATATAATGCATAAGTTTCATATAAAGTTAGAAAAACAAATTGTCATTATTTTTAGGGTGACAGCCATTTTGAGGAGTGTAAAATCTCCTGTAACTTGTAACAGATTTAATAGGACACCTGGCACTGTTTGTGCACTTTCACAAGCCAAACACAATGATATTTGCAAAATACCTCTATCTTTAAAATTGAATCATCAGAGCACCCTGGTCCCAAAAATTGTATTTGTCTCAGACAAAAGAAATTTGGAGCGCAAATTCAGAATGGGATTTTGAGCAAAAACGTCCTTAGGCATAACTTCTTACAGATTGGTACATGTATTTCTCAGATTCAGCCTTATGAAAGTGTTGCACAGGAAGTCACTGATCACGGTGGCAAGAGATGCAGGGCCAGTTATCACTGTTTTCCATTTTAATTCTAATTGTGTCTAATCTAAACTAATCTGGCATAATATATATATATATATATATATATATAAAAACTTTGTCTTTCACCCTCCCCACCCACCCTCTCATCCTTCGAGCTCGGGTCCTCTACCAGAGGCCTGGGAGCTTGAGGGTTCTGCGCAGTATCTTTGCTGTTCCTAGTACTGCACTTTTCTGGACCGAGATGTCTGGTGTTCTTCCAGGGATCTGCTGTAGCCACTCTTCCAGTTTGGGGGTTACTGCCCCGAGTGCTCCGATGACCACAGGCACCACTGTCGCCTTCACCTTCCAAGCCTTTTACAGCTCTTCTCTGAGCCCTTGGTATTTCTCTAGTTTCTCATGTTCCTTTTTCCTGATGTTGCAATCACTTGGTATTGCCACATCAACCACAACGGCTTCTTCTGCTGTTTGTCCACCACCACAATGTCTGGTTGGTTTGCCATTACCATTCTTTCAGTCTGAATCTGGAAGTCCCACAGGATCTTGGCTCGGTCATTCTCTACCACCTTTGGAGGTGTTTCCCACTTTGACCTCGGGGTTTCCAGTCCGTACTCCGTACAGATGTTCCTGTACACTGTGCCAGCCAATTGGTTATGGCGCTCCATGTATGCGTTCCCTGCCAGCATCTTACACCCTGCAGTTAAGTGTTGGATTGTCTCAGGGGCCTGTTTGCACAGCCTACACCTTGGGTCTTGTCTGGTGTGGTAGATTTGGGCCTCTATTGCTCTGGTGCTCAGGGCCTGCTCCTGTGCAGCCATGATGAGTGCCTCTGTGCTGTCCTTCAGTCCGGCCCGTTCTAGCCATTGGTAGGATTTCTTGATATCAGCCACTTCAGTTATGTTCCGGTGGTACATCCCATGTAGGGGTTTGTCCTCCCATGATGGTCCCTCCTCCAGCTCCTCTTCCTCTGTTCCCCATTGCCTGAGACATTCACTGAGCACGTCATCTGTTGGGGCCTTATCTTTGATGTACTTGTGGATCTTGGATGTTTCATCCTGGATAGTGGCTCTCACACTCACTAGTCCACGGCCACCTTCTTTACGGCTAGCGTACAGAAGCGTCTCAGGGTGCTGGATTTGGGGTGGAACCCTCCATGCATGGTGAGGAGCTTTCGTGTCTTAACGCTTGTGATTTGTATCTCTTCCTTTGGCCACCTTATTATTCCCGCAGGGTATCTGATCACTGGCAGGGCGTAGCTGTTTATTGCCCGTGCCTTGTTCTTGCCATTGAGCTGACTTCTTAGGACTTGCCTTACTCGTTGGAGGTATTTGGCAGTTGCTGTTTTCCTTGTTACCTCTTCGAGGTTGCCATTTGCCTGTGGTATTCCAAGGTACTTGTAACCATCCTCAATGTCTGCTATTGTTCCTTCTGGGAGTGAGACCCCTTCTGTGTGGACTACCTTCCCTCTCTTCGTCACCATTCAACTACACTTCTCAAGCCCGAATGACATCCCAATGTCAGAGCTGTAGATCCTGCTGGTGTGGATCAGTGAGTCGATGTCCCGCTCACTCTTAGCGTATAGCTTGATGTCATCCATGTAGAGGAGGTGACTGATGATGGTCCCATTCCTGAGTCGGTATCCATAGCCAGTCTTGTTGATTATTTGGCTGAGGGGGTTCAGGCCTATGCAGAACAGCAGTGGGCATAGAGCATCTCCTTGGTATATGCCACATTTGATGGATACTTGTGCAAGTGGCTTGCCATTGGCCTCAAGGGTGGTTTTCCACAGCCTCATTGAGTTTGCAATTAAGTCTCTTAGAGTCCTGTTGATGTTGTACATCTCCAAGCATTCAGTGATCCATGTGTGTGGCATTGAGTCATATGCTTTCTTGTAATCAATCCAGGCAGTGCACAGGTTGGTGAGTCGGGTTCTGCAGTCTTGAATGACTGTTCTGTCAACCAGGAGTTGGTGTTTAGCTCCTCTGGTTTCTTTGCCGATGCCCTTCTGTGCTTTGCTCATTTATTGATCCATGTGCCCACTTATCTTAGCCGCAATGATGCCTGACATGAGCTTCCATGTTGTGGAGAGACAGGTTGTTGGCCGATAGTTGGATGGGACTGTACCCTTTGTGGGATCCTTCAGGATCAGGATTGTACGCCCTTTGGTAAGCCATTCAGGGTGCGTCCCATCCCTTAGCAGCTGGGGGGTTTAAGAATGTTACAAACACCTATCATTTAGAAAATATTAACAGACCTGTGGTGTTGCTTATCTCTCCCTCTGCACAGGGAATGCAGTCATAGCAGCAAACAGGTTTTCCTTTTTGGAGAACTTTAAGGGTTCCTGGTGGACACGCTTTACTGCAAACTGACAATGGCACCTGTTAAAATAAGAATGAGAATATACGTAAAGACACTCACTTCTATTGTCTTATTTGTGGACACCATTATTTACTTCCCTGCTTTAAATTCCCAAATTAAAGATGTATTTTCTATATTCAGTTGTCTGTCTGTGGGTAAGGAAGCATCATAAAGACCTGTGACAAAGTCCACAGTGCCCTGTTCAGTGGGCTGCCAGTTAATAACTTCATATTTTGCTGCAGGGTCACCATTCTCATTGAAATGTACTTCATCTCCTTCCTTTGTTTTGAACCGAATGTTTCTAATGTGCTGTAAAGTCTGAATTATAATAACATAATTTGGACAGTATAGCATTATGTATTAACATTTTTAACAAGTCAATACTCACCATGAAGGGATCCAGCTGCACATTACTTTCACAGGTTTTATTACACTTTAGTATTTTATGAAGTGCATGGGCCACAGCATACACTCCCTTATAGACATTGTTAAAGATTGGCATGAGTGACATATCTGTGAAGCTGTTGTGCACTTCACTCAGGTTTTCATTTCCTGTACATTGTTTCTGAATGCTTCCTGATTTGTTTTGATTAAATACACAGCTGAACAATGCTTCCCAAAACTCTGTAAATAAATTGTTACTAGATGAATTGAGTGGGTTTATATCCATCATGAACTCCTTCATGCCACTGACATGAGCTTTTGGGATAGACAGTCCTATAGCTCCGTCCAGAATGTGGTGCTTATCTATAGTAGCAATTTGTGGGTCGAATATCCAACTCTCACTGCCCACCCACTGATACCCAGTGACATTGTGATGTGACAGCGCAAGTATGAGTACATCCATATCCATGTGTGACACAAAAGCCACTATCACTTTAGAAGTAGAATGTTTAATTATGTTTACAATATTCTGTATTTTTTCCGGTGGGTCAGTCCTGAAGAAGGATACTGAGTACTCAACACAAATGCCCAACTGCTCGGCAGTTTCTTTGAAGGTGGCCATGCCATTATTGCCATAAGCATCGTTTGTTCTAATAGCTCCCACCCATGTCCAGCCAAAGTGTCTGAACAGCTGGGCCAGGGCTCTGCTCTGGTAGAGGTCACTGGGTATAGTTCTGAGGAAGGATGGGTATTTAACTTTGTCACTAAGACATGCACAAGTGGCAAAGTGGCTGATCTACAAACAAAGGATACATGTTGCGTTTAATACAAAACATGAGTATAAAAGGTACACAAAATTACACACAAAATGAAATTTTATTTACTCACCAGAGGTATATGAAAAGGTCCAATGACAGTAGCTATAGCCATGCAAGGAGACGATGATGTCTCTCCCAAAATGGCCTGTACTTGGGCTGATCTGAAACATTGCTGTTTATCAGAGGACACAAAAAGCTCTTCATTACCATTAACAAGAGCCAGTCCTCCTTTCACTCCATGAGCAATAGATCCACAGGAATCATACATCTTATAGCCCAGAGAATACCAGGCAGTAGGTCTGAACTGTTATTAATCTCCTCTATAGCAAACATCATAGCCTGGGCAAACTGGAAATCCCTAAAGTTCAAACTACACACACACAATGACAAAACTATGGGTATATAGCCATACCTGTTGACACTTTTACATTTCCACATACATTTTTTTAAAATTAATGATTAAAAAAATATATTTTTTTTACTGTCACTTACCTTGTGCACTGTAGCATCAGTGGTTTGTGCATGTAATCCTCCTGTCTGTTTACCCAGCTACTGTGAAAAGAAAAGATTGCTCCCAACATAACATCACCGTTCTTAGACAGCTGTGGATTTTCCACATCCCCTATCTTCTGACAGACTGCCTTATAAGCCTGTGAGAAAGACACCAGCAGCAGCAGATGGAGAAATGCCCAGCCCTGCTCTGGCCACCTCTGTGTGTCCATCCTGCTATCTAAGACTGACATCAGCACAGACAGGGGTTGTCTAGAGCTTGCACTGATATTTATACATTTCCTCAGAGTAAACTTCTGAACAGATTTGACACTTAACAAAATGGGATGGTTACAAACTTTGCTTTATGGACTTTGTTTTTAGGCATCTCAAAAACATAATTTCCCAGTAAGTGCAAAAATAATATAAAGTTACTCAGTCTATCAAATATAATGCTTGAGGACAGCAGCTGATCCATTACTACACAAAAAGTACTAACAAAGCAGTCATAGTATAAATCACTTTATAAAGACATTTGTTTTACCATAAATCTTATTGGATTAAATTGACCTTTGCGCAAAACTTTTTATTTAAATTTGGTAAAGTCTGATGTTTTCATGGAAATAACTACAACTGGATTTAAGTGCATTAAATTTCATAAATTATTTTTTAGTCTAATTGTATAATTAACATAAACCTTTTTACCTTTTTTTTTCATAATAAGTCAATGCATTATTGAATAATTACATTACCTTTAAATAAATTTTAGCCCTGGAAAAGTTTCTAGTTGTTATTACATGATTGCTACCTGCAATAAACATACTAAAGATTAAAGGTTTGAATTCTGACTGAAATGTATGAATTTTTTCCACTTATCTCTTGTTACACAACTTTTTTTTTCTTGGGAAACTCTGGGAGTAAAAGGTATTTTATGTAGTTTTCCCCCCATTGTTATTAAACACACTGTATCAACTGTACTTTGAGCAAACTTGACCATAGAAAAAAATATATAATAATCTATTGGATTTATATTGTGCTTTTCAAGGCTCTCAAAGCACTTTGCAGAGTCCATTATACATTCACTCCACAGTCACACACTGGTGGTGGAGACATGGCAGCCATTTTGTGCCTACGGACTCGCTGTCCTCCAAACATACTTACACATTCATATGCCATACACCTTAAGTCAAATAGCTATCCAGGGCCTATTGACATGTTAAGGTAGCCCTGGTTTAACCAGTTGATTAACTTTCAGGTTACTGTTTAGCTGTGGCACAAAGGTCACATGTGAGTTGGTGGTCAATGAGAGGCTGAGGCAAAGTTATGTTTAAACAAATTTATGACAGACGGAGGATTATTATTAGAAAATGTATTTTGAAAATAATAAGAAATACACGTTTTTTATTTAAAAAATTCTAAAAATTAATTTTCTAAAATAAGTTATACCAATCGAGTTAAAAAGCTCTAGTGTTTATGAAGAGTACTCATTATGCTCTGTGCTGTACAAACACAAAGCAAACAATAGTGACAAACTAAATGCAATGCAAATGCAATGTAAAGAATGTGTCGTTACACACAAGAGGGGATGGGGCTGAAGTAAGAAACTCTATTACCAAATGCTCCACTGCAACATCAGCTCAAACTCAAGAACACAATTTTTAAACAGTGCAACAGCACATTACAAGAAAGGTACAACACAAAGGGCATACAGAGACAAACAAATGCTTGACAAAAATAGAGGACTGAAATAAACTACAAACAACCAAATAAAATGAATGATCAAATGAAATCTGTCCCAAACAAGCAAAAACTTAAAATAGACAAACTAGACACTAAAATAGACACAAACAAACAGTAGTGGCCAACAGCATCTAAAAAGAGTAGCAGAATCAATGGCAGGGGTAATGCTAGAGACTCACAGCAAACCCAAGAGGGCAGTGGACAGCAGTGGGCAGCACTAAGACAAAAGGCAGCATTGGCGTACAGGGAGATAAAACGAGCAGGGCAGCAGCTTTGTTCTGAGAAGAATATGACAATATGACGAGTTGACCATAAACTGTCGTCTACACAAAAAATAAAGGAAAATCATCTTATTCTCAAACAGACTTGCAAATCTTTTCCCCATCCTGAAGGGTGACACTACTTTA
The DNA here is from genome assembly GCA_024416835.2 of Perccottus glenii. Taxonomy (NCBI): domain Eukaryota; kingdom Metazoa; phylum Chordata; class Actinopteri; order Gobiiformes; family Odontobutidae; genus Perccottus; species Perccottus glenii. Next base: position 16,544,079 of record CM044550.2, read on the forward strand.
AAATGCTGTGACCTATGTTGTATTATAAGGTCCATCACTTAAAGTTGTTCCAAATATTAAATATAAATTAGTTAATTGATTTATTGGCGACCATTAAGAACTTCTAAGAATATTTTTACCCACCATGTTCTTTTTTGTATTTTTCTCTGGTTTTAATAAAATTATATAACATTTTGGAACAAAAATACAAAAGAGAAGCCCATAACTGGAGGCCAGAATGGCAAATATTTCCACAGCAACACTAAACTTTCCAGGAGAACTGACATAAGCTGGGATAAAAGTGATCCAGACTGCACAGAAGATTAACATACTGAAGGTTATAAATTTGGCTTCATTGAAGTTATCAGGTAGTTTTCGAGCCAGAAAAGCTAGAATAAAACACAACAAAGCCAAAAGTCCAATGTATCCAAGTAAAGCCCAAAAACCAAAAGCTGAGCCGAGGGCACACTCTATAATTATTTTGTCTTTAAAATGTTTTGAATTTTTAAAAGGAAATGGAGGTGAGATTGTTAACCAGAGGATACATATTAAAACCTGTATCAGAGTAAATCCTACCACACTGAGCCTCTGCTGAAGAGGCCCAAACCATTTCATCACATTACTGCCTGGACGTGTGGCTCTGAAGGCCATTAACACCACTATAGTCTTCCCAAGAACACAAGAGATACAGAGGACAAATGTGATGCCGAATGCTGTGTGGCGCAGCATACATGACCACTCAGAGGGACGGCCGATGAAGGTCAGAGAGCACAGGAGACACAGAGTCAGGGAGAAGAGCAGCAGGAAGCTCAGCTCAGAGTTATTTGCTCGGACTATGGGAGTCTTCCTGTATTTGAAGAAAATCCATGCCACAACAGAAGTCATGCATGTTCCACATAAAGATGCAGCAGTGAGCAGGGCTCCCATAATTTCTTCATATGACAAAAAATCAGTCTCCTTCTTCACACAAGCATCTCGTTTGTCATTAGACCAGAAGTCTGGATGGCATTGCACACAGGTGATGGAATCTGTAAATGGCACATTCAATGTGTTAGTGTATTATGTTTATGAGTTGTTGATTTAAATATAGAAGAGATCTTCAGTCAACTTGTAAACAACCAATATTTTAATATATATATATATATATATATATATATATATATATTATCCTTTTATAGGTTATATTGGCTTGGAATTACAATTACACCTTTAGAATTATTGGTCTAGAAAGTTTTTTCTAGTACAAATATAGTCTCTCATGTAGGTCTATACATGTGGGTGAAAGGAATGAACACTTATAAATTGCAGGACCTGTGGTGTTGCTTATCTCTCCCTCTGCACAGGGAATGCAGTCATAGCAGCAAACAGGTTTTCCTTTTTGGAGAACTTTAAGGGTTCCTGGTGGACACGCTTTACTGCAAACTGACAATGGCACCTGTTAAAATAAGAAATAAACACATAGTCACATATTTTCACTGTTACAAAATTCTGAAGAAATCATTATAGTGCACAACAAACTGCTGTAGAGTTTCTGATATTCACACTACCTCCTTTGAATGTTGTGCCCAAATTAAAGATGTATTTTCTAGATTCAGTTGTCTGTCTGTGGGTAAGGAAGCATCATAAAGACCAACTGTGACAAAGTCCACAGTGCCCTGTTCAGTGGGCTGCCAGTTAATGATTTCATATTTTGCTGCAGGGTCACCATTCTCATTGAAATATACTTCATCTCCTTCCTTTGTTTTGAACCGAATGTTTCTAATGTGCTGTAAAGTCTGAATTATAATAACATGATTTGGACAGTATATCATTATGTATTAACATATTTTTAACAAGTCAATACTCACCATGAAGGGATCCAGCGGCACATAACTTTCACAGGTTTTATTACACTTTAGTATTTTATGAAGTGCATGGGCCACAGCATACACTCCCTTATAGACATTGTTAAAGATTGGCATGAGTGACATATCTGTGAAGCTGTTGTGCACTTCACTCAGGTTTTCATTTCCTGTACATTGTTTCTGAATGCTTCCTGAATTGTTTTGATTAAATACACAGTTGAACAATGCTTCCCAAAACTCTGTAAATAAATAATTACTAGATGAATTGAGTGGGTTTATATCCATCATGAACTCCTTCATGCCACTGACATGAGCTTTTGGGATGACAGCCCTATAGCTCCGTCCAGAAGGTGGTGCTTGTCCATTGCAACTGTTTTGGAATCAAAAATCCAAGCCTCTGTACCAACCCACTGGAATCCAGTTAGGTTGTGTTGAGATAATGCTGTTATCAGAGCAAGCACTTCCTTGGGTGCAAGAAATGTGACTATCACTTTAGAAGTAGACTGTTTAATTAAGTTAACAATATTTTGTATTTTTTCCGGTGGGTCAGTCCTGAAGAAGGATACTGAGTACTCAACACAAATGCCCAACTGCTCGGCAGTTTCTTTGAAGGTGGCCATGCCATTATTGCCATAATCATCATTTGTTCTAATAGCTCCCACCCATGTCCAGCCAAAGTGTCTGACCAGCTGGGCCAGGGCTCTGCTCTGGTAGAGGTCACTGGGTATAGTTCTGAGGAAGGATGGGTATTTAACTTTGTCACTAAGACATGCACAAGTGGCAAAGTGGCTGATCTACAAACAATGAACACAAAGAAGTGCTATACAATATAATCATAAAAAATTGCACATAGATACTTTTTCCATAATTTGTACTCACCAGAGGTATATGAAAAGGTCCAATGACAGTAGCTATAGCCATGCAAGGAGACGATGAGGTCTCTCCCAAAATGGCCTGTACTTGGGCTGATCTGACACATTGCTGTTCATCAGAGGACACAAAAAGCTCTTCATTACCATTAACAAGAGCCAGTGCTCCTTTCACTCCATGAGCAATGGATCCACAGGAATCATACATCTTATAGCCCAGAGAAATACCAGGCAGTAGGTCTGAACTGTTATTAATCTCCTCTATAGCAAACATCATAGCCTGAGCAAACTGGAATCCCCTAAAATTCAAGCTGAAGCCAAAAACATGATTAATTTCATCTTACTCATTTATGATAATAAACCATGATAACTTTTATTTATTTCTTTAGTGTACTATTAATGAAATTCTCCAAAGGAAAGTTACATCATTAATTTAAAAAAGAAAATTGTATTTCTCTATCTTACCTGGTGCACTGCAGTGGCAGTGGTTTTTGTATGTAATCGTCCAGTCTGTTTTCCCAGCTGTTGTGAAAAGAGAAAATTCCCCCCAGCAAAATATCCCCATCTTTTAATATCTGAGGGTTTTCATTATCACCTCGTTGCCAACAAATTTCTTTTGTATGAAATAAAGATGCCTTTATCAGCAGGTGAAAGATTGCCAAACCCTCATTTAGTCTGCTCTTTGTGACAATCATTACTCTGGTCTTGACCTGTGGGTGGCATCATACTGGGAAACAGCGGTGTGTTCTTGTATTTATGTCATTACTGTCTTAATGCCATTACGTCATAATTAGTTTTAGGTACCCATTATATGGCAGTTGTTTTTATCCTACATTGGTATTTCTTTTATCAGTGCTTTTCAAAATGTATTTGTTAGTATTATTTTTAGTCATCACAGTCTAAACTTCACATACACTATGTTTGCTTTTGTTTTGACATATAGACACATATCTTTGCTACTTCCCAGAAGCTACAAATACAAATTGCACTCTAGTCTTTGTATACTAGATGGTGCGTACCACTTTTCTTTTTTGCCTCTAATCACATTCCAAATTTTTTTTCTTTTCTGAAAAACATTTTACAAACTTCTGTACTACTCTTTAAAAGGTAATGTCAAGGTTTATTTCTATTGCAGGCACGTGCAGATGAGGGACAATGGGGGTCTGAGCCCCTGCCCCTTTGGCCTGATGCCCAAAAGTGCACTTTTGTCAAAGACACATTTTAACAAAACAGTTAAAGCCTGATCTGTATTTTTGTTAATATATGCAGAATGTTTGGAGGGAAATGATTAAAAAAAAGGAATTCATTGCAAATATTTTGTCAATAGAACTTGGAGATTAACCTTATTTGGCCCTCTGAGTGCTCTCAGAGTCACATTTTATTGTTGTTTTTTTGTGGGCAGCGGTGCGTTCACTCATGGGCTGGGCATCTGCTGAAGCGCACTCTCACACCCTGGAGGCGTCCTGGGGCAGGTGTAGTCACGTTATAGTCTATTTGTCCATAATAAAATTTAGAAGGTTAATTGGAGTGCTACAGTCACTGAAGTCACTGTGATTCAAAGAACAACAGGTAATGAACCTAAGATACACATCAGTTATAATAAATCAGACTACACAGTTATTTCTTGTGGTGGACATCCTTATAGATCCTTGTCCAGCTGTCCACACTGGTCAACTTGAGCACACGGCTTTCTTTTGAGCCTCTTTGCTCCGATCTCCTCCCTTCAGTCTGGGGAGGGACGCGGTAAAGCAACAACTTTCGCTGCAGTTTTTTCACAGCGCGCCCTGGTGTAAACTTTATACAAAGACATTCCGTCGGGCAGTCTTGTTGTCACGAGCGCGCACAGCAACATATAACAGCGAGATGACTCGAGGCAACTGTTTATGTCCCATTACCTTTGTTAAGTTAATTGTGACATTTTATGTTTTATGGGTAGAGCAGTCGTCCTTCAACCGGAAGGTAGGTGGTTCGATTCCTGCTCTCCCCACAGTTCATACTGGTGTCCTTGGGCAAGACACTTAAAGCAATATGAGTAACCTGGGGTGAGAGGTGTGAACATGTACACTAACTATATAAATATCATGCTGTACCATTGATACAATGTGATTGCTCCTTCTTGCAAGATTTAAACCCATGACCATCTTTTTAAATTTTACCTGGTGTCTTTGTCATCTCATTTGAACCCAAGAATGCTTTAAACAATTCTTATAACAACCTTCACGTTTACTCCCAGTGGAGGACGGAGGGCTGGCTGTCTCTATAACGCTGAGGTCACTGTTCATGTGATGCGTTATAGGAAGAAAAATGACTAGAACAAGTTTCATGAGGTGCCTTAAAGCTGAACATTATTGGAAAAATAAATAAGGTAAACCCCTGTTAAATCAGGGGAATGCACTGGAGTCTCCACAGGCTACAGAGGTGGATCAGGGGCCAATAACCCCCAATAGGGCCCCATTAAAACTTGGCCCACAAAAGCATAGAATAAAATTTACAACTAAGTATAGGTTTGAAAACAAAGTTGCCTATAGTTTAAGTGTCCAATTAATTACTTTATTTTTTTAGACCAATGTAAGTGAGTATCACAGATAGAAAGGTCTGTGCTGTAAAAAAACATGAATCTCTGATTTACCACTGTAAAATTCAGCCCTTCTGTGTAATCTGCATGTTGTATGGAACAGGACAAACGTAAGGCAAGCTACAGCGGCTACATTAGGTTCATATCAAACTGAAAATGCTGATAACAGTTGTTGATGTTACAAATGAATAAATACACTGTGTGCACACTGTGTGTATTTTTAAAGGATTCATTTTGTTTTTCTACAACTACTGTGCTCTTAGTCAAACAAAAATGTTAACAAACCCCAAAGTAGTAAAAGTGAAGTTTTGGCTTTTAGGAGAATATCTACATGTACATCATTATTAGGCAACTATTAGTGTGCAGAATTATTATGCAACAAAATGAAATGAAAAACAAAGATTTTCCCATTTCACTTGTTTATTTTATATAATATATATATATATATATATATATATATATATATATATATATATATATATATACATATAGGTGAAAATATATATACATACATATATATGCAGCAAACACAGTATTTACACTTTTTACCTGCACTTACTGGCCAACAAAAAATAATGATAACATATAAATATATATATATACACACATATATATATATATATTAGGGCTGGGAATCGATTAAAAAAAATTAACTAATTAATTGCACATTTTCTGTAATTAATTGCAATTAATTGTGTTTTCCCCCAAGCTTGTTATCATCAATATTTAAATTAGGGCTGGGCAACGATTAAAAGGTTTAATCGTGAATAATCGCACAATGTTCTGTGATTAATCGCATTATACACAAAATGTAATAATGAATTCAAAATTAGTGTACTGCATACATTTTTAAAGAACTGCTATATGAACAAAAGTGCAATAACATTTGGTTTGCACTTTAAACAACACTTTAAACAAATGTTGTGCTTACAGCAGTTAAAACATTTCTTGTAAATCTGAACTTAAACATTGTAATCAAATTAAATATTAAAACCAAAAATATTTGCCACTGACAGGCATTAATATTTTGTTTAGTTTGTTACAGAAAAACAAGTTATGTCCAGAGCTTCAATCATAACATTATAACAATATAAACAATATAAATGTCTCTTTGTTTTCATTACAGTCAGAGATGTTTCATGCAGTTCCGTTAATAACACCCTCTCCTTTCACTTGCCAAACTCAAGGGTGTATGGGTAATGTAGTCTCTGCTCTTGGTGGGACAATTAGGAAGCGGCAGAGCTCTGGAAAGCGCTGCAGAGCAGGCAAAGGATTAAAACCTCTAGTATTAAAAGAGCATGTCGAAATGAGCGCTCGCTAAATAGCACGTTCTAAGATTGGCATGAGTGCATATCTGTACAGCTGTTGCAGTGCGCACTCAGGTTTTCATTTTAAAGCACTGTATGAATGCTCCTGAATCATTCTTTTGATTAAATACACAGCTGAACAACGCCAAGCTCTGTAAATAAATAATTGTCGGATGAATTAATGCGTTAACGTGATAAAACGCATCATGAACTCCTTGCTCCAGCCCTATATATATATATATATATATATATATATTCATATATATATATATATATATATATAACATTTTGGAATCTTGCCAAGCCTTGAGAATATATTTTCAAACTATTTAGGTGTTCTAAAAGATAATATTAATTTGCAATAACTACAACTTAAAATGATGGATGATGATAGAAAACCAAAAATTACATTAATTTGGGTAAATTATATAACATTTGGAACAAAAATAGCCAAAACTGGAGGCCAGAATGGCAAATAAGCAACACTCTGACATAAGCTGGGTTGTCTTTAAAATGTTTTGAATTTTAAAAGGAAATGGAGGTGAGATTGTTAACCAGAGGATACATATTAAAACCTGTATCAGAGTAAATCCTACCACACTGAGCCTCTGCTGAAGAGGCCCAAACCATTTCATCACATTACTGCCTGGACGTGTGGCTCTGAAGGCCATTAACACCACTATAGTCTTCCCAAGAACACAAGAGATACAGAGGACAAATGTGATGCCGAATGCTGTGTGGCGCAGCATACATGACCACTCAGAGGGACGGCCGATGAAGGTCAGAGAGCACAGGAAACACAGAGTCAGGGAGAAGAGCAGCAGGAAGCTCAACTCAGAGTTATTTGCTCGGACTATGGGAGTCTTCCTGTATTTGAAGAAAATCCATGCCACAACAGAAGTCATGCATGTTCCAAATAAAGATGCAGCAGTGAGCAGGGCTCCCATAATTTCTTCATTCGACAAAAACTCAGTCTCCTTCTTCACACAAGCATCTCGTTTGTCATTAGACCAGAAGTCTGGATGGCATTGTACACAGGTGATGGAATCTGTAAATGTATCACAAGATACAAGTGTTATTTTAGTTGTTTAAAAAAATTGCAGCTTGCAACAAAAAAATGACACATTTATCTTTATGCATACCTGCAGAAGGTTAACAGGGGTTTATTTGATACAGAAAATAGCCAAAACAAAATTGTGTTTCTTTAAAAATAAAAAGGAAATGCTTTAATATAATGACTAAAACATCCAACCTTTCAAAAAACTGATTGTTAAATATATGTCCTTCATTCCTATAAACCTAACCAAAGCCATTTTTAATAGTGTTTGTTTGGCAATTATTAGGCAAGTTGTATTTTAGAGGATTAATTTTGTTATTGTACAACTACAGTGCTCTTGGTCAATCCAAAATGTTAACAGACCCTCAAACCTGATCATTTAAGTAGCAAAAGTAATGTTTTGGCTTTCTTAAGAGAATATCTATATGTACACCATTATTAGGCAACTATTATTGTGCAGAATTATTATGCAACTGAATTATTAAACCCCCTCTTTGGGTTTGAGTGCCCGAAAGATCCTAGGAGCTATGTTGTGTGGGGCTATATGCCCCTGGTAGGGTCTCCCAAGGCAAACAGGTCTTAGGTGATGGGTCAGACAAAGTGCGGTTCAGAACCCTTTATGGATATAAAAAAATCAAGGACTGTTACGTTGCCCGGTATGGCGCAACCGGGGCACCACCCTGGAGCCATGCCCGGGGTTGGGGCTCGTATGCGAGAGCTTGGTACCCGGCCGGGCTTAGCTTGAAGGAGCAACGTGGGACCGACCCCCCGTGGGCCCACCACCTGCAGAACCGTAAGGTGTTGGTGCAATGTGGATTGATCTCATCAGAGGTGGTCGGGTTTCAGCTTTTCTTACCTTGGCCATGTTTCTGAGAACTGATCACCTCGTACTTCTCGACACTCCAGGTAGGTTGCAGTTGTGGAATATGGCAGCACTGGAGGATAATGGGTTCCTGGTAGCTTCATGTTTGATCTTTGCAAATCTTTGGTGGTTAATTTGCGTATTTTCTTCTCGATGCGTTTCTTGCGATCCTGTTGACTCATAGTTCTCTACAGGCCATGTCAAATCATGTCATGTCCTCCATGCTAGTCCAAGCATGGAGTAGACATAACTAGATGGTCTCCATGGTACTGCTGCACCTGGTGCTGGGGCCTTGGAGGAGTGTGTATTGAAGATACACCTCCCACTGACAGCCCCCACTGCAGTAATATAAAATCTCATGTTTTGTTTACTTCTTTAAGCAAACACATTCTGTACCTTTGATATACGTGTCTTTGCTTCATTCTTGCAAGAATAAAACCTGGCCTTTCGCTTTTTATAATATAATCTGTCTCCGTGTCTCTCTGGATAATATAAGTATATAGAATTCTTATAACAATTTGCTACAAAATGTTTGATGGTTCTGTGATCACGCCCCAATATCTTAGATATTTCAAGAGTGCAAGACTGTGAAAGACTTTTTACAATTTTTGACTTTTCAGAGTTAAATCTTTTTTTTGGCCCATTTTACTTGAGGAGAAGAATCTGCCTAATAATTATGCACACCTTGATATAGGGTGTTGGATCTCCTGTGCGACCGGAGCAGGAGCTTGGTTCGCATTGCCGGTAGTAAGTCAGACCTGTTCCCAGTGCATGTTGGACTCCCACAGGGCTGCCCTTTGTCACTGGTCCTGTTCATTATCTTTATGGACAGGATTTTTAGGCGCAGCCAGGGGCCGGAGGGAGTCTGGTTTGGGGACCACAGGATCTCGTCTCTGCTTTTTGCAGATGATGTTGTCCTGTTGGCTCCATCAAGCCAGGACCTTCAGTGTGCACTGGGACGGTTTGCAGACGAGTGTTAAGCGGCTGGGATGAGGATCAGCACCTCTAAGTCTGAGACCATGTTTCTCAGTCGGAAAAGGGTGGCTTGTCCTCAGGTTGGTGGAGAGCTCCTGACTCAAGTGGAGGAGTTCAAGTTTGACAGAGGGATCGGTGCAGCTTCTGCAGTGATGCGGTCGATGTACCGGTCTGTCGTGGTGAAGAAGGAGCTGAGCTGTAAGGCAAAGCTCTTGATTTACCGGTCAATCTATGTTCCTACTCTCACCTATGGTCATGAGCTTTGGGTCATGACCGAAAGAACAAGATCCCAGATACAATCGGCCAAAAAGAGCTTTCTCGCAGGATGGCGGAGCGCTCCCTTAGAGATAGGGTGAGGAGCTCGGTCACTCGGGAGAAGCTCAAATTAGAGCCGCTGCTCCTCCACATCGAGTGGAGCCAGATGAGGTGGCTCAGGCATCTGTTTTGGATGCCTCCTGGACGCCTCCCTAGGGAGGTGTTCCGGGCATGTCCCACCAGGAGAAAACCCCAGGGAAGACCTAGGACACGCTGGAGGGACTATGTCTCTCGGCTGGCCTGGGAACGCCTCGGTATCCCGCCGGAAGAGCTGGAGGAAGTGTCTGGGGAGAGGGAAGTCTGGGCGTCTCTGCTTAGACTGCTGCCCCCGCGACCCGCCCCCCGGATAAGCGGTAGAAGATGGATGGATCTCCTTTGGCCACACCCTCCCTCGTTACACAAATACACATCACCTGATTCCAATAAGGATTTAAGTGTACAGCTTGGAGTTGGAAATGATGGATAAAATGATGATATGGTCAAAATAATCACTTGCCTAATAATTGTGCACACATTGTATTTGGTCGTCCACAAAAAATATTTTTTCCTGGAGTTTCTTATTCACAGAACAGTGATTTATTTGAATATTGTGCTTGTTGTATAACAAAATTTGAAAAAAAATTGCTGACATGTCACAGCCACATGGGGTCTGCATTTATGGTAGAGCAGGACGTCCAATGTGTGTTAGCTGTTAGATTCCCTCTCTCCCCGGTTCATACTGTTGTTATGTCCTTGGGTAAGACACCTAACCCCTTTTGCCTCCAGGGCCTTAGCATTGGAGTTTGATGTATGAGATTGTAGAGGTAATTTTGGTGGTGGTCAAAGAAGGCCGTGAGCACAGTGTATGGCCCTCTCAGTCTTCCCCAGGTGTCACAGAGACAATGTTGGCCCGAATTAGTGATGGAAAACTCACTGTATACGTAGATGATTTTATTTAAAAAACAACAATATTACAAACCTATATCATTTATAAAATATTAACAGACCTGTGGTGTTGCTTATCTCTCCCTCTGCACAGGGAAAGCAGTCATAGCAGCAAACAGGTTTTCCTTTTTGGAGAACTTTAAGGGTTCCTGGTGGACACGCTTTACTGCAAACTGACAATGGCACCTGTTAAAATAAGAATGAGAATATACGTAAAGACACTCTATTGTCGTATTTGTGGCCACCATTATTTACTTTCCTGCTTTAAATTCTGCGCCCAAATTAAAGATGTATTTTCTAGATTCAGTTGTCTGTCTGTGGGTAAGGAAGCATCATAAAGACCAACTCTGACAAAGTCCACAGTGCCCTGTTCAGTGGGCTGCCAGTTAATGATTTCATATTTTGCTTCAGGGTCACCATTCTCATTGAAATGTACTTCATCTCCTTCCTTTGTTTTGAACCAAATGTTTCTAATGTGCTGTAAAGTCTGAATAATAAATGAAAAAGAATATTATTTGGACAGTAAACCATTATACAATTGTCTTTTTTAACAAGTCAATACTCACCATGAAGGTATCCAGCTGCACATTACTTTCACAGGTTTTATTACACTTTAGTATTTTATGAAGTGCATGGACCACAGCATACACTCCCTTATAGACATTGTTAAAGATTGGCATGAGTGACATATCTGTGAAGCTGTTGTGCACTTCACTCAGGTTTTCATTTCCTGTACATTGTTTCTGAATGCTTCCTGAATTGTTTTGATTAAATACACAGCTGAACAATGCTTCCCAAAACTCTGTAAATAAATTGTTACTAGATGAATTGAGTGGGTTTATATCCATCATGAACTCCTTCATGCCACTGACATGAGCTTTTGGGATTGACAGCCCTATAGCTCCGTCTAAAATGTGGTACTTATCCCTAGTAGCAATTTGTGAGTCGAATATCCAACTCTCACTTCCCACCCACTGATACCCAGTGACATTGTGATGTGACAGCGCAAGTATGAGTACATCCATATCCATGTGTGACACAAAAGCCACTATCACTTTAGAAGTAGAATGTTTAATTATGTTAACAATATTCTGTATTTTTTCTGGTGGGTCAGTCCTGAAGAAGGATACTGAGTACTCAACACAAATGCCCAACTGCTCGGCAGTTTCTTTGAAGGTGGCCATGCCATTTTTGCCATAATCATCATTTGTTCTAATAGCTCCCACCCATGTCCAGCCAAAGTGTCTGACCAGCTGGGCCAGGGCTCTGCTCTGGTAGAGGTCACTGGGTATAGTTCTGAGGAAGGATGGGTATTTAACTTTGTCACTAAGACATGCACAAGTGGCAAAGTGGCTGATCTACAAACAAAGGATACATGTTGCGTTTAATACAAAACATGAGCATAAAAGGTACACAAAATTACACACAAACTGAAATTTGATTTACTAACCAGAGGTATATGAAAAGGTCCAATGACAGTAGCTATAGCCATGCAAGGAGACGATGATGTCTCTCCCAAAACGGCCTGTACTTGGGCTGATCTGACACATTGTTTTTGAGAGGGCACAAACAGCTCTTCATTTCCATTTGCCAGAGCTAGTGCAACTCTCACTCCTTTTGCAATGGATCCACAGGAATCATACATCTTATAGCCCAGAGAAATACCAGGCAGTAGGTCTGAACTGTTATTAATCTCCTCTATAGCAAACATCATAGCCTGAGCAAACTGGAATTCCCTAAAGTTCAAACTACACAAAAACACAATGACAAAACTATGGGTATATAGCCATACCTGTTGACAATTATACATTTTTATACTTTGAGTTTTTTTCTTTTTCTTCTCATTTATGCTTTTCTGTCACTTACCTTGTGCACCGTAGCATCAGTGGTTTTTGCATGTAATCCTCCTGTCTGTTTACCCAGCTACTGTGAAAAGAAAAGATTGCTCCCAACATAACATCACCGTTCTTAGACAGCTGTGGATTTTCCACATCCCCTATCTTCTGACAGACTGCCTCATCAGCCTGTGAGAAAGACACTAGCAGCAGCAGATGGAGAAATGCCCAGCCCTGCTCTGGCCACCTCTGTGTGTCCATCGTGCTATCTAAGACTGCTATCAGCACAGACAGGGGTTGTCTAGAGCTTGCACTGATATTTATACATTTCCTCAGAGTAAACTTCTGAACAGAGATTTGACACTTAACAAAGTGGGATGGTTTTAAACCTTTGCTTGAATGCAAGAAACCGATTATTACCATTACCAAAACCATTACTACACAGAAACTTCTAACAAATAAGTCATAGTATAAATCATTTTTATAAAGACACTTGTTTTAGTATAAATCTCATAGGAGTAAACTGACCCATGCACTAAAATTTTCATTAAAATTTGGTTAGGTCTTATGTTTCCTTGCAATTAACTACAAATGGATTTAAGGTCTTTAAACTTCTAGTTTCTTCCAGTCTTATTAACGTTTTTTCCACTTATCTCCCGTTACACATATCTTTTGTTTTTGGAAAAAAACGGAGTAAAAGGTGTTAATGCAGTTTTCCCCCCGTTGTTATTAAACATACCGTATCAACTGAGCAGGCTTGACTGTAATAAAAGTAATAATGTATTGAATTTATATTGTGGCGTTTTAAGGCCCTCAAAGTGCTCCTGCACTCCCTGAGATACCTAAATGGTTCTGGGCGCCCCTTGTTCAAAAGGGCGATGAACAAGTAACATCAACACCTTCTGCGAACCTCACCATCTCTGTCCTATCCCCAGATTCACCAATGGGATTTCCAGATCACCTGGAAATTTTGGTAAAATCTGGAATTAAGATGATACCCCTTACACCTAACTTGGCCATTTCACAGGTACTGTCATTATCCCTTAAAACACCACCCCCAAAACCACCCAGGTGTACCACTTCTACACCTTGGCCAGTACTTAGAGTCCAATGCACCACCTGTTAGACCCCCTCCACCTCCTCCCAGACCAGCTCCAAAAGCCTTGACTAGCATCAAGGCTACTATCAGTGATTAGGACACCGAGGGCCTCTGTTTTGTCATAAAAAAAACCCTTATCAACCTGAGGCCCTGGGAGAGAACACTCCCCTCTAGCTCCATAGCTACAGTCAGAAGTCGCAGATTGCAGAAGATAATAACAGTTAGATTGTCTAATCAGACAAATCTGATTCAAATCCCCTGCAAACAGAAGTCAGATCCTGCTCAAACGGACTTGAAACTTGCACTGTTCAATGTCAGGTCTTTGGGAAACATTTTTTTTTTTTATTAATATGTCCGTTTATGCTATCTAAAAACTATTGTTTTACTATGGACTTACTATTTTATTGCCCTGTCGTAATGACAATATCGGTGAATAGGGGACCAATGGGCGGATGACATCCATTTTTTTACAATCTATGGTCGCCGCACTTTTCCAGCATTTTTCAAATATTGCCAGTGGGCGGAGTTCGACTCTGACTAGGGGTTTAGTTACACTTAAATTCCAAAAGTTGCTGTTGGACCTACTGTTGTACAGAAGAGATACATTGATAACACCAGGACACAGTTTATGGGGGCAATCAGGTTTGAAAAAGCCTCATCAGGTCAAGTTGATTTCTTGAATTGTTATACTTCAAATGCTTTAAATTTTATGGACACAATTACTCCTGTTAAGGGTTAAAGTGACCAGGAAGAGGCAGAAGGCTTTGTGGGGCAATGCTAATTCTGTCAGGGCACAGAAAAGGTAATGCCAAAAGAAAATGGCATAAATTTAAACTTAATTCATTATAAGGGTATACAAAGAAAATGTTTTCAAAGTTTGCAAAGCAAGAGAAATATTCTTAACAGCAGTAACAACTCGCGTGTCCTGTTTGCTACAGGACATGCCTCATCTCATGTTAAAAGGGTTAGAGAGCGCCTAACCCTTTTAACATTTAAAGTGACATATAACAAAACAGCAAAACAAAATACAAACAATTATAAGTTCCATTCATAAAACAGAAGGAAAAAAACAGATCTATTAATTTCCTATCATTTAAGTTTTTATTTGTAATACAATTATTTTATTAAATTATAAAACAAATTTAATCAATATTATTTTTTACATTTACAATTAATTTATACATTTTAGTTTCTTTAATAAAGATACAAATTTCATTGTAAAATCTTAGCTCTAGAGACTGGAGCCATCTTTTGTACCAGGCTGTAAACATGATTTTTACACTTGTTAAGTCACCATTGGGTTTCTCCTTATATTTCCGCTTTTGGAGCCTGCCCTCTGGTGGACGACAGTATATCGCTGTAAAATCGCCGTAAAATCGCCGATAACATTTATTTTATTATTATATTGGGGATTTGATTGTTTTAAGCTTTATAAATGATCAACTACTATTAACTACTATTATTAACTACTATCAAATACTGTTGGGAACATTTGTGTCTTTTGTATCAATCTTAGCCGCCAGTTCAGGGCCGATGTTAACAAAGTAGTCGTTAAATGAATTAACTATATCTTCCAAATTGCCTTCTTTTTCACTGTTTTTGATCAGGTAATTAGGGAAGGAAAAAACATTTTTAGGATCCTTGTTCATTGCCT
Organism: Perccottus glenii; assembly: GCA_024416835.2. NCBI lineage: Eukaryota > Metazoa > Chordata > Actinopteri > Gobiiformes > Odontobutidae > Perccottus > Perccottus glenii. The sequence continues at coordinate 16,559,374 of CM044550.2, forward strand.
GATTTAGAACATTCTATGTACATGCCCATGACCTTTCATATTGTTTTTATTTCTTTCAATTAGATTTCTATAATCTTTTTACATTTTCTGATGATATTTGTTAGTTTATTTGTATAAAACATTGTTTCATACTTTTTCCTTAAAAATATTCTATAAAGTGTATTTTTCTTTTTAAATGCATTAACTAATCCCTTTGTCATCAATGGAACATATTAATTTGTTGGGCAGTGAGTGTCATACAATTGTTTAAATATACTTGGTTAAGTTTTCATATGCTCTATTTAAATTGTTTTCCCCCAAGACATCATTCCAATTTTGTTTTGATAAACTTTGTTTGAATGCATTGATTGTGTTATCAGTTTTGGCTCTTATGTGCTTTATTAATGTTTTATTGTTTTTGTTATTATTCATTTTTCTTCCAGGAGTGAGAATACTGGTAGGTGGTCAGTAATATCATTATTAGTCTACCACTTGTCATGGTCTGATTTAAAACGTTTGTGAAAATATTATCAATTAAGGTGGAGCAATGTGAGGTGATTCTAGCGGGGCGTATTGTTATACTATATAGGGAAATACTATACACAATTTAAAGTTCTCTGTAAGTTTATGTGTTTTTAATTTTAAAACTAATAAATCCTCACAGATATCTTTATGTTTTTGATTTTTGATTTGTTCCATACTGTCTAAACATACTCTATTTTACCCCCAGGCACTATATAAATACAAGAAACAAGTATGTTTTTGTGTTTTTTTCATATTAATATAATTGTGACACATTCAAACAGATTATCAATAGCAAAAGTCATGTTGTCCACCAATTTGGCCTTTGTAGAAGTGTATTTCAGGGTCAACATTATTTAACATATCATTTATTGATTCATATTCATCACCTGCAAATATTTCCAGTTCATCCAGAGCATCCACATTATCAGTTAGTAATGAGTCAGTGTGATGACAACCCCTACATGACATTTTAAATCTGTTGCTTAACACGAAGTATTTTTGCCTGCTAAGGTGTTCTACCATTGACAAGGGAAGCCCTGGTTTAACCAGTTGATTAACTTTCAGGTTACTGTTTAGCTGTGGCACAAAGGTCACATGTGGGTGATGGTCAATGAGAGGCTGAGGCAAAATTATGTTTAAACAAATTTATGACAGAAAGAAGATTATTATTAGTAAATGTATATAGAAAATAGAAGGAAATACACATGTATTAATTTTAAAACTCTAAAAGGTAATTTACTAAAATAAAAAATACCAATTAAAAGCTTGAGTGTTTATGTTGAGTACTCATTATGCTCTGTGCTATACACGCACAAAGCAAACAATAAGGACAGACTAAAACATGCAATGTAAAGGATGTGCCGCTATACACAAGAGGTGACTAGGTGACAATAATCTGCCATCTACTCAAAAAATAAAGGAACAACATCTTATTCTTAAACAGATCTGAGATTTTTTTTTCCCATCCTGAAGTGTGACACTACTTTAGAATGCTGTGACCTATGTTGTATTATAGTACTTTATCACTTAAAGTTTTTTCTAAATATTAAAAATATTAAATATAAACTAACTAATTGATATATTGGCATGATAACATGATGAACTTCTAAGAATATTTGAAATATTTTTCCAACATCATTGTTTTTTGACTCCTTTACCCACCATGTTCTTTTTTGTATTTTTATCTGGTTTTAATAAAATTATGTAACATTTTGGAACAAAAATACAAAAGAGAAGCCCAAAACTGGAGGCTAGAATGGCAAATATTTCCACAGCAACACTAAACTTTCCAGGAGAACTGACATAAGCTGGGATAAAAGTGATCCAGACTGCACAGAAGATTAACATACTGAAGGTTATGAATTTAGCTTCATTGAAGTTATCAGGTAGTTTTCGAGCCAGAAAAGCTAGAATAAAACACAACAAAGCCAAAAGTCCAATGTATCCAAGTAAAGCCCAAAAACCAAAAGCTGAGCCGAGGGCACACTCTATAATTATTTTATCATTAAAATGCTTTAAATTTTTAAAAGGAAATGGAGGTGAGATTGTTAACCAGAGGATACATATTAACACCTGTATCAGAGTAAATCCTACCACACTGAGCCTCTGCTGAAGGGGCCCAAACCATTTCATCACATTACTGCCTGGAAGTGTGGCTCTGAAGGCCATTAACACCACTATAGTCTTCCCAAGAACACAAGAGATACAGAGGACAAATGTGATGCCGAATGCTGTGTGGCGCAGCATACATGACCACTCAGAGGGACGGCCGATGAAGGTCAGAGAGCACAGGAAACACAGAGTCAGGAGAAGAGCAGCAGGAAGCTCAGCTCAGAGTTATTTGCTCGGACTATGGGAGTCTTCCTGTATTTGAAGAAAATCCATGCCACAACAGAAGTCATGCAAGTTCCAAATAAAGATGCAGCAGTGAGCAGGGCTCCCATAGTTTCTTCATACGACAAAAACTCAGTCTCCTTCTTCACACAAGCATCTCTTTTATCATTAGACCAGAAGTCTGGATGGCATTGCACACAGGTGATGGAATCTGTAAATGGCACATTCAATGTGTTAGTGTATTATGTTTATGTGTTGTAGATTTAAATATAGAAGAGCTCTTCAGTTAACCTTTATACATGTGGTAACCAATATTTATTTATATATATTACATGTATTATTATTACGACACTATTCAAACCCACACTGCAAACAAGCTTTTTTAAGTTATAAGGACTTTGCATTACAATTACACCTTTACAAGTGATTGTCTAAAAAGTTTTTTTTTTCTGCTGCATATGACTTTTTTTTTTCATGTACATCTATATACAGAGATAAAAAGAATAAACACTTTTAAATTGCAGGACCTGTGGTGTTGCTTATCTCTCCCTCTGCACAGGGAATGCAGTCATAGCAGCAAACAGGTTTTCCTTTTTGGAGAACTTTAAGGGTTCCTGGTGGACACGCTTTACTGCAAACTGACAATGGCACCTGTTAAAATAAGAAATGAACACATAGTGACATATTTTCACTGTTACAAAAATCTGAAGAAATCATTATAGTGCACAACAAACTGCTGTAGAGTTTCAGATATTCACACTACCTCCTTTGAATGTTGTGCCCAAATTAAAGATGTATTTTCTATATTCAGTTGTCTGTCTGTGGGTAAGGAAGCATCATAAAGACCAACTGTGACAAACTCCACAGTGCCCTGTTCAGTGGGCTGCCAGTTAATGATTTCATATTTTGCTGCAGGGTCACCATTCTCATTGAAATATACTTCATCTCCTTCCTTTGTTTTGAACCGAATGTTTCTAATGTGCTGTAAAGTCTAAATTATAATAACATAATTTGGACAGTATATCATTATGTATTAACATGTTTTTAACAATTCAATACTCACCATGAAGGGATCCAGCGGCACATTACTTTCACAGGTTTTATTACACTTTAGTATTTTATGAAGTGCATGGGCCACAGCATACACTCCCTTATAGACATTGTTAAAGATTGGCATGAGTGACATATCTGTGAAGCTGTTGTGCACTTCACTCAGGTTTTCATTTCCTGTACATTGTTTCTGAATGCTTCCTGAATTGTTTTGATTAAATACACAGCTGAACAATGCTTCCCAAAACTCTGTAAATAAATAATTAATAGATGAATTGAGTGGGTTTATATCCATCATGAACTCCTTCATGCCACTGACATGAGCTTTTGGGATAGACAGTCCTATAGCTCCATCCAGAAGGTGGTGCTTGTCCATTGCAACTGTTTTGGAATCAAAAATCCAAGCCTCTGTACCAACCCACTGGAATCCAGTCAGGTTGTGTTGAGATAATGCTCATTTATCAGAGCAAGCACTTCCTTGGGTGTAAGAAATGTGACTATCACTTTAGAAGTAGACTGTTTAATTATGTTAACAATATTCTGTATTTTTTCCGGTGGGTCATTCCTGAAGAAGGATACTGAGTACTCAACACAAATGCCCAACTGCTCGGCAGTTTCTTTGAAGGTGGCCATGCCATTATTGCCATAAGCATCGTTTGTTCTAATAGCTCCCACCCATGTCCAGCCAAAGTGTCTGACCAGCTGGGCCAGGGCTCTGCTCTGGTAGAGGTCACTGGGTATAGTTCTGAGGAAGGATGGGTATTTAACTTTGTCACTAAGACATGCACAAGTGGCAAAGTGGCTGATCTACAAACAATGAACACAAAAACATGTTGTGTTTAATATAAAAAATGAGCATAAAAGGTACACAAAATAACACACAAATTATAATTTTTATTTACTCACCAGAGGTATATGAAAAGGTCCAATGACAGTAGCTATAGCCATGCAAGGAGACGATGATGTCTCTCCCAAAATGGCCTGTACTTGGGCTGATCTGACACATTGCTCTTCATCAGAGGACACAAAAAGCTCTTCATTACCATTAACAAGAGCCAGTGCTCCTTTCACTCCATGAGCAATGGATCCACAGGAATCATACATCTTATAGCCCAGAGAAATACCAGGCAGTAGGTCTGAACTGTTATTAATCTCCTCTATAGCAAACATCATAGCCTGGGCAAACTGGAATCCCCTAAAATTCAAGCTGAAGCCAAAATCATGATTAATTTTATCATACTCATTTATGATAATAAACCATGATAACTTCTATTTATTTCTTTAGTGTACTATTAATGAAAATCTCCAAAAGGAAAGTTACATCATTAATTTAAAAAAGAAAATTGTATTTCTCTATCTTACCTGGTGCACTGCAGTGGCAGTGGTTTTTGTATGTAATCATCCAGTCTGTTTTCCCAGCTGTTGTGAAAATTGAAAATTCCCCCCAGCAAAATATCCCCATTTTTTAATATCTGAGGGTTTTCATTATCACCTCGTTGCCAACAAATTTCTTTTGTATAAAAAAAAGATGCCTTTATCAGCAGGTGAAAGATTGCCAAACCCTCATTTAGTCTGCTCTTTGTGACAATCATTACTCTGGTCTTGACCTGTGGGTGGCACCATACTGAGAAACAGCGGTGTGTTCTTGTATTTATGTCATTACTGTCTTAATGCCATTACGTCATAACTTGTTTTAGGAACTTATTATGTGGCATTTGTTTTCATCTTAGAATGGTAATTCTTTCATCAATTTAAACTACATTTGTTAGTATTATTCACATAAACTTCACATACACATAGTGTTTGCTTTTGATTTGACATATAGACATATATCTTTGCTACTTCCCAGAAGCTACAAATACAAATTGCACTCTAGTCTTTGTATACTAGATGGTGCGTACCACTTTTCGTTTTTGTCTTTAATCACATTCCAAATTTTTTTTCTTTTCTGAAAAATATTTTACAAACTTCTGTACTACTCTTTCAAAGGTAATGTCAAGCCAAATGTCAAGGTTTATTTCTATTGCAGGCACATGCAGATAAGGGGCCAATGGGGGTCTGAGCCCCTGCCCCTTTGGCCTGATGCCCAAAAGTGCACTTTTGTCAAAGACACATTTTAACAAAACAGTTAAAGCCTGATCTGTATTTTTGTTAATATATGCAGAATGTTTGGAGGGAAATGATTAAAAAAATGTAATTCATTGCAAATATTTTGTCAATAGAACTTGGAGATTAACCTTATTTGGCCCTCTGAGTGCTCTCAGAGTCACATTTTATTGTTGTTTTTTTGTGGGCAGCGGTGCGTTCACTCATGGGCTGGTCATCTGCTGAAGCGCACTCTCACACCCTGGAGGCGTCCTGGGGCAGGTGTAGTCACGTTATAGTCTATTTGTCCATAAGAAAATTTAGAAAGTTAATTGGAGTGCTACAGTCACTGAAGTCACTGTGATTCAAAGAACAACAGGTAATAAACCCTAGATACACATCAGTTATAATAAATCAGACTACACATTTACTTCTTGTGGTGGACATCCTTATAGATCCTTGTCCAGCTGTCCACACTGGTCAGGATGCGCACACGGCTTTCTTTTGAGCATCTTTGCTCCGATCTCCTCCCTTCAGTCTGGGGAGGGACGCGGTAAAGCAACAACATTCGCTGCAGTTTTTTCACAGCGCGCCCTGGTGTAAACTTTATACAAAGACATTCCGTCGGGCAGTCTTGTTGTCACGAGCGCGCACAGCAACATATAACAGCGAGATGACTCGAGGAAACGTCAACTGTTTATGTCCCATTACCTTTGTTAAGTTAATTGTGACATTTTATGTCACATTGTTTTGTTGTTACTGACTGCTCTCCCCCTTGGGCTAGGTCATATAATCTATGTCCAAGCATTTGTTTGTTGACTGAGTGACACGCTCATAACAACTTAAGACAGCAATATGAGTAACCTGGGGTGAGAGGTGTGAACATGTACACTATATAAACTTCATGTTTATATAGTTGATACTATGTTATTCGCTCCTTCTTGCAAGATTTAAACCCATGACCATCTTTTTAAATTTTACATGGTGTCTTTGTCATCTCATTTGAACCCAATAAAGCTTTAAACAATTCTTATAACAACCTTCACGTTTACTCCCAGTGGAGGACGGAGGGCTGGCTGTCTCTATAACGCTGAGGTCACTGTTCATGTGATGCTTTATAGGAACAAAAATCACTAGAACATGTTTCATGAGGTGCCTTAAAGCTGAACATTATTGGAAAAATAAATAAGGTAAACCCCTGTTAAATCAGGGGAATGCACTGGAGTCTCCACAGGCTACAGAGGTGGATCAGGGGCCAATAACCCCCAATAGGGCCCTATTAAAACTTGGCCCACTGCAACCAACAGAATAGAATAAAATTTAAAGTATAGGTTTAAAAACAAAGTGGCCTATAGTTTAAGTGTCCAGTTATTTTTTTAGACCAATGTAAGTGAGTATCACAGATAGAGTGGTCTGTGCTGTAGAAAAACATGGATCTCTGATTTACCACTGTAAAATTCAGCCCTTCTGTGTAATCTGCATGTTGAATGGAACAGGACAAACGTAAGGCAAGCTACAGCGGCTACATTAGGTTCATATCAAACTGAAAATGCTGATAACAGTTGTTGATGTTAAAAATGAATAAACTACTAATACACTGTGTGCACAAGTATTAGGCAAGTTGTATTTTTGAGGATTAATTTTTTTTATTGTACAACTAGAGTCCTCTTGGTCAATCCATAATTTTAACAAACACTCAAACCTGATTATTTAAGTAGTAAATGTGAAGTTTTGGCTTTCTTAATGTATCTACATGTACACCATTATTAGGAAACTATTAGTGTTCAGAATTATTCCATCCATCCATCCATCTTCTACCGCTTATCCGGGGCCGGGTCGCGGGGGCAGCAGTCTAAGCAGAGACGCCCAGACTTCCCTCTCCCCAGACACTTTCTCCAGCTCTTCCGGGAAAATACCGAGGCGTTCCCAGGCCAGCCGAGAGACATAGTCCCTCCAGCGTGTCCTAGGTCTTCCCCGGGGTCTCCTCCCGGTGGGATATGCCCGGAACACCTCCCTAGGGAGGCGTCCAGGAAGCAACCAAAACAGATGCCCGAGCCACCTCAGCTGGCTCCTCTTTATGTGGAGGAGCAGCGGCTCTACTTTGAGCTCCTCCCGAGTGACCGAGCTCCTCACCCTATCTCCCGTCACCCTCCGGAGAAAGCTCATTTCGGCTGCTTGTATCCGGGATCTTGTTCTTTCGGTCATGACCCAAAGCTCATGACCATAGGTGAGAGTAGGAACGTAGATTGACCGGTAAATCGAGAGCTTTGCCTTACAGCTCAGCTCCTTTTTCACCACGACAGACCGATACATCGACCGCATCACTGCAGAAACTGCACCGATCCGTCTTACAATCTCACGTTCCCCGTCTTGGGGTCTTGTTCCCTCACTCGTGATCAAGACCCCAAGATACTTGAACTCCTCCACTTGAGGCAGGAGCTCTCCACCAACCTGAAGGGGACAAGCCACCCTTTTCCGACTGAGAACCATGGTCTCAGACTTGGAGGTGCTGGTCCTCATCCTAGCCGCTTCACACTCGGCTGCAAACGGTCCTAGTGCACACTGAAGGTCCTGGCTTGATGGAGCCAACAGGACAACATCATCTGCAAAAAGCAGAGACGAGATCCTGTGGTCCCCAAACCAGACTTCCTCCGGCCCCTGGCTGCACCTAGAAATCCTATCCATAAACATGGACAAAAAACTTCGATTGTACAGGGACTGGACAGCCCTTAGCAAAGAGCCCCGGACCCCATACTCCCAGAGCACCCCCCACAGGGCGTCACGAGGGACACAGTCGAAAGCCTTCTCCCGATCCACAAAACACATGGGGACTGGTTGGGCAAACTCCCATAAACCCTCCAGCCCCCTGGAGAGGGTATAGAGCTGATCCAGTGTTCCACGACCAGGACGAAAACCGCATTGTTCCTCCTGAATCCAAGGTTCAACTATCGGCTGCATTCTCCTCTCCAGTACCCTGGCATAGACTTTCCCGGGGAGGCTGAGGAGTGTGATCCCTCTGTTATTGGAACACAACCTCCGGTCCCCCTTCTTAAAAAGAGGGACCACAAACCCGGTCTGCCAGTCCAGAGGTACTGTACCCAACCGCCACGCGATGTTGCAGAGGCGTGTCAACTAAGACAGCCCCACAACTTCCAGAGACTTGAGGTACTCAGGACGTATAATGAGGCGGCGGGCGGTTTGCCAGAATTTCTTCGAGGCCAACAGACCTTTTACATGGTCTCGCCGAACTCCTCCCAGACCCGAGTATTAGCCTCCACAACCACCCGGGCTGCAGTCCACTTGGCGTGCCGGTACCTATCAGCTGCCTCAGGAGTCCCACGAGCCAACCAGGCTCGGTAGGTCTCCTTCTTCAGCTTGACGGCATCCCTTACTTCCGGTGTCCACCGGAATTGGGGGTTGGTGCCACGACAGGCACCGGAGACTTTACAGCCACAGCTTCGAGTGGCCGCATTGACAATGGAGGTGGAGAACATGGTCCACTCGGACTCAATGTCTCTAACCTCCCTCGGGATCTGGTCGAAGCTCTGCCGGAGGTGGGAGTTGAATATCATTCTGACAGGAGGCTTGGCCAAACATTCCCAACAGACCCTCACAGTACGTTTGGGTCTGCCAAGTCTGTCCAGCTTTCTCCCCATCGGATCCAACTCACCATCAGGTGGTGATCAGTTGACAGCTCCGTCAACCATCAGGTCAGATGAAACAACTACAAAGTCGATCATTGATCTCTGGCCTAGGGTGTCCTGGTGCCACGTGCACTGGTGGACACCCTTATGCTTGAACAAGGTGTGTGTTATGGACAAACTGTGACTAGCATAGAAGTCCAACTCAACAGTGAGAGACCTATCCCCGACCCGAAGGCGCAGGGAAGCGACCTTCTCGTTCACTGGGGTGAACTCCAACACATGGCGGCTGAGCTGGGGGGCTATGAGCAAGCCCACACCAGCCCGCCGCCTCTCACCGCAAGCAACTCCAGAGTAGTGGAGAGTCTCGGATTTCGGTTCCAGAGCCCAAGCTGTGCGTGGAGGTGAGCCCGACTATCTCTAGTCGGTATCTCTCAACCTCCCGCTCAAGCTCAGTCACCTTCCCTGCCAGCGAGGTGACATTCCATGTTCCTAGCGCCAGATTCCGTGTCCGGGGATTGGGTCGTCGAGGCCTCCGCCTTCGACTGCCGTCCAATCCACTTTGCAACGGCCCCCTACGGCTCCTCCTGCAGGTGGTGGGCCCACGGGAGGTTGTCCCCACATCGCTCCTTCGGGCTGAGCACGGCCGAGTCTCGTGTGAAAAGACCCGGCCACCAGGCGAGCGCCCGGGCCTGGCTCCAGGGTGGGCCCCGGTTGCGCCATACCGGGCGACGTCATGGTCCTTGATATTTTATTATCCATAAAGGGTTTTGAACCGCTCTTTGTCTGGCCTGTCACCTAGGACCTGTTTGCCTTGGGAGACCCAACCAGGGGCAAATACTCAAACCCCTCCACCGTGATAAGATTGCAGTTCAATTGCGGTTGTCCACCAATTTGGCATTTAGAATTTTGTCCACATAAAGGGCAACACCCCCACCACTTTTCTGGTTTCTAGAAACCATCTAGTGTACATTTAACTGGTTTCTCCATATTTATATTATATTTATATTATTATTATTATTTTAATCCTGCTTATGCAGATATTCTTTAATATTATTAAAGTTTGCATATAAGCTACGGCTATTGAAATGACATTTTTCTGGTTTGTTGAGTGCAATTAGTTGTTTATCATTTTAGTATTCACAGATAAGACGATTGTCTTTGTAGAAGTGTATATCAGGGTCAACATTATTTAACATATCATTTATTGATTCATATTTATCTCCTGCAAATATTTCCAGTTCATCCAGAGCATCCACATTATCAATTAGTAATGAGTCAGTGTGATGACAACCCCTACATGACATTTACACACGTCGACAAAATTGTTGGTACCCTTCGGTCAATGAAAGAAAAACTCACTCACCTTTAACTCTAAGGAGACCTTTAGAGTTAAAGGTCTCCACAATCCCTGGTTTTCCTGGGAGCTGTCTAAACCTTTGAAAATAATAGATTATGCTTGGGCTAAGGCAAGAAAAACAAAGTACTGGCTGGAGATTTGAGATGACTCAGAAATCGCTGCACCCCCCTGTTTAAAAAGGCAAAATGTAAATATTACTTGTCTAAAAGTACAAGTTTACAAGTTCCAAAAGATTCTGAGGAGTTTTCCAAGACTCTAGCCTTGGTTCTGAGGGGCCTCCTTCAAAGGAAGGATCCTGGCAATTGGGAAATGGCATCTATTTACCACAGAAATGGCTGCCTCTTCACAGACTCATTACGACCACAGCCACAAATGTATCAAAAAACAAATTGATAACTTTTACAAATAACAAATAGACAACTCCGGTCTTTCTGTGAGGAGTCTGCATGTCCTCCACGTGTTACTGTGGGTTCTCTCCGGGTACTCCGGCTTCCTCCCACCGTCCAAAGACATGCATGTAAAGGTCAATTGGCAAATCTAAAGTGTCCCTATTGAATGAATGTGAGAGTGAATGGTTGTCAGTCACTGTCTGTCTCTAAATGTTAGCCCTGAGACTAACTGGCCACTGTCCAGGGTGTACCCCACCTCAGGCCCAAAGCTGCTGGGATAGGCTCCAGTCACCCGCGACCCCTAACGGGACAAAGCGGTAGAAAATGAATGAATGAATGAATGAATAAACTTTTTTGGCACATGTGTCTAGATGATACTCACCAAATTTGGAGCTGTTTAGATGAAAACCCTTTAGCACAAGGGGTGCGATTTAGGTGGTCACGCATTCCACCCAACATAATAGATTTCCTGTTGAGTTTATGGTATGGCTGTAAAAAACTTTTCTGTTTGCCCTGAGGTGTCCTATGGATGTACCAAGTTTTGTATTTCTACATTTGAAAAAATGTACTTTCACTTTCCATAGGCACAATGTATTTTCATTTTCCAGGGGTCGCCACTGAGTCATTTTTTATTCGTTTTCCTCGGGGACTTCAAATACATACATTTTTGGGGCCAATAAATTTGACTTTTCAGTGCACGTTTACTGGGTCAAATTGAGGATTGTTTTGCAGAAAAACTATAATAAAAAGAAATATAACTCGAGCAAAAACGACAAGAAAAAGTGCTGTCTATTGAACACACATGTGTTTAGCTCATTTTGGCTAAGTTTGGTGTCTGTGGAATGAAGCAGCTTTTTTCTGTTGGTTTTTAAAAGAGAGGTGTATTCACATCTTCAATTCAAAATGGCCGCCTTCCCGTGTGGGATAGGGTGTGGTCCCCATTGGCTTTTTTGTTCATAAGCCCATGCTGGATGTGTGTACCAAGTTTCATTTGCCTACGACAAACTAAAATTTTCACTTCCCATTGACATTTTCCACATATTTGGGATGTTTCTATGGCAACACATTTATAGATAGGGGGTGGTTGTCATTGGCTTTTAAACTCGTCATGACATAAGAGATGTGTGTACCAAATTTCATGTCTCTATGACAAACTAAATTCTTGGGTCCCATTATAAGTTTGTAGCGGGCGCTGGAGGGCCATTTCTAAAGATAACCCTTTTATTTACATATCTTTGTGTTCAGGTCATGAATGTGCACAGTTAAAAGTTAAGAGACATTTTACTTTCACAAAAATGTCCTCGTTACAGGCTTGCCACACCCATACCCAATAAGATTTCAAAACAAAGTCACAACTTTGGTTGGCACACGTGTCTAGATGATACTCACCAAATTTGGGGACATTTAGATTAAAACACAATGATTTGCATCTTTTTCGCAAAGTGCGATTTTGGTGGCGTGCGTTTCACCCCACATGGCGGACTTCCTGTTGAGTTTAGGGTGTGGCTGTCATAGACTTTTATATTTGCCCTGAGGCAAAAATATTAAAAAAATAATAATAATCTGAGCAAAAACAATAGGCCCTCCCAGTCATCACCGGCTCGGGCCTTATACAAATTCTATGAATGTTAACCAATGAAAGTCAGACATTGCTTTTCAACCATGCTTCAACGGAAAAAAATAAACTCATGGAAGAGGCCTAGACAAAATTGTTGGTACCCCTAACTTAATATTTTGTTGCACAACCTTTTGAGGCTATCACTGCAATCAGAAGATTCCTGTAACTGTCAATGAGACTTCTGCACCTCTCAGCAGGTATTTTGGCCCACTCCTCATGAGCAAACTGCTCCAGTGGTTTCCGGTTTGAAGGGTGTCTTTTCCAGACGGCATGTTTCAGCTCCTTCCAAAGATGCTCAATAGGATTGAGGTCAGGGCTCATAGAAGGCCACTTTAGAATAGTCCAATGTTTTCCTCTTAACCATTCTTGGGTGTTTTTAGCTGTGTGTTTTGGGTCATTGTCCTGTTGCAAGACCCATGACCTGCGACTGAGACCAAGCTGTCTGACACTGGCCAGCACATTTCTCTCTAGAATCCCTTGATAGTCTTCAGATTTCATTGTACCCTGCACAGATTCAAGACACCCTGTGCCAGATGCAGCAAAGCAGTCCCAGAACATAACAGAGCCTCCTCCATGTTTGACAGTAGGGACAGTGTTCTTTTCTTGATATGCTTCATTTTTCCGTCTGTGAACATAGAGCTGATGTGCCTTGGCAAAAGTTCCATTTTTGTCTCATCTGTCCATAGGACATTCTCCCAGAAGCTTTGTGGCTTGTCAACATGTAGTTTGGCATATTCCAGTCTAGCTTTTTTATGATTTGTTTTCAACAATGGTGTCCTCCTTGGTCGTCTCCCATGTAGTCCACTTTGGCTCAAACAACGACGGATGGTGCGATCTGACACTGATATTCCTTGAGCATGGAGTTCACCTTGGATCTCTTTAGAAGTCTTTCTGGGCTCTTTTGTTACCATTCAGATTATCTGTCTCTTTGATTTGTCATCAATTTTCCTCCTGCGGCCACGTCCAGGGAGGTTGGCTACAGTCCCATGGATCTTAAATTTCTGAATAATATGTGCAACTGTAGTCACAGCAACATCTAGCTGCTTGGAGATGGTCTTATAGACTTTACTTTTATCATGCTTGTCTATAATTTTCTTTCTATTCTCCTGCGACAACTCTTTCCTTCGCTTCCTCTGGTCCATGTTGAGTGTGGTACACACCATGTCACCAGACAACACAGTGACTACCTGAAGCTCTATAAATAGGCCCACTGACTGATTACAAGATTGTACACACCTGTGATGCTAATTAGTGCACACACCTTGAATTAACGTGTCCATATTTACAGTCTTTTCTAAGGGTACCATCAATTTTGTCTAGGCCTGTTCCATGAGTTTTTCTTTTTTTAAATAATTCCGTTGAAGCATGGTTGAAAAGCAATGTCTGACTTTCATTGGTTAACATTCATAAAATTTTTATTAGGGCCGGGACTTTAACGCGTTAATTAAGATTAATTAATTACGGGACTTTAACGCCGTTAATTAGGATTAACGCGTTAAACGCAAACGCAAAAAATAAATAACATAATTTTAAACCGATTATACTGAAGCACTAGCGTTCTTGACTTCCGACCACAGTCAACAAGCTGACGAGACCGCTTTGCTTGGCCCCGTGGATGGGAAATTTTGTTTAAAAAAAACGAAAGGATGGAAGCGTCGACAAGAGCATGGTTGTGTGCAAGCTATGCAACACGGGATTTGCGTATCACCGCAGCACATCGAGCCTCAAATATCACCTCAACGCAAAACACATAGTAGTTAGCGTCGACGTTAGCCTGACTCCGAGTAAAGTTACAAGGACCAGGGTAACTACACTGCTACACTTAATGGCAAACATTGCACTGGTCTGCTGGACTGAAATTAATAAACAATATTTTGTTGATTAAGCTTATGTATTCAGTCATTATTCAATGGTATACTAAAAATCCATGTAAAAAATTTACTTCTCACTGTTCTCAGGTCAAATATTTATGTGCAATTAAAATGCGATTAATTTTGATTAATTAATTACAAAGCCTCTAATTAATTAGATTATTTTTTTTAATCGAGTCCCAGCCCCAATTTTTATTTATTATTATTTTTGTCAGAATAAAGTTTTTTCTGTGACCATTGTGAGTTTTTCTTTCATTGACCGAAGGGTACCAACAAGTTTGACCAGAATTATTTTTGCCTGCTAAGGTGTTCTACCATTGACAAGGGAAGCCCTGGTTTAACCAGTTGATTAACTTTCAGGTTACTGTTTAGCTGTGGCACAAAGGTCACGTGTGGGTGATGGTCAATGAGAGGCTGAGGCAAAATTATGTTTAAACAAATTTATGACAGAAAGAAGATTATTATTAGTAAATGTATATAGAAAATAGAAGGAAATACACATGTATTAATTTTAAAACTCTAAATTAATAAATACAGACATAAAAAGCTTGAGTGTTTATGTTGAGTACTCATTATGCTCTGTGCTATACACGCACAAAGCAAACAATAAGGACAGACTAAAACATGCAATGTAAAAAATGTGCCGCTATACACAAGAGGTGACTAGGTGACAATAATCTGCCATCTACACAAAAAATAAAGGAAAAACATCTTATTCTCAAACAGATCTGGGATTTTTTTTCCCATCCTGAAGTGTGACACTACTTTAGAATGCTGTGACCTATGTTGTATTATAGTACTTTATCACTTAAAGTTTTTCTAAATATTAAAAAATATTAAATATAAACTAACTAATTGATATATTGGCATGATAACATGATGAACGTCTAAGAATATTTGAAATATTTTTCCAACTTCATTGTTTTGTAACTCCTTTACCCACCATGTTCTTTTTTGTATTTTTCTCTGGTTTTAATAAAATTATGTAACATTTTGGAACAAAAATACAAAAGAGAAGCCCAAAACTGGAGGCTAGAATGGCAAATATTTCCACAGCAACACTAAACTTTCCAGGAGAACTGACATAAGCTGGGATAAAAGTGATCCAGACTGCACAGAAGATTAACATACTGAAGGTTATGAATTTGGCTTCATTGAAGTTATCAGGTAGTTTTCGAGCTAGAAAAGCTAGAATAAAACACAACAAAGCCAAAAGTCCAATGTATCCAAGTAAAGCCCAAAAACCAAAAGCTGAGCCGAGGGCACACTCTATAATTATTTTATCATTAAAATGCTTTGAATTTTTAAAAGGAAATGGAGGTGAGATTGTTAACCAGAGGATACATATTAACACCTGTATCAGAGTAAATCCTACCACACTGAGCCTCTGCTGAAGGGGCCCAAACCATTTCATCACACTACTGCCTGGACGTGTGGCTCTGAAGGCCATTAACACCACTATAGTCTTCCCAAGAACACAAGAGATACAGAGGACAAATGTGATGCCGAATGCTGTGTGGCGCAGCATACATGACCACTCAGAGGGACGGCCGATGAAGGTCAGAGAGCACAGGAAACACAGAGTCAGGGAGAAGAGCAGCAGGAAGCTCAGCTCAGAGTTATTTGCTCGGACTATGGGAGTCTTCCTGTATTTGAAGAAAATCCATGCCACAACAGAAGTCATGCATGTTCCAAATAAAGATGCAGCAGTGAGCATGGCTCCCATAGTTTCTTCATACGACAAAAACTCAGTCTCCTTCTTCACACAAGCATCTCTTTTATCATTAGACCAGAAGTCTGGATGGCATTGCACACAGGTGATGGAATCTGTAAATGGCACATTCAATGTGTTAGTGTATTATGTTTATGAGTTGTAGATTTAAATATAGAAGAGCTCTTCAGTTAACCTTTATACATGTGGTAACCAATATTTATTTATATATATTACATGTATTATTATTACGACACTATTCAAACCCACACTGCAAACAAGCTTTTTTAAGTTATAAGGACTTTGCATTACAATTACACCTTTACAAGTGATTGTCTAAAAAGTTTTTTTTTCTGCTGCATATGACTTTTTTTTTCATGTACATCTATATACAGAGATAAAAAGAATAAACACTTTTAAATTGCAGAACCTGTGGTGTTGCTTATCTCTCCCTCTGCACAGGGAATGCAGTCATAGCAGCAAACAGGTTTTCCTTTTTGGAGAACTTTAAGGGTTCCTGGTGGACACGCTTTACTGCAAACTGACAATGGCACCTGTTAAAATAAGAATGAGAATATACGTAAAGACACTCTATTGTCGTATTTGTGGCCACCATTATTTACTTTCCTGCTTTAAATTCTGCGCCCAAATTAAAGATGTATTTTCTAGATTCAGTTGTCTGTCTGTGGGTAAGGAAGCATCATAAAGACCAACTGTGACAAAGTCCACAGTGCCCTGTTCAGTGGGCTGCCAGTTAATAACTTCATATTTTGCTGCAGGGTCACCATTCTCATTGAAATATACTTCATCTCCTTCCTTTGTTTTGAACCGAATGTTTCTAATGTGCTGTAAAGTCTAAATTATAATAACATGATTTGAACAGTAAATCATTATGTATTAACATTTTTAACAAGTCAATACTCACCATGAAGGGATCCAGCGGCACATTACTTTCACAGGTTTTATTACACTTTAGTATTTTATGAAGTGCATGGGCCACAGCATACACTCCCTTATAGACATTGTTAAAGGCTGGCATGAGTGACATATCTGTGAAGCTGTTGTGCACTTCACTCAGGTTTTCATTTCCTGTACATTGTTTCTGAATGCTTCCTGAATTGTTTTGATTAAATACACAGCTGAACAATGCTTCCCAAAACTCTGTAAATAAATTGTTACTAGATGAATTGAGTGGGTTTATATCCATCATGAACTCCTTCATGCCACTGACATGAGCTTTTGGGATAGACAGCCCTATAACTCCGTCCAGAAGGTGGTGCTTGTCCATTGCAACTGTTTTGGAATCAAAAATCCAAGCCTCTGTACCAACCCACTGGAATCCAGTCAGGTTGTGTTGAGATAATTCTGTTATCAGAGCAAGCACTTCCTTGGGTGTAAGAAATGTGACTATCACTTTAGAAGTAGACTGTTTAATTATGTTAACAATATTCTGTATTTTTTCCGGTGGGTCATTCCTGAAGAAGGATACTGAGTACTCAATACAAATGCCCAACTGCTCGGCAGTTTCTTTGAAGGTGGCCATGCCATTATTGCCATAAGCATCATTTGTTCTAATAGCTCCCACCCATGTCCAGCCAAAGTGTCTGACCAGCTGGGCCAGGGCTCTGCTCTGGTAGAGGTCACTGGGTATAGTTCTGAGGAAGGATGGGTATTTAACTTTGTCACTAAGACATGCACAAGTGGCAGAGTGGCTGATCTACAAACAATGAACACAAAAACATGTGGTGTTTAATATAAAAAATGAGCATAAAAGGTACACAAAATAACACACAAATTATAATTTTTATTTACTCACCAGAGGTATATGAAAAGGTCCAATGACAGTAGCTATAGCCATGCAAGGAGACGATGATGTCTCTCCCAAAATGGCCTGTACTTGGGCTGATCTGACACATTGCTCTTCATCAGAGGACACAAAAAGCTCTTCATTACCATTAACAAGACCCAGTGCTCCTTTCACTCCATGAGCAATGGATCCACAGGAATCATACATCTTATAGCCCAGAGAAAAACCAGGCAGTAGGTCTGAACTGTTATTAATCTCCTCTATAGCAAACATCATAGCCTGGGCAAACTGGAATCCCCTAAAATTCAAGCTGAAGCCAAAATCATGATTAATTTTATCATACTCATTTATGATAATAAACCATGATAACTTCTATTTATTTCTTTAGTGTACTATTAATGAAATTCTCCAAAAGGAAAGTTACATCATTAATTTAAAAAATAATATTGTATTTCTCTATCTTACCTGGTGCACTGCAGTGGCAGTGGTTTGTGTATGTAATCATCCAGTCTGTTTTCCCAGCTGTTGTGAAAATTGAAAATTCCCCCCAGCAAAATATCCCCATCTTTTAATATCTGAGGGTTTTCATTATCACCTCGTTGCCAACAAATTTCTTTTGTATAAAAAAAAGATGCCTTTATCAGCAGGTGAAAGATTGCCAAACCCTCATTTAGTCTGCTCTTTGTGACAATCATTACTCTGGTCTTGACCTGTGGGTGGCACCATACTGGGAAACAGCGGTGTGTTCTTGTATTTATGTCATTACTGTCTTAATGCCATTACGTCATAACTTGTTTTAGGAACTTATTATGTGGCATTTGTTTTCATCTTAGAATGGTAATTCTTTCATCAATTTAAACTACATTTGTTAGTATTATTTTTAGTCATCACAGTCTAAACTTCACATACACATAGTGTTTGCTTTTGATTTGACATATAGACATATATCTTTGCTACTTCCCAGAAGCTACAAATACAAATTGCACTCTAGTCTTTGTATACTAGATGGTGCGTACCACTTTTCGTTTTTGTCTCTAATCACATTCCAAATTTTTTTTCTTTTCTGAAAAATATTTTACAAACTTCTGTACTACTCTTTAAAAGGTAATGTCAAGCCAAATGTCAAGGTTTATTTCTATTGCAGGCACATGCAGATAAGGGGCCAATGGGGGTCTGAGCCCCTGCCCCTTTGGCCTGATGACCAAATGTGCACTTTTGTCAAAGACACATTTTAACAAAACATTTGAAGCCTGATCTGTATTTTTGTTAATTTATGCAGAATGTTTGGAGGGAAATGATTAAAAAAATGTAATTCATTGCAAATATTTTGTCAATAGAACTTGGAGATTAACCTTATTTGGCCCTCTGAGTGCTCTCAGAGTCACATTTTATTGTTGTTTTTTTTGTGGGCAGCGGTGCGTTCACTCATGGGCTGGGCATCTGCTGAAGCGCACTCTCACACCCTGGAGGCGTCCTGGGGCAGGTGTAATCCCGTTATAGTCTATTTGTCCATAATAAAATTTAGAAGGTTAATTGGAGTGCTACAGTCACTGAAGTCACTGTGATTCAAAGAACAACAGGTAATAAACCCTAGATACACATCAGTTATAATAAATCAGACTACACATTTACTTCTTGTGGTGGACATCCTTATAGATCCTTGTCCAGCTGTCCACACTGGTCAGGATGCGCACACGGCTTTCTTTTGAGCATCTTTGCTCCGATCACCTCCCTTCAGTCTGGGGAGGGACGCGGTAAAGCAACAACTTTCGCTGCAGTTTTTTCACAGCGCGCCCTGGTGTAAACTTTATACAAAGACATTCCGTCGGGCAGTCTTGTTGTCACGAGCGCGCACAGCAACATATAACAGCGAGATGACTCGAGAAAGCGTCAACTGTTTATGTCCCATTACCTTTGTTAAGTTATTTGTGACATTTTATGTCACATTGTTTTGTTGTTACTGACTGCTCTCCCCCTTGGGCTAGGTCATATAATCTATGTCCAAGCATTTGTTTGTTGACTGAGTGACACGCTCATAACAACTTAAGACAGCAATATGAGTAACCTGGGGTGAGAGGTGTGAACATGTACACTATATAAACTTCATGTTTATATAGTTGATACTATGTTATTCGCTCCTTCTTGCAAGATTTAAACCCATGACCATCTTTTTAAATTTTACATGGTGTCTTTGTCATCTCATTTGAACCCAATAAAGCTTTAAACACTTCTTTTAACAACCTTCACGTTTACTCCCAGTGGAGGACGGAGGGCTGGCTGTCTCTATAACGCTGAGGTCACCGTTCATGTGATGCTTTATAGGAACAAAAATTACTAGAACATGTTTCATGAGGTGCCTTAAAGCTGAACATTATTGGAAAAATAAATAAGGTAAACCCCTGTTAAATCAGGGGAATGCACTGGAGTCTCCATAGGCTACAGAGGTGGATCAGGGGCCAATAACCCCCAATAGGGCCCTATTAAAACTTGGCCCACTGCAACCAACAGAATAGAATAAAATTTAAAGTATAGGTTTAAAAACAAAGTGGCCTATAGTTTAAGTGTCCAGTTATTACTTTATTTTTTTAGACCAATGTAAGTGAGTATCATAGATAGAGTGGTCTGTGCTGTAAAAAAACATGGATCTCTGATTTACCACTGTAAAATTCAGCTGTGTAATCTGCATGTTGAATGGAACAGGACAAAAGTAAGGCAAGCTACAGCGGCTACATTAGGTTCATATCAAACTGAAAATGCTGATAACATTTGTT
The DNA here is from genome assembly GCA_024416835.2 of Perccottus glenii. Classification (NCBI taxonomy): domain Eukaryota; kingdom Metazoa; phylum Chordata; class Actinopteri; order Gobiiformes; family Odontobutidae; genus Perccottus; species Perccottus glenii. The sequence goes on from CM044550.2 coordinate 16,580,014, forward strand.
GATGTTACAAATGAATAAACTACTAATACACTGTGTGCACAATTATTAGGCAAGTTGTATTTTTGAGGATTAATTTTTTTATTGTACAACTAGAGTGCTCTTGGTCAATCCATAATTTTAACAAACACTCAAACCTGATTATTTAAGTAGTTAATGTGAAGTTTTGGCTTTCTTAATGTATCTACATGTACATCATTATTAGGAAACTATTAGTGTGCAGAATTATTCCATCCATCCATCCATCTTCTACCGCTTATCCGGGGCCGGGTCGCGGGGGCAGCAGTCTAAGCAGAGACGCCCAGACTTCCCTCTCCCCAGACACTTCCTCCAGCTCTTCCGGGAAAATACCGAGGCGTTCCCAGGCCAGCTGAGAGACATAGTACCTCCAGCGTGTCCTAGGTCTTCCCCGGGGTCTCCTCCCGGTGGGATATGCCCGGAACACCTCCCTAGGGAGGCGTCCAGGAAGCAACCAAAACAGATGCCCGAGCCACCTCAGCTGGCTCCTCTTTATGTGGAGGAGCAGCGGCTCTACTTTGAGCTCCTCCCGAGTGACCGAGCTCCTCACCCTATCTCTAAGGGAGCGCCCCGTCACCCTCCGGAGAAAGCTCATTTCGGCTGCTTGTATCCGGGATCTTGTTCTTTCGGTCATGACCCAAAGCTCATGACCATAGGTGAGAGTAGGAACGTAGATTGACCGGTAAATCGAAAGCTTTGTCTTACAGCTCAGCTCCTTTTTCACCACGACAGACCAATACATCGACCGCATCACTGCAGAAACTGCACCGATCCGTCTGTCAATCTCACGTTCCCCGTCTTGGGGTCTTGTTCCCTCACTCGTGAACAAGACCCCAAGATACTTGAACTCCTCCACTTGAGGCAGGAGCTCTCCACCAACCTGAAGGGGACAAGCCACCCTTTTCCGACTGAGAACCATGGTCTCAGACTTGGAGGTGCTGGTCCTCATCCCAGCCGCTTCACACTCGGCTGCAAACCGTCCTAGTGCACACTGAAGGTCCTGGCTTGATGGAGCCAACAGGACAACATCATCTGCAAAAAGCAGAGACGAGATCCTGTGGTCCCCAAACCAGAAATCCTGTCCATAAACATGGACAAAAAACTCAGATTGTACAGGGACCGGACAGCCCTTAGCAAAGAGCCCCGGACCCCATACTCCCAGAGCACCCCCCACAGGGCGCCACGAGGGACACAGTCGAAAGCCTTCTCCCGATCCACAAAACACATGGGGACTGGTTGGGCAAACTCCCATAAACCCTCCAGCCCCCTGGAGAGGGTATAGAGCTGATCCAGTGTTCCACGACCAGGACGAAAACCGCATTGTTCCTCCTGAATCCAAGGTTCAACTATCGGCTGCATTCTCCTCTCCAGTACCCTGGCATAGACTTTCCCGGGGAGGCTGAGGAGTGTGATCCCTCTGTTATTGGAACACACCCTCCGGTCCCCCTTCTTAAAAAGAGGGACCACAAACCCGGTCTGCCAGTCCAGAGGTACTGTACCCAACCGCCACGCGATGTTGCAGAGGCGTGTCAGCTAAGACAGCCCCACAACTTCCAGAGACTTGAAGTACTCAGGACGTATAATGAGGCGGCGGGCGGTTTGCCAGAATTTCTTCGAGGCCAACAGACCTTTTACATGGTCTCGCCGAACTCCTCCCAGACCCGAGTTTTAGCCTCCACAACCACCCGGGCTGCAGTCCACTTGGCGTGCCGGTACCTATCAGCTGCCTCAGGAGTCCCACGAGCCAACCAGGCTCGGTAGGTCTCCTTCTTCAGCTTGACGGCATCCCTTACTTCCGGTGTCCACCGGAATTGGGGGTTGGTGCCATGACAGGCACCGGAGACTTTACAGCCACAGCTTCGAGTGGCCGCATTGACAATGGAGGTGGAGAACATGGTCCACTCGGACTCAATGTCTCCAACCTCCCTCGGGATCTGGTCGAAGCTCTGCCGGAGGTGGGAGTTGAATATCATTCTGACAGGAGGCTTGGCCAAACATTCCCAACAGACCCTCACAGTACGTTTGGGTCTGCCAAGTCTGTCCAGCTTTCTCCCCCGCCATCGGATCCAACTCACCATCAGGTGGTGATCAGTTGACAGCTCCGTCAACCATCAGGTCAGATGAAACAACTACAAAGTCGATCACTGATCTCTGGCCTAGGGTGTCCTGGTGCCACGTGCACTGGTGGACACCCTTATGCTTGAACAAGGTGTGTGTTATGGACAAACTGTGACTAGCATAGAAGTCCAACTCAACAGTGAGAGACCTATCCCCGACCCGAAGGCGCAGGGAAGCGACCCTCTCGTTCACTGGGGTGAACTCCAACACATAGCGGCTGAGCTGGGGGGCTATGAGCAAGCCCACACCAGCCCGCCGCCTCTCACCGCAGGCAACTCCAGAGTAGTGGAGAGTCTCAAAGGATTTCGGTTCCAGAGCCCAAGCTGTGCGTGGAGGTGAGCCCGACTATCTCTAGTCGGTATCTCTCAACCTCCCGCTCAAGCTCAGTCTCCTTCCCTGCCAGCGAGGTGACATTCCATGTTCCTAGCGCCAGATTCCGTGTCCGGGGATTGGGTCGTCGAGGCCTCCGCCTTCGACTGCCGTCCAATCCACTTTGCAACGGCCCCCTACGGCTCCTCCTGCAGGTGGTGGGCCCACGGGAGGTTGTCCCCACATCGCTCCTTCGGGCTGAGCACGGCCGAGTCTCGTGTGAAAAGGCGAGCTCGTGTGAAAAGGCGAGCGCCCGGGCCTGGCTCCAGGGTGGGCCCCGGTTGCGCCATACCGGGCGACGTCATGGTCCTTGATATTTTATTATCCATAAAGGGTTTTGAACCGCTCTTTGTCTGGCCTGTCACCTAGGACCTGTTTGCCTTGGGAGACCCAACCAGGGGCAAATACTCAAACCCCTCCACCATGATAAGATTGCGGTTCAATTGCGGTTGTCCACCAATTTGGCATTTAGAATTTTGTCCACATAAAGGGCAACACCCCCACCACTTTTCTGGTTTCTAGAAACCATCTAGTGTACATTTAACTGGTTTCTCCATATTTATATTATATTTATATTAATATTATTATTTTAATCCTGCTTATGCAGATATTCTTTAATATTATTAAAGTTTGCATATAAGCTACGGCTATTGAAATGACATTTTTCTGGTTTGTTGAGTGCAATTAGTTGTTTAAAATTTTAGTATTCACACTTAAGACGATTGTCTTTGTAGAAGTGTATAGGGTCAACATTATTTAACATATCATTTATTGATTCATATTTATCTCCTGCAAATATTTCCAGTTCATCCAGAGCATCCACATTATCAATTAGTAATGAGTCAGTGTGATGACAACCCCTACATGACATTTACACACGTGGACAAAATTGTTGGTACCCTTTGGTCAATGAAAGAAAAACTCACTCACCTTTAACTCTAAGGAGACCTTTAGAGTTAAAGGTCTCCACAATCCCTGGTTTTCCTGGGAGCTGTCTAAACCTTTGAAAATAATAGATTATGCTTGGGCTAAGGCAAGAAAAACAAAGTACTGGCTGGAGATTTGAGATGACTCAGAAATCGCTGCACCCCCCTGTTTAAAAAGGCAAAATGTAAATATTACTTGTCTAAAAGTACAAGTTTACAAGTTCCAAAAGATTCTGAGGAGTTTTCCAAGACTCTAGCCTTGGTTCTGGAGGGGCCTCCTCTAAAGGAAGGATCCTGGCAATTGGGAAATGGCATCTATTTACCACAGAAATGGCTGCCTCTTCACAGACTCATTACGACCACAGCCACAAATGTATCAAAAAACAAATTGATAACTTTTACAAATAACAAATAGACAACTCCGGTCTTTCTGTGAGGAGTCTGCATGTCCCCCACGTGTTACTGTGGGTTCTCTCCGGGTGCTCCGACTTCCTCCCACCGTCCAAAGACATGCATGTATAGGTCAATTGGCAAATCTAAAGTGTCCCTAGTGAATGAATGTGAGAGTGAATGGTCGTCAGTCACTGTCTGTCTCTAAATGTTAGCCCTGCGACTAACTGGCCACTGTCCAGGGTGTACCCCACCTCAGGCCCAAAGCTGCTGGGATAGGCTCCAGTCACCCGCAGGGACAAAGCGGTAGAAAATGAATGAATGAATGAATGAATGAATAAACTTTTTTGGCACATGTGTCTAGATGATACTCACCAAATTTGGAGCTGTTTAGATGAAAACCCTTTAGCACAAGGGGTGCGATTTAGGTGGTCACGCATTCCACCCAACATAATAGATTTCCTGTTGTGTTTATGGTATGGCTGTAAAAAACTTTTCTGTTTGCCCTGAGGTGTCCTATGGATGTACCAAGTTTTGTATTTCCACATTTGAAAAAATGTACTTTCACTTTCCATAGGCACAATGTATTTTCATTTTCCAGGGGTCGCCACTGAGTCATTTTTTATTCGTTTTCCTCGGGGACTTCAAATACATACATTTTGGGGCCAATAAATTTGACTTTTCAGTGCACGTTTACTGGGTCAAATTGAGGATTGTTTTGCAGAAAAACTATAATAAAAAGAAATATATCTCGAGCAAAAACGACAAGAAACAGTGCTGTCTATTGAACACACATGTGTTTAGCTCATTTTGGCTAAGTTTGGTGTCTGTGGAATGAAGCAGCTTTTTTCTGTTGTTTTTTAAAAGAGAGGTGTATTCACATCTTCAATTCAAAATGGCCGCCTTCCCGTGTGGGATAGGGTGTGGTCCCCATTGGCTTTTTTTGTTCATAAGCCCATGCTGGATGTGTGTACCAAGTTTCATTTGCCTACGACAAACTAAAATTTTCACTTCCCATTGACATTTTCCACATATTTGGGACGTTTCTATGGCAACACATTTATAGATAGGGGGTGGTTGTCATTGGCTTTTATACTCATCATGACATAAGAGATGTGTGTACCAAATTTCATGTCTCTATGACAAACTAAATTCTTGGGTCCCATTATAAGTTTGTGGCGGGCGCTGGAGGGCCATTTCTAAAGATAACCCTTTTATTTACATATCTTTGTGTTCAGGTCATGAATGTGCACAGTTAAAAGTTAAGAGACATTTTACTTTCACAAAAATGTCCGCCTCGTTACAGGCTTGCCACACCCATACCCAATAAGATTTCAAAAACAAAGTCACAACTTTGGTTGGCACACGTGTCTAGATGATACTCACCAAATTTGGGGACATTTAGATTAAAACACAATGATTTGCATCTTTTTGCGCAAGGGGTGCGATTTTGGTGGCCGTGCGTTTCACCCCACATGGCGGACTTCCTGTTGAGTTTAGGGTGTGGCTGTCATAGACTTTTATATTTGCCCTGAGGCAAAAATATTAAAAAAATAATAATAATCCGAGCAAAAACAATAGGCCCTCCCAGTCATCACCGGCTCGGGCCTTATACAAATTCTATGAATGTTAACCAATGAAAGTCAGACATTGCTTTTCAACCATGCTTCAACGGAAAAAAATAAACTCATGGAAGAGGCCTAGACAAAATTGTTGGTACCCCTAACTTAATATTTTGTTGCACAACCTTTTGAGGCTATCACTGCAATCAGACGATTCCTGTAACTGTCAATGAGACTTCTGCACCTCTCAGCAGGTATTTTGGCCCACTCCTCATGAGCAAACTGCTCCAGTGGTTTCCGGTTTGAAGGGTGTCTTTTCCAGGCATGTTTCAGCTCCTTCCAAAGATGCTCAATAGGATTGAGGTCAGGGCTCATAGAAGGCCACTTTACTATAGTCCAATGTTTTCCTCTTAACCATTCTTGGGTGTTTTTAGCTGTGTTTTGGGTCATTGTCCTGTTACAAGACCCATGACCTGCGACTGAGACCAAGCTGTCTGACACTGGCCAGCACATTTCTCTCTAGAATCCCTTGACAGTCTTCAGATTTCATTGTACCCTGCACAGATTCAAGACACCCTGTGCCAGATGCAGCAAAGCAGTCCCAGAACATAACAGAGCCTCCTCCATGTTTGACAGTAGGGACAGTGTTCTTTTCTTGATATGCTTCATTTTCCATCTGTGAACATAGAGCTGATGTGCCTTGGCAAAAGTTCCATTTTTGTCTCATCTGTCCATAGGACATTCTCCCAGAAGCTTTGTGGCTTGTCAACATGTAGTTTGGCATATTCCAGTCTAGCTTTTTTATGATTTGTTTTCAACAATGGTGTCCTCCTTGGTCGTCTCCCATGTAGTCCACTTTGGCTCAAACAACAACGGATGGTGCGATCTGACACTGATGTTCCTTGAGCATGGAGTTCACCTTGGATCTCTTTAGAAGTCTTTCTGGGCTCTTTTGTTACCATTCGGATTATCCGTCTCTTTGATTTGTCATCAATTTTCCTCCTGCGGCCACGTCCAGGGAGGTTGGCTACAGTCCCATGGATCTTAAATTTCTGAATAATATGTGCAACTGTAGTCACAGCAACATCTAGCTGCTTGGAGATGGTCTTATAGCCTTTACTTTTATCATGCTTGTCTATAATTTTCTTTCTATTATCCTGCGACAACTCTTTCCTTCGCTTCCTCTGGTCCATGTTGAGTGTGGTACACACCATGTCACCAGACAACACAGTGACTACCTGAAGCTCTATAAATAGGCCCACTGACTGATTACAAGATTGTACACACCTGTGATGCTAATTAGTGCACACACCTTGAATTAACATGTCCATATTTACAGTCTTTTCTAAGGGTACCATCAATTTTGTCTAGGCCTGTTCCATGAGTTTTTCTTTTTTTAAATAATTCCGTTGAAGCATGGTTGAAAAGCAATGTCTGACTTTCATTGGTTAACATTCATAGAATTTTTATTAGGGCCGGGACTTTAACGCGTTAATTAAGATTAATTAATTACGGGACTTTAACGCCGTTAATTAGGATTTACGCGTTAAACGCAAACCCAAAAAATAAATAACATAATTTTAAACCAATTATACTGAAGCACTAGCGTTCTTGCGACCACAGTCAACAAGCTGACGAGACCGCTTTGCTTGGCCCCGTGGATGGGAAATTTTGCTTTAAAAAAACGAAAGGATGGAAACGTCGACAAGAGCATGGTTGTGTGCAAGCTATGCAACACGGGATTTGCGTATCACCGCAGCACATCGAGCCTCAAACATCACCTCAACGCAAAACACATAGGAGTTAGCGTCGACGTTAGCCTGACTCCGAGTAAAGTTACAAGGACCAGGGTAACTACACTGCTACACTTAATGGCAAAAATTGCACTGGTCTGCTGGACTGAAATTAATAAACAATATTTTGTTGATTAAGCTTATGTATTCAGTCATTATTCAATGGTATACTAAAAATCCATGTAAAAAAATTACTTCTCACTGTTCAGGCCAGGACCAGCAGACTGAAGGACAGCTTCATCCACCAGGCTGTCAGGAAGCTGAACTCCCTCCCGAACCTGCCCCCTCCTCTTGACCACTATGACCCCCACTAATTATATGATGACATGCACTAGTCACTTGTGCAGCATTGGTCTGCCCACTCACCGCACACTACCTCATCCGGCATGGAACTGATGTCACTCCACTACCTCATCAGTCAGTAAATAACTGCTCTTGGACACTTGTCACTTTAACCAGACAAGATATTTTAATAAGTGATTATTTTTTTTGCACTAAAAAAAAAAAAAAATCTTTTAACTGCACTGTTGTTCACTTTATTGATTTGCACAATATCTGTCACTCACCTTGCGCTGCTTTATTTAAATTGATTTTTAGCTTTATTTTTTTAATTTTATTATGTCTTTTTTTTATCACTCCCTTATTGTATAGTTGTATCTACATTTTTAAATTTGAGTTATTTTTTTTTTAGGCTTTAATGATAATGTTATCTGTATGCACCGGGGACTGAGAGTAACGCAATTTCGATTCTCTGTATGTATGTTCTGTACATGTGGAAATTGACAATAAAGCAGACTTTGACTTTTTGACTTCTCAGGTCAAATATTTATGTGCAATTAAAATGCGATTAATTTTGATTAATTAATTACAAAGCCTCTAATTAATTAGATTATTTATTTTTTTTTTATTATTATTTTTGTCAGAATAAAGTTTTTTCTGTGACCATTGTGAGTTTTTCTTTCATTGACCAAAGGGTACCAACAAGTTTGACCAGAATTATTTTTGCCTGCTAAGGTGTTCTACCATTGACAAGGGAAGCCCTGGTTTAACCAGTTGATTAACTTTCAGGTTACTGTTTAGCTGTGGCACAAAGGTCACGTGTGGGTGATTGTCAATGAGAGGCTGAGGCAAAATTATGTTTAAACAAATTTATGACAGAAAGAAGATTATTCTTAATAAATGTATATAGAAAATAGAAGGAAATACACATGTATTAATTTTAAAACTCTAAATTAATAAATACAGACATAAAAAGCTTGAGTGTTTATGTTGAGTACTCATTATGCTCTGTGCTATACACACACAAAGCAAACAATAAGGACAGACTAAAACATGCAATGTAAAAAATGTGCCGCTATACACAAGAGGTGACTAGGTGACAATAATCTGCCATCTACACAAAAAATAAAGGAAAAACATCTTATTCTCAAACAGATCTGAGATTTTTTTTCCCATCCTGAAGTGTGACACTACTTTAGAATGCTGTGACCTATGTTGTATTATAGTACTTTATCACTTAAAGTTTTTTCTAAATATTAAAAATAAATTAACTAATTGATATATTGGCATGATAACATGATGAACTTATATATATATATATATATATATATATATTTAAAATACTTTTCAGGTCATATGCCAACGTCATTGTTTTTTAACTCCTTTACCCACCATGTTCTTTTTTGTATTTTTCTCTGGTTTTACTAAAATGATGTAGCATTTTGGAACAAAAATACAAAAGAGAAGCCCAAAACTGGAGGCCAGAATGGCAAATATTTCCACAGCAACACTAAACTTTCCAGGAGAACTGACATAAGCTGGGATAAAAGTGATCCAGACTGCACAGAAGATTAACATACTGAAGGTTATGAATTTGGCTTCATTGAAGTTATCAGGTAGTTTTCGAGCTAGAAAAGCTAGAATAAAACACAACAAAGCCAAAAGTCCAATGTATCCAAGTAAAGCCCAAAAACCAAAAGCTGAGCCGAGGGCACACTCTATAATTATTTTATCATTAAATTGCTTTGAATTTTTAAAAGGAAATGGAGGTGAGATTGTTAACCAGAAGATACATATTAACACCTGTATCAGAGTAAATCCTACCACACTGAGCCTCTGCTGAAGGGGCCCAAACCATTTCAACACATTACTGCCTGGACGTGTTGCTCTGAAGGCCATTAACACCACTATAGTCTTCCCAAGAACACAAGAGATACAGAGGACAAATGTGATGCCGAATGCTGTGTGGCGCAGCATACATGACCACTCAGAGGGACGGCCGATGAAGGTCAGAGAGCACAGGAAACACAGAGTCAGGGAGAAGAGCAGCAGGAAGCTCAGCTCAGAGTTATTTGCTCGGACTATGGGAGTCTTCCTGTATTTGAAGAAAATCCATGCCACAACAGAAGTCATGCATGTTCCACATAAAGATGCAGCAATGAGCAGGGCTCCCATAATTTCTTCATACGACAAAAACTCAGTCTCCTTCTTCACACAAGCATCTCTTTTATCATTAGACCAGAAGTCTGGATGGCATTGCACACATGTGATGGAATCTGTAAATGGCACATTCACTGTGTTAGTGTATTATGTTTATAAGTTGTAGGTTTAAATATAGAAGAGCTCAGTTAACCTTTATACATGTGGTAACCAATATTTATATATAATTACATGTATTATGATTACGACCTTATAAGGACTTTGCATTACAATTACACCTTTACAAGTGATTGTCTAAAATGTTTTTTTTTTTCTGCTTCATATGATACATATATTTTTTTCATATACGTCTATATACAGAGATAAAAAGAATAAACACGTTTAAATTGCAGGACCTGTGGTGTTGCTTATCTCTCCCTCTGCACAGGGAATGCAGTCATAGCAGCAAACAGGTTTTCCTTTTTGGAGAACTTTAAGGGTTCCTGGTGGACACGCTTTACTGCAAACTGACAATGGCACCTGTTAAAATAAGAAATGAACACATAGTGACATATTTTCACTGTTACAGAATTCTAAAGAAATCATTATAGTGCACAACAAACTGCTGTAGAGTTTCTGATATTCACACTACCTCCTTTGAATGTTGTGCCCAAATTAAAGATGTATTTTCTATATTCAGTTGTCTGTCTGTGGGTAAGGAAGCATCATAAAGACCAACTGTGACAAAGTCCACAGTGCCCTGTTCAGTGGGCTGCCAGTTAATAACTTCATATTTTGCTGCAGGGTCACCATTCTCATTGAAATATACTTCATCTCCTTCCTTTGTTTTGAACCGAATGTTTCTAATGTGCTGTAAAGTCTGAATTATAATAACATGATTTGAACAGTAAATCATTATGTATTATCATTTTTAACAAGTCAATACTCACCATGAAGGGATCCAGCTGCACATTACTTTCACAGGTTTTATTACACTTTAGTATTTTATGAAGTGCATGGGCCACAGCATACACTCCCTTATAGACATTGTTAAAGATTGGCATGAGTGACATATCTGTGAAGCTGTTGTGCTCTTCATTCAGGTTTTCATTTCCTGTACATTGTTTCTGAATGCTTCCTGAATTGTTTTGATTAAATACACAGTTGAACAATGCTTCCCAAAACTCTGTAAATAAATTAGTACTAGATGAATTGAGTGGGTTTATATCCATCATGAACTCCTTCATGCCACTGACATGAGCTTTTGGGATAGACAGCCCTATAGCTCCATCCAGAATGTGGTACTTATCTATAGTAGCAATTTTGGACTCATAAATCCAAACCTCTGTACCAACCCACTGGAATCCAGTCAGGTTGTGTTGAGATAATTCTGTTATCAGAGCAAGCACTTCCATGGGTGTAAGAAATGTGACTATCACTTTAGAAGTAGACTGTTTAATTATGTTAACAATATTCTGTATTTTTTCCAGTGGGTCATTCCTGAAGAAGGATACGGAGTACTCAACACAAATGCCCAACTGCTCGGCAGTTTCTTTGAAGGTGGCCATGCCATTATTGCCATAATCATTGTTTGTTCTAATAGCTCCCACCCATGTCCAGCCAAAGTGTCTGACCAGCTGGGCCAGGGCTCTGCTCTGGTAGAGGTCACTGGGTATAGTTCTGAGGAAGGATGGGTATTTAACTTTGTCACTAAGACATGCACAAGTGGCAAAGTGGCTGATCTACAAACAAAGAACACAAAAACATGTGTTTAATACAAAACATAAAAGTTATAAAAGTGTATAAAAGGTGCACAAAATAACACAAAAATTCAAATTTTATTTACTCACCAGAGGTATATGAAAAGGTCCAATGACAGTAGCTATAGCCATGCAAGGAGACGATGATGGCTCTCCCAAAATGGCCTGTACTTGGGCTGATCTGACACATTGCTCTTCATCAGAGGACACAAAAAGCTCTTCATTACCATTAACAAGAGCCAGTGCTCCTTTCACTCCATGAGCAATGGATCCACAGGAATCATACATCTTATAGCCCAGAGAAATACCAGGCAGTAGGTCTGAACTGTTATTAATCTCCTCTATAGCAAACATCATAGCCTGGGCAAACTGGAATCCCCTAAAATTCAAGCTGAAGCCAAAAACATGATTAATTTCATCATACTCATTTATGATAATAAACCATGATAATTTCTATTCATTTTTTTTAGTGTACTATTAATGAAAATCTCCAAAGGAAAGTTACATCATTAATTTAAAAAATAAAATTGTATTGCTGTATCTTACCTGGTGCACTGCAGTGGCAGTGGTTTTTGTATGTAATCGTCCAGTCTGTTTTCCCAGCTGTTGTGAAAATTGAAAATTCCCCCCAGCAAAATATCCCCATCTTTTAATATCTGAGGGTTTTCATTATCACCTCGTTGCCAACAAATTTCTTTTGTATGAAATAAAGATGCCTTTATCAGCAGGTGAAAGATTGCCAAACCCTCATTTCGTCTGCTCTTTGTGACAATCATTACTCTGGTCTTGACCTGTGGGTGGCATCATACTGGGAAACAGCGGTGTGTTCTTCTATTTATGTCATTACTGTCTTAATGCCATTACGTCTGTAGCCCAGTGGTAAACTTGGGCAAGAATGTGTAATGGAAACTGGGTGGGTTATGAATAATCCCTCCTATTATACAAATCACATGGCTATTAAAAAGTAAACATTTATTTACTTTGTATAAATTATAGGGAACCCCTGAGTTTTGATAAGTAATATCTATTCATTTTACATAAGTAACAGGAGATCAATATTTGGTAACGTTATATTATGAAAGTAATTAAAACTAAAGTTTGAAGTATATATTGTTTAGATAAATAATATTACCAAAAGTTTAATGCAGTTAGCTTTTTATTACTTTATTCTTAGTGTTTAATTGTTGCTAGTTTTGATTGGTCATATGGGTATTTATGTTGTGGAGTCAAAAGTTTTTGGCTGCAGGTAAGTAGGACTGGAAGACACGGGGAGACGTGTTAGAGGAAGTGGGAAGAGTTTTGGGGGGAACGAGAGAGAGGGGGAAAAAGAGAAGGAGAAGACACGTGTGAAGGAGGAGACGGGCACGGGTGAAAAACAGAAAGGAAGTCGCTGTAAAGACGGAGTAGAATCCCTGAAACTGAGCGGGAGGCTCCTAATAGAGGACCGCGGACTTGTGATGCGGATAAACATATATAGTGACTGAAAACGAGGCCGGTAAAGCGTCGGACGGAGGCGGGAGAGGTCGAAGCAGGAGCATTGAGCAAAGGTAGCTAGGCTAGCATACGCACAGCAGGTAGACACTGGGCGAAGCATGTTGGTTTATCGCACCGCACCTGAGTATCCGGACCAACGTTGTTCCACTCTCTGAATGTTTTACAAGACTTTATTTCAGCTCACTCAATGTTTTGCAAGAGTTATTTCAGCGCACTCAATGTTTTGCAAGAGTTATTTCAGCGCACTCAATGTTTTGCAAGACCCAACAGGCCTGCAACGTTTTTTCAAATCGGTACCGTGAGTAAACTTGAACATGTGTGTATGTGTGTGTGAGTGGATCCACCATTGCAATTTCTAAGACATTGTTAAAGGACAATTTACGTGTTTAGTTGTTTATGGTAAAGTTCTCGGTTTTTGTTTTAGTTTTGTATAGTTGTTAATATTGTGGGTTAAGAAAAGAGTTTATATTTTATTTGTCAACTTATTTTATTTAATTAAACCAGGGCATTACCCTATTTTTTGGTTAAACCTCATCTCTGGGTCTTATTTAATTTGAAATAATTTTATGTAAAACAGTTATACGTCACATTAGCAACTTATTAGGTGCACCTTCGTGGTATCCACCTGAATTATAACGAACCCAAGCACCCCCATTCTCGTAAGTAATTCACAGAGTGGTTGTACGGGTGCTACATAAATAAAATGGAGGCACCGCTGGGATATTAAATTAGAAAAAAATAGTGGTAAATCAGCTCTAACTTAAGTTTTGACTCAGAGATTTTTTGACTCAGATAGTTTGTAAAAAAAAAAAAAAAGGTTTAGAATTAAAAGCTGGTTAGCTGTGAACACATGTAAAACCATATTAAAGAGTACCTATTAGGAAAAAACTGGAATTTTTTAAAACTGCAAAAGTAGAGTTTACCAAGTATATAGTATTATAAGCCAAGTAAATGCCATTTAAGGCTTAGCTGTGTTAAAATACAATTAAAGCTTGCCAAATTTAGCCCGGATAAGTGATCACTGTAAGCGCACAACCGCGTGGGGATGGCTTAGTTGAAGAACTGGTGTGTTGGAGAAAGCATTGACCCAGTGAAAGCCTTGCTGGTTAAAGATGTACCTCCTGAAACTGAGGTGGGTTTCATTGAAGAAACGCTGCAGACTGTCAAAGTACTCGGGAGAGTCAGAGTGAGAGGAAGAATGTATGACCCACAGTCTCAAAGTTTAACTGTATTATGTGAGTGCAGGGAGAATGTGAATACGGACGCCATTCCTCTTGATGTTGTTCCTGAGGGGTCAACTATGCCATGGAGAATCTTTGGACCTTCTGAGAGGGAGGGAGAACCCCAGGCTCAGGCAGCCGATGATGGTCAAAATGTGCGGGACCAGATTCCAGTTTTCTTTCCTCACTACAAGCATCCACTCCTGAATCTATTATTCGAGCTGTTGGTGATATCCTGCACCAGGCCAGCAAGCCCACACGGTGACAGCAGCCTTTACAGAAGACTGCGCACTTTCTCAGGGGTCATGCCCACACCCACTGGAGAAGAACAGTTGGACAACTGGGTTGAACAAGCCCGACTTATGATTGAAGAATATGATCGCCCTGAAAGAGAAAAGAAAATGAGAATAATGGAAAGTGTAAAGGGTCCTGCCCTCGAGATCCTTCAAGCTGTCCGTTTCAACAACCCATCTGCAACCGCTATGGACTACATTGACATTCTAGAGACGACCTTTGGCAACCCAGAAAGCGGTGAAGAACTTTACTTTGCCTTTCGTATGTTGTGTCAAGGCCCCAACGAGAAGCTCTCTGAGTTCCTGAGACGCATGGAGAGAGTTCTGAATAAAGTGGTCCAAAAGAATGGACTCCTGTCATCAGCGGCAGACAAAGCCCGTCTCGACCAACTCATTAAAGGGGCCATCAGCTCTGACTTTATGATACTAAAGCTCGGATTGAGAGACCGCAGAGACAGTCCTCCTGCTTTTCTTGAGCTGCTAAATGAGATACGCTTGGAGGAGGAACATGAAGCTTCACGTCGCAGACTCCATCCACCCAAAGCCGTTTACACCAAGAGCGCTACTGTGACATCTGACATAGAATTAAAAGAGTTGAAAGCTGAAATACACCAACTCAGAGCCCAAGTAGGTGAACTCTCTGTTCCCGCCACCATGTCAAGTCACCCTGCAACGAGCACTCTTCTTCCAGTTACTGCGGTGGCAGTGAACTCCGAAGACAAGAACGTTCAAGCTTTAAAGAAAGAAGTTGTCAAGCTCCGAAAGCAAGTCTCTGTCATGTCCGTCAAGCCCAAGTTCAGTCATGCGGCTGAGCCCCACCCACAGGAGACCCAGTCAAGACCTTGGCAGCAAAGACCTGCTGTGGCCAGAGACACAAGGGATTTTTTCTGCTATCGGTGCGGTGAAGACGGTCATTTTGCAGGCAGGTGTGCATCTGCAGAGAACTATCCCAAAGTTATCCAGAAACTGCTGCAAGCTCAAAGGAAATCCAAGCAAAACCAGAAAGCTGATAATGAAACAATAACAAAGACCACAAATGCAAGTGTCAAGAGAAGCTTGGCCAATGTGCAGACCAGCAGTCTGCCCAAGGGACTCGTGGGACCGCCCTCCACTGCTCAAGTTAGTATCAATGGCAACCCCTGCACTGCACTGATGGACAGCGGTTCCCAAGTTACCATCATATTCGACAGCTGGTATGCCGAACATCTGTCACACATCCCGTTAAACTCAGTAACAGGTCTAGCCATATGGGGTCTAAGTGAGTCAGAGAGCAGTTACCCGTACAAAGGTTACATCCAAGTTGAGTTGGAGCTGCCAAAAGGGTCCCACAAAGTTAAGACTGTCCCTGTCCTGGCCTTAGTGTGCCCTGATCCACGTTGCTCTGAGACTATACCTGTCCTGATCGGCACAAACGTTAGGGGGGTTCAGCCTTTCAAGTCCAGAACAAAGAAAGAAGACACAGAGAATGTCAACTCAGCCAAAATCCATGTTCAAGAGAAAAATTACTTGCCCGTTCCTGCGGCGATGGCCACAAAAAACGCCAAGGACTTACCGGTGGCTGAAGTTAAGTGGGCTGGGCCTGGTCCTCTTAACATTCCACCTGGCACTGAATACATTGCTAGCTGCAAAGTTAAAGAAAAACAAGACATTGGAGACGGCATACTCATCATTGAACGAGCCCACTCCCCTGCTCTTCCTCCAAGTGTACTTGTCCAGCCAACTGTGTTGTTCTCCAAGATGTTAGATCCAAACAACTTCCTGGTTCGCCTACGAAATGAGTCAATGAAGCAAACGGCCATTCCTATGGGCACCGTGATAGCTCACCTTCACGTCGCTGACATTGTGACAGATGCACCAAACCCTAAAGCCGAATCTGTTCCAGCTATGGATCCCTCTCTGTTTGACTTCGGTGAGTCCCCCATCAACAAAGAGTGGAAAGAGAGGCTGAGTAAAAAGCTGGCACAACACTCCCATGTGTTCTCTATTGAAGAGTGGGATGTCGGTTTAGCGAAAGGAGTAGAACATAACATCCGCCTGAATGATAGCACTCCCTTCAGAGAGAGATCCCGACGTGTTGCCCCGGCTGATTTGGATGATCTTCGGCGTCACCTGCAAGGTTTGTTGGCGGCAGGGATCATAAAAGAATCAAGAAGTCCATATGCTTCACCGATTGTTATTGCGTAAAAGAATGGTCAACCGTATGTGCATCGACTACCGCACCCTGAACCGTAGAACTATACCAGATCAGTACACTGTACCACGTATCGACGACGCTCTAGATGTTGGATGTTGGATCTGCGCAGTGGCTACTACCAGATCCCGATGGCTGAGGAGGACAAAGAGAAAACTGCCTTTATCTGTCCGCTAGGGTTTTTCCAGTTTGAGCGGATGCCACAGGGGATCACAGGGGCCCCTGCGACATTTCAACGACTCATGGAAAGGGCAGTCGGCAACATGCACATGCTTGAAGTCATCGTCTATCTTGATGACCTCATTGTTTTCGGCAAGACTTTGGAGGAGCATGAGCAAAGACTCTTAAAATTCATCACTCGGCTTGGAGAAACTGGACTCAAGTTGTCCCTCGACAAGTGTCAGTTCTGTCGCTCACAAGTCACCTATGTCGGGCACATCGTCTCTGAGCATGGTATCGCCACAGACCCGGACAAAGTTGAAGCAGTGACACGGTGGAAGCAGCCAACCGACCTTCCTTCGTTGCAGTCATTCCTGGGGTTCTGCGGCTACTACCGCAGGTTTGTAAAAAACTACTCCATCATTGTCCGACCACTTACAGAGCTGTGCAAAGGCTATCCTCCTACACAAAAGAAGCAAAAGTCTACCTTTTTATCAGACAAGACCTACTACAAAGTCAATGAGCCTTTTGGTGACCGGTGGGACCAGTCTTGTTCAGAGGCATTCCAAAAGATCATCCACTGCCTCACAAACGCACCTATGCTGGCATTCTCCGACCCCACCAAGCCTTACATACTTCACATTGATGCCAGTTTTCATGGGCTGGGCGCCGTCCTCAACCAAGAGTACCCCGAGGGTTTGAGGCCTGTTGCTTTCGCAAGCCGCAAGCTAAGTGCCTCTGAAAAGAACTATCCAGTGCACCAGCTCGAGTTTTTGTCACTAAAGTGGGCAGTGGTAGACAAGTTCCATGATTACTTGTATGGAACACAGTTTACTATGAGAACCGATAACAACCCCTTAACTTATATTCTCACAACAGCTAAACTCAACGCTACAGGTCACCGCTGGCTCTCCGCACTTGCCACGTACCAGTTCAAGCTTCAGTACAGGCCTGGTAGCAGTAACATCGACGCCGATGCTCTGTCCCGCAACCCTCTTCCAACCACAGAAGAAGGCTGGCAGAGTGTACCGACTGAAAGTGTTCAAGCTCTGTGTAAGCAGATCAAGTGCCGCGAAAATGCAACTGATCCCACAACTATTGCTGAGTCACTCGGAGTGTCACCTGATGGTATTTTGCCTACCCAGTCCGGCTAGATCTCGGGTCTTTGAGTCAGCTCAGTCACAAAGACTTAGTCGCCGCTCAAGATATTGACTCTATTATCGCTCCAGTCAAACAGTCACTTTGTGGTGGTCCATCATTCACCAGCTCCGACAATCCAACTTCTGTCTTGTTGAACAAAGAAACAAGCAAACTGTTCATTCAAAACAATCTGCTCTACAGAAAAGTTGAGAAAAATGGAACTGAAGTAAAGCAGCTGGTATTGCCCAGAGAGTATGTCCAAATGGTCTTGAGATCACTGCATGACGAGTCTGGTCACTTGGGCATGGACAAGACTATCGAACTTATAAGAAACCGTTTTTATTGGCCGAAGATGGGAGCTGAGGTTGAGCAGTACATCAAGAACTGTGGCAGATGCATCACTCGCAAAGCTTTTCCTCAGAGGGCTGCTCCCTTAAAGCAGATCACCAGCCAAGGCCCTTTAGACCTCGTCTGTATCGATTTTCTGTCACTTGAGCCAGACTCCCAAGGTTTTGCCAACATCCTTGTAGTGACAGACCATTTCACTCGATACGCCCAAGCGTTTCCAGCCAAAGACCAAAAAGCAAGCACCGTTGCCAAGATACTGAGTGAGCGCTACTTTGTACACTACGGACTCCCTGCCCGCATACATTCGGATCAAGGCCGCGATTTTGAAAGCAAACTGATCCAAGACCTTCTGATGATGTTGGGTATTCGTAAGTCAAGAACATCGCCTTACCACCCTCAGGGAGATCCGCAACCAGAAAGGTTTAACCGTACACTCTTGTCAATGCTGGGCACACTCAATCCAAAGCATAAGAGAAAATGGAGTCAAAAGATCAGTCAGTTGGTCCATGCCTACAACTGCTCTCAAAACGACAGCATAGCGGGTTATTCGCCTTACCTGCTAATGTTCGGCAGAGAAGCTCGCTTACCGGTAGACATCTGTTTTGGAGTGACCGAGGACAACCAAAAGACAAAGTCCTACCATCAGTATGTTGCTAAGCTCAAGAACGACCTCCAAAGAGCCTACCAGCTTGCAACAGAATCGTCAGACAAGAACCACCAAAGAAATAAAAGAGCGCACGACAAACATGTCAAAGAACAAGTCCTTGACAAAGGGGACCGGGTGCTGCTGAGAAACTTTGGAGTCACAGGCAAGCATAAATTAAAATGCAAGTGGCGACCTTCCCCATATATTGTTATGGAGAAGCTACCCAATATCCCTGTCTATAAGATCAAACCTGAGAGAGGTATGGGAGCAGAAAAGACTATTCATCGTAACCACCTGTTACCCATTGGTTATCTTGTGAGAATACCAGCTGACGAAAGTGAAGTGGGGCCACAACAAAGACCTGTGACCAGAGCACTTCAGAAAAAGACAAAAGAACTTGTACAGACAAACCACCAAGACGAAGATGTGTCCTCAGAATCAGAGTATGATGACGTATATCAACCAAGATCCGTTGAGTTTAACTGGGACAAGTTGTTGACACGTCCAGAACTGTCCACAAAGCAATCCAAGCCAATCGGCATTGAACCTGAAAGACGAGCTCAAGAACCGGTTGAGATAGAGCCAGAGGTCAGTGATCTTTCGAATCTGCCTTCCAATGCTGACTCAGAAGTCAACGTTTTAGGAGAAGCAGACTTCAAACCCCATCCAGACACTCAAACTGAGATTGAACAAGTTGAGCGTTCAAAACGAGTCATCCGTCCAGTGGTAAAGCTGAGCTACGAAGAACTTGGCAAGCCCTGTGATTACCCTGTGACAGTTCTAAGCCATGGAGTGATGGTGGGAAGTGGACTCTACAGAGATGCCAAACGCAGTTTATGTAAAACTTTCTGGTGCCATCCCATGGCGTTGTGTTTCACTTGTTCTAATCTGGCATCTAACCTTGACTTTAAGACTACTAGAGTCATCTAAAGTTTATTTTGATGAGGGCATCAAAATTGTCTAAGAGGGGGAGGGTGTAGCCCAGTGGTAAACTTGGGCAATAATGTGTAATGGAAACTGGGTGGGTGATGAATAATCCCTCCTATTATACAAATCACATGGCTATTAAAAAGTAAACATTTATTTACTTTGTATAAATTATAGGGAACTCCTGAGTTTTGATAAGTAATATCTATTCATTTTACATAAGTAACAGGAGATCAATATTTGGTAACGTTATATTATGAAAGTAATTAAAACTAAAGTTTGAAGTATATATTGTTTAGATAAATAATATTACCAAAAGTTTAATGCAGTTAGCTTTTTATTACTTTATTCTTAGTGTTTAATTGTTGCTAGTTTTGATTGGTCATATGGGTATTTATGTTGTGGAGTCAAAAGTTTTTGGCTGCAGGTAAGTAGGACTGGAAGACACGGGGAGACGTGTTAGAGGAAGTGGGGAAGAGTTTTGGGGGGAACGAGAGAGAGAGAGGGGGAAAAAGAGAAGGAGAAGACACGTGTGAAGGAGGAGACGCGGGCACGGGTGAAAAAACAGAAAGGAAGTCGCTGTAAAGACGGAGTAGAATCCCTGAAACTGAGCGGGAGGCTCCTAATAGAGGACCGCGGACTTGTGATGCGGATAAACATATATAGTGACTGAAAACGAGGCCGGTAAAGCGTCGGACGGAGCGGGAGAGGTCGGAGCAGGAGCATTGAGCAAAGGTAGCTAGGCTAGCATACGCACAGCAGGTAGACACTGGGCGAAGCATGTTGGTTTATCGCACCGCACCTGAGTATCCGGACCAACGTTGTTCCACTCTCTGAATGTTTTACAAGACTTTATTTCAGCTCACTCAATGTTTTGCAAGAGTTATTTCAGCGCACTCAATGTTTTGCAAGAGTTATTTCAGCGCACTCAATGTTTTGCAAGACCCAACAGGCCTGCAACGTTTTTTCAAATCGGTACCGTGAGTAAACTTGAACATGTGTGTATGTGTGTGTGAGTGGATCCACCATTGCAATTTCTAAGACATTGTTAAAGGACAATTTACGTGTTTAGTTGTTTATGGTAAAGTTCTCGGTTTTGTTTTAGTTTTGTATAGTTGTTAATATTGTGGGTTAAGAAAAGAGTTTATATTTTATTTGTCAACTTATTTTATTTAATTAAACCAGGGCATTACCCTATTTTTTGGTTAAACCTCATCTCTGGGTCTTATTTAATTTGAAATAGTTTTATGTAAAACAGTTATACGTCACATTAGCAACTTATTAGGTGCACCTTCGTGGTATCCACCTGAATTATAACGAACCCAAGCACCCCCATTCTCGTAAGTAATTCACAGAGTGGTTGTACGGGTGCTACACGTCATAATTAGTCTTAGGAACACATTATTTGGCAGTTGTTTTCATCCTACAATGGAACTTCTTTCATCAGTGCTTTTCAAAATGTATTTGTTAGTATTATTTTTAATTTTATTTATATATATATATATATATATATATATATATATATACTGTATATTGCTCATATTATTACGTAGGTTAAAGCAATACAGTTTTCTTGACAAGCACTTGAAATGTAATCTCAATAATAGCATTCATTGTTAGAATATTAACAATCAAGTTATAACCCCTGTTGCTAATTACCAATGTTAAATGCAATTATGGCGAGTGTGTGATCAAGCACAAGGGCCAGAAAATGCAAATATATTTCAAGCCTAACAAAAATAAGTGTGTTAATTTTTTATGGGTTAAAAGTGCTGCATGAAGAAAAGGTGAGGTTTTTAAGGTGAAAACGTTTTGTCATCCCAAGACAATTAGAGGGAGGGGTTTGACCTGAAACCGGCTTTGATTGGACCAGGCTATTCTGGTCTCATAGTCATTAGCTATGAAAGGGACAGGGTCCTGATTTGAAAGTCGTTAAAGGCTCAAGTGAGTCATTACTGTCACTAACAGCCACTATAATATATTTTATCTTTGTAATGCAGAAAGACTCGGCCAAGATATGTGTTCCTCAATGCACATCTCTGACGAGGACTCTCATGATTTCTGTTTTGACTGTTTGGGGGAGGATAACGCAGCCCTGGATCTGCAAGGGGAGTGCGTGCACTGTGAGCTGCTGCCCATACAGTGCCTTGCAAAAGGATTTGGCCCCCTTGAACTTTGTGACCTTTTGCTACATTTCAGGCTTCAAACATAAAGATATGAAACTGTATTTTTTTGTGAAGAATCAACAACAAGTGGGACACAATCATGCAGTGGAACGAAATGTATTGGATATTTCAAACTTTTTTAACAAATAAAAAACTGAAAAATTGGGCGTGCAAAATTATTCAGCCCCTTTACTTTCAGTGCAGCAAACTCTCTCCAGAAGTTCAGTGAGGATCTCTGAATGATCCAATGTTGACCTAAATGACTAATGATGATAAATGGAATCCACCTGTGTTTAATCAAGTCTCCGTATAAATGCACTTGCACTGTGATAGTCTCGGAGGTCCGTTTAAAGCGCAGAGAGCATCATGAAGAACAAGGAACACACCAGGCAGGTCTGAGATACTGTTTAAAGCCGGATTTGGATACAAAAAGATTTCCCAAGCTTTAAACATCCCAAGGACTGTGCAAGCGATAATATTGAAATGGAAGGAGTATCAATCCACTGTAAAATTTACCAAGACCTGGCCGTCCCTCTAAACTTTCAGCTCATACAAGGAGAAGACTGATCAGAGATGCAGCCAAGAGGCCCATGATCACTCTGGATGAACTGCAGAGATCTACAGCTGAGGTGGGAGACTCTGTCCATAGGACAACAATCAGTCGTATACTGCACAAATCTGGCCTTTATGGAAGAGTGGCAAGAAGAAAGCCATTTTTTAAAGATATCCATAAAAAGTGTCATTTAAAGTTTGCCACAAGCCACCTGGGAGACACACCAAACATGTGGAAGAAGGTGCTCTGGTCAGATGAAACCAAAATCAAACTTTTTGGCAACAATGCAAAACGTTATGTTTGGCGTAAAAGCAACACAGCTCATCACCTGAACACACCATCCCCACTGTCAAACATGGTGGTGGCAGCATCATGGTTTGGGCCTGCTTTTCTTCAGCAGGGACAGGGAAGATGGTTAAAATTGATGGGAAGAAGGATGGAGCCAAATACAGGACCATTCTGGAAGAAAACCTGATGGAGTCTGCAAAAGACCTGAGACTGGGACGGAGATTTGTCTTCCAACAAGACAATGATCCAAAACTTAAAGCAAAATTTACAATGGAATGGTTCACAAATAAACATATCCAGGTGTTAGAATGGCCAAGTCAAAGTCCAGACCTGAATCCAATCGAGAATCTGTGGAAAGAACTGAAAACTGCTGTTCACAAATGCTCTCCATCCAACCTCACTGAGCTCGAGCTGTTTTGCAAGGAGGAATGGGCAAAGATTTCCGTCTCTCGATGTGCAAAACTGATAGAGACATTCCCCAAGCGACTTACAGCTGTAATCGCAGCAAAAGGAGGCGCTACAAAGTATTAAGTTAAAGGGGCTGAATAATTTTGCACGGCCAATTTTTCAGTTTTTTATTTGTTAAAAAGGTTTGAAATATCCAATAATTTTCGTTCTTCACAAAAAATTACAGTTTTATATCTTAATGTTTGAGGCCTGAAATGTGGCAAAAGGTCGCAAAGTTCAAGGGGGCCGAATACTTTTTCAAGGCACTGTATAGTTTCCCCGTGCATGGCTCGCTCAACACCTGAATGGAACAGTGACACTTACGACTCACCTGAGCCTTTAACAACTCTCACATCAGGAGTCATCCTGTCCTTTCATAGCTAATGACTATGAGACAAGAACAGCCTGGTCCAATCAGAGTTAGTTTCAGATCGAACTCCTCCCTCTAGAGGTAAAAGTTCAGCTCTCTTACCAGGTCTCAGGATTGAAAAAGTTTCTTGGATAAGAGACAAAACATCTCGCACAACCTAGTCCAGATGCCTTTGCTTTAACCTTTTCTTCATGTAATGATATACTATTATCAAAAAGTAAATAGAAGAGACAACACCACACATTCCAGCATTTATTTGAAGTTAGTTTAAAATATGAATGACAAACAGCAGTTATATTATTCAAACTAAATTAGTATCTTTAAAACATCACAACTTCTTGAGTTTCACTTTAAACTAAACTCAACAACAAGAACATGAGACAGAAAAGACATTCATTATTACAGACAAACATATTTAACAATATTGTTATAGCCATAGATATTTGTATGATTTTTTTGCTTTAGTTTAGAATCTTTATTAAAGTCAATTTTGTAAAACTTTACCCATTACATGTTTCTTTGTGTTGTGCTCAGGTTTTAATACAATTATGTAGCATTTAGGCAAAAAGATACAGAAAAGCAGCCCATAACTGGAGGCCAGAATGGCAAATATCTCCACAGCTACAGTGTACTTTCCAGGGGAACTGACATAAGCTGGGATAAAAGTGATCCAGACAGCACAGAAGATTAACATGCTGAAGGTTATAAATTTGGCTTCATTGAAGTTATCAGGCAGCTTCCGAGCCAGAAAAGCCAGAACAAAACAAAGCAGAGCTAACAGGCCGATGTATCCTAACACAGCCCAGAAGCCTACAGGTGATCCCAGCGCACACTCAAGTATTATCTTCTCTTTATAGTGGTTCATATTTTTAAAGGGGAAAGGAGGGCTGAGTGTTAGCCACAGTATACAGATAACAACCTGTACCAGAGTGAAAGCCATGACACTGAGCCTCTGCTGAAGAGGACCAAACCATTTCATCACATTACTGCCTGGACATGTGTGGCTCTAAAGGCCATTAACACCACTATAGTCTTCCCAAGAACACAAGAGATACAGAGGACAAATGTGATGCCGAATGCTGTGTGGCGCAGCATACATGACCACTCAGAGGGACGGCCGATGAAGGTCAGAGAGCACAGGAAACACAGAGTCAGGGAGAAGAGCAGCAGGAAACTCAGCTCAGAGTTGTTGGCTCTCACAATAGGAGTATGTCTGTAGTGGAAAAATATCAAGCCTATGGTTATGGCCAAACACGCCCCAAAGACTGAAAAAGTGACAAGCAGTACACCCATCAGTTCTCTGTAGGTAAGGAATTCTATAGCTTTCAGATCACACTTATTCCTCTTTGTGTTTGACTTGTACTCTGGAGGGCATTTGTCACATTTCACTGCATCTGAAAGCATAAATATTTTTAGGCTGTGCCACATGCACATCTTCACATAGCGCAGTAAAGTACTGGCAGTGATTTTGCCCAACAAAAACACATTGATTACAAGAGTAAAGGCAAACAATCCTGTCGTCTCACTTGTACTGTTGCTGAACTCTCCATCAGCACAGGCAATGCAATCAAAGCAACACATAGGTTTGCCCTTTACAAATGCACGACGGGTTCCTGCCCAACAGCTCTCACTGCACACAGACCTTGGGACCTGCAGCACAGGGACACAAAAGCACACATCATTCTAAATCAAATTCGTTTGCATGTATATATAACTCAAAATGTAATACTTTTACACATAGAACTTTATTGTTTGTGTCACAGGCATTGCTAATACAGCACAGTGTGTAAAGTGTTACATTTTCTAACTATATTCTAGGCAGTTTACCTCTGGACTCTCGCCTGCCCATTTTGCTTTTGCACCCATTTTCATGTCAAATTGCTGTCCCTCAGGACGAGAAGCATCATAGTATCCAATTGTCTCAAAAAGTATATAGCCTGTCTCATCCATTTGCCAGTTCACAAGGGCATAACGTGCCACAGGATCACCCATCTCATCAAAAAACACATTCTCACCAATCTTCGTGGTGAAGTTGACTTTTGTAAGGTAATGCAATACCTGTAGAAAACAGTCACCATCAATAAATAAAAAAATGACAGTTTTCAGGTAGCTTTAGACTTTAATTTTATATATAATTTTATATATATGTTTACCTGCCATGGTTTGACATTGCCTCTCTGAGCGCAGGAGTTGTTCTCAAATGGCCCCAGTCCTTCCTGCAAGTAAAGAGCATGTGCAGTGCATGGGCTATTGCATATGTGGCCTTGTAAATATTGTTCAGCAAACTTGCATCGGAAACATCTGTGAAGCGTGAGTCTGTGTCCCACAAAGACTCATTCCCGCTACAGGCAGCCACTAAAGCCGTAGTCTCTGGTTTGGTATGTAAAGTGCATTTAAACATGGTCTCCCACAACTCCACTAGCCCCTGATCTCCTAACTGAGTGGAAGGCCTGCTGTTAGCCAGAAACTCCTGCAGCCCAGGGATGTGTGCATTAAGTGCCGCAAAACCTACTGCCCCTTGAACAACAGCATAATTCACAGCAGAAGCAATATAGCGATAAGTGATCCAGCCCTCGCTGCCCACCCACTGCAGGCCTATTACATTTTGAGCATAGAGCTCCTTAATGAGAATGTCCAAGTCAGTACCATCAGCAAAGGCCACTATGACCTTAGAAGTTGCCTTTTTGATGATTTCCACCACTTCTAAGAACCACTTCTTGGGGTCAGTTCTGTAAATTGCCACTGAATACTCAACACACACGCCTTCTTTTTCAGCTGCCTCCAGAAATGTGGCCATGCCTCCATTTCCGTAATCACTTCGTGTTCTAATAGCCCCCACCCATGTCCAACCAAAGTATTTAACAAGCTTTGCCAGTGCTTTGCTTTGGTGTAGGTCACTGGGTATTGTTCTGAAAAAAGAAGGGAAGTCTCTCCTGTTGCTAAGACAAGCACAAGTGGCAGAATGACTGATCTGAAAGTTAAGAGAAAAGCATTATTTTACATATTATCAGTACCACTGTGTCTTCTTGATTCCTGTGTGGTTTATACTCACTACAGGTAGATGAAAGGGTCCCATGGTGCGTGCAATACCAATAGTGGAGGTGGATGTAGTTTCCCCGATGACACCGTGCACAGTGGAGAGCTTCCCACAGCTCCCCTCCCTGCTCTCGTAACGATTCATCAGGTTAAGTGAGGCTCGGACAGACAGGGGGATGCTAGGGCATGAGTCAAAAATCCTGTAACCCAGTGTTATATCTGGCAGGAACTCTGTGCTGTTGTTTATCTCCTCGATTGCAAACATCATGGTATATGCATACTGAAGCTCACCAGGGTCCAAGCTGAAAAAAAAAAAAAACAGCTTTACATGTAAAGAAATACACCAACTAATCATACACATACATAACAATCTTTATCTTACCCCTTACACTGAATTGTTCCTGGGTTGACTTGGAAAGCTGGATAGACACTGACAGGATTCTGGTGGAAGGAGAATATGCCGCCAATGTTGATGTCCCCCTCCTTAGAAAACTGGGACATCTCTTTGGTCCCATATGTTTTACAGGCAGGCTGACTTCCTCTGACAGCCACAAATGTCAGAAGTAGCACATCTGCGAGCATCAGCATGGCTGTTCACCTCAGTATACACTACGCCTACAGGGCCTGAGAAGACAGCCCTCAACTCTGGGCATTTTATAGCATTTTTATTTGAGCTGAGTAAAAATGGCAAAGGGGCTCAGGTGCAATGTTAGCAACCAATAGCAGTTCTTTGGGCGTGAATAAAAAGGTTTTAGCCAATTAGAAGTCTACATTGTGTCTTTTAAGAAACCTGCTGTTCTGTGGGATGTGCTGTATTGTAGCATGTTGATTGAATGATTATTTATTTAATTAATTCAATGTAAGGCACATATTGAAAATGAAATAAACTGAATAATAATAATGGAAAAAAAAGCAGAAGGATATCTAGCAACACAAATTTCTTGTCAAACTGAATACAATCGGCACTCGTTTTACCACTGCCTGTAACTAGATGTATGTTAGGTACAAATATAGGCTAGAAATATATGATGGATAAATGTTTTTTTTTTTAGTTTCTTCCAATCATGTGCTTTTTGGTGTTTCTTTCCGGTCTCAGAAGTAGAACATAACATTTTGGTGAAAATATACAGAAAAGCAGCCCATAACTGGAGGACAGAATGGCAAATATCTCCACAGCTACTGTGAACTTTCCAGGAGAACTGACATAAGCTGGAATAAATGTGATCCAGACTGCACAAAAGATTAACATGCTGAAGGTTATGAATTTAGCTTCATTAAAGTTATCAGGCAGCTTCCGAGCCAGAAAAGCCATCATAAAGCACAGAAAAGCCAGGAGGCCAATATAACACAACACAGCCCAGAAGCCAATAGCAGAACCCAAATGGCATTCTAGAATAATCTTTTCAGTAGCATAAGCTGTATTTTTGTGTGGTACTGGTGGGGCAAGACTCAACCACAGCACACAAACTAAAACTTGGAATGAAGTAAATACGAAAACGCTTGTTCGCTGTACTGGAACAGAACACTGAGGGATTGTATGCCTCTTAGCTTTAAAAGCCACTACTACTGCTACTGTCTTAGCCAAGATACAAGACATGCACAAAGCAAATGAGATGCCAAATGCTGTGTGGCGCAGCATACATGACCACTCAGAGGGACGGCCGATGAAGGTCAGAGAGCACAGGAAACACAGAGTCAGGGAGAAGAGCAGCAGGAAACTCAGCTCAGAGTTACTGGCTTTGACAAGAGGAGTGTGGCGAAACCAAAAGAAGACTAAAAACACCATCATGGTTAAACTTGCTCCAAACAAGGAGAAAGCAGCAAGCAGGGCCCCCATGGTCTCTCCATAAGATAAATACTCAGTCACCTTTGGCACACAGCGGCTGTGATTTCTGTTAGACCAGTACTCCAGTGAACACCGCAAGCAATCGGCAGAATCTAAATACACAGTGAAATGTGTCATGCACATGAACATACAATATAAAATATAAGTTCCATTCAAATCTTTATAGAATATTTTGATAAACCACAAAGCCTTTAATAACTGTAAAATGGGAAATCAGAGATTTAAAGAAGTTTCTTACTGTTGGAGTAGCTGATCTCTCCAGCAGCACAGCGGACGCAGGAAAAACAGCATATAGGTTTACCTTTAATCATGGCCTGGCGGAAACCTGGAGGACAACTCCGACTGCACACAGACTGTGGTTTCTAAAACAACAAGTCACTGTACATTACTTGTACTATTGAAGGTAAGAGGATGTAGTATACTCTTTTTAGGCTTTATATCTTTTACTTAACACAAGTCAGGTAGGTTACATACAGACCACACTAAATACTTTTTTATCTGTAAATATGGAACTAAAAATCATAATTTTTGAGTTGTTTAAAAGAAGAAATTTTAATGAATAAGTCAATAAGAATTATTTCTATTATATATAAAAAAACACTTACTGTAGTTTTAATGTGCTTCTTTTACATTTACATTTGTACACACATAAAGCAGTAAGTAATATGGCAGCATGTTTTTTTTAAATGTGATACCTTTATGGAATTGGCAGCCCAGGTTATGTTCTTTCCATTCATTGTAAATTGCTTTTCATTTGGAAGAGAAGCATCATAGTTTCCAACAGCAACAAACAAAATGCCCCCATTTTCATTTCTTTGCCAGTTCACAAGTTCATATATGGCTGAAGGGTCTCCATTCTTATCAAAGTGTATACTTTCACCAGAAGTAAGAGTAAAATTGACATTTTGAAGGTGTTTCACAACCTATTAAGAAAACCTTGTGAATATGAAACAGTACACTCAGGCATTTATAATTGGATTATTCTCATTCTCTTACCTGTCTAGGCTCAATTGTATCTCTCGAAATGCATGCCTGGTTGACCAGCTCAGTACAATTTAAGAGGTTGTGCATGGCATGAGCCACAGCATACACAGCTTTATACACATTGTTAGATATTCTTAGCTCTGATACATCAGTGAAAGGGTTTTTGATGTCACTGAGCTTTTCTGAGCCAGTGCACAGGGTCTGTCCATATACACTAGGCTGGAAACTGCATCCAAATGTTTCCTCCCAGAATTCTTTTAGCAGACTGTTTTGTGGATCCTGATTTGGATTAACTTGCAAAAGGAAATCTCGCAAACCTGGAATTTTTGCCTTTTTGATGGTGAAGCCAAGTGATCCAGTCAAGATGCCGGAATACCTCTCAATGGTCAGATAGCCAGCTGTTATCCAGGACTCACTGCCCACCCACTGCAGCCCAGTCAGATTCTGATTCAGAGCTTCCTCCAACAAGATATCCATCTCACTCTGAGCAAGAAATGCCACCAAAACCTTTGCACTGCCTTGCTGAATTACTTTCACCACACTGGCAACCTTTTCACTGAGGTCAGTTCTGGAAATGGCTTCTGAGTACTCAATACAGACCCCCTCCTGAGCAGCCGCTGCGATAAATGTAGCCATACCATTATTACCATAATCATTATCACTTCTAACAGCTCCCACCCATGTCCAGCCAAACTGCTTGACCAATTTAGCAAGAGCTCTACTCTGGTAGTTGTCACTGGGAATTGTTCGAAAGAAAGAGGGGTACTCTTTTCTGTTACTCAGACACGCACATGTGGCAAAGTGGCTGATCTAAAGGCAAGCACAGGGGAGTAATTGTTATGCTAGTTAATTTTTAAACAATTAAATAAAACAAAGTAAAACTATTTATTTTTATTTGTATGAAAACATTCAATGTTTGCCTCTCTCAAACCTCCCAAATATGACTGCACCCCATGATAAGCAATTACTGTCAATATATAACAATAACAATATACTGTATAATGATAACTTTTTACCATCGGTATGTGGAATATGCCAGATGTCTGGAGCATTACTATTGTTGATGAGGACTCTGAGGCTCCAATGATGGCTTGAACAGGAGACCGGCTGGAGCAGGCTTTTCCCAGGTTTCTGTCCTGTTCATCCATGATTGCCATGACTGCCTGCACTGAGGGCAGTGCTGAACCACAGCTGTCAAGCACCTTATAGCCAATGGAGATATTAGGCAGCAGAGTGCTGCTGTTGTTGATTTCCTCTATGGCAAAAATCATTGTGTGGGCAAATCGAAACTCCCTCAAATTCATTCTGAGAAGATAAGATATTTTAACAAACACAGACATGCAGTGAAAATAACACAGATCTTTTTACCTGGTGCATCTGAAAGTCTCTGGAACACCTGTGAAAGTAAGAGGAGGCCTTGAGATGTGGCTGTGGATAGAGAAGGCTCCTCCAATGAAAATATCACCTTCTTTATAGAGAAAGGAATACTCTGGTGAACCAAGCATCTTACATTTAGTTTTTTCTTCCTCCGCTTCAAAAACACCAATCAATAGCAAAAACATAAAATGTACTCTGTTACACATCTGGTACAGACAGTGGTTCACAGGCATTCTCAAACTTACGTTTAAGAAATTGTAATCCATCATCATCAAGAGGCTGAGCTTTATAGTGGCTGCTGCTGCTGCTGCTGCTGATGATGATGATGATGATGATGATGATGATGGTGACGATGATAGTCATGATAATTTGTGCTCCAGACATCTGATTGCATAACTACATCTCCTTGGAGATTGATATAATGGTAGCTACAACACTGCTTGAATACAACTTATCAGTAATAAGTCTCTTTTCATGCCCAATTTAATGGTATAATATGCAAGATATCACAAGAGGTGTATAAACACACCCTGTCACCTGCCCACTGTGTGTGTGAGCTGTGATTCTATCAGTGCTACAAAAATAAACAAAGATGGACACTAAATAGTGTGATTGTTGTGAGTGCCATGTGTGAAATTGATACAATACAATATTGCATAGATAATGTACACTGTGTCTAAAGGTGGATATTTTAACGTTCAGTCTTTTCCAACAATATTGCCAAAGGTTTTTATGCAGCTATCCAAGTCATTGAATTCAAGTGTTACAATCCCTTCCATTAGCCACAAGTGTATACAATCACGCACCTAGGCCTGCAGACTACTTCTTCAAACATTTGTGAAAGAATGGGTTGCTCTCAGGGGCTTAGTGAATTCCAGTGTGGTACCGTGATAGGACTTATTGCACAGGTAGAAGCCTGTGAGACTGCAGAGACTGCAAGCCAGGCCTCCGCATTTAACATCACGGACTGACCTCACAAATGCACTTCTGGAAGAATGGTCAGACATTCCCATAAACACACTTTTAAACCATGTGGAAAGCCTGCCTAGAAGAGTTGAAGCTGTTATAGCTGCAAAGGGTGGGCCGACATCAGATTAAATTCTATGGTTTAAGAATGGGATGTTACTCACAACGTGTATGTTGGATTTAGTGGGCCTGGTTACAGGAGATTTACAGTAATCTACATCAGTTGCTCAGCTTTAGTCTGACATTGCAATATTGTAGGTACCATAACTTTAAGTCACACCAAAGAGTGCATCATCAAAATTGTTTTTGTCCACTAGAAAAAGCAAATGATGATGCTTTGGTGTATTTTATGTCCTGGTAATCTTATCATTACAAGTGACTTTGAAATATTAAACAAACACATACACAAAAATTATTAGAAAAAATAGAAAGGAGTAGTTTGGACTTAGCTCTTTCTCTTAGCTTTATTGCAAAACAAAATGTCAAATGAAAGCTTTTGATGTGTAATCATTTCATTTATCACGTAATTCATTCCAAGCACACATTGTAATGATCTTCTACTTTCATATTTGTTTTGGTTGAAAAATAAGTTATGAAAAAAAACACAAAATTAAAGTCGCAAGCGTAAACTTCACAGTAATGTCAAATAACCGGGCCTGTGCTACTGCTTGAATCTTCTTCTGGCTGGAGCCTGCTTCATCACCTCGGGCCTGTGCTACTGCTTGAATCTTCTTCTGGCTGGGGCCTGCCACACCACCTTGTAATTTAGAGTTAAAGGTCTCCACAATCCCTGGTTTTCCTGTCTGAACAGCTGTCTGAACCTTTGAAAATAATCAATTATACCTGGGCTAAGGCGAGAAAAACAAAGTACTGGCTGGAGATTTGAGATGACTCAGAAATCACTGCACTGCATGTACCACGTTTTGTATTTCTACATTGGAAAAAATTAACTTTCACTTTCCATAGGCACAATGTATTTTCATTTTCCAGGGTTCGCCACTGAGTCATTTTTCATTCTTTTTCCTCGGGGACTTCAAATACATACATTTTTCGCCTGGGCTTGAATTTTGGGGCCAATAAATTTGACTTTATGCACCTTTACAGGATCAAATTGAGGATTGTTTTGCAGAAAAATTATAATAAAAAGAAATATAACTCGAGCAAAAACGACAAGAAAAAGTACTGTCTATTGAACACACATGTGTTTAGCTCATTTTGGCTAAGTTTGGTGTCTGTGGAATGAAGCAGCTTTTTTCTGTTGTTTTTTAAAAGAGAGGTGTATTCACATCTTCAATTCAAAATGGTCGCCTTCCCGTGTGTGATAGGGTGTGGTCCCCATTGGCTTTTTTGTTCATAAGCCCATGCTGGATGTGTGTACCAAGTTTAATTTGCCTACGACAAACAAAAATTTTCACTTCCTATTGACTTTTTCCACATATTTGGGGTGTTGCTATGGCAACACATTTATAGATAGGGGGTGATTGTCATTGGCTTTTATGTTCGTCATGACATAAGAGATGTGTGTACCAAATTTCATGTCTCTATGACAAACTAAATTCTTGAGTTCCATTATAAGTTTGTAGGGGGCGCTAGAGAGCCATTTCTGAAGATAACCCTTTTATTTACATATTTTTGTGTTCAGGTCATGAATGTGCACAAACGCCTTTTTGGGTCCAACTCGATCCGAGAAGGCATTTGAGAGTTACAGGATATTTTAATTTTACAAAAATGGCCACCTCGTTACTCACCAAATTTGGGGCCATTTAGATTAAAACGCAATGAGTTGCATCTTTTTGCGCGAGGGGTGCGATTTAGGTGGCCGCATATTTCACCCAACATGGCGGACTTCCTGTTGAGTTTAGGGTGTGGCTGTCATAGACTTTTCTGTTTGCCCTGAGGTGTCCTATGGATGTACCAAATTTTGTATTTCAACATTGAAAAAAAAATACTTTCCCTTTCCATAGGCACAATGTATTTGGACTTTTCTAGGGGTCGCCACTGAGTCATTTTTCATATATTTTTTTCGGGGACGTCAAATACATAAATTTTTCGCCGGCCTTGAATGTTGGGACCAATAAAAATGACTTTTTGTGCATGTTTACTGGGTCAAAATGAAGATCATTTCGGGGAATAAAATCTATAAATAAAATTAAAGCCGCAAGCGGCGATAAAGGCCCTCGTCTCCCTTGAGACCGCGGGGACACATGCACTCGGAGGATCGCGATTCCTGCTTTAAAGCGTAAACTTCACGGTAATGTCAAATAACCGGGCCTGTGCTACTGCTGGGGCCTGCTACACCACCTTGTAATTTAAAGTTAAAGGTCTCCACAATCCCTGGTTTTCCTGGGAGCTGTCTGAACCTTTGACAATAATAGATTATGCTTGGGCTAAGGCGAGAAAATCAAAGTACTGGCTGGAGATTTGAGATGACTCAGGAATCACTGCACCCCCCTGTTTAAAAAGGCAAAATGTAAATATTACTTGTCTAAAGGTACAAGTTTACAAGTTCCAAAGGATTCTGAGGAGTTTTCTAAGACTCTAGCCTTGGCTCTGGAGGGGCCTCCTCCAAAGGAAGGATCCTGGCAATTGGGAAATGGCATCTATTTCCCAAAGAAATGGCTGCCTCTTCACAGACTCATCATGACCACAGCCACAAATGTATCAAAAAACAAATTGATAACTTTTTTTGGCACGTGTCTAGATGATACTCACCAAATTTGGAGCTGTTTAGATGAAAAGCCTTTAGCACAAGGGGTGCGATTTAGGTGGTCACGCATTCCACCCAACATAGTAGATTTCCTGTTGAGTTTATGGTATGGCTGTAATAAACTTTTCTGTTTGCCCTGAGGTGTCCTATGGATGTACCAAGTTTTGTATTTCTACATTTGAAAAAATGTACTTTCACTTTCCATAGGCACAATGTATTTTCATTTTCCAGGGGTCGCCACTGAGTCATTTTTCATTTGTTTTCCTCGGGGACTTCAAATACATACATTTTTTGCCGGGCATGAATTTTGGGGCCAATAAATTTGACTTTTAGTTGCAGATTTACTGGGTCAAATTGAGGATCATTTTACAGAAAAATTATAATAAAAAAAAAAAATAACTCGAGCAAAAACGTCAAGAAAAATGCCTGTCTATTGAACACACATGTGTTTAACTCATTTTGCCTAAGTTTGGTGTCTGTGGAATGAAGCAGCTTTTTTCTGTTGTTTTTTAAAAGAGAGGTGTATTCACATCTTCAATTCAAAATGGCCGCCTTCCCGTGTGTGATAGGGTGTGGTCCCCATTGGCTTTTTTGTTCATAAGCCCATACTGGATGTGTGTACCAAGTTTCATTTGCCTACGACAAACTAAAATTTTCACTTCCCATTGACTTTTTCCACATATTTGGGACGTTGCTATGGCAACACATTTATAGACAGGGGGTGGTTGACGGGCCAGACAAAGAGTGGTTCAGAACCCTTTATGAAGACAAAAAAATCAAGGACCGTGACGCGCCGGTATGGCGCAGCCGGGCCCCACCCTGGAGCCAGGCCCGGGGTTGGGGCTCGCATGCGAGCGTCTGGTGGCCGGGTCTTTCCCCACGGGGCCCGGCCGGGCTCAGCCCGAAGGAGCGACGTGGGGCCGAACGGGAGGAACCGTAAGGGGCCGGTGCAAAGTGGATTGGGTGGCAGCCGAAGGCGGAGGCCTCGACGACCCAATCCCCGGACACGGAATCTGGCGCTAGGGACATGGAATGTCACCTCGCTGGCGAAGGAGCCTGAACTTGTGCGGAGGTTGAGAGATACCGACTAGAGATAGTCGGGCTCACCTCCACGCACAGCTCGGGCTCTGGAACCCAAATCCTCGAGAGAGGCTGGACTCTCCACTACTCTGGAGTTGCCTGCGGTGAGAGGCGGCGGGCTGGTGTGGGCTTGCTCATAGCCCCCCAGCTTAGCCGCCATGTGTTGGAGTTCACCCGGTGAACAGGGTCGCTTCCCTGCGCCTTCGGGTCGGGGATAGGTCTCTCACTGTTGTTTGTGTTTACGGGCCAAATGGCAGTGCAGAGTACCCGGCCTTCTTGGAGTCTCTGGGAGGGGTGCTGGAAAGTGCTCCGACTGGGGACTCCGTCGTTCTACTGGGGGACTTCAACGCTCACGTGGCAGCGACAGTGACACCTGGAGGCGTGATTGGGAGGAACGGCCCCCTGATCTGAACCAGTGGTGTTCTGTTATTGGACTTCTGTGCTAGCAACAGTTTGTCCATAACGAACACCATGTTCAACATAAGGGTGTCCATCAGTACCGTGGCACCAGGACACCTAGGTCGGAGATCGATGATCGACTTTGTAGTTGTTTCATCTGACCTCCGGCCGTATGTCTTGGACACTCGGGTGAAGAGAGGGGCGGAGCTGTCAACTGATCACCACCTGGTGGTGAGTTGGATCCGATGGCGGGGGAGAAAGCTGGACAGACTCGGCAGGCCCAAACGTGCTGTGAGGGTCTGTTGGGAACGTTTGGCAGAGCCCCCTGTCAGAAAGACCTTTAACTCCCACCTCCGGCAGAGCTTCGACCAGATCCGAGGAGGTTGGAGACATTGAGTCCGAGTGGACCATGTTCTCCACCTCCATTGTCGATGCGGCCACTCGGCTCGGCTGTGGCCGTAAAGTCTCCGGTGCCTGTCGTGGCGGCAACCCCCGAACCCGGTGGTGGACACCGGAAGTAAGGGATGCCGTCAAGCTGAAGAAGGAGACCTACCGAGCCTGGTTGGCCCGTGGGACTCCTGAGGCAGCTGATAGATACCGGCAGGCCAAGCGGACTGCAGCCCGGGTTGTCGTGGAGGCTAAAACTCGGGTCTGGGAGGAGTTCGGTGAGGCCATGGAGAAAGACTATCGGTCGGCCTCGAAGAAATTCTGGCAAACCGTCCGGCGCCTCAGGAGGGGGAAGCAGTGCCCTGCCAATACTGTTTACAGTAGAGGTGGGAACCTGCTGACTTCAACTGGGGATATTGTTGGACGGTGGAAGGAATACTTCGAGGATCTCCTCAACCCCACCGACACGTCTTCCACTGAGGAAGCAGAGGCCGAGGGCTCGGAGGTAGACTCGTCCATCACCCAGGCTGAAGTCACTGAGGTAGTTGGGAAGCTCCTCGGTGGCAAGGCACCGGGGGTGGATGAGATACGCCCTGAGTACCTCAAGTCTCTGGATGTTGTAGGGCTGTCTTGGTTGACACGCCTCTGCAACATCGCGTGGCGGTCGGGGACAGTACCTCTGGACTGGCAGACCGGGGTGGTGGTCCTCTTTTCAAAAGGGGACCGGAGGGTGTGTTCCAACTACAGAGGGATCACACTCCTCAGCCTCCCCGGGAAAGTCTATGCCAGGGTACTGGAGAGGAGAATGCGACCGATAGTTGAACCTCGGATTCAGGAGGAACAATGCGGTTTTCGTCCTGGTCGTGGAACACTGGACCAGCTCTATACCCTCTCCAGGGTGCTGGAGGGTTTATGGGAGTTTGCCCAACCAGTCCACATGTGTTTTGTGGATCTGGAGAAGGCATTCGACTGTGTCCCTCGTGGCGCCCTGTGAGGGTGCTCTGGGAGTATGGGGTCCGGGGCCCTTTGCTAAGGGCTGTCCGGTCCCTGTACTACGACCGAGCAGGAGCTTAGTTCGCATTGCCGGCAGTAAGTCAGACCTGTTCCCAGTGCATGTTGGACTCCGGCAGGGCTGCCCTTTGTCACCGGTCCTGTTCATTATCTTTATGGACAGGATTTCTAGGCGCAGCCAGGGGCTGGAGGGAGTCTGGTTTGGGGACCACAGGATCTCGTCTCTGCTTTTTGCAGATGATGTTGTCCTGTTGGCTCCATCAAGCCAGGACCTTCAGCGTGCACTGGGACGGTTTGCAGCCGAGTGTGAAGCGGCTGGGATGAGGATCAGCACCTCCAAGTCTGAGACCATGGTTCTCAGTCGGAAAAGGGTGGCTTGTCCCCTTCAGGTTGGTGGAGAGATCCTGCCTCAAGTGGAGGAGTTCAAGTATCTTAAGGTCTTGTTCACGAGTGAGGGAAGGAGGGAACGTGAGATTGACAGACGGATCGGTGCAGCTTCTGCAGTGATGCGGTCGATGTACCGGTCTGTCGTGGTGAAGAAGGAGCTGAGCTGTAAGGCAAAGCTCTCGATTTACCGGTCAATCTACGTTCCTACTCTCACCTATGGTCATGAGCTTTGGGTCATGACCGAAAGAACAAGATCCTGGATACAAGCGGCCGAAATGGGCTTTCTCCGCAGGGTGGCGGGGCGCTCCCTTAGAGATAAGGTGAGGAGCTCGGTCACTCGGGAGGAGCTCAAAGTAGAACCGCTGCTCCTCCACATCGAGAGGAGCCAGCTGAGGTGGCTCGGGCATCTGTTTCGATGCCTCCTGGACGCCCTAGGGAGGTGTTTCGGGCATGTCCCACCGAGGAGACCCGGGAAGACCTAGGACACGCTGGAGGGACTATGTCTCTCGGCTGGCCTGGGAACGCCTCGGTATCCCCCCGGAAGAGCTAGAGGAAGTGTCTGGGGAGAGGGAAGTCTGGACGTCTCTGCTTAGACTTTTGCCCCCGCGACCCGGCCCCGGATAAGCGGTAGAAGATGGATGGATGGATGGATGGATGGGGTGGTTGTCATTGGCTTTTATGCTCGTCATGACATAAGAGATGTGTGTACCAAATTTCATGTCTCTATGACAAACTAAATTCTTGGGTCCCATTTATAAGTTTGTAGGGGGCGCTGGAGAGCCATTTCTAAAATTAACCCTTTTATTTACATATCTTTGTGTTCAGGTCATGAATGTGCACAAACGCCTTTTTGGGTCCAACTCGATCCGAGAAGGCGTTTGAGAGTTAAGAGACATTTTATTTTCACAAAAATGGCCACCTCGTTACAGGCTTGCCACACCCATACCCGATAAGATATAAAAAAAAAAAGTCACAACTTTGGTTGGCACACGTGTCTAGATGATGCTCACCAAATTTGGGGCCATTTAGATTAAAACACAATGATTTGCATCTTTTTGCGCAAGGGGTGCGATTTTAGTGGCAGCGCGTTTCACCCCACATGGCAGACTTCCTGTTGAGTTTAGGGTGTGGCTGTCATTAACTTTTCTGTTTGCCCTGAGGTGTTCTATGGATGTACTAAGTTTCATTTTTCTACGTTGGAAAAAAGTTACTTTCACTTTCCATAGGCCCAATGTATTTTGACTTTTCTAGGGGTCGCCACTGAGTCATTATTTGTATTTTTTTTTCGGGGACCTCAAATACATAAATTTTTCGCCGAGCTTGAAGTCTGGGACCAATAAAAAGGACGTTTCGTGCATGTTCACTGGGTCAAATTTAGGATCATATTGCAGAAAAAATAAAATAAATAATAACGAGCAAAAACAATAGGCCCTAAAGGTCATCACCGGCTCGGGCCTAATAAATAAATAACACGAGCAAAAACAATAGGCCCTCCCGGTCATCACCGGCTCGGGCCTAATAAAAAGTGTTTATTAGGCTGAAATAAAAGTTATTTTACAATAAGGCATATTATGTTTTTCCCATTAGGAATTTCTTTGTGTTCAATTCAGGTTTACAAACAATAATATAACATTTTGGAGCAAATATACAGAAAAGTAGACCATAACTTGAGGCCAGAATGGCAAATATCTCCACAGCTACTGTGTACTTTCCAGGAGAACTGACATAAGCTGGGATAAAAGTGATCCAGACTGCACAGAAGATTAACATGCTGAAGGTTATAAATTTGGCTTCATTAAAGTTATCAGGCAGCTTCCGAGCCAGAAAAGCCAGAACAAAACAAAGCAGAGCTAACAGGCCGATGTATCCTAACACAGCCCAGAAGCCTACAGGTGATCCCAGCGCACACTCAAGTATTATCTTCTCTTTATAGTGGTTCATATTTTTAAAGGGGAAAGGAGGGCTGAGTGTTAGCCACAATATACAGATAAAAACCTGTACCAGAGTGAAAGCCATGACACTGAGCCTCTGCTGAAGAGGCCCAAACCATTTCATCACATTACTGCCTGGAAGTGTGGCTCTGAAGGCCATTAACACCACTAAGGTCTTCCCAAGAACACAAGAGATACAGAGGACAAATGTGATGCCGAATGCTGTGTGGCGCAGCATACATGACCACTTAGAGGGACGGCCGATGAAGGTCAGAGAGCACAGGAAACACAGAGTCAGGGAGAAGAGCAGCAGGAAACTCAGCTCAGAGTTGTTAGCCCTAACTAATGGAGAGTCTTTGTTGTAAAAAAACAGAAGTGCCACAGAGAGTGTTAGTAGCACACCAAACACAGTAAAAAACACAAGTATGTTGCACATAACGTCAGTGAAGGAGAGAAACTCGATGCTTTTAATGATACACATATCTCTCCTTTGATTGGACCAGTACTCTTCAGGACATTTTGTGCACCCGTTAGAGTCTGTAAATATAAAGCATGTTACTGTACACAAACAAAGAATTTGACAAGCTTTAAAATGACACAAAGTAATTTGAAAACAAATGCTGTACTGATGCTGGTGTATTTCAGGTCAGCTGTTAATATAGTACCTGTAGTGTTGCTTATTTCTCCTTCAGCACATGCTATACAGTCATAGCAGCAAACAGGCTTCCCTTTCTGGAGAGCCTTGTGCGTTCCAGGACGACAACTTTCACTACACAATGACACTGGTACCTGTGGCAGAACAATTTTGAACTCAATTCATACATTATCTGTTTGAATGTAAAAGAACTGTGTTCTGTTATTGATTCTAATTGACAGTCTATAAAACATTACAAAAATACATGTTATTTTGGACCGTCGGTTGATTTGTTTACTTGCCTCATGCTTTCCTTCAGGCCACATTATTGCATCAGTTTCAAGGACAAACCTCTGTCCTGGTGGCAGAGAAGCATCATAGTATCCGACAGGTTTAAACTGAATAGAGCCATGTGGTCCGAGCTGCCAGTTTACCACCTCATACCGAGCTACAGCAGCTCCAGTGCTGTCAAACCACACACGCTCTCCATTTTTTATGGTGAAGTTGACCTTCTTCAGAGACTCCACCACCTACAAACATGTAGAGAACAGATTAATATACATCCATAGTTTTTCATTGAAAGGTTACTGTGGTTTTCAGTTTATTTTACCTGCCTGGGTGCTACTGTCACAGTCTGATCACAGCCCTGACTGCGGGAACATTTGAGTAAACTGTGCAGAGCATGTACCACAGCGTAAATGGCTTTGTAGATGTTAGTGGAAAATCTCAACTCTGCCACATCATCAACATAATCTCTAAGCTTGTAAAGGTAATGGTCTTCTTTGCACTTAGCTATTTCAGCCCCACTATCTTTTGTGTATTTGCACATAAACTCCGTCTCCCAGAATTCTTTGAGTAAAAAATTATCAAGACCAGTAATATTGGCCTTTGGTACAGCAAAACCCAGAGAGCCTCCTAACACACTAAAGCTGGTGGGTGTAATAAGGCTGTCGGAAGTAATCCAGGCTTCCACACCAATGAACTGTCGACCTGTGATGTTGTGTAGACTCAACTGCTCCAGGAAATGATTCATTTCAAAAGGAGACAGGAACCCAACAATGACCATTGCAGTGCTTTTACGAACCACTTCCACCACTCTCAGCAGCTTTTCTGGTTCTGTTCGATGGAATTTCTCAACGTATTCCACACAAATCCCTTCCTCTTGGGCTGCAGCAAGAAAAATGGCCATGCCATTGTTGCCATACTCACTGTCACTGTTCACTGCGCCAATCCATGTCCATCCAAAGTGCTTCACCAGATGGGCAAGAGCTCGACTTTGGTAGAGATCACTTGCAATGGTCCGAAAGAAAGATGGATACTCCTTCCTGTTGC
Source organism: Perccottus glenii (assembly GCA_024416835.2). Taxonomy (NCBI): domain Eukaryota; kingdom Metazoa; phylum Chordata; class Actinopteri; order Gobiiformes; family Odontobutidae; genus Perccottus; species Perccottus glenii. The sequence goes on from CM044550.2 coordinate 16,621,683, forward strand.
TTAGACACTCGCATGTAGCTGAATGACTAATCTAAAAATACAGAGATAAATAAAACCATTGTATTTTTGTATTCAAACATGACGTCTCTTACCACTGGCAGCTCAAAAGGTCCAGTAGTGCGGGACAAGACAACAGTTGAGGAAGATTCAGACTCTCCTATAATGGCATGAACAGCTGACTGGCCAGAGCAGCTTTCCCCAACCACCATTTCATCACCATTCATTAGACCCATCACTGTACGCATGGATGTTAATGTTGAGCCACAGTTGTCATAAATGCGATATCCAATGGAAATATTTGGAAGAAGTTGACTTTTGTTGATTTCCTCAATAGCAAAGATCATTGTCTGAGCAAATCGGAAGTCCCTGAGAGTGATACTGAAACAGGAAAAAAAGCATGTTCAAATACAAACAAAGCATAAGCAACACAATTACCATCCTGAGTCCCAAATTACCTAGAGCATGTGAGATCTGTAGGTTTTTCTGTAAACAAAAGTGGAGGCTGTGTGATTTGACTGTGTATAGAAAAGGCTCCTCCAATGATGAAATCTCCTGTCTTAGAAAGCAGAGGGTACTCCGGACTCCCCATTATGTGACAGAGAGGGCCTTCCCCCTGCACTGCACCAAATACCAACATGTGCACGACCACAGCCAGCACTAATGACATTGTGGGTTGTGGAAAAAATAATCCTCCATCACAGCTTTTTATATTCTTATCTGATGGCAGATTGTACAGGCTACTACCAACCAATCAAAAAAGAGAACCATAGGTCATTTGTTTTGCCAATCATAAAAACAAATCATGCTTATACAGTTTAATAATAAAACCAAATATGTGGCAGCAAAATAAAATTACCATGAAATATAATAATAAAAGGATTTGTACTTAAATGCTAAGATCATCTTACCTTTACAAATAAAACCAACTCTGATATAGAAAGAAAGTAGATACCAATATTAAACTTAGAGGGACTGGAAGTTTGTATGTTTCCAAAAATGACAGTAGACATTTTCATCAGTGTCTATGATGTTTATGAGTGAGGACATACAGTGCACAGTGAGTTTAGAGCATAATCAGAAATTTAATCAGAAAGTCAAAGGTGCATGCAGGCCTCTGGCCCTGATGGAGTGTAGGTCATTTTTGCAGGAATACTGTAAAGCTGTATAACTAAGACCTGAATATGGTTAAGAATTATAATTTGATCTATAGGAGGACATTGAGGGTCCCACCTCTCTAAATCATTTATTTGATGGTTACCTAGACTGTCTGCCTTTTTATTTTCATAAGAATGTTTTACACCTAATCAATCTGTAAAATCAGTTCAATTGGGGACTAAATTTGCAACATTATTTTCTCTCCAAACAAACCCTATCTGATCAAATTGACATAGATTTGATTAGAATTGGTTTAAACAAGACTTTAGTAAAGGCACTCAGGGATCATTTCAATTTGGATAGCTATACTTCTCAGTAATTGTAGTTTGCCTGCTGAATTGTTTTAATAGGTAATAAGCAGGCAGACAATGTGTCTTAGACATTTGGACATATCAGGGCAAGTCACAGTTGTTTTAAGGGAAGTAAAACAAAATTATTTTATAATGTTTTTTATGAAGACGGGACCGTGCACATTCATGAACATACAGTGATGTATAGTTTTACACAATATTGTCATAAATACGTCAGATTTAGCAACAATGCTAGTTTCCATCTGTATTTCCGGACATTGAAAAAAAAATGATAATAGAATACATTAGACATATAGACAGTGCAGTACCACAAAAAAATAAAAATGAATAGTCATCATAACACAAACCTATCTACCCTAAAGCCCAATTGATGCAATACAATCTACATATTTTAAAAGTGCCTATGCTTAAATAAAGCTGTTGGCTGGTTTTCTATCTGTCAGGTAGAAATCAGTGTGTACACCTAGTTGGCATGTCTTCCTCCTTTCTTTCAGTAACTAAAGGAGTACCCCAGGGTTCTGTTCTGGGGCCATTGCTGTTTTCTATTTATGTGAATGATCTTTGTAAAAATGTGTCGAATGCTTTTTTTCACTTTTATGCTGATGACACAGTTATCTATTGTTCCTCTCCTTCAATTGAACAAGCCTTTGATTTCTTACAGTTTGTGTTTGATGCAGTTCAGTCTCATTTAAATCAGCTGAGGCTAGTGTTAAATGCAGACAAATCTAAAGTTATGGTTTGCTCAAATAGAAAACGGCTACCCTCTCAGCTCCCTAAAATAAAAACAGCTGATGGAAAAGAAATCCAAATGGTTTCTTCTTATAAGTATTTAGGCTTTGTTATTGATGAAAATCTGTCCTTTAAACAACATATTGAGCATCTTATACGTAAACTGAAGCTAAAGCTCAGTTTTCTTTACAGAAACAAATCATGTTTCTCTGTTTATACAAGGAAACGTTTAATTTCTGCAACTTTTTACCTTTTTTTTACCTTTATTGGATTACGGCTATCTCCTTTTTAGGAATGCATCTGACCGTCTTTTTAAAAAGCTGGACACTGTTTATCATTGTGCTTTACGTTTTATGACTGGTTGTGAAAATTGTGTTCACCATTGTACATTGTATGCTACAGCTGAGTTTCCGTCCCTGTATGATCGCAGGTGGTCTCATTTGCTGATTTTCATTTATAAATGTATTCTTGGGCTCCTCCCATCTTACCTCTGCACATACATGCGTAAAAACCAACGTTCTCAAAAGAACATACTGATGGTGGTTCCCAGAGTCAGAACGGAGTTGGGTAAGGCAGCATTTCAGAACACTGCCCCCTGTGCATAGAATGACCTGCAAAAGGACCTAAATCTATCTGAACTTGTGACTTTGGGAGAATTTAAATCTATTCTAAAGAAGCGTGAACTCAGTGAGCTTGGAAAATGTAACTGTTTTTAAACTTGTACACATTGACTGTAAATATCATTTGTTTTGTTGATGTCATCTATGTTTTTTAAATTGTATGTAAATGCTGTTGTCTTGGCCAGGTCACTCTTGGAAAAGAGATTTTTAATCTCAATACGTTTTTTTATCTGGTTAAATAAAGGTTAAATAAAATTATGTTTTTCCCATTAGGAATTTCTTTGTGTTCAATTCAGGTTTACAAACAATAATATAACATTTTGGAGCAAATATACAGAAAAGTAGACCATAACTGGAGGCTAGAATGGCAAATATCTCCACAGCTACTGTGTACTTTCCAGGGGAACTGACATAAGCTGGGATAAAGGTGATCCAGACTGCACAAAAGATTAACATGCTGAAGGTTATAAATTTGGCTTCATTAAAGTTATCAGGCAGCTTCCGAGCCAGAAAAGCCAGAACAAAACAAAGCAGAGCTAATAGGCCAATGTATCCTAACACAGCCCAGAAGCCTACAGGTGATCCCAGCACACACTCAAGTATTATCTTCTCTTTATAGTTGTTCATATTTTTAAAGGGGAAAGGAGGGCTGAGTGTTAGCCACAGTATACAGATAACAACCTGTACCAGAGTGAAAGCCATGACACTGAGCCTCTGCTGAAGAGGCCCAAACCATTTCATCACATTACTGCCTGGAAGTGTGGCTCTGAAGGCCATTAACACCACTAAGGTCTTTGCAAGAACACAAGAGATACAGAGGACAAATGTGATGCCGAATGCTGTGTGGCGCAGCATACATGACCACTCAGAGGGACGGCCGATGAAGGTCAGAGAGCACAGGAAACACAGAGTCAGGGAGAAGAGCAGCAGGAAACTCAGCTCAGAGTTGTTAGCCCTAACTAATGGAGAGTCTTTGTTGTAAAAAAACAGAAGTGCCACAGAGAGTGTTAGTAGCACACCAAACACAGTAAAAAACACAAGTATTTTGCACATAACGTCAGTGAAGGAGAGAAACTCAATGCTTTTAATAACACACATATCTCTCCTTTGATTGGACCAGTACTCTTCAGGACATTTTGTGCACCCGTTAGAGTCTGTAAATATAAAGCATGTTACTGTACACAAACAAAGAATTTGACAAGCTTTAAAATGACACAAAGTAATTGGAAAACAAATGCTGTACTGATGCTGGTGTATTTCAGGTCAGCCTTTAATATAGTACCTGTAGTGTTGCTTATTTCTCCTTCAGCACATGCTATACAGTCATAGCAGCAAACAGGCTTCCCTTTCTGGAGAGCCTTGTGCGTTCCAGGACGACAACTTTCACTACACAATGACACTGGTACCTGTGGCAGAACAATTTTGAAATCAATTCATACATTATCTGTTTGAATGTAAAAGAACTGTGTTCTGTTAATGATTCTAATTGACAGTCTATTAAACATTACAAAAATACATGTTATTTTGGACCGTTGGTTGATTTGTTTACTTGCCTCATGCTTTCCTTCAGGCCACATTATTGCATCAGTTTCAAGGACAAACCTCTGTCCTGGTGGCAGAGAAGCATCATAGTATCCGACAGGTTTAAACTGGATAGAGCCATGTGGTCCGAGCTGCCAGTTTACCACCTCATACCGAGCTACAGCAGCTCCAGTGCTGTCAAACCACACACGCTCTCCATTTTTTATGGTGAAGTTGACCTTCTTCAGAGACTCCACCACCTACAAACATGTAGACAACAGATTAATATACATCCATAGACTTTCATTGAAAGGTTACTGTGGTTTTTAGTTTATTTTACCTGCCTGGGTGCTACTGTCACAGTCTGATCACAGCCCTGACTGCGGGAACATTTGAGTAAACTGTGCAGAGCATGTACCACAGTGTAAATGGCTTTGTAGATGTTAGTGGAAAATCTCAACTCTGCCACATCATCAACGTAATCTCTAAGCTTGTAAAGGTAGTGGTCTTCTTTGCACTTAGCTATTTCAGCCCCACTATCTTTTGTGTATTTGCACATAAACTCCGTCTCCCAGAATTCCTTGAGTAAAAAATGATCAAGGTCAGTAATATTGGCCTTTGGTACAGCAAAACCCAGAGAGCCTCCTAACACACTAAAGCTGGTGGGTGTAATAAGGCTGTCAGCAGTCATCCAGCCTTCCACACCAATGAACTGTCGACCTGTGATGTTGTGTAGACTCAACTGCTCCAGGAAATGATTCATTTCAACCGGAGCCAGGAACCCAACAATGACTCTTGCAGTGCTTTTACGAACCACTTCCACCACTCTCAGCAGCTTTTCTGGTTCTGTTCGATGGAATTTCTCAACGTATTCCACACAGATCCCTTCCTCTTGGGCTGCAGCAAGAAAAATGGCCATGCCATTGTTGCCATACTCACTGTCACTGTTCACTGCGCCAATCCATGTCCATCCAAAGTGCTTCACCAGATGGGCAAGAGCTCGACTTTGGTAGAGATCACTTGCAATGGTCCGAAAGAAAGATGGATACTCCTTCCTGTTGCTTAGACACTCGCATGTAGCTGAATGACTAATCTAAAAATACAGAGATAAATAAAACCATTGTATTTTTGTATTCAAACATGACGTCTCTTACCACTGGCAGCTCAAAAGGTCCAGTAGTGCGGGACAAGACAACAGTTGAGGAAGATTCAGACTCTCCTATAATGGCATGAACAGCTGACTGGCCAGAGCAGCTTTCCCCAACCACCATTTCATCACCATTCATTAGACCCATCGCTATACGCATGGATGTTAATGTTGAGCCACAGTTGTCATAAATGCGATATCCAATGGAAATATTTGGAAGAAGTTGACTTTTGTTGATTTCCTCAATAGCAAAGATCATTGTCTGAGCAAATCGGAACTCCCTGAGATTGATACTGAAACAGGATAAAAAAGCATGTTCAAATACAAACAAAGCATAGGCAACATAATTACCATCCAGAGTCCCAAATTACCTAGAGCATGTGAGATCTGTAGGTTTTTCTGTAAACAAAAGTGGAGGCTGTGTGATTTGACTGTGTATAGAAAAGGCTCCTCCAATGATGAAATCTCCTGGCTTAGAAAGCAGAGGGTACTCCGGACTCCCCATTATGTGACAGAGAGGGCCTTCCCCCTGCACTGCACCAAATACCAACATGTGCACAACCACAGCCAGCACTAATGACATTGTGGGTTGTGGAAAAAATAATCCTCCATCACAGCTTTTTATATTCTTATCTGATGGCAGATTGTACAGGCCACTACCAACCAATCAAAAAAGAGAACCATAGGTCATTTGTTTTGCCAATCATAAAAATAAATCCTGCTTATACAGTTTAATAATAAAAACAAATATGTGGCAGCAAAATAAAATTACCATGAAATATAATAATAAAAGGATTTGTACTTAAATGCTAAGATCTGGAAGTTTGGGACTGGAAGTTTGTATGTTTCCAAAAATGACAGTAGACATTTTCATCAGTGTCTATGATGTTTATGATTGAGGACATACGGTGCACAGTGAGTTTAGAGCATAATCAGAAATTTGACAAAGTCAATGGTGCATGCAGGCCTCTGGCACTGATGGAGTGTGGGTAATTTTTGCAAGTACTCTATACTTTAAAGCTGTATAACTAATACCTGAATATGGTTAAGTATTATCATTTGATCTATAGGAGGACATTGAGGGCCCCACATCTCTAAATCATTTCTTTGATGAATATCTAGACCTACTGCCTGTTTATTTTCATAAGAATGTTTTCACACCTAATCAATCTGTAAAATCAGTTCAATTGGGGACTTAAGATGCAACATTATTTCAGTTTCAGTTGGTTTAGATTACTCTCCAATCAAACCCTATCTGATCAAATTGACATAGATTTGATTAGAATTGGGTTAAAGAAGACTTTAGTAAAGGCACTCAGGGATCATTTCAATTTGGATAACTATACTTCTCAGTAATTGTAGTTTGCCTGCTGATTTGTTTTAATAGGTAATAAGCAGGCAGACAAAGTGTCTTAGACGTTTGGCCATACAGTATCAGGGCAAGTCACAGTTGTTTTAAGGGAAGTAAAACAAAATCATTTCATTTTTTTTTTTATGAAGACGGTACAGTGCACATTCATGAACATACAATGATGAATAGTTTTACACCATATTGTCATAAATTTGTCAGATTTAGCAACAATGCTAGTTTCCATCTGTATTTCCGGACATTGAAAAAACAATAATAATACAATACATTAGACATATAGACAGTGCAGTACCACAAAAAAAAAAATAGTCATTATAACACAAACCTATCTACCCTAAAGCCCAATTGATGCAATACAATCTACCTATTTTAAAAGTGCCTATGCATTTGCATTTACATTTACATTTAGTCATTTAGCAGACGCTTTTATCCAAAGCGACTTACAAGTGAGGAAAACAATGGAAGCAATTTTAACAACACAAGGTAACAAAAAGCATAAGTGCACAAAAACTAGTCAGTTTAAACCCAGTGCAGTATACAAAGCTAAGAATAAGAGATTTATTTTATTTTTTTTTTTTAAGAAAGGAATCAATAGAAAGGAAGTAGAACTCAGTGTTTGTCAGTCAGGTGTTGACGGAAGAGATGTGTTTTCAGGCGTTTTTTAAAGATGGCTACAGAATCTGCTGATCTTGTAGCAGCAGGTAGATCATTCCACCAATGTGGAACAGATACAGAGAAGGTACGCGAGAGTGATTTTTTACCTTTTTGGGACGGTACTACCAGACGTTGTTCATTTGCAGAGCGCAGGGATCTGGTAGGAACGTAGGTCTGTATTAGTGAGTGAAGATATGAGGGTGCAGAACCAGTGGTGGTCTTGTAGGCCAAGAGCATAGCTTTGATCTTGATGCGGGCGTCAACCGGGAGCCAGTGTAACCTAATGAATAGAGGAGTTACGTGCGCTCTCTTTGGTTCATTAAAGACCACTCTTGCCACTGCATTCTGGATCAGCTGCAGAGGTTTGGTTGTGCAGGCAGGGAGTCCAGCCAGTAGAGCATTGCAATAGTCCAGTTTGGACAAGACAAGAGCCTGGACTAGAATTTGCGTAGAGTGCTCTGATAGGAAAGGTCTATTTTTTTTTTTTACAGGACCAGGTGGTGCTGGCGACATGACTTGTGAAGTTTAGCTGATCATCAATTACTACTCCCAGATTTCTGGCAGTGCTGGACGGTGTAATGGTTGTGGTGGGTCTTTGGATTGGCCGGAATCACAAGCAGTTCTGTTTTTGCAAGGTTCAGCTGCAGGTGATGGTCCTTCATCCAAAGTGAGATGTCGCTCAGACATGCCGAGACGCGAGCAGAGACCGTCGGATCGTCAGGTTGAAATGACAGGTGGAGTTGAGTGTCATCTGCATAGCAGTGATAGGAAAAACCATGCTTCTGGATGACAGAGCCAAGGGATGTCATGTATATGGAAAAGAGTAGCGGTCCAAGCACTGAGCCCTGTGGCACCCCTGTATTCAGATGTTGGGACTCAGAGACCTCGTTTCTCCAGGATAACTTGCTTAAATAAAGTGCTTGTTATAAGTATGCATATTTTAAAGTGCGTATTTAAAAGTACCTATCATAGGTATGTTAAAGTGCTTGTTATGAATGTATCTAAAAAGCACACCTATGAATGATGATAAGTATCTGTACCTTTCAATATGCTCATGCATTACTGAATTATTTGTATGTTTATTGAATTACAAACAAATGTAATAAAATATAAACTTACTTCTTTAGACAAATATAAGTACATTTATTTTCAAAAGATTGAATTGTGTGTGTCAGTTAATAAGAAAATTGTAATGTAATAATCTTCTACTTTCATATATTTTTTATCTGACAGTTTAATAAACTATTTCATAAAATAAATACAAACCTGATTCCAAAAAACTTGGAACACTGTACAAATTGTGAATAAAAACAGAATGCAATGATGTGGAAGTTTCAAATTTCAATATTTTATTCAGAATACAACATTACTAACATATCAAATATGAATATGAATATATATCACATATGAAAGTGAGACATTTTGAAATGTCATGCCAAATATAGGCTCATTTTTGATTTCATGAGAGCTGCACATTCCCAAAAAGTTGGGACAGGTAGCAATAAGAGACCGGAAAAGTAAAATGTACATACAGTATAAGGAAAAGCTGGAGGATCATGCTTGGGTATAAAAAGAACCTCTCAGAGTGGCAGTGTCTCTCTGAAGTCAAGATGGGCATTCCCCCAATGCTGTGTCAAAAAAATAGTGAATTAATATCAGAACGAAGTTTCTCAGAGAAAAATTGCAAAGAGTTTGAAGTTATCATCATCTACAGTGCATAATATCATCCAAAGATTCAAAGAATCTGGAACAATCTCTGTGCGTAAGGGTCAAAGCTGGAAAACCAGACTGGATGCCCGTAATCTTCGGACCCTGCATCACATACAGGAATGCTACTGTAATAGAAATCACAACATGGGCTCAGGAATACTTCCAGAAAACATTGTAGGTGAACACAATCCACCGGGCCATTCGCCGTTGCCAACTAAAACTCTATAGGTCAAAAAAGAAGCCATATCTAAACATGACTTAGAAGCGCAGGCGTTTTCTCTGGAGCCAAGGCTCATTTAACATGGACTGTGGCAAAGTGGAAAACTGTTCTTTGGTCAGACAAATCAAAATTTGAAGTCCTTTTTGGAAAACTAGGACGTCACGTCATCCGGACTAAAGAGGACAAGGACAACCCAAGTTTTCATCATGAGTGCGTGTGGCATGGGAAGCTTAGACATCTGGAAAGGCACCATCAGTGCTGAAAGATATATCCAAGTTCTAGAACAACATATGCTCCCATCCAGAAGTTGTCTCTTTCAGGGAAGACCGTGCATTTTCCAACATGACAATGCCTGACCACATGCTGCATCCGGAAGAAGGATCCGGTCCTGACATGGCCAGATCTTTCACCCATAGAAAACATTTGAGCAACTGGAAGCCTGTATTAGACAAGAATGGGACAACATTCCTATTACTAAACTTGAGCAACATGTCTCCTCAGTCCCCAGACGTTTGCAGACTTTTATAAAAAAGAAGAGGGATTGCCACACAGTGGTAAACATGGCCTGGTTCCAACCTTTTAGGAAATTTAAAATCAACCTATTTTTCCCTTAAAATTATATTTTTTTTCAGTTTAAACATTTGATATGTCATCTATGTTGTCTTCTGAATAAAATGGTAAATGGCATGCATTTATATAGTGCTTCTTTGTACCCTTCTCGGGCACCCAAAGCGCTAAATATTGTGCTTCCACTCACCCAATTCACATACATTCACACCTGGGGCAGACAGAGAGGTGGGCTGCCATACAAACGGCGCTCAGAGCATTCTCCGACCACCACCAAACACACCTCTACACTCACACACATTCATACAAGAGTGCTACGGACACTGGAGGCAAGGTGTGTTAAGTGTCTTGCCCAAGGACACAACGACAGTATGAACAGGGGGAATCGAACCTCCAAACTTCTGGATATAGTACAACCGCTCTACCACTGAGCCACTGCGCCCCTAAAAAATATTGAAATTTGAAACATTGCATTCTGCTTTTATTCACAATTTGTACAGTTTCCCAACTTTTTGGGAATCGGCTTTGTATATATACCAAGTGTTCATTAGGCTGAAATGAAAGTAATTTTACAATAACACATATTATGTTTTTCCCATTAGAAATTTCTTTGTGTTCAATTCAGGTTTACAAACAATAATATAGCATTTTGGAGCAAATATACAGAAAAGTAGACCATAACTGGAGGCTAGAATGGCAAATATCTCCACAGCTACTGTGTACTTTCCAGGGGAACTGACATAAGCTGGGATAAAAGTGATCCAGACTGCACAAAAGATTAAAATGCTGAAGGTTATAAATTTGGCTTCATTAAAGTTATCAGGCAGCTTCCGAGCCAGAAAAGCCAGAACAAAACAAAGCAGAGCTAACAGGCCGATGTATCCTAACACAGCCCAGAAGCCTACAGGTGATCCCAGCGCACACTCAAGTATGATCTTCTCTTTATAGTGGTTCATATTTTTAAAGGGGAAAGGAGGGCTGAGTGTTAGCCACAGTATACAGATAACAACCTGTACCAGAGTGAAAGCCATGACACTGAGCCTCTGCTGAAGAGGACCAAACCATTTCATCACATTACTGCCTGGAAGTGTGGCCCTGAAGGCCATTAACACCACTATAGTCTTCCCAAGAACACAAGAGATACAGAGGACAAATGTGATGCCGAATGCTGTGTGGCGCAGCATACATGACCACTCAGAGGGACGGCCGATGAAGGTCAGAGAGCACAGGAAACACAGAGTCAGGGAGAAGAGCAGCAGGAAACTCAGCTCAGAGTTGTTAGCCCTAACTAATGGAGAGTCTTTGTTGTAAAAAAACAGAAGTGCCACAGAGAGTGTTAGTAGCACACCAAACACAGTAAAAAACACAAGTATTTTGCACATAACGTCAGTGAAGGAGAGAAACTCAATGCTTTTAATGATACACATATCTCTCCTTTGATTGGACCAGTACTCTTCAGGACATTTTGTGCACCCGTTAGAGTCTGTAAATATAAAGCATGTTACTGTACACAAACAAAGAATTTGACAAGCTTTAAAATGACACAAAGTAATTGGAAAACAAATGCTGTATTGATGCTGGTGTATTTCAGGTCAGCTGTTAATATAGTACCTGTAGTGTTGCTTATTTCTCCTTCAGCACATGCTATACAGTCATAGCAGCAAACAGGCTTCCCTTTCTGGAGAGCCTTGTGCGTTCCAGGACGACAACTTTCACTACACAATGACACTGGTACCTGTGGCAGAACAATTTTGAACTCAATTCATACATTATCTGTTTGAGTGTTCTGTTAATGATTCTAATTGACAGTCTATAAAACATTACAAAAATACATGTTATTTTGGACCGTTGGTTGATTTGTTTACTTGCCTCATGCTTTCCTTCAGGCCACATTATTGCATCAGTTTCAAGGACAAATCTCTGTCCTGGTGGCAGAGAAGCATCATAGTATCCGACAGGTTTAAACTGGATAGAGCCATGTGGTCCGAGCTGCCAGTTTACCACCTCATACCGAGCTACAGCAGCTCCAGTGCTGTCAAACCACACACGCTCTCCATTTTTTATGGTGAAGTTGACCTTCTTCAGAGACTCCACCACCTACAAACATATAGACAACAGATTAATATACATTCATATACCTTTTTGAAAGGTTATTGTAGTTTTTAGTTTATTTTACCTGCCTGGGTGCTACTGTCACAGTCTGATCACAGCCCTGACTGCGGGAACATTTGAGTAAACTGTGCAGAGCATGTACCACAGTGTAAATGGCTTTGTAGATGTTAGTGGAGTATCTCAACTCTGCCACATCATCAACATAATCTTTAAGCTTGTAAAGGTAGTGGTCTTCTTTGCACTTAGCTATTTCAGCCCCACTATCTTTTGTGTATCTGCACATAAACTCCGTCTCCCAGAATTCTTTGAGTAAAAAATAATCAAGGCCAGTAATATTGGCCTTTGGTACAGCAAAACCCAGAGAGCCTCCTAACACACTAAAGCTGGTGGGTGTAATAAGGCTGTCAGCAGTCATCCAGCCTTCCACACCAATGAACTGTCGACCTGTGATGTTGTGTAGACTCAACTGCTCCAGGAAATTATTCATTTCAACATGAGCCAGGAACCCAACAATGACTCTTGCAGTGCTTTTACGAACCACTTCCACCACTCTCAGCAGCTTTTCTGGTTCTGTTCGATGGAATTTCTCAACGTATTCCACACAGATCCCTTCTTCTTGGGCTGCAGCAAGAAAAATGGCCATGCCATTGTTGCCATACTCACTGTCACTGTTCACTGCGCCAACCCATGTCCATCCAAAGTGCTTCACCAGATGGGCAAGAGCTCGACTTTGGTAGAGATCACTTGCAATGGTCCGAAAGAAAGATGGATACTCCTTCCTGTTGCTTAGACACTCGCATGTAGCTGAATGGCTAATCTAAAAATACAGAGATAAATAAAACCATTGTATCACACAATTTGTGTATTCAAACATGACGTCTCTTACCACTGGCAGCTCAAAAGGTCCAGTAGTGCGGGACAAGACAATAGTCGAGGAAGATTCAGACTCTCCTATAATGGCATGAACAGCTGACTGGCCAGAGCAGCTTTCCCCAACCACCATTTCATCACCATTCATTAGACCCATCACTGTACGCATGGATGTTAATGTTGAGCCACAGTTGTCATAAATGCGATATCCAATGGAAATATTTGGAAGAAGTTGACTTTTGTTGATTTCTTCAATAGCAAAGATCATTGTCTGAGCAAATCGGAACTCCCTGAGATTGATACTGAAACAGGATAAAAAGCATGTTCAAATACAAACAAAGCATAAGCAACACAATTACCATCCAGAGTCCCAAATTACCTAGAGCATGTGAGATCTGTAGGTTTTTCTGTAAACAAAAGTGGAGGCTGTGTGATTTGACTGTGTATAGAAAAGGCTCCTCCAATGATGAAATCTCCTGGCTTAGAAAGCAGAGGGTACTCCGGACTCCCCATTATGTGACAGAGAGGGCCTTCCCCCTGCACTGCACCAAATACCAACATGTGCACGACCACAGCCAGCACTAGTGACATTGTGGGTTGTAGAAAAAATAATCCTCCATCACAGCTTTTTATATTCTTATCTGATGGCAGATTGTACAGGCTACTACCAACCAATCAAAAAAGAGAACCATAGGTCATTTGTTTTGTCAGAATTAGCAGGAAATAAATCATGCTTTTACAGTTTAATAATAAAACCAAATATGTGGCATGAAATGTAATAATGAAAGAATTTGTACTTAAATGCTAAGATCATCTTACCTTTACAAATAAAACCAACTCTGATATAGAAAGAAAGTAGATACCAATATTAAACTTGGACTGGAAATTTGTATGTTTGCAAAAATGACAGACATTTTCATCAGTGTCTATGATGTTTATGAATGAGGACATACGGTGCACAGTGAGTTTGGCGCATAATCAGAAATTTGACAAAGTCAAAGGTGCATGCAGGCCTCTGGCCCTGATGGAGTGTGGGTAATTTTTGCAGGTATACTGTAAAGTATACGGTAAGTAGCATCATTTGATCTATAGGAGGACATTAAATAATTGAGGGCCCCACCTCTCTAAATCATTTCTTTGATGGTTACCTAGACTGCCTGCCTTTTTATTTTTATAAGAATGTTATCACACTTAATCGTTCGTTAAAATCAGTTCAATTGGAGACTTACGTTGCAACTTTATTTCAGTTTCAGTTGGTTTAGATTACTCTCCAAACAATCCCTAATCTGATCAAATGGACCAGGATCTGATTAGAATTGGGTTAAACAAGACTTTAGTAAAGGTACACAGTGATCATTTCGATTTGGATAGCTATACTTCTCAGTAATTGTAGTTTCCCTGTTGAATTGTGTAAATAGTGGCATTTTGAAAAGTACACTTATGAATGATAAAAGGTATGTGTACCTTTTTATATACTCATACATTACTAAATTATGTTTTGAATCACAAACAAAAGTAATAATAAAATTTAAACCTACTCCTTCTATAGTATACAACTTTAAGTACTTCTTATTTTCAACCATGAATTGTTTTGTATATGTCAGTAAATAAGAACGCTCTTAGACATTTAAATTATACTTTTGACATCTGATCAAAACAAACAGCTGCATCACCACAACACAACTGATTAGGCAAGGCACTGAACTGTATAACATTTAATTTGATGTTTTTGTTATTTTGAGCTAAAGGGCTGTTTATGAGCAGCTGATACACCTCTGAAGGCACTGTTTAATTAAGAAGAAATTATTGTTTTTGTTTATTTGAATGAATGTTCCATTTCTCACAAGGACTTGACTTATGGGAGAGGGTTCAGCAGGAACATGCCTGCTAGCACCTCAGCTCTGAGCGAGAATTACACCGCAGGCTGTTTCCTCACATTTTCTCTCACAAATTCACACTACTCCCTCAAGAGTTAAGTGCATCTCCAGCCTTTCTTCATCTACACACTGCTCCCTTCGCTTCAGGGCTCTTGCATCACTTGCAAAAGCTTTGACCGACAACAAGAAACTTTTTGTTTAGTTTGACATTATCTTTTGAATTGAACAGAAATAAAGTGCTAACATTGCAAAGATAAAATAGTATTTTTTTAATAATCTTATTTATGTAAACTATGGGAAATCATAACTCAAATGTATTGTTTAGGAACTATATCATATTAAAAAAGAATACAAGTCCATATTAAATATATTATTATGAAACTTTTCAGTTTAGTGTTTCGTTATGTACAGTATGAATCTTTTAACGTCAAACCCTAAAAGTATCATTCTGTGGTCCATGCTGTGCTACAGTATCTGGCAGCACCTGTGGCATCCCAGGAACAATGTCTCCATCTTCAGGAACAGAAATGTTGGATAATTTACAAAAAGGTTATCAAACTCCAAGGCCTGGATTTTGTTGCAAATAAACTTAATTAGGCAAATATAACCATATTCAAAACCAATTGCCTTTTTTAGATTCAGTGTAGATAAACAAGAAATAGTGCGAGAGAGAGGGACATTGAGCAAATGTACCTAAAACTGAATCAAAAACCAGGTCACTCAAGTATGTGGTATATACACTTAATTGGATATGAATATTTTGATCAAAGATAACACTTCATAAATCACTATTTTAGACTATATTTAAACAAAGTAAAAACCAGTTAGGTCCCATAAAAAAGGAGACACTACAATATAAGGTCACAGTTTGGTCTTACAGCAACACTGGGGATTCATAAAGGTGGTTTCATTGCAGAGGCCTCACATGTTCTTACACAGAAAGGTTGCAATATTATACTTTCTAACAAATGTTTGGGCTAACAAACAAGCCCAACAAAGGTTGTCCAGTCATGCAACATAAAAAAGCTGAAACTCACAGATTACAAAAATGCAGATAAAGATATACAGTAATGTGACCTGAACCAAAACATTTTGGTAAGTAGGCTACACAAGGTTTTGTAAAAGATAGTGTTTTAGAAAGAAATGATTAAGACTGTTTTAACTTTAATATGTTCACTAACTCCACATTTGTAGAATGAGAAATAAGAGAATGCTAACCTTTTGTGTGTGTGTGTGTGTGTGTGTGAATATAGTATTAATGTTTAAGGTAGTTGAGGTCAACATGTCAACTTGTCAATATCATATTCATGATAATATCTATTGGCACCAATATGGAGCTAGATAGTGTTTCAGCTAAAGTTTTGCTAATTAATTTGAAAGAGATGAGATCACCTTCAGTTAAACTCAACACAACACCTGGTGTCATTGTTTCCAGCCTCGGGCCCAGATGTCATCAGTCTTGTTGGAAACACTTGCTTGTCTTTGCTTGCCCGGCCTGCCCTCTGTTCCTCTCATATCCACCTGGGTAAAGGCTGAGTTGTCAGGTTTAGGAAAACACTGTGTTGCCACTTTTCTTCTGGGACAAACACACAAACATCTTGTTCCCGAGTGTACAATAGAAGTGTTTCCATGTGTTGTGCACTTTGTTACTTGTGTCTGATTAGGATTAAACACTTAACATCATAACACTTCATAGGTGTGACTCTAAACATTATGGAACAAGTCTTTTTATTTATTAATATTTTTTGGGGGGTACTGCAAATAATTACATAATTTTGTTACAACTTACTGACTTTCAGGTTAAGTATAGATAATATCAGACTCATGTACTTTAAACAACACAAACCTAAAGCCCCAACCATTTCCTAAATTCTATACAACTGTGTATTCTGCCAGTGCAACTATATTTACCACATCAATAAAGAATCTGATCTAATTTATTGGTCAAACGTACTATTCATATTTGTTCTTATCTACATGTCTGATTACATTTAAAATAAATTGGGACAGTCATGTGAGTCATATTGTTGGGAAAGCAAAAGTGGGCTCAAACTGTGTGGATTATCATGGCAGGCCTCTAAGGCCCAATCCCAAATCTCTAACTTACCCCTACCCCATGGCCCTCCAAAGGAAGGGGTAAGGGGTAGGGCTAAGATTATAGAATACCCCCTAAGAACTGTGACCTGTCGATGCGATGCAAACAGCCAATTTTCAGAAACCTTTTGAATGAACTCGCATCTCAAAACCAACTGTGTGTGTCGTGTCATACATGTGTCTGTGTTGGTGCTTTCATACCTAGAAATGGAGTTTCTTGCTTTACACAAAAGAAACCAAGAATTAAGTATAAAAGTTGTTAAAAACACATTAAAATTATTAATAATTAGTATTATTAGCTGAGCCACCTGCTGTACGAAAGAGAAGAAGAAAAAAATTATAGAAATGCCAATTCTTTACAGAGCCTCTATTATTACTGGCATAGAAATTGCACTTATATTCTGGAAAACTCTCCTAAACTAATAAAGGGATTTACTCACAAAAAATCTTAAAGGAACGTTAAAGTACTAGTAAAGTAGGTCACAAATAAGCTTCTTTAACAAATCATAAATCAAATGTATCACCCTGTTTTTAAAACTGAATTTTTTTTTAATTAGGCCCAAGCCAGCGGCAATCAATGACGAGTGCAGCACTATCCAGGCATATACTGTATATGTGATCTGAAAGGACCTGGCATAATCCATTCATTGTGCTCACACAATGTCAATGGGCGATAGCCCATTCATGGGGTCAATAACAAAGCAATACAATTGTTATCGACTATGGACGTGGGGAAAGGCCAGAGTTTTCAAAAAATGTTTACACTGTGGTTGTTAAGACTTTTATATAAAAGATGATGACCCCTTAATATTTGTGTAAAAACTCACCAAAATTTGCCCAAACTTCAGGTCTGCCAATTGATTTAGTAATCTCACGTCTAGAAAAACTTAAAAGGGGGATGCATTTGCGCTCTCTAGAAAAGTAGAAATACATTACGCCAATAGGTACCCCAAAAAAAAAAATTTTGTAGCCATAAAATGCAGTACACATGTTGGTCATGACAAGGCAAACAAAATATATCATTACCTAAACCAACAGGAAGTCAGTCATTCTAGAATGTTTCCTTAGCAAGACTCTCTACTATCTCCTCCTAGGGTTTTTTTTAACCAACAGAACTAAGAATCGGTCGGCATTATCTATAGAAGTGAGGCATCAAATGTTTTGGCATACGGAATGAGGAAAACGTTATATTTATGCCCTAATTCAAACATTGTTGTTGTACTGGTACCCCAAATATGTTAAATCCACCAAAACACTCTAAAATTACAACACCATGCTGTTTACATTAGTAACGTAATTTGTTTTTTGTCTGGTTTTGCTGTTTAAATGTATGTTAGTTAGCCATTGATGAGTGTGTTAAATATAAAGCGTATTAACAGGTGGGAGTTCATGGGACTACAGTTGACTTGGTTCAGTGGCATTAGCTTCATATATACCATGTAAGTATGGAGCACTGCCAATTCTTTATTCTTTATTTGGAGCCCAATAATCATCCAAAAGATGGTTGCTAGTCTTCCTGGGGTGCATGCAAAATTAACAATTTCAAATGCTTTCATCACACAACTATAAAGTGCATTGATAGATAAAACAATAATAATCACAATACAACTTGACAAAACAAGAATCCGGTGCTCCCATTGAAAGCTTTTGCAAAAGGGAGGCGCCTTTTGCTGGAAACTTGGTGGAGGTGAATGGATGAAGCACCGACTAGTATCTGCCTTAGATTTGTTTTAGCCAAACAGTAACAGTAAGAGTTTTTGTGTGAATCTGCAAATAAAAGGAACATTAACTAACACAAAATTTGTAAATGAAACAAGTACGTCGGACGATAAGAAGAGCATGTATGTACAAACCTGATCCCAAAAATTTGGGACACTGTAGAAATTGTGACTAAAAACAGAATGCAATGATGTGGGAGTTTCAAATTTCAATATTTAATTCAGAATACAACATAGATAACATATCAAATGTTGAAAGTGAGACATTTTGAAATGTCATGCCAGATATTGGCTCATTTTGGACTTCATGAGAGCTACACATTCCCAAAAAGTTGTGACAGGTAGCAATAAGAGGCCGGAAAGGTTAAATGTACATATAAGGAACAGCTGGAGGACCAATTTGCAATTTATTATGTCAATTGGGAACATGCTTGGGTATAAAAAGAGCCTCTCAGAGTGGCAGTGTCTCTCAGAAGTCAAGATTGACATTTCCCCAATGCTGCGGCAAAAAATAGAGGAGCAATATCAGAAAGGAGTTTCTCAGAGAAAAATTGCAAATAATTTGAAGTTATCATCATCTACGGTTCATAAAATCATCCAAAGATTCAGAGAATCTAGAACAATCTCTGTGCGTAAGGGTCAAGGCCGGAAAAAACAGACTGTAATCTTCGGACCCTGCATCACATACAGGAATGCTACTGTAATGGAAATCACAACATGGGCTCAGGAATACTTCCAGAAAACATTGTCGGTGAACACAATCCACCGGGCCATTCACCGTTGCCAGTAAAACTCTATAGGTCAAAAAAGAAGCCATATCTAAACATGACTCATTTAATGAGCCAAGGCTCATTTAACATGGACTGTGGCAAAGTGGAAAACTGTTCTTTGGTCAGACAAATCAAAATTTGAAGTCCTTTTGGGAAGACTAGGACGTCATGTCATCTGGACTAAAGAGGACAAGGACAACCCAAGTTTTCATCAGCGCTCAGTTCAGAAGCCTGCATCTCTGATGGTCTGGGGTTGCATGAGTGCATGTGACATGGGCAGCTTACACATCTGAAAAGGTACCATCAATGCTGAAAGTATATCCAAGTTCTAGAACAACATATGCTCCCATCCAGACGTCGTCTCTTTCAGGGAAGACCTTGCATTTTCCAACATGACAATGCCAGACCACATACTGCATCGATTACAACATCATGGCTGCGTAGAAGAAGGATCTGGTCCTGACATGGCCACATCTTTCACCCATAGAAAACATTTGGTGCATCATAAAGAGGAAGAGGCGACAAAGAAGACCTAAGACAGTTGAGCAACTAGAAGCCTGTATTAGACAAGAATGGGACAACATTCCTATTCCTAAACTTGTGCAACTTGTCTCCTCAGTTCGCAGACTTTTGGAGACTGTTATAAAAAGAAGAGGTGCCATGTTTGGCAAGGCCATGTTATTTGTAAACATGGCCTTGTCCCAACTTGTTTGAGATGTGTCGATGTCATGAAATTTAAAATCAAATTAAAATGATAAATAAAAACAAATTCTCAGTTTAAACATTTGATATGATATGTCATCTATGTTGTATTCTGAATAAAATATTGAAATTTGAAACTTCCACATTATTGCATTCTGTTTTATTTCACAATTTGTACAGCGTCCCAACTTTTTGAAGAATCGGGTTTGTATTTAAGATATACCAAAGCGAGTAGGAATAGAGCACAAACAGCTTTTCCTTCCAGAAAATCATTTAGTGACACTTTTTTGGCGTTAGCGAATAACATTAGCATCAATGCTAATGTCTTTCAGTGTGGCCTATAGATTGGTCCATTGGTCCCCTATTCACCAATATTGTCATTATGACAGGGCAATAAAATGGCAGTTACATCCGGGCTTTTTGGCTTTTACTCCATAGTAAAACAGTAGTTTTCAGATAGTATAAACGAACATATTAATCAAAAATTCACCCCCGCCCCAGAGTTGTCACGTAGTAACAACTTAGCTCTAGAGACCGGAGCCATCTTTTGTACCAGGCTGCAAACATGAGTTTTATACTTGTAAAGTCGCCATTGGGTTTCTCCTTATATTTCCGCTTTTGGAGCCTGCCCTCTGGTGGACGGCGGTATATCGCTGTATTTCGCTGTAAAATCGTCATATGGCGGCGCCCTTACACTTAAAACCCTGCCTCTTCCTGTTTATACTGCCACATCATTGGTCACAAGAGGCCGGTGAGCCCATGGTTCAACTGTACCAATAACCTAATTATACTGCTTTTGCACATCTTTGTCAGTAAATAATTCAATTTAATTACCATGCACCATGTTATAATAAAATTTTATTATATCTTTCTCTGTGTCATTGCCTTATCAGGACAAAATTTGGAGGTATATAATGAGAAAAGACCATTCTAAACAAAATGAAAAAATAAGGCTTTCTTTGACTAGCAGAAATGATTATTGAATTAATTGTGTCAAAGATAAACATTTGCAGAATTTTTTACTTAGTCATTTAGTTTGAACCCTTAGAAGTATTCTTTGAAACTGATACTTAGTCATAAAACTATTCTTTATCTGTCTACACTCAACAGGCAGGTCTACAGATAAATTCATGTTTGTACTTGATCATAAAAGATATGTAATACAGCTGCCCCTTTATTATTGTTTTTCAGCTTTTTCTCAACCTTTTCAGTTGTAAAGGGTCCTGTAATGGTGAAAAATACATATTTGCACGCTGTCTGGCATTGGGCATTGTGTCATTTCTGAGTCACATTGGGACATATTAAGAGAATAAGGAAATGACTGTGCTGTGCTTTGTTTATTGCCTGCAGGTATGCTCCGAGTAATGACCCACTCTAGCCACTAATTGCTCATTCATTTTACCATATTAGGCCTGTTTAACCCTGTGGCACAGTGTGCTACAAAAAAGGATTAATGTAACAGTCACAATTATATCAATTATGTCCTTTGCCAGGTGTGCCACCAAGATGTTCCAGTCTAATTATATATGTATATATATATATATATATATATATATATATATATATATATATATATATATATATATATATATATATATATATATATATATATATATATATATTATGTGAAAGTTGTACATTTACTGTATAAATCACTGCATCAAAGTCTGTTTAAAGTGCTATGTACAAGGTGGAGGGATATGTCACCACATGTGTATTAAAGATTGTATTGAACTTATGTCTCTTCACATTACTAAATAATTAGTCAGAGCAAGTCAAGCATGATGCTCCTATTTTTTCCTACTTAGATCAAGTCTTCATTTGTTCTTCCTTGTTATTGTTATTACCTCGTGTAAACTGGGGGGCCATTTTCCACTGATCAAATGAAGGGGAACAAGTTTAAAGTGACAGCTGTAAAACATGGGAGAGAGTATATATAGAAGACACAGTTGGCACTTTGCATACAACATGGCAGAGAAACTATAACTAGGAACTCTGTTGTTGATAGGTTTAAACTAAACTTGCATACTTGGATATATAGCCAGCTGTAGAGTGTATCTTTACTATCATCCTGTAGTTCTATAATGTAGTATTCTACTGATTGTTTTCAGATACAGCATTTTAGAATGGTGCTTTTGGGGTTGGCCTATAAAATCAAGACTCCAGTAAGAACTATACAGTCTGTGTTACTGACTCTTCTGTGTCTGGGAATTCTCCCTCTCGTTTCCCTCCAGGAAGAGACTGAAGAATGTAAAATAATTCCAGGCTCTATGTCATTGCCAGTGCTACAGAAAGAGGGGGACATTATCTTGGGAGGACTTTTCTCCCTGCATGACATGGTAATTGAGCCAAGTCTGCCATTTGGATCAGCACCGTCGCCAACACAATGCACAAGGTACGTTTTTCTCAAGCAGTAATTCTAATGCATTAACCTGAAACACAGAAACTTTGACCTTTTCCAGATTTAATTTCCGGACATTCCGCTGGATGCAGACAATGATCTTTGCCATTGAGCAGATTAACAGAGATGGCACTCTCCTTCCCAATATTACACTGGGCTATAAGATCTATGATTCATGCAGCACTCCTCACCATGCATTAAAGGCTGCCATGGAGTTAATGGGGAGACCGGAGGATGTAGATGGTCATGGACATGTGCAGGTCAAAGGCAGCTGCCGTGGGACTGTACCAGCCGTGATAGGAGATGGAGGATCTACACAGTCTGTAGTTGTTGCACGCTTCCTGGGTGTTTTCTATGTGCCCCAGGTAAGACTTTTAAAATAGCTTCCCCTTGCAGTATATGTTAGATAAGTATATAGTAATTATGTGCATTTGTACATTTTGATGTATAAATAATACAATTAAATACACTGACTTTTCAGGTCAGCTATTTTTCTAGCTGTGCTTGTCTTAGTGACAAAACTGAATTTCCTGCATTCCTAAGAACAATGCCCAGTGACTTTTTTCAGGTTGGTGTCTTGAGCAGATTGCCAACAATACAATCATTCATCTTTTATCTTATAAGTCTTTTGTTTTAGGTGGATGCATTAGTACAACTGGTCAAGCATTTTGGCTGGACTTGGGTCGGTGTGATAGCAGGCGATGATGACTATGGACGGGGTGGGGCAAACATCTTTGCTGAAGAGGTGGGTTACATATGAGCTTTGATGAACTTCTAATATGAATCTTGAGTAATTTTAACATCTGATCTTTTTACGGCCCACTATCTTTCTTTGTCTCTAGGTCAGAAAGTTAGGAGCCTGTATTGCACTTTATGAGATCATTCCTAAGATCCACACACATGAAAAAATTTCAAGTATTATTTACAATATTCGCTCCTCAAGAGCACGAGTAATTCTGGTGTTTGCTGTTGAACAAGATGCTGAAGCTTTATTTGATGGGGCACTCAGGCATGTAACATAAGTTATATGTTTGGTTTCTCTCTTTGAATAATTAGTTTGACAGTAACATCTACCTTTGTTTGATGATTTAGAGATGAGCTTAATGGGATACAGTGGCTGGCCAGTGAAGCTTGGAGCACAGCTTCTATCCTGTCAACATCGAAGAAATACTCCAACATCCTTCAAGGTTCAATGGGGTTTGCCATAAGAAGAGCAGACATCCCTGGGCTTCAAGACTTCCTACTGCAGCTGCACCCTTCCAATCCAGATGCTGATAAGAATCCATTCCTGATTTCTTTTTGGGAGGAGGTGTTTCAGTGCTGTCTGGGCAAGCAGGAGAAGGGTCAAGAAAACAGCACTGGTCAGAGGCCTCCATGTTCTGGGGCAGAAGATTTACGAAGTGTGAAAAATATCTATTCAGATGTGTCCCAGTTAAGGATTTCCTATAATGTGTATAAGGCTGTCTATACTATTGCTAATGCACTAAAAGCAATGCGAGACTGTGAGAAAGACAAAGGACCATTTCAAGAGCATACCTGTCCCTATATTGAGAGCATTCAAAGCTGGCAGGTACAGTGCACCATGAGTGCTATGCAGATTTTAATTAATTCTCTTAGTTATTGTGTATTCTTTTTTTCTTCAGCTGCTTCATTACTTAAAACAAATTCACTTCTTTACCACTTTTGGAGATGAAATCAAGTTTGATAAAAATGGTGACCCAGCAGCCATGTATGACCTGGTCAACTGGCAGCTAAATCCCAAAGGAGAAATGGAGTTTGTCACTATTGGAACATTTGAGGAAACAACAGCTGTTGGAAAACAAAAACTTCAGCTCCAATATGACAATATTATTTGGAATGGAAACCTAACCAAAGTAGGGATCTCAGCATTGTTTTGCTATACGTGTGTTTTATTTAGTATTTTTAATGGTAATGTGCTACTCTGTGGTAACTTGAGCAGTGTGTGTTTCCATGGTGTGTGCTTAGGTACCCTTGTCAGTATGCAGCAGCATTTGTCCACCAGGCACCCGAAAAGCAATCAGACTCAACTTCCCTGTCTGCTGCCATGATTGTGTGGTTTGTACAGCTGGGGAGATTAGTAATCAGACCGGTGAGAGAAGTCAGCCTGGCCAATATATGTCCGAAAAGCTCACCCCCTGTTTTTGTGCACTGTATGTCACAGCCACTTTTGCTTTCTTTTCTTTAGATGCCATAGAGTGTGTGCGCTGCCTGCCAGAGTTCTGGTCCAATGCTGACAACACAGCCTGTATTCCTAAACAAGTGGAGTTTCTCTCCTTTAGTGACACCATGGGCATAACTTTGACGGCTATTTCCCTCTTTGGTTCATGCTGTACCTGCGTTGTGGTCTTTATATTCTCCTGGCACAGAAACACACCAATTGTAAAAGCCAATAACTCTGACCTGAGCTTCCTCTTGCTCTTCTCGTTGACCTTGTGTTTCCTTTGCTCTCTGACTTTTATTGGTCAGCCCACTGAGTGGTTATGCATGCTGAGACACACAGCATTTGGCATCACATTTGTCCTCTGCATATCTTGCATTCTGGGGAAAACTATGGTGGTGTTAATGGCTTTCAGAGCTAAACTACCAGGCAGTCCCATGATCAAATGGTTTGGAGCTGCACAACAAAAGGCAATCATTGCATCTTGTACTCTGGTCCAAGTAAGGCTTTTTGCTCTTATTACATTCACAGCTTAATATACCTTTGGGAAAAAATATGAGATAAAGTTATTTGAACTGAATTAATGTATTGCATTACAGTCTAAAATGTAAACTACAGTATTACAGGATATATAGGATGTGCAAATGTATTGTTTTTATTCATCAACGGTTAACACAGTGTTTTATAAGTTGTCTTCAGCTCTGTTTTATTTTGTCACATTACATGGGCCTTGTGAATTAAAAAGAACAACTTTTTGTATAGCAGGGCTAACAAAGGTAGACTAACTCTGCACAACACACTCACAGCTTTACTCTGTCAAAAATGTGCTTATAGGTTCTTATCTGTACTGTTTGGCTGGTGGTTTCTCCTCCAACACCCCGCCGCCTGATGCCACGTGAGAGTGCCATTGTCATGCTCCACTGTGAGCAAGGCTCATCAATAGCATTTGCTTTGGTCCTGGGATACATTGGCCTGTTAGCCTGCATTTGCCTTCTTTTGGCTTTTCTGGCCAGAAAACTCCCAGATAATTTCAACGAGGCTCGGCTCATCACTTTCAGCATGCTTATATTCTGTGCTGTGTGGGTGGGCTTTGTCCCTGCATACATCAGCTCTCCAGGAAAGTATGCCACAGTGACAGAAGTGTTTGCTATTTTGGCCTCAAGTTATGGATTACTGGGATGTATCTTTGCTCCTAAGTGCTATATAATTTTACTGAGACCAGAATAGAACACAAAGAGGTACTTAATGTCCAAGACCACTGGGCGGCAGAAGCTCAGTGGGTAGAGCGGCTGTCCTTTGACCGGCGGGTGGGCAGTTCGATCCCCGCTCGAAACATCCCAAAAACATCATAACATCCCGCTCTCCCCCACGTACTGTCGTTGTGTCCTTGGGCAAGACACTTAACCTACATTGCCTCCAGTGATGTTCTGTAACACTGGTAAATAGCTTAATGTATGTAAAGCGCTTTGAGGGCCTACTACAGTAGGTGGAAAAGCACTATATAAAAATTATTATTATTATTATAAATTTTAGAATTTTAGAAGAAAATTCATGTACCTTCTGTCTTTAACCACCAGATGGTAGCATTGTGTCAGATAAGATAAGAGAAAAGATAGGACTTTATTGATCCAACAGAGGGGAAATTCACTTGTACAGCAGCTCTTAGACAGGTAAAGTGCAAAAAGTAAAAGAAAGGTGTGCATGCAAAATAATAAAAATAAATGATGTGATGTGTTTTTGGCTGCTGTAGCAAAGATCATTTGAAGTAATTCTACAACATATTGACCTATTTGTTTTGATGTTTGTCTATAGTTATAGTGTGAAAGTGTGTTTGTCAGGAGACCTAAAACTCTCACACTGTATAGTATTTATATGTAAGCGTAAGAAATAAGGCAATAATTCTGTGTTATTTTAGAAAATAATCATCTTGAAATGACAACAGAAAGCTCTGGAGTGATATGTATGACACATTCTTAAGTGTGTAAGTTGTGTGTGTGTTTTGGTGCTTTAATATTTGTGTCCCTGCCAAACAAATCCTACATTACTGCCTCTCTCCGCATATATTATAATCATGTTGTCAAGTAAATATAACTATGTTGTTTGTGGTTATTTTCCTGGACAGAGTAAGGCTTTGGCTCTCTGGGGTATGCTCTGTGGAAATCTCCCCTCTCATTGCTTCAGAGAGGCCTTCACATCTAAACATAACAGGCTGTTCCTGCAACAGAAATCTGACCGAAAAATATATTCTCTTTCTGTAGATTATCTAAAATTATTGTTTTTAAAAGCAACATTTAGAAATAAGAAAACAAAGGAGAAAATAGAAGACACCTGAATGAAGTGGTTGAGAGATGCAGACAGTAGTATATGTGTCCGGCACTACACTGGCTAATTTACAGTTACTTCCAACATTTTCGAATCCATTGCATGTTTAAATCTTATCTTCTATAATCTTCTTTATTCTGAGTTCAGACTTTTTCCTTTCTTTACTATGAGAACTTAGGTAAACAGAGAGATTAAAATAATAATACAACATATGCACAATAGAGGAAAAGCAAAGATATGGTCTGTCCCAGAACTTTATACAATCAAAGCCCTCAGTACATCGTGCACTCAATCTATCACAAACATAGACAGAGACGATACAATGCAAACTGCATATTTCTTTTATAGGCATAGCTTTTTGAACAGCTGGCTTTACAGATCTGAGCTTTTCAAATAAAGTGAGTTGAGAGACAAGACCATTCTCAGAATATGCATTGCCCTGTTCCAATCAGAAAGCTCTCTGTGTGATAGTGTTACCTGTAATCAAGAGCCACAATGTCAGCCTCTAATTAAAGCGGCTCACTTATGTAAATGGCGTGGTCACATGATCAAAAGGCATTATCATACTTTGAAATAGTAGGTATCTTATTTGCAATAAAAGGAATCCTCCCTACTTATCAATAATAAAACAAAATCAGCTATGGTTATAGTATAAAACCTGAAAACCAGATATGGAAGTGGGTTTTATCAACATTTCTGATACACTGATACTTCTAAAACAGATGTCTTATATACTGCATGATAAAGCAGGCTGCCACCTTGAACGTAATGTCTCTAAGCCCAAAAAATATAAAAAATAACAAAGAAACAGGAGCACCTCAAAGAAAACTCTTCAGTACAAAAAGAAAAAGTTTCAGTCATAAATCCTCCATTAGGTCTTATGAGTTTGGGATTCCTCTGAGCTGAGATGTATCTGAGATGTTTACATGTAAATGTAAATGTATCAAAATAA
The DNA here is from genome assembly GCA_024416835.2 of Perccottus glenii. Classification (NCBI taxonomy): domain Eukaryota; kingdom Metazoa; phylum Chordata; class Actinopteri; order Gobiiformes; family Odontobutidae; genus Perccottus; species Perccottus glenii. The sequence continues at coordinate 16,649,683 of CM044550.2, forward strand.
GAAGAAATGCAACATGCATTAAAACGCTTAAAATGAGTTAAAACTTGTCGTTTCGTTTATCAAGCATTGCTAATCCTCAAACACTCCAAAAGCTTCAACAATCAACAATGAAACAAAGGAACATTTAGCTCTTCCCTCATCATATGCCCACAATCCCCTGGTTCATCCTGACAAGGCAGCAGAGGAGAACAGCTATGCATCACTTGAAAAATGGGAATGAAGTGAGAGAAATGAGAAAGAGACTTGAAACAGCATTGATTAGTTGACATATGAGAGCTTTTAACATAACACGCTCAGTGAATATGTAAACACAGATTAAAAGAGAACTGGAGCACGGGACAGAAAATCAGATGATTCACAGAGACGCTAAAACCTTTACATCAAGTCTTTTCTGTTTACACTGACATCTGTACAGCATATGTTACAAAAAAGATAATCTATGTTGCATTCACTATACAAGCAAGGAAGGAAGCAAGGAGGTGATCTAAGAAAAAAAGGAAGTGGTTGTGGAAAGAAAAAAAGGTAATTTGATTGAAGCAAAGCTCAGCTGTTCAAAAGTTAAAAACATAATTATTGGAATACTCTAAGCGCATACCCTTCAGTTGTGACCTTGGGGATGAGGTACTATTTGTGGTACTTGTAAGGATGTACAATTATCAGGATGCTCACATTAGAAAGGCCTATTAAAGACAAGAGGTGTTACAGGCAGAAGAGGAGAGCTGTCATTTTCAGGAGCAGGCCCTGGCTCTAACAAGTATTCATTCAATTACACCTTAAGTGTGTTTCCCTCTCCCTTTCCCTTTCTGTGATTCTTCAGCACTCCAGACCACCTGATCTCTTCCCCTGCTCTTCTTCTTGAGTAGGAGCCAACAATGTCTCTCATGTTTTTTTTCTCATCTCTGTATCCAAGGCTTTACCCAATCATAAAGCAGGCTAGCATCTACAGAGGAAATGTATTTACCACTTTGCGTTGTCCCTTTTAATCAGATATGTATGTAGCTCTGGCAATCCTGACCTGCCTCAGACCCAGAATCCTCTAGGGACAGAGCTGGCAGCCTCAGCTGTAAAGGCTCGCCCAGTGGGAGACAGGGAAAGCAGTGCAGGGTGTTCCACAGCTGGGACTAAAAGCCCACAGAGCAAAAGGAGTAACATCAGTCATCAACTGATAGTTAGCAATATGCAGATGTCTGTTTGCAGAAGATATTCGGTTCAAAGATGGTTTTAACTTCTCCTGCACCAGTGTTTTTCCAGCCTACCTTCCCAGATGCCAAATTCTCACAGCACAGAGTTGGGCATCATCACGGCAAGAGGATTCAAGCAAACAGAATCACTGTGTCCAATAGAGGTAAGAAAAAAATACACAGAATAATTTAATACTTCTTTTCACATCTTTCCAATGCATTGTTTCTCTTTTTCTCTAGATGTGGATCCAACCGATTCATCCAACAAATTCTTCCCTGCTCTGCTCATTGTGGGATGGGTTGTGTGCTGCACTGCAGTGGTCTATTTTGTCTATATATTTGCATGGGTACTGCTTTATTTGCACAATTGCATCATTTAAACAGACAGATTTTATGCAAATAACATTTAAATGTGTTGTTTCATTTGTTTTGCAGAAACGAGGCTTTGGGGGAAGAATCTGAATCCACCTGAGACTAGTTCTATTTCCAGGACAAAAAGGGTAGAAAGTTTTGAAATTTTTTTTTTTTTCAAAAGCCTCAGTTATATGATATTCAAAAATCCTGTTCATTGACTTGTATTTGTCTGTGTCTTATCAAACTGTGGCTTGTCTGCAACATCTTACATAGCCACTTTTTTATCCTATTTAAGTTCATGCTAATATCCCAGCTGTCCAATAACAAGAATAGTGTATCATTGTCACTTCATTGGCACATTTACTGTTCACTATATCTATGTAATGACCCATGAGCATAACTGACAGCCCTCAGTGTATTCACGTCACACATTACTGAGCATCTCAAATATCGGGTGTTAGGGCAGGCAATGTCGTTACCATGGCTACCACCTCTTTTTGGAGAATTTTGCTCACTTGTAAGATGGTGAAGGGAAAAACAACAGCTAACAAATTGGCTGAGGAGACCCTCCAAATACAAAACCAGGGGAATTTACACTCATTTCATTATAGCAGAATAACCTTAAATAATTCACTTTTGGTTTATATTTCAGGGTGTAACTATCACTCTAACATGTCACATGAGTTGAACACAAAGTTTAGTTAGATTAAATTCATGCAGCTTGCACAAAGGTATTTAGGTGTTGGCAGTCTTAGCCAATGCTAGACTTCTTGTAGTGCAATCAATGATTGTTTCTGATCAATGTTGTTTACAGACTTTTTTGCTGTTTTGTTGTTTTGGATTTGACCATGCTTTAACATTTGACACTGCCAACATCCATCTTCCTCCAAATACACTGGCATCTAAATGAAAATATGTAAACTGCAAAGAAATGTACAAACAAAAAAAAAATTGAAAAAAAAAACAAACAAACAACTGACCATCTTCTGTAGACCAGTGTGTAACACCTTCGTGAAACTGGCCTCTGACAATGAGGGGTAAGACTGTGTGCTTGTAACTCCACTGCCATATTGGACATTCCGGTAAACAGGAGGTGTAGTCTTTATGTGCTGCTAAGACAAAATCAGGCCATGCACTCTGTGTCATCAATGTGGGCTCCAGATGTCAGCAACGGTGCCATGTGGTAATGAGAAGAAGGAAACTGTGTGCAAACTAAACAGGGCACACAGGTAAAAAACACCCACACAACCAGGCTGCTAATATTAAACACACTATGTATCTTTACTAATCATGTGTTATGCAGTTTAAGACTGAGCCACTTGCACTGCATCTCATTATAATGATTTCTACACGTTTTGGCATTCCTCTCCTCAAATAGATCATTATGCAATAACACCACATGGTGCAGTGTTACACCATGTTTTGAAAGTGGCATATATTAACCGTGAGTGTATTTAGACTGTTAATGGCATGCAGCTTGTATGGGCTCTTTTTTTTTCTTGTAAATATGGAAAATTAGGATAATGTGTGTCATAAAACATCAAAGCACACTGAGCTAAAAGGGGACCAAAGCAGGTACATGTCTTGGGGGGATTCAAACTTTATTGAAGTTACAGCATCTGCTTTGAGTGCTTTAAAGTGATTAAAGCTAAAGTAATAAAAGTCTAGCAATTACATCTTAAAGTACAAAATTTTATAATAATAAAATATGAACCTCAGATCAAATTAAATAATGACGAAGATGATGTAAGTCTACTTGTTCTGTGCTTAAGACAAATTGCTTGTATACAGTAGTGAAGTGCAACACTAGATACTGTATATCTGTTTATAGATACTGTACAGTTATTTGGTGAACAACCTTATCAGTGGTTAAAAGATAAACCATTGTAAAACTGCACAATAAAAGATAATCTAATAAAATACATTTGTTTTTAACTTCCTACATTAAAAGCCTGTTCTTTTGGTGGCGTTTAAGTGAAGCTTTTTCTTTTAAAGCAAAATAAATGATCTGATACATAAAAGACTAAATTACTCTTTATCTGAATTTGAGTAATATAAGGGCAGATCATTATGGAAGCATTGAGGAAATGTAATAATACAAAAAAAATGCACTGTAGTGAGTAAATTGTTACGCATTAACAACCACAAACCATAACATAGACCTCAATTAATGGATTATTAAATGATGTGCTAAAACTGTCCGTGACTGGCAGCCCAGATATGAGAACTGACCCCTGGATGTCACTGTTGTATATTCCTATTAATGCATTCACACAAACCAGAGTTGAACTCTAAATAGACTCTATTGACTCTATAGTTAAACACAGGTTAGCTCCAATTCCAATGCTCACCATCAAAGATGTCAGAACCTCTACTATCTTGACTTTATGGGAAGTAGAGTTGCTCTAGCCATTACTTGTGTAACTGAAGTTGCTTGTAATTGTTCACTAGTGCACCGTTATGCACCCTGTGGCGTGTTTATTAAAGCCACACACTTAAAAGGGGTCAGAAAGGTCATTGTAAAAGGTAGCAATGTTTTCAATTGTGTTTGTTAACTCAGAGGCAGTAACATCCTGGACATTCTCAAAGCATGCATTAGTGCCCACATTAATTACTACTTGATAATAATGCATGTGCATGTTTCAACATACACATTTAAAGAAAACATGCTGTGTTTGAGTCTGTTTCAATTCTTTGTTAGACATGGGCACACACACAAGCATTCCTGAAGCTGCATGCCCACCGCCCTCACACACATACCACTAGACCCACTGTTAGAGTCACCAAAGGGCACATAAACAGGATTAAAGAGCAAACATAACTTAAACAATGCTTCATTGCGTTTAAACCTTCTTTTTAAGCACTTGTGTTAATTATGTTTTTACACACGCTGTAAACAATATTCCCAAACAACAATAATTGGCTTTTGGCATTTTTTTAGATTCTTGACCATGCCCCATATTACTCCACAATCAAGCCTTAGGCAATGTCTAAGCGTGCAGCGCCCAGCAACATGTTGAGGTGTTGTAATGTTAGCTGTGAAAGTGTGAGGAAAGTGGGTGGTGTGAACTTTCAGTTAGCTGCCAAGGTATTAGCAGCTTGTGGAAAGACAGGGGAAACCAGGCAGTTAATAATACATTAACAACAATACATTAAGGAGTTTAATAGAAGTTGGGGTTTCAGTGACAAAACAACATGACTTCCTGATGAGTATAATAATTATAATAATATTTATTTATAAGAGCATAAACTTATTTCATCTGACACCAGTGATGAAACTCTGTAATGTGTGTGGCCTGAAGCCAGGAATGCCTCTGGTCAGTGGTTAGCAGCACCATTTTAAAACTTATATATTTACTTTGAGGATATTGAGTTAAAACAATGTGGCGAAACCGCTGAAAGGTGGAAATGGACATGGCCATATTGTAGCTGGAACTATGTATTTGTGTGTTGTCTGTCCCATTGTCTTCAAGTTGGGCCATATTTTCTATCCTTTATATCCTGTGTTTTATAATTCTCTTTCGACTCCTTCTCACACCCCCAAACCTCATCATATGTGGTTCATTCCCTGTATATATCCAAGTGTTTTAGCCTGGGTAGTAGCTATCCTGTGCCAGGAAATGTGCTTGCTGGCAGTTCATTGCAGCATGGGATATATCAAGCAGCAGCTTGGGAGCAGCCATAAAAGCGTTATTTACTTGTTTGCATTGTGCTTGTAGTTTAACACATTATTACCATATTCCCACATGCTTACAGATAATTACTGGAAAAACAGTCAATCTAATGCTGCTGTTACCATAACATATTGTTTTGAGACCTTTCTGTTAAACGCAATCAATGATTCTTAGTAGCGTATTTTCCTGAGGTCAAGTGTGCAGGATAGGTGAGCATAATTAAAGAAAAATAAAATATTAGTGAATAAACAATCATTTCCTGGTATTTCTATATATAGCAAATAAGGCTAAATTGCAAGGGAATTATAATACAAATTGTCATTGATAAATACAAATCAAATAAGCACACAGATGTGGTTTGTTATTTAAATATTTATTTTGCAACAAAAATGTTTTTTAAGATGGTTATCAGTCATTATTATAAAGTATCTAAATACAGGCAACTGAGGTATATCTTTCTTTCTACAGGTGGAGTGTGAGAGGCAAAAACCGACGCCTGAGGCAGAGAGCATAGCATTCTCGATCACAAACATTGTAGAAAGTCTGGACATGAAGGGACAACAATCTGAATATGTGCTTCACAGGAATGCTCAACCAAAAAGCAAAGGCAAAATGTTCTAATCTATTTCGTACATTAGTTGAATCAAAATAATGTTTTAAAAAAATAACAATATAAAATTCTCTCTGTAAAACATTTGATTAGGGTGACTGTCCCAATTTAATTGGGACTGTCCCACTTTCACACTCCCTGTCCCATGTCCCAACAAATACCTGTAAAAACACTAATATGTTCCAGCTTTGAACAGACCATGTCCCTATTGGCCCCATTTCAACAAATACCGATCACTGCAGCAAACTTTAAAACAATTGTAGACTTTTGTCACTTTCTTCATTTCCATGTATTTTTTTTCTTTGAAAAGGTAATACATTCAACATGAGTCTGTAGGTTCACATGTGCATCTATAATATAAAGAAAATTAATTGGAGATTTTGATCTGCGGTGGGTTTGTGAAAAACAAGTGTCCCAATTTGGCGGTCTGGAAATATAGTTCAAAGTATTTAACAGTAGGCTAACTTTGCAATGAGTTGGAAATTGCAAATGATGCTACAGGAAGCCAATGGCTTGGTGGTTAGCTTAGCTCGGGGACTCTATCCAGCTGTATTCCCATTATTGATCTAGGCTAGGCTAGGCTAAACTAATGCCAGCTCCAGCCGCACTATTGCCAGCTTTAATACTCTAAACAAGGGGTGGGCAATTATTTTTCCCCAAGGGCTACATTAGAACATGGAACTCTTGTGGAGGGCTGGGCCAACACAGGAAACTCACTTATGCGCAATAAAACATGTTTTTTTTTTGCCCCTACAGCAAGGGCATTGTTTGGAGCATGTTGTATAGTGTAATCAATTGATTGCTGCAAAATATTGAAGGAAAAGGAAAAATATATGCAGTGTTTAATCATCAATAAAATATTAGTAAATGATTGGGGCCACATTGAACAGCTCAACGGGCCGCTTGTGGCCCCCGGGCCTTAGTTTGCCCACCCCTGCTCTAAACTATAAATGAAATATATATTTTCTTTGTATATTACCTCACTAACTGTAATTTATCTTTCTTCACTAATGCAAAGACACTCACACTATGTTGTACAAAATGTAATGTAAGGCATAGCAGTCATCTGTATAACACAACCAAAACACTTATGGAAGGAGATAGTACAAAGAGACCAGTACTGCAATGTGCATCTAACAAAAAAGACATAGGAAACTGAGTGGATGTATAAAAAGGTCTGATCTGTGACGATTGTCAACTGAGTAATCATGAGCAGCAGTGATCTTAAAGGCAAGAACATTATTTTGGTTCATTTGACAATCAGCAAATTAATCTATAACAACTCCCTGCCACCTGCCACTCCAGAAAGAACAGTGTATAATAGGCCTACATTATATCAGTATTCAATATAAAGATCTATCTAAGAATACATAAATTAAAGATAAGTCAGATTGTGTGTAATCAAGAGGCCCAGATAGGCCTACAGTGCGGTGGTTGAGCTCTGTTACACATTTAGGCTACCTTCTGAGTACAAGTGTGCTGTATTCATGTGACTGTCATCCCCTTCACTCACTCACCAGTGACTGCAAAACACTCACACCCAAGCCCACAGATGATAACCAATTGATTGTAACCAGGGAAAGTAAAATAAGTTTCTAATTAAATGAACTACAATATCACAGCTGTAGAGACACTGCTCCACCTGTTTGCAAGGGTCTAGTGCAGACTAGACCTGAATGTCCTCAGTGGAAGTGCATACTGCGGTCCACAAATCCTGGTCCATGTAGTTAAAAAAGGCTGAGGGGACACTTTCCTCCCCTTGCCCCCACATACAAAACCCCAATGGTCATCGGGATAACGATGGTGAGTGACACCATCCCACAAGAATCACCACACGCGGCAAATGTTCTCTGGCACCATGTAGCTGCTCTTGTTGCACTTGAATGCTTTGGCAAATTCAGGAAAATTTTGAAGGGAACCAAGTACCCTATAAGACACACATAGAAAAATTGTTGGCAGCAGGAATAAAGTTAACAGTCAAAATGCAGTTAAGGTGTAGCCAGGTTTTAGGTTCTTCCACTAAGGACTCATGGTCCAAGCAATAACAAAACATTCTGTCCAGGACAAGGTTTAAAAACAATGTTGCATTTGTGGTGCCTCTCAATAGGGCATCTTGTCTCTCTGTTTTTATCTGCTCTAAAATCATCTGCAAACCACCACTTACAGTCATATCAAATGACATAAAACACAAGTTACAGCACAAACTAAATAATGCCAGGGGAAAGTCAACATGCAACAAATTTGGCCAACTGTGTGTTGTTAAAATATTTTTTTTTTGTCAGAGCTGTTCAGAAAATTGGGTTTGTAATTATTTTGGACAGAAAAGGGATGACTTTGAAATGTTGTCCTTGGTGCAGGAGGCACTTCCTAAAAGGAGCCAGACGTTTTGAATAAAGCGATTTACATTTGCTTTATTACATTGCTTTTACAAATCTATTTTGGTTTGGAATACATTACGATGACTCAATGCTAGACAGCTTTGCAATAACAGAAAAAGAAAAAAGGACACTCTCTAGTATGAGCCTTGTTTATACATAGGATACCCAAGTCAGGAGAATATATATTATAGACTTATGCATTGTGGTTCTATTTTAAAAAGCAGACCATCTGTATTGTTTAAGTTTTGTAAAACAGTAGCTTGTCTATCGTGAAGTCACACAGTTGGGTGTTACTGTACCTGAATTTTCCTGGACTGTGAACATCTACTTTGATGGAATTTACAGCTTGCTCTGGTCGATGTGTCCCACACCAAACCTAAAAGTGTGAGCAGATTGACTATAAATTATGTACATTATGTTATGCACAGTATGAGGAGTCGATCTGAATTAGCAAATGACATAATCAATCATCCAGTTGTCTTTTATTTGTACTAAATCCACCAACTGCTCCATATCTGTAAAACATACCTACATTTTTGCAACTAACCATAACCGTTCATATATAAAATCCATAAATTTAATTTACCATTTGTTGACTGTATGCTCACACCCCTGATCATTCACAGTGCATTTCACTTTACCTGTGCAAAGTTTAGAAAGAACAGCTGATCATGGGACAGGTTGATGCCAGGTAGGGGTGGCTCCTCACCGTGCACTGCTATATAGTTTCTGTAGGCCTGCAACAATAGAATTTGTTATACAACACATCACACCAAGCATAAACAGTAAATGTAAGTAAAAATGACTTGACTATCATACAAATAACATTTATAACACTCATCTGTAAACCAAGGTTATTAAAGAGAAACTTAAGATGTATGCCGTGTGTGACTAGTTGTAATTTACTCTGCTTTAAAAATATGTCAATAATATCACAATATCATTAGAGTAGGTAAAAAATAATAGTCTTGACTGTTTATTTGAGTTCTGACTATTATTTGGAGTACAAGCCATAAGCTATTACAGCACTAAGCTTTGGTCAATCTCAGTCTCGCTCAAAAGGGAGGTTTCTTTTCTTTGGAGCTTGTCAGAACATCTCGTAACTGTGTAAAAGAACAAGTAAGACCTGTGAGGAACTGCAAGCTTTCTGGGTTGCTTTTTTCAATTTCACATTTTCACATAATAGAGCCAACAAGTGATTATCATAGGGAAGAAATGACCTGTAGCCATTTTTCACTGATGCCTCTCTGAGTGCATGCTGGTTACCATCTATAACAGCACAAACTATTTCGTCAAGCAGCTCGTGAAAGCTCATTTAGAAAACAACAATGTGGGAGACCAACCTGGTCACATGACACATTTACCTTTACACTTGTGTCTGTGAAGGTTCTCAGTCATCCAGGACATCTTGAAAAAAAGGATGAAGTAAAAGCATCTGGACTCGGTTAGTCCAGATGCTTTTGCTTCAACCTTTTTTTTACACCTGTGATGGTTTCTAACACAAAGTAAACTGAATTATAGCTATCTTTGAAAGCTGAAAGAAAAGTATCACTATTTAAATCAGTGCTAGGTAAAGTGTATAAAACTCTTTATATACATTCTATTTGTAAAGCAAGTTTCCACTATTGTTTCTGGCTCGTTACCTGATATGCTTGCCGTATACCTCCATTGTCAGCAATGTTCTCCCCAAGGGTGTTGTTACCGTTTAACTAGCAACAAGAAGAAAGAGAACACAAAGATTGGCGAAGGGGGAAAGCACTGGAGGAGATAGTAATTGTTTTGCTGTGTTTCAACAAGGCACAGCTATCACTCCTTTTGGATACTCTAAATTTTTCCCTGGGGAATATATAAATAAAGCATTGTTCAAAGTAGGAGGTGGAGAATAGATAGAGAGGGAGAGAAGGATGGTTATGTCAACACAATATATTAAAGACATGTGAAGCACAGAGGAGATGAGGAAGCAAAAAGACATTTATAAATAGGGACTCTGTTAAATGGAAGGTGAAGTTTTCAAAAGATGTGAAGCATTTTCATTCCTATTCCAAAATATCTTGCAGCTTTGTCAAGGTTGCTGGCTCTCAGAAATACTGAAACCACAGCGGACTATAATCCAATGGAACCACGCCAGTCTTTTGTTTGTATTTTAAAGCTTTGGATGATTTTCTATTTCATTTTGTGTTTAAAAGATATCTCATTTCTATTCATGATACACTGGAAATGCATTGTACATGACAAATGAAATGAAAGTAATGTGTGAACAAACCATTCTAACTACACTGGTCACATCATACAACAGAACACTGGGGGTTCCTATATAACATAAAAGCTGTCAAAATGGAAATAGCATTTATTGCTATGGTAACGCTTGACATGCTCATATGAGAGAAGGGGCCTTTTAAATTTCAAAAAACGTCCATACCTTTACAAAAGAAAATACAATAATGGAGTTTCATTGTTTATGAACCCATTTTTACACTGGGTCCACAGCAGACTTTTTAGAATAAAGTGACATTTTTAGTCTCAGAGGTGAAACAATGGTCCTGTATGCAGCTTCCATTAGTTACAGATTAAATGTTAAATCACAAATCGCAAAACATTTAATATGCTGGATACCATGTGTTCAAATGGGTTCATGGAGCAAAGTTCAATAGCCAGCTTATGTCTATATTTTTATACAGTAATAGTGAGATCCTCAACCAGGACATACATGAAGCCCATTTGCCAGGTCCCAGGAAAAGTTGCCATACTGATCCACAATGCACTTTGACAGGTCCAGGAACCTCTGAGTGGAGTCTGGAGTCCACCACTCCTTCAGGTCACCGTCTTTATCATAGTTCCTGCCTGTATGAGATCAAGAGCTGAACTGGTTATATTTGATTAGGGAACACAAATGTGACTAAAATTATAACAGACTGAAGATTAAAAAAAACCTGTAAATATTGATGAAAATTTATTCAATACAGTTTTCTATCAGAAGTGGTATAAGACACAGAAAGTGAAAGTAATTATAACCACAAGCTTCTTCTTTTTTAATGAATAGCAGCAAAGGGTAGGGTAGAAAATCCTACCATTGTCATCAAAGCCATGTGTTATCTCATGACCAATCACCATGCCAATGCCACCGTAGTTAAGAGACTTAGTCTGGCCTTTGCTGAAGAACGGAGGCTGTAGGATACCTGCAGGGAACACTAAATCCACAATACACTGTTAATGCAAGCATATAATGACGCTCACAGGATGCATTTGCACATATCACATACCTATTTGGTTTTTACTGGAAGAATAAAAAGCATTGACAACCGCAGCTCCAGTTACCCACCTACCGAGAGAGAAGAGAATCAGTAACAAATTTAAATTAGCCTGTGTTAATAATATTCATGCTAATATTAGCATCCCTGCTGTGCTTGGTGCAAAGCTCAACTGCATTGTGAGTAGGTGTTTGTGTGGGAGAATGAGAATACACTGCAGTAAATGCAAGCAAACTCACAACAGAGGAACTTAAAGATTTATAAACACATTCAATATAATATCTGTTTTCTGAGCATCAGTATAAATCTGCTTCAAGCGCAGTCTTACTCCTCTTTGTTGACTTTGACTCGAAGTTTCCGCAGGCGCTTCTTTTGTGCATACTCCAGGTTTTGCAGAATGTTTTCAAAGTGCTCCTCAGCATTGTAGTTCAGCTAGGACACACAGCCAAAGAGATAGGAGGATTAGTCATGATGGAAGTTATCAACACCAAGTCATTTATTCTTCGGCAAAGCTCATATCAATATCCCAGAATTCACTGAGATGTTTTCAAAGAGCAGATATGCAAGTAGAATGAACCTGTTCTGTATTCTGTTACAAAACATTCACTGTCACACTTTTTCAGACACTCACATCTTTATACTCGTTGTTGAGGTATTGATCACTCATTATGTTGTCAGAATACCCAATCCGTTCTCGAATTGCTCGGGCCTATAGAAGAAAACAAAAGTAATAAATTTGTCATCACATTTTAACAAACTAAACAGAATTTAAGGAAGCTAAATGCATGATACCTTTTCCTCAGCTGCCTTCTTGGTCTGCGCATCCATCCAGGTCAGGTCGTCGAGATTGCTAATGAACACTTCTCGGATGTCCTTAATCATCTCCTCCATCTGATGCCCACATAAACACACAGACAACTTAATTAAATGCACAGTCCAGTGAAGAAACCTCAATGCCAACTCTAAGTGCAATGGTCTATGTTTAAAAGTGTCCATGGTGTGGGTGTTTTTCTAAGAGGGCTTGTGGAGACAATGTCTGCAGTGAAAAGCTGTTTCATAAAAGCATATTGTGCAACGAAATTATAAAACACATTCACACTCAAAGTACATTTAACTATATAGGCTTAACTTGCCACTGGTAAGTAATTGTCACTTTGAATACAGCTTTTCATTTGAAAATTGGAGCAAGGGTAAGCTTGTTCTTTACTCTTGCTGTGTTATATTAATTATATCCACATAAAACACTCCATCATCAGCTAACAGACAAATGTTTTTGTAATACACAACTTCTGAGTATTTTCAAAAATGCGGCTCAACACAGAGAGGCAGACAGACTGACGCCTCCACAATGGCATTTTGTTGTGCAATTGTACAAACCAAATATGTCCTGCATAATGTTGAACAAAAAGGGATGCAAAAAAAAAAACTTCCAAAAAACCTACACAGATTGTAAAATCTTTTGGATACTGCAGTAATAGCAAAGGTTGATTGCCCACAATCACGGGTGTGCTGTGAGACCACATTAGGCTGACAGATGCATACCAGTGTCTCATCGCATCAACAACTCTCACTAACACACTGCACAACTACTCAGACATAACGCAATGGCTGCCCACAAAACAGATTAAGGTTTTCCCTGAACTAGTAAACAGCATTTGTGTGAAGAAATGGCATTCTTGTGTTTTATACAAAAATGAACAATAATAGAAATCTATTAGTATTCTGCCTATTTTGCCTATTAATTTAATTTACCAATTTGGATTTTTCTAATTGAATATATTATTCTTAATATTATCATTATATGCAGAAAATAGTGACTGATTAGAAATATCCTTTCTAAAATACTAATCACTACTTGCATTGGAATTGAAAACTTGTCACAACAGAAATTGAATCTGTAGTCAACCAGCTTGTCATATATGCAGCACATATGTCATATTAATCTCCCACCACCATCATCCATCTCCACCAACTCACCTTCTGCCATTTTATAATCATGACAGTATGCTGCTCACACTTCCTCCCACATAATTTCTCTGGTCTCTAGTCTTGCTGATTTTGGTCAAATCCCAGATGTGCTATCAATTGTTTATGACCATGCCATGACGGTCCTTATTTTTTTTCTGGTATACCTCTCCACAACAATAAAGAGAACTGAATTTCCAGTTATTGGATAATCATTGGTAAACACTACTGATGAATATGCAAGGGAAATCAGATACTTCATGTTTCTTCATGCTCAGGCTCTTTTCTGTTGAGCTCAGGACTCAATTATTATTGCACCTCTCTTCTCTGCAATGGTAACGAACAGAGCTGAGGTAAGTGGGACACACATTGTACAGAAGTGCACTCCAGTGGAAAGTGGGGAATCTGGCACTGGCTAATAGTAAGCAGGATGGTACTACTGAGCTGAGCCCAGTGCTACCACTGTGCACCTGGCTCCTCAACAATGATATAATCTCAACTCACTTGAACATGTAACTATCAAATTAGGGATGTGCATCCTAAAATAAACTAAAAAGCCATGTCCAAATCAGTGTCTACTAACACCAGATGAATTAGCCAGTAACCCGCTGTGTAAACACAGAGTCCAGACCACAGGACACCCCTCTGCTGGTTTCAAAATCTCAATGTTGTGAGTGCCTGTAATTCCTCTCATGCTCAAACATCTCCTGTGTGGTGCAATAATATAATATAATCTAAATAATCTAAAATCTGATGACATGTAGACATATAAATAAACAGGGTTATAAATCTTGGGGAGACTTGTTTATATGTGTATACTAGTAGATGCTAGAGGCTGTCACACTAAGAAATGCACATGTTCAGTTACAAAAGGTGCTCTCAGGAATCCATATGCTAAAGAGATTCAGCAAAGGTGATTTACACTCACGCACAATGTTAGTCACGTGCACATCTATGCACACAAACCCAGAGCAGAGAGAGCTGAGTGGGCATGATGAGTGAGTGTGAACACAAATAATACAAGAGGGAAGACAAAAGACTAAGCTGATCAGATACGTGGAAGACAAAGATAACAAGGGCCTGACGCAAATGTTCCAAACCTTTAAAGACAGTTAACATTACAAGAAAAATGAGATGTTAATTATTTTGTTGATGTGCCTGATGTTCATGCTTTGCAAATGATTGTAGAAGTAATGATGCACCTGATAACACTGACTCCCATTACAAAATGTCACAAATTAAAAATGCAAGCATTTTCTCTCAGGGATAATTTAAGTCTCATTAGTGTTTCGTTTGTGACTCGTTAATATTTAGCAATCTCCATCTGAAAATGATGGCTCTTGAATACCAATAGCAACAGGAACATACAGATCTAAGTGAGTAGCTTGGTCATTTGTTCTTGCAGGTAAAAACTCACACAGAAATACCCTGACTCTGTATCACTAATCTATTACTACCACTATTATCATTTTTATAATTCATCCTGGCACCACACATATGTTCAAAATTTTACAATTTTACATTTCAGCCAAACAAATAAAACTGACCAGTTCTTTGCTCTTTTCAGAGAAGGCTTCCTGCACATACAGTCGCCCTACTGAGTATTCCATGTTGTTGTTGACGTAAAGCGCACACTGTCGCCACACAGCTGGTTCCGATGTTGTACCAGACAGAGCCTGTGGGGTACAGAAACAAGGCACACATCACTTGTAGAATAAATTACTCAGCCATTTACTACAAAGTCCTTATGACAGTTCGTTATTTTCATTATGAATTACTGTTTTGTTAAGGACTCTAAGATGCAAGGTATGAGTGGAATAGTGTTGGTCTCATGTAAATTTAAAGCCAGGTATTGTGTGCATTGTGTTACTAATTACATTCAGTACATTGTGGTGTATATGAATGGCCTTTTTGTGAATGTCCTTTATGCCTGGTGACAACTGAGGCTTAACCTTGACCTGTCTGAGGAGAATGAGTTGAGTTTTATTTTGAAAGGTAAAAAAGATTGTTTGTGTACAAATACTTCCTAAATTTGGTTTAATATTGAAACAGGAAACAGGGATCAGAGAAAAAGAGGGGTAATGACCTGGAGGAAACAAACCAAGCCATGAATCAAACCCATGTCCCTCAGTTTATGTGGGATGCGCTCAACCAGTTGAACCACCAACGTTCCACATAAATACTCTATTTAATACATTTTGGGCTGTTTGGAAATAATTACGCATTAACAATACATCCATCAACAAACCAAGGTTGAAAAGCTGGTAATCTAAGGTATGGTGATTGTTTTAGCTGGGGAAATCCCGTTTTTAAGCCCTGTGTCCCATGTCCCAGGGAATATCTGCAAAAACACTAAAATGTCCCAGTTTTCCCCTCTTCCTGCCCCAGGTGTCTCATTTTTTTTATCGTCCATGCCAATCATAAACCTCGATTGTCAATAGACTGTCTATGTCAATTACAGAGTTGCCATGGTTACAGCAATATTAACCACTTGGAAAAGATCAACAGTGTGTCTGTAACTCAATACTGATTGGTCCATTTACGTGCTTAAGCGTAAAGCTATTGCTAAGAGTCCCTTCTGCAGCTTTCCCCGTTTCAGTCTGTCATCAGCCAAAAAGAAAGTCACGATTTCCATTAAGGAATTTCCGTTAAGGTGCTGTCCTTTGATTTGAGTTTTGTGTTTGAAAATCTGGTCTCCCTAATCTAAGGGGAGGCCTGTTTGAAATGGGGGTTTGTTAAAAAAACAGAGAAATAACCTTTTTCACTTCTAAGAGATCAGACATTACATTACAAAGAAACATTTCTAATAAATGACTCTAAGGAATGACACTGTGAGGTTTCATGTAGTACAATGGCACAGACCTGTGGAGATCGCATGAAGACATTTAGACATGATTTGGAGTGGTGCTAACAATTTTCAAGTGATCTTGGGCATTCAAACACAAAATATTACACAGTGCCCACAGATCTCCTGTCTGGCTCAGTTCAAGGCTGACTCATTATCCCTATGTTCAAATTATATATAAGAGAAATTCTTTTTAGACTTTAGGTGAAAACACTTTAGTCATAGACTTTAACCCAACTGTGTTTCTTTCATACCAACACCTTTTGGCTCTCAGCGGTATACCTTTCGAAAAGCTTTCCTGGTATCCCTATAAGCTCTGCTCAGGCCGACCACCATGTTCATAGCAAAGCGCCACACCATGTAGTTCTGTAGATCCCTGTAAAAAGAAAGAATGTTCAAAGAAAACACTCACATAAAAGCTGTAGTATATAGCAAAGACGAGCTGCTGTTTTTATAGCCTGCTGGGTAGTCTCAAACCCACAGACTCTCATTCTTAAAAATAGTACATCCAGCTACCTTTTGGTGTATTTGGCCAATAGAAGGTTGAGTTTTCTGTAATAGTTGGGAGAGTAGTTGATGACCTTCTCTGTGTCAACGACACTGATGTTCACTGTGTTCATTATCTTAGCTGTAAAGTAGCTCCAGTCAAACCTCTTTGGATAAAAAAATAAATGTATTAAAAAAGTATTGTTTTTAAAAGAGCAACAATTTCTCAAAGAGATTTTTTTTTTGTTTTACCCCTGATTCAACCTCAAGGGTAAAATTGGCGTTCAAATCGCCCAGTTCCATCTTGTTGTACAGCAACACTGGGTTATTGCGGTCCTCTGGAGTGTCTGTAGCCTGAGAGAAGAGGAGAGACATGGGGGTCAGAAATCAAGAGCCCTGTCACAACATCACCCACCCTTTTCCTGACACATTCATACAACTGCAACAAACTGCAGCACGAGGTCCAGCAGCAACAAACATAACTGAAGTCCCGGGAGGCTTTAGGTCTGTAAATGTCAGCCCTGGAAGGTTGCAAATGTCTTGTAAAAGCCAGCAGTGGAGTGGAGGAAGTGAAGCATTGCAGTAAGCAAGACCAGCTCTGAAAGACAAATTTGTAGTTTGGAAACTTGTTGATGTCTTATAGTTGTAGTGGCCGGTTGGTTGTGGCTGGTTAGTGGCTTGTTTTACACAAGAGGTCGTCCAGGAGCCACAGACACACAGAGAGGACAGTTTTGAGCTTCAGAGAACAAGTAAAGGTCACATTGTCAGAGTGCAGTGCCAAATAAAATCCTCCATATGTTAGGTATGCCTTTCTGTAGAAAACCAATGTCGGCACAACACATTTCTGCATGCTTACGTTAGCAATGTCTTTTTCCAAGTCCATGACCCGTGTGACCTCCTCTCTTATGCGGGTCTCGTTTATGGGCAGTTCCCGGTCTCTTCGTATGAGCTTAGCCAGGTTAATCATGAACTGTTCGTAGGCCCGACATGCCTGTCAAACACAATGGACATCGGGAGGTGTATTAGTAAAACATACAACAACAACATGTGTTTGCATCATCTTGGTATGGGTAAGTGTTTTAAAGTGTTAAATATATATATATATATATATATAAACCTATATATATATTTATATTAATCAAGAAAAAAATGTTACTTAGAGGAGAAGATGTCTGCTCCAATCACACACATCTGGTCAAGATTTAGACAAGATTAAATCACAATTTTAAACATTCCTTATTAACTCTTTATAGAACTTTTTATATGGGGCACATGCACAGGCCTTTGTTTGCAAAAGACCCACACATTCAACTCAGGTACTGCTGTTTTAAGTGACCCCCCTTCAGTTTATGTTGGGCATCATGTTTCCCAGAACAAGCTCCAGGGGACATGAAACTGAGTCTCTGTGGCACTGGCCCAAATGAACACATGGAGCTGTTTTGGATGTAAATCATTTTAAGATATAATTACATCTGTGGCTGTTATTTGTCCATTTGAACTCCCAGCTTACCTCTGCATAAGGTCCACTGCAGGCGTAATAATCTCTGGACAAAAGGCCGAGGCTTGACTGCTGGTCAAACTTGGCAAAGAAGAAAAACATTTGTAATTTTAAAAGCAATCATATTTTTAAAAAGTGAAGTTTGTTTCTCCATTTATTCTTAAGTTGTGTGACTGTAGACTAGTAAAAACAAAGCCTCTTGCTACAGTTGCACACCTACATGAATGATGTGTGAATTGGAATCTCTGTCATCGGTGCCCACAAAAAAGTTCACCAAAAGTTGAGTCCCATATTTTTCATTGAGCTTAGCGATAACATCCTCCAGCCTCCAAGTAGCACCTGATGGGGAAACAGGTTAAGCAACATGATATCAACAAAAGCTGACCATTCAGAAAACTCTTCAGTGTTCACAGAGAAATAATGCTACCGTAGCGGGTGTCCCAATCGTCCAAGGCCATAGGCCACTCAAACACATCCGGCAGCATGTCCAACAGTGGAGACCCTCCTCTGAGTTCAATTAAACCTTAACAAGACACACAGAAAAAAAAAAAGAAGAGTCAGAATTTGTACTGATGACCACTTATATTTTAGTAGTAGTAGTCATCTCAATTATTACTTGCTTCAGTGATTTATAAATGGCCATGGTAGAAGTCTGAAATGAAATGTAAATACATACATTCAAATATGTACAAAGTAGTTATAATAGAGCAAAATGTTGATTCACGGCACTGGCCAAAAATGTAGGTAAGAAAAGGTAAGAGGTTTCAGGAAATGACTTTTATAAATACAGTTAATTCAATAAATAATGCTGACTGATTAGTTACAATCACACTTCATCACCCGTTCATATTTTCTCATCACAGACTGTAGGTAGTGACTCACTTTCATTGGTGCACGACTTGTAGAGGGTCTTGGCCTTGGTGAGTGCAGCAGCCTCACCCTCAACGGTCTGTTCAAGGACACCTACACGTAAAGCAAAGGAAGAGCTGAGAGGTGAGAAGATACAGCAGGAATGTGTCTGTGACAGTGAGGGAAAAACAAAGAGCCAAGCAAGATGCAAATAACATCAGGTACCACAACGACTTGTCTATGTGGATTGAAAATATAGTCCAGCTGCCTTCCAGATGCATTTAATAAGATGTGTTGTACCTCCCAGGGTCAAAGACTGTGCTTTTCAAACATTTCTGTCTTCAAACTGTCAAGATACATAGCAACACAGCATACACAATAGAAAACAGTCAAAGAATTCAATAAAGGGGAAAACTTTTCATCAAATGGTCCCTGCCAAACATAAATAAAATGATCTCATGGGAAGAAAGTACTTTTTTTTTCTGATCATAGCATTATTAAGCAACATTAATTAAATACATGATTTCTAAGATTTAGTCTGTCAAAAACAATAAAATGGCCAATATTTAACAGCCTGTTAATAAAAGAGTTAATAAACTCAGTAATATTTCACTTTAATGGACAAGATGTTTTAAGTTGTGTGGCAGTTTGCCAACATCATGCTAAGTCCATCAGCAAACTTTATAAAGGTCATACTCTTACAAATGACCTTTTCTGTTAGAACAGGTGGTAAATAGACTAGGCATGGGAATACACAACAACATTGTTAAGCAATAAGTGTCCCTGCACTTTGTTCAGAGAGCATATCAGGTTTCTGCCTCATCAGCTAAAAGAGTCAAAGTGAATGATTCACTAAGTGCTTATGATTTAGATGATTAGTTATTTGTTGTTGAGGTCAGATTAGAGCTTTAATGTCTTTGACTTTAATGTCACAGTCTAGTAACTGTGGACTGTGGCACCAAAAGAAATATGTCAAACCTCTCAAAGAGTCAGCCAGCATCAATAATGTGGTCTTGATTAACAAGGATTATTTGAAAACAGACCTTTATTGCTTTAGTGCATGTGTTCGTTGCATCTTTAACAATAGTTGTGGGAATACAGCCTCAGGAAACCCTGTTTTCCCTGTCAGACAGCTAATCAAAATGAGTGATAAGTCTGTGGGTGGGAACACGTTCAAGTGAGGGGCGGAGTAGAGGATGACATACACTTTTTTTTTATCTGTGTTAACTATCACCCTTAGGGTCCGCTGTCAGTTCAAGAGTGTGGAAAATTGAATAGGAACATGCTTTAAAATCACAATGGCAGTGTGTTATATCTGCTGCACAGCTGTAAGTCACAGTGTCTGAGAGTGCTTCATTCACTTAACTATGTCCTTTATGTCAGTACATAATGTAACAAATACTCTTAGATCAACAGTCTACTCGGTCTCATCTATAATAATGAAAGAGGAGGTTGAGGAGGGTTTTAATGTTATTCCTTTAAATCTGGCCTATTCATGGTTCAATGGTACAGCATTAATTTGCTACGCTAAAGTCAAATGTGATAAATAAACAACTCCAATTAACTGCACAAACAAATTACACTAGACATTTTTTTCATGGTTGATTGTTCAGGGTCTACTTCTCTGATCATTAATACCTCGCAGTATGCAGACTTTGTGTAATGTTTGAAGGTTTCTGCATTCATCACGTTTAAAGACAGCAACATGAATAATAAATGACGTGAGTCTCTTTCATCTCTAAATGGCCGTTTGTACTCCCTCTAAATGCAAAATGAATGCAAATGCTTGACCTTCTGATTGCTATCGCTGCAGTTTTTGGAAATGTAGACAAAATGAACAGATAGGCTCAGCCAGTGCATTTTCAATATTTATAATGTACAAAAATGGAAGCTATTTTAAATCCATCTGCATTATGTGTGAAATTATGGCAAGGTGTGTTGAAAATTGATTATCATAGTTTATTCAAAGTGTGTGCACTAGACTTCCATACAAACAGGCCAGGATGGAAAAAGAAATCATTCATTCATCATGTTGTACATTACTCTTCCTGTATTAAGAGATGAAACACATTGATGGAATGTGGGAAATGAAGCAATGTGTTAAAAAGTCAGGTCTAGCTAAATATTGCCAGATATTATCATACTAACTAAGAACTCTCTAAGGACAATGCTATCAGTTTTATATTTTTATTAACATGTACAATAACCCCCACACGCATGGGGCTAGGACTCCTCTGCAAAGGAAATTTGTCATTTCAGTGGGACTTTTCTGGTTAAATAAAGGTAAAAACAATAATGCAGCCAGATATAAAATCACTGGTAACTAGTTTAGCGTACAGAATGTGCCATTCCCAAAAGAGAACCTCATTTTGGCAAAAGGTTGTAAATTGTGAAACAGTGTAGCAAGTGCCATGTTTTATTAAGAATAAGAAAAGTAAACATTTAACTATAATTGAAATAAAACAGTTTACCTGAAATAGAGAGGCTGAATCAGTATCACCAATAAAAACTTTCCCTCTGACGAGCCATAATTCATGTAAACGCAGGGATAGTAGATATTTTTGCCTTCTGTATGAAGTCGTAATAAAGTCACTTCCTGCAGAGGTTACAGTTGGAGATATATGCCACCGTCCTGCACATCTAACTTCAGAATCAATGCAGAAAACTCAGTGGAGATTAAATTACATAGGCAGTCGACAGAAAACTCTCCCCTGAGTCCGCGCGGACATAACTCACGTCACACTGAGTTGGCATCAAAACAGAAGCAGAAGGAATTTCATTTTTCTTTATCGTTGTACTGAAAGATTTAGTACTGTACTAGTAGACTGTTTAAAAGTAGATCAAATGAATGATAGCAAATACACCTGTACATTTAGAGCATAGTTCAAGTCCATATGTTATTAAAGCAGTTCAAACTATCACAATATTATTATTATTACATTAATATTAATAATGTTAGTTTAAAAAACTGATCTTGAGTAAATATTTTCTTTATTCCTCCTTTGAAACTCTGTGTTTGCTTTATGTTATCCAATTTTCTCATTTCCATATGTGCTCATGTAATCTTAATGAAGGCCTCAGATAGGGAGCCTTCAGGGGGTGCTTCCTGCCAAAGGGCACAGATCGTGTGTGTGATTGGATTAGTGACTGCCTGGTGCTAATGTTTAACCACAGCAAAGGCTTAGCCTCTCACCCTCTTTTCTTGGGTAGGCTTAGATTTATTTGAGAATGGATTTTGTGCCACCTGATGTTTGTTTGAGACATCACGTCAATTTGAAGCAAAGCCCTCAGCATGATACAGAATCAGAATTTCAAGTTCTTCTTGGCTTTGCAATTTTATCCTTGACTGCCTGTCAAGACATTTTGTTCACACTGTTTTGTGTTACAGTGGGGGCTTTATTTATTGTGCAATATTTCTTTGCGTTATATTAAATAGATTGGTGCAAGTTAAGATTATTTGAGAGCAACTTGTCATACAATTATTAATTACAACTGAACTTGTAATACAATTGAAAAGAAAAATAAGCACGCTTTCATTAACTTTTAACAGATCATTGTAATTGTATTTTAGTAAGCATTTGTATGTGCTGTTCTGTATCTTTACAGAAGGTGACTATGGCATATGGATTTGTATGACAGAGCTAACAAGAACCATTTAAAGCTTGTAGACTGAAGTGTTCACTGCAAATTATGAGTCCAACTTAACTTTGCACAATCACTGGCCACTTATTGTGTGTACCTAGATGTACAGTAAAACTAAAGCACGTGTTATTGTCTACAATAAAAAAGCCCAATACAAATTTCTATTAAAAATTAACAGCAAAAGACAGAACTGACCAGGTCAATGGTGAAGGTCTAAATTCTTCCTGTTATTCATAAACATTTGGGCTGCAAAAACATATTAAATTCAGGAGTTTTATTCATGATATTTTTGTTGGCTCAGACAAAAAAACTTAATATTAATATTATTATACTTGGCCACAACATCTGCGCTGATATCTTTCTATCACCAGTTATTAAAAATATGATATAAATGATGTTGTACAATTGTACCGACAGAATATTTTGATATGAGGAAGGTCAAGTTAAACTGTTTTGAGCATGGTTGATTTGAGTGTCACTCACTCATTAGTGTCTCTTGATGTAAAGCATCATTAATAGAAACAGCTTGGTATCATGTATTGTCTGAACAGTCAAGTTGAGACCTGGAGCTGTCGTGCACGTAAACATACACTGTGAAATGTATGCCCAGACTCGGCTTGAATATGACTACCACATGCCGTTTCACATTTCCTGACTCATCCTCAAAGGTTCTCTCAATAAACCATTGTACTCTGGCTTCAGATGTTTCTCCCTGTTTCACCTCAAAGTCTCGCTTTTCTTTTTTGTATGTTCCTACTACTAACACTCTCCTTTTATCTTTTATTTTTATTGCAGTTTTTGCTTGTTTTCTGTCATTTCCTTCCACTTTGCTGTCTCCCCCCCCCTCCTTCTTTCTCTTAATTAAAACACATGGTCAAATGATTGCACAGTATGCTACACCTGCACAAGGACCAACATCACATTCAATGTACTTCAGATAGTGCGAGCTCCGTCAGAACATCTTTCCTCATTATGACTCATTTACAACAGCCCTTTTGCAGCGGTGGGAGAAACAATCCAAAGCATTTACAAGCAACTGCAAACCTACACAGCTATTTACGCAGAGGCGTGCTAGTTACATGTTATTGCCCATTGTGCAGCCCAAAGCACTCCAGGTCCAGGTGTTTTAAGGCCCCTGCAGCTGTTGACAAGAAAAAGGACCTGTCCATCAGCAGGCAGTGGTATGCGAGCAAGGCGGAAGCAGCCAGCTCGGGGGTCTAAGGTCGCATGTAGGGGTCAGAGTGAGGAAAGTCCTTGCTTACACTATAACACACAATAGTCACTGAAAAATGTAATGTCTGGCCACGGTTTACACACACTTTGCTTTTAAGTATACTTTTAAGTACACACTGTTTCTCTTCTCTTTGTGTGCAGCACAGGTCGAGACATTCCAGGTAAAGCCCGACAGCCTGGAGGAATGAACACCAGAGTGACTGTTAGTGGGATTAAAGCTGCTGAATGACTCGGCTACCCAGTCAAATACTCAGGTAAAAGCAGTGTTTACGTTAACCTAAATACAGTCAGTGTATATTCTAGGGCTGCAGTCATAACCACACCACCTGATGTCATCTGAAACCAGGGAGGCTGAGACCGACACAAGACCTGTGCGCAAAGATTAAAACGAGATTGCGAAGAAACAATTCTAAAATACAGACACTTCAAGTCTATGTTTGAGACAAGAAGTGAATGTCAAAGTGAGGTAAATGAGCTCAATAGCTGCACAAAATCAACAATGTGATTTGTCCACACTTGCGCATGGACCTGCTATGTACGTAAACGCAGATGCAGTAACAGAATACCTAAAATGATCTTGCGTTGAGCAATGTTGACTTTGCTTTTCCCCCCTGTGTGTGATTTTTACGGCCACCACACAGATGAGGAGGGGTAACCAGGACTGGGAGAAAGAGGAGGAGAGCGGAACAGAACAATACCTGTCTGCTTTGTGAGAAATCTAATTAAAATCTCAACAGTGCCTCTGAATTATGATGTGTGTGTGGAAGATGAGGATGAGACTTCCAATTAGACCCTTTTATAATGACACCTTACTGTAACCAATACTGTATAATCTGGGGTAGTAATGGATTCCAATTGCATGTGTGTATACAGGCCTGTTCACATTTCAAGGTTAACAAATTATAAAGTGTATGTCATCACTGTTCCGCACAGAACAGGGAGTAAAGGAGAAACACTCTTCTTAGATACGTGTGTGCCAGTTTTCTTTCAGGTTGTACAGATAAACTTTTCAAGGCTGGCACAAATGATCCGAGTCCAAGAGACAGGCCGCACTTTCAACCCCTCTTCAAGTTTCTTTTTTCTTCTCTAAGGATCAGTCTTTGTGTCCTGTTTGAATCACACTTTGTCCTGCAGCCAATCTGCACTTTATTCAAGTAAAAGTGTAAATTTATGCTATGCTCCAAAGTGTGTGGCTCTTTTTAGTCTCTGGATGACTGTCAGACAGAAGCAGGGCACAAGTATCTCCTGAAATACTACCCGTACTAATGACAGTTACGTTGACAAACTTGGCTCACACGAGAGAATCGTAGCCAAATCTCCCATGGCATCTGTAATATCTACATAGCCTCAGTCTCTGAAGCACATTCTTCTTTAGCTGTTACTTGAGAGCAACTGACAGCTGTCCTATTAGCCACTACACTGCACGGCTATCACTGACTGACTGAATTAATTAATTAATTTGTGGCACAATGTTTTTTTTTTAGGTGTCTGACCTTTCAGGATGACCTCCAGTTCGTCTCGTAAGATGTCAAAGGTGCTGTATCTAGAGGTGCTCTCTGGGATGATGTTCTTTTTTAACCAACCACCACAGGCATATTGGTAGAAGTTGTCACATGGGTCCACGGTAGCATCCATGTTCTCAAGAAGACGCGACGCTGCAGAGACAGAAAGGGATAAAATGCATACTCACTTTTGGTTGCACGGTTACATTGGGACAGTTGGTCACATGATAAAAACAGATACTTATACATTTTGTTGCATTGCTTATTTTGTCTAAAGTTCATGTCAATATTTTGAGTTTTATACTGTTTTTTGTTTCTCCACAATTAGTGCTACACTTAAAAGAATAGATACGGCTTTTACAACAACATGCTGTTGCCAGGTGTATTGCATGGAAAGGTCAACTCACTTAATGATATAAATATGCACCCATTTGCAAGAGTGAAGGAGTAAAATGGCAGTAATTGGGTTCTGCTACACATCACGACTGGAAGTGTGTTAACTTTTCAGGGGTGCAATTAAATTACACGAGGCAGCTGAGGGATCTCTGGTGACAGGGCTGTCTGTCAAATCTGACTGAATTGGGACAGTGGTTTCTCCAAAGCTTGGGAAATTAATTGGCATGTGTTGTTAGAGAGTAGACTAAATTTTACTGTAGTGCTTGAGCCGACAGGAGAGTTAGTGACTTCAAAATAATTGTGAGGTCAAGACAAAGACTACTGACAAATGGTTGTTGGAACAACCATAAGGCAAAGGCATTTTTGTGAACAATTACAGTTAAATAATTGGAGGAATGCGGTTATGGTTATAGTAGACATACTGTATATTTAGTGTTCCTCCCTGAGAATAATCCTTCTGGATGTATTTCCACAAATCAGTGCTGTCCTGTTTGATTAGTGTTTTGATTCAGAAATGACGTATTCACGAGAAATGTTCTTTCTTTTCCTAAACACATCTTAAGTCCCAGGGCACTGGCAGGCAGCATTCAAAGCTCCCCATCCTGTCCCTCTCTGAAAACACCAAAGCCTTTCAGACTGAGACAATAAA
This sequence comes from Perccottus glenii, assembly GCA_024416835.2. Classification (NCBI taxonomy): domain Eukaryota; kingdom Metazoa; phylum Chordata; class Actinopteri; order Gobiiformes; family Odontobutidae; genus Perccottus; species Perccottus glenii. The sequence goes on from CM044550.2 coordinate 16,676,193, forward strand.
GACAGAGCCCAAACAAACAGAGACACAATGCTTACCTGACTGTGTGCAATCCGCTGTGGTACATATCTCATCTGGAGGAGAATGCAAAACAAACGATTACTGTGTGGAATTATAAGACTCATCATTCTTTGTGTTAAAATGGTCTGTCCTTTTCTTTCTTTGTTTTCCCTCACCCTATTTCATCAGCTTCCAAGTGTTGCCTCACATCTCCTGGAATAATTAAGATGCTAAAGAGTATATTAAACACAGCCTGCCGTAAGCACATACCCAGGAGTAAACTGTTATAAACAGCTCTGGTTGTGTGTGACTGCACATGACTCACACGTTAGTAGTGCTCAGTCAGGTAAACTCGCAGGCTCATTAACATATCAGCCATAACAATAAAGCTGATAAAGCAACTCAAATGTACAGACAGGATGAGAATAGAGTGAGCTTCACATGTGCCATCAAACCTCATTACATTGACATTATGTGCTCAAACTTTGTTTATCTGTAATTACCTTCTAAACTTTTGTTTAATACTCTTACACTGTTGCATTTGTACTTTTGTACTGAAAGTCTCTCACAGACTACTGATTAACAAGGCTCATATAATCACAGGAAAGTGATCTGTAGCCTCTATAAGTTTCCTGTGGAGAGTGGCCAGAGGTCTGGAGGAGGTCTTTTCAGTTTTACTGCTTCCATTTTTAAACATCCATTTGTCATAATAAGCACTGACATTTAGAGCAGGCCATACACATTCTTTCATTTATTAAGTTAAGTCAAATAGGTGCAAAAACACTACTTTGAAGGACAAGCTGTCATAAAAACTAGAAAACACAAAAGGACCTTTGCAGTTTTCCTCTCTGGTTCAGAGGCTGCACTTTAACAAACTACTTTGAAAGTGAGCCCAAGTATCTTGGCTTCACGAGCATGATAGTATTCCTAGGAGCACTGCTACATGTCATCAACCATGGTCTCAGCTGGATGAGACGCTTTATGAGTTTTAACATTTCAAAGTGACAGACTATTTACTATGTTGCTGTTTGGCCTGATGTTGGAACTGCGTCAGAGTTACTAAACATTTACTCAATGAGGCATTAGTCTTACCTCTGTGAGCACCTACCAGTTTTGTGTGTGGCAAAGAGAATGATGAGGGACACAATGATGATAAAGAGCAATGAGACAATAGTAATTAGTCCAATCTCCAAAGATGTCCAGCGGGGCTTTTTAGCCAACTTGGGGGGATTGTTCTCTGTCATCTTCAAGTCTCCTCCTTCAGTGGCCAGCTGTATGAACTCACCTGCACATGAATGGAAGAGTTTTTATATTTATAGATCACAGGTGACTGCAAAGAAACAGAGTAGAATGTGTGGAATGCAAGCATTTGCTGTAATGAGGTATTGGCAGTTTGTTTTACATTTGGAGCTGCTGTTTTTACATTAAATTGGTGGTGCCTCTGGACTCACCTGGGTGAAAGCATACGACATGTACTGTGGTGGCCAGGGTTTGATTTAATGCAATTACATTTTTCTCTCCCACATCAAATCCTGTCTACTAATAACTATGAAAAACATTCTGACAAAGAAATGAGTACGCATGCATTTGTTAAGTGTTTGACACATTTAGAACATTCAGACAGAATCAGTCAGTGATAAGGAAACCAGGGACAAAAAGACAATACAAAGTTTCAAAGATGAGAACGACACTTCTTACCCTCTGGTGGCAGTGCACTTCTGACACACTTCTGAGGAATAGAAAACAAGAAAGCCCTCTGCTCTGCTCCCCACTACACACTGTTGTTTTCCTCTTTGGGACCAAGTGGAAACTTCACAAAGTTCATGTAACACACAGTTAAGTCTATCTCTGAAGGCAATTAATCCTTACGCCCTCACCGACATTGCACACTCAAGACACACACATTTACAAGCTTGTGTCATGAGGCGTTATGTAGATGGGAGGGCCTCTGGGATGGGGAGTCTCTTACCACACTATCACAGAGACTGCCCCTTTTACTTCCATCTCCACTAAACTATAGCTCCAAGTCAACACATATTGCCTGTTTACAGTCACTATTTAGACTCATGAGAGGACCTTGGCTCTTTTGCCAAGGTTCTGGTATAATATTGTTAAACCCATTAATAAAATCAAGCAGTCGAGGAATATTCCAACACCAATTGATATCTTACTCAAGACAGCAACTTTAACAAGACTGTTGTTTTATGACAGTGACAAGATTCCTGCTCCAGCAAAACCATCTGGAGACTGTATGTTACATTTATTTATTCTAATCCTTGCCAAAAAAAAAGTGCACTGTCAAGAGAAATATATGAAAAATGAAAATGGGACATAAAGATGGAGTGCTGCAGGAATGTGGAAAGGGAACGAGACGAGAATAGTAAGAGGCCCTAAATCATTTTAAATGACTTGCTCCTCAGTGCGCTGAGACTTGTTAGAATCTGAACGAGCCCTTCTCACTCACTATCACACAGACATGCTGTTTGTCTTGTACACAGTGTTGATCAGTTACCCATTGATTATCATGTACTTAATCGAATGACTTCAGTTTTTGTGAGTCATCTGTATCAGATTGAATTCTTTGTGTCATCACTCTAGGAAAATATTGGGTGTTTTAATCTCAGAACTCTGAATTAATCTCTTCACTGTTACAGTTCTTTGCTAGAAATATCTGTCCCCTTATAGCAACGCAGAACAGGACATTCTAATAGCCTGGCTTGAAGGGTACAAAATAAATGAGTAGTCCTTAAGCATTACCAAAGGTAGAACTTTTGGATCAACAGGACATAACTCACTGATGTCATCTAGATTAAACACTATTAACATTTTAATGTAAGGCGCTTGTTGAAGAACCTGTCTAAAGAGCTGATTTTAATCAAGATGTTGTTAGTGTATTCTGACTCTAACACTTTTTAGGAAACTAAAATCTAAGCATTTTGCATGCCTACATTTAGACCCCTACAAACTCTTTTAATTTAAAACAATCATTAACATACCTCTGAACTCACAACAGAGCAACAGGAAAACACCAGTCAGCTTGTTTTTTTAAGTGAACATTTACACTCTGTATTCTTTTTAGCTGTGAATGTGTCATGCAACTAATGGAGAATGGAGAACTTCTAAAATATGACCTACTTTAACTTAAAATAACACCTTCTCTAGCAGACCAGTTGCAGAAGTGGGCCTTGCACATGCAGCTGTCTGTGGGAAACATTTAATTTCATCAAAGTAGCTGTCCAAAACTAGTTCCTAATGCTTAGTCTGTGATTTCTAATAAAAACAATATTAGCATCAGTGCCAGCTTTTCAGTGTGAAATAATCCATTGGTGCACGAGTTGGGTCTGGAATGTAAACAGTAAAATAAGAGCAGAGTTGTTGTTTTTTTTTTTTTTAAACTGCAGCCATAAAGACGCACCTTCCTTTATACCAGGCTTTTAATCTCCTGTTGCATGTTGGGAACTCCAAAGGGGTGTCATGAGCAACTGGTGCACATTGCCCGTGTCGTCGAGCCGGCTGACGCGCACACGCACAAGGAAAAATCAAGCTCACTCACGCGCACTCATAGGACCACAGTGAGGGGCAGAGACGTAGAGCAGACGCAAAATCGCAGATGGCACCCGCGTGAATGACTTACCAGATGTGTCGGGAAATTTTCGATCGATGATATATATGGGCATCACATCCAATGATCAAACATCCATCAGATCCACGGAGGGAAGTGCGAGGTGCCGATCAGTCGCTTCCAGCTGATCTCTATTTGCTTCCTCTGTATCTGAACAGGACACACCGCGATCCGCCTCTCCTTCTTCCCTTAGCTTTCTATTCTAGGAGTGCACACACACACACACACACACACACACACAACTACCTACTGTACCACATCTACTGAGCGTTCACCTCGTCCCGTCAGACTGTAGCGTGGCGCAGAGCGAGCAATCTACGAGCAGAAGATGTTCCATGTGAACAGCCGGTTGACACAGAGAGAAGTAGCCGTGTACAACTGTGTAAGGGCGGTGTTTAGGAGTGACCCTGTCAGCCACAAGCGCTCTCAAACGAGGCTAAAGAGGCTGCGAGCGCAAGTGACCAACCGGAATAAGCAACATCGTCCAAGTCCCTGAGCTCTGTATAACTTCCGCGGGAGATGTTATTACTGCTGACACGAACTTTTACGCGTTCACGTCTATAAATAACTAGAGACATATTGTTGGCTTAAAATAAAACAATGCAACATCATTTTGAATGCACTGTAATTTAAAGCTTTCAGTGTCTGTGCAGTGTGCTGTATACCTTGGAGTTATTAAGCCTTTCCCCTGAGGCTACATGTACAGCCTACAGCATTTTTTTTTACTACCTTCACTTTAAATGTTGGTTTTCCCTGGATAGCTTTTCACCAGGGCCTTAGCTTTGCATGTGAACTCATTAAAACTCCACATTCATAATCTACCCGAGACTTAAAAGGCAAAATGCCGTTGAGTAGGTTTCACCGCTGCCCCATCAAGCCATTTATGTTTCATTTCTTCTGATGTTGAACAGCTTGATTCCCCTCTGAAGAGTTTCCATCTGTGAGATCTGTGAATAGGTGAGGCTGAACTGACAGGGTATTCACGGTGGCAGTCTGTCAGTGTGGTTTAATGATGTTGCCGTTTTCCTGCAGTAAAGTCCTTGTGATCATTTTGATGGCACTATTGTGTTGCTGGAGTCTTCAAATGAAAACCCTGGCTTCTCCTGTGGTGCCCATTTGAGCTCTCATAGCTGTCAGTGAGTGCAGCATGTTATGGACACCAGGAGAGTATTGGATTTTAATTGGGTTGTGTGCTGGGTGACAGTGATATTAAAAAGGCTTTTGTATCCACACTGTGACTAAACAAATACACAGTTGCAATAAGAACTATGTTGCCTATTCAGTAGCACAAACATGTTGCGTCAGTGGCTTTTTGACTCTGACTTGATAGATGTGCTTTTGTGGATGCAAAGTAATGGGGTTTAGAGCTTCAAAGGAAACGTCATGTGAGTTATAATCATGGATGTGAATGATGATTCCATAATGTTTTGGAAACAATTACAGCAACAGTTTATGTCTGTGGTGTGTGTGTATATGGTAATTAATCACACGTTTGTCTGCATTTTGTCAAAAGGTGCTCTAACTGACAAACTGAAAAGTGATGTTTGCTTTTCAGTTCACTGTTTACATTTCAACTCATTGTTTACATATTATTTATTGGCAACAGTTGCACACTACTCTACACTAGATGTGCATACTCAGTTTGTTTTATATTGTGTATAGTTTATATTTCTACACAGTTTTTTGCATAGTTGTACATTTCAATTATACTGTATCCCTTTCACATGCTGCTTTTTAAGGTCTTTTATATTGCTTGGCATTCATTGTGGACAGCAAAGGATTGCATTTTACAGGGAAACCTGTTTCCATGCTGCGCACATGACAATAAACTCTTTAAATCTTGAATCTTCTTCTTGCTCTCACGGAATCTCTGTAGAGGAAAATGTGAAGGTTTTGGTTGGATCAAGGGCACTTCCCTTCAGGAACTGTCATGGGAGTAACGCCCCTGTCAACAACACACAGTTTGTTCAGTTCTGCTCAGTCTGTGCACATAAACACACAGTCATACATAAAAATACACACTGTGGCACATAATGTATAGAACAATAATAGCAACCTTACAACTGCCACCCAGAGAGGGGCTTTTAGGCTAAAGTTTGTGCTGGCCATATGAGAAAGGATAGAGAGATACTTCAAGGAGAAAAGATGCTATTTCCAACTGAGTTCATGACCACTCCAGTCCAGACAGTCCGGTGTTTTCAGCCTTCTATTATTTGAAGAAAATTATAAAAAGGGAGATAATATTTTGGGTGTGACCAGACTTATAAAGAAATTGCACCTCAACAACTAAGGACATTATACTACCACTACACAATAATGACATTGCCACAATTTTGCCAACTCAGTGATTCTGCCAACGCTGTATGAAATACAATGAGTGATAAAACATTAGTCAAGTGCACTCCTGGGTCTTTTCAGCATTGAATGTTTATACACACATACACCGCACACTTTGTGCTATTTGAGATACTGACAGCCATGAGATACAGTAATCAGGCATTGGAGATTAAATGCTACTTTCATAGTTTTAGCAATATAGCTTTATGTTTCTACTGCAGTGTTGACTCCAAAGGCCTTTACTCTACAGTCAGGGCCATAAATATTGGGACATCGACACAATTCTAGCTCATCAACACCAAAAGACCCGGAACACCACGGAAAACAACTGGTGTGGATGACCGAGGAATTCTTTCCCTGGTGAAGAAAACACCCTTCACAACAGTTGGCCAGATCAAGAACACTCTCCAGGAGGTAGGTGTATGTGTGTTAAAGTCAACAATCAAGAGAAGACTTCACCAGAGTGAATACAGAGGGTTCACCACAAGATGTAAACTATTGGTGAGCCTCAAAAACAGGAAGGCCAGATTAGAGTTTGCCAAACAACATCTATAAAAGCCTTCACAGTTCTGGAACAACATCCTATGGACCGATGAGACCAAGATCACCTGACCTAAATCCGATTGAGCATGCATTTCACTTGCTGAAGACAAAACTGAAGGGAAAATGCCCCAAGAACAAGCAGGAACTGAAGACAGTTGCAGTAGAGGATTTGCAACCAAGTATTAAAAGGTGAAAGTTTGATTTATTTTTCTTAATCTGTCCCATTACTTTTGGTCCCTTAAAAAGTGGGAGGCACTTTTATACAAACTGTTGTAATTCCTACACGTTCACCTGATTTGGATGTAAATACCCTCAAATTAAGGTCTGCAGTTAAAGCACATCTTGTTTGCTTCATTTCAAATCCATTGTGGTGGTGTATAGAGCCAAAAAGATTAGAATTGTGTCGATGGACCTGACTGTGTATGTGTTATACAGTTTTACACAAAACACATTATTTTATTGAGTTGTCGCTTGAACATATAGTGTCTTTTAGGGCAATAGATAATCCATCACATAGCAATGGGGAAGAAAGGAAGAGGCGAATATTTGTTTTCTTTTCAAAATCAAACAAACAGAAGAGTGTTTGTTGCATGTTTTTTAGATGGGTTAGGTTTCACTTGTAGTTTACATTTTTAGGAGACACCAATGCTGATTATATCAACCAAATCAATTCCATTCCTCTTTTCTTCTGCTTGGCTGCAAGACCTCTTCCTCGGGCTCAAGGGGCAGCAATCAACAAATTACTGCAGCTCTCTGACTCACACCTTTCCCCTTTTCAGTAATAAACAATGCATCTCGCATCACAATCCTTTTGTTGTCATGTTCATCCAATTGTTACATGTCTTTTTAATTTCAATGAAAATTGGGCTTTGCTTTATTCTGCACTTTTTCATTATGCGTGCCACACCAGACTTTGATTGGCCATCCTTGTCAGGAGCTGAATTTGTGCTACAATACACAAATAAAAGCTCAGCTTGGACAATGACCAATTATGCTATAAATTCTTCATTTAACTGGGCAGTATTAAGTCTACCTTTGCTTTAAAGGGTAGAAGCATGGAATTGATATGGCCCCATGGTGGTGATTTAGGTAAATGTTTTATTTATATTAGATCACTCTTGTGTTACTTTATTTGACTTTAATACAAAACAATATAAACTTGTATTACATTACTTTTTTTTTCTTCTAAAGTGTTGTATGATTCTTTTGTATTGCAGCACTGGTGTTGGTAATATATTCTATCAGTCCAGTGTACTATTCCCGCTCCTGGCCTCCAGCTCAGTCTAGGGCCTAACCCCATGTCCTCTGCCTTCCAGCTGCAGCCTTGACTGGCCTTTCACTCGTATCGGTCCAGGCTGCAGTTCTCTATGGAATAACACTGCCAATATCCCTCTCCCAGAAGAACAGAGAGCTGCATACATTTTCACGGGCAGTAATAAAGAATACCTTAACATTTTGAGTTACTACTATCACTATGTTGTACTAATTTTGGTCATGTTTAGTTTTGTACATTGTTTCTGCTTTTTTTTTATCCTCAAATTATATCTGCATTCTGGGCTTTCTGCAGCTAATCATAATTTATTAACAAATGGCTTTCTGTCGATCTTCTAACATGTGTTTGGGGCCTCTACTTACATCCCAGTGTGATTCAAGAGTCAGGGCTAAGGTTCAAAGTTATTAATAAGCAAGCAAAGAGTTGATTAAATGCTGAATAAGGAGTTGCATTTTCAATCTAGAGCTGCTTAAGCCCGTGTTCAGACAAGTGTGGAAAGATAAGCAGGTAGGTTACAATTTAGCATATGCCATTTAAAAAGCTGCAATAAAAAATGAATTATATTAATAGTTTTTAAAAAGCAAGTCTGTGCTGGTCAGTACCATCACAGCACAGGAATGAAAGTTCTGAAATCGGATTCTATAAGTACACACATGCTCACAAAGGCACACGTGCACTCAAATTCCAAAATGATTTGAACAATTTTCTCAGCAGGTCAGGTTATTACTATACCTTTGATCTCAGACCTGGACTTAGTTCTCCTGTGTCTGTTTTTGAGTATTGTAGGCCTAAGTGCATTTTCAGGACTGAATGGTACCAGGAACAAGATTTGTCTGTGCAGGTGCCAAATCCTTTGATCAATACATGCTAAATCTAGCCTTGTTATATTAGAATGAATAGTTCTGTGGATCATAATCACTTGTCTGTTTGTTGGTGCGCCTGTCAGCAGGTTCTAAACCAATTAACACAATGCATGGAAGTCTGTTCTGTAGTTTTTCTGTTATCCCATTGGCAATCCAACACAAACACAGGAGTAGCGTGTGGGTCTTTCAAGTCACCTTTTCCCACGGGATTCTGAAATCAACGTATTATTGAACAATTTAGACTGAGCTCTAGTTGCAGTGTATTAGTTTTAATCTGTCTGTACATGTCACTATGTGAAGCTTGGAAACTAACCCAGGGGATTGCCGTCTGTGTGGTAGGTCTCATCTGTCATGGCCACTTGTGTGTTTTTGCTGTCTGGTATGTGTGTGAGAAGTCTTAGAGTCTGATAAAATACTCCATTGTGTCTCACCTCTGTAGAGTTTGGGAGCAGCAGTCAGTGAGGGTGCAGTAAAGTGGGTTTTTAAAGTGAGTTCAATTCAACACCAGTAAATAAAAAGGATTTCAGCTCAACTGCATTTTATGATTGTAAATAATAGGAGTTTGTGCCACTTTACTAAAAAGAGTGAGCATAAAATCATTAAAATAGTTTTGACTATGAATAAATATATAAGATAATCTGGGACAAAACACACTAACACACTTTTTAGTCATTTTATCGAGACTGAAAAAGTGTCTGGACATTGATTGGTTTTCATCTATGGCAAAGGAATCACACATTCATGAAAGACTAAGCATGCCATGAGTATTTTAGGACTTTATCTAGTGGCACAAAGTAATAGAGTTCAACCAGAACAGCACCAGTGTTCACTCACTGTCAGGTAACATGGTTTATGGCCAATGCAGTTATATCTAAGCAAATAATAACATACTGAACAGTCCCTTCCAGCCTGTTTTGGTAATAAACTGCCCTATGTTTTCACTGTCTGCTATAATGGAAACTTAATACAATAATTATGTACAAACTCCAGTTTCCCAGACAGAATAATTCTTCTGTCACTGAAACATATAGTTAATGTCTACAATGTGATCAGGATTTCAGGCATATCCTGTGTTATTTCTGCATCATTTGTCCTGTCATCCATCCATGTTTCCGCACAGATAGAGGAAAGTATTATCTGGTCTTAACAATGCTGATGCTGTGGGATCCATTCTAATCCTGATCCTGGGGACGGATTTGGCTGAAAGCAGACGCTAATCAAGGCATGATTCCCTCGATGTGCAGTTAATGCTAAGTTTGTGCTCTATAAGTCTTGTTTTGTGGCAAACATTCCACTGTCTCACAGTCACCAGTGTATGGCATTGTACCGTTATGTCTTGAAGGTGCAAAGTGTGTCTTTTTTGGCAGTTTTCACACCAACGCACCTCTGAACAGACGCCCACCTTTTATTTATGCTTTTTGACTTTTTTCTTTACAAGTCAGCTGTTCTCTTGCCAGTGCTTTATGTAGAGCACTGCCCTCTAATCTTCTGTAATGAAACAACAAAATACCCAAAACCCTATTGTTGTTATCAGTGATTTTTAAATTATATAAACCAGACAATCTTTTTTCAAACTGGCAATCCCAACATCTGATGGATGCACTGTACTGGAATCCCAAAAATGTTTCTCCCTCAACAAAGCTCATGGTAGGTATTTTTCAGAGGTGCAGTGATGTGAGGAGCTTGATAGCTTGAAAGGTTTTTGAAAAGTTTGCCACACAGCCGGATGATAACGAGTGAAGGAAAGCTTTTAACTGCTGCTCAAAAATCCTAAAGTTGTTGAGTTTGTTTTGGATTCCTCCATATGTAAATGGGATTGGACTGTCCATCACTTTGTGCCATTAGTCGAAATCAAACATCACTAAAGCACAGAGGATTATTATTGTCAGTAAGATGGCAGTGACTGACTGTGAATAAAGCACTGCTCAATTTTGTAAATCATTCCATAACATACTTTTGCATCTTATGGACTGGGTGATTTACATTTACATTACATTTACATTTAGTCATTTAGCTGACGGTTTTATCCAAAGCGACTTACATTAAGGTTCCATTCACCAGATTTGATAATGGAACAATGTTCTACTCTGATTTGAGGCCACTTCACATGCGTTTTGGCTGCCAATAGTTTTTCCCACATTTTCCCCAGGTTCAACAAAGTATCTATCTAAAAATAATTTCTGCCTGTTTTTTTCAGTGTTTTCTTTTTTTTTTTTTTGCCTAGTTACTTTCTTCATATTTTTGTATTTTTTTTTATTAAATGCTCATAGAAAAATTGCAAATGTTTTTTTTGTTTTTTTTATGGAGTTACTTCAGCGACACACCTTTGGTCCCTGGCCTACTGATTGGGAACCCCTTGTATCAAATGTTAATTTTATGGAATGGTTCATTTTCCTGACTTTACTTGCCACATTTACTTATGAACTCCAATTGATAATTCCTGACCATCTGTAACAGTTTGTCTATATCTCCATTGCAGTATAGAGTTTTTTCCCTGACAAAAAGCACTGTCTGTTTCTGTACAGT